>OY728123.1:956807448-957432448 GCA_963277665.1 Viscum album
GAAATCTAAATGGTACATGTATGATCTCATGCATACATGGTGAATTGATTCTGAAGAATGCCGAGTAAGCTTAATATCATTTATTGAGCAATCACATAAGTGATTGTGATTCAGGCAAACGAAGACAGGGGGATCTAGTGCATTATGTCATTGCACTAAAGAAGAAAAGTTGAACTATAAAGTGCATCAACTCTGAACCCTGATGCAAGAAAAGTCTCATGGTGAACAAGAGACAAATAACATAAATGCACATTTATTGAAGAGACCTTCACGTCTATAAACTGAGTGGGGCTTCACCAACGGCAGTGAGCCAGGGGGAGTCAACGGGAGTGACCCGAGGGAAGCAGTGAGGTATCCCTGAACCTTTGTAAAGGCAGTGAGCCTGGGAAAGAGTGTCTGTACCCGAACATTTGTATCCGCAGTAAGTGAAGCATAGTGGATTTAGGTACGACCGAAAAACTATCGGTGTAAACTACTTGTACATAGCCCTTAATGGTGAACCAAGTAAAAATAGCTGTATCATTTTTTTCTGCATGTGAATGTTTAATTGCTGATCATATCCATCATACAGGTTTAAGTAGTTCCTACCAACGTGGGAATAAGATCCACAACATAAAGAAGAAAAAGTTGCCACCCTGATTCACCCCTCCCCTCTCAGGGTGTCCCGGGGTCCTACAAGTGGTATTAGAGAGAAAGGTTAACGTATGTTGGATATTCTCCAGTAATTATATTGAGAAGAGGATTTGAGTTTCTTTCCTAGAGTCAAAAATGAAGACCAGTCTTGATAATGATGCAGTCATTTCTGTGCATGAATCTTTATCCACCAAGACTTTGACAAATAGGAAAAAGAAAGAGAAGAATATGATGAAGAAGTCCCCCACATCTAAAGAAGATGCAGTGTCTTGTTCTCCATGCCATTCCAATAATGAAGAAACATTAGGCTTGGAAAGTATCAAGGAGGTGGCTCAGAACTCATCCATAGGAAAGGATGATACCCCTAATTCAAGATTTCAAGAAAAAATCAGAACATATCTGCATGATATTCTAGAAGAAAGGGTTTCTATTATTTTTAGCCTATTCCAATCTATGCAGGTTGAGATCAATCGATTAGAAAGGGAAGTTGACAATATGGAAAAGGGGTTGGAATGAAATGTTATGGAAAGTATGAAGCTCACCAAACAGGTGAAATTATTTGAAGAAAACGAGGCATTCAATAAGACTCTAAAAGAAAGGATCCATGCTCTTGAAGATGAGCTAAACAAGAGCAATGAAGTGAAGAATTTTTTTTGGAAGAAACTTCCATTAAATTCAGGGAACTTGACTCTTTGTTACAAAACAATGTTAAGATGCATGAAGATGATGTTGAAAGATTTAAGAAGACTTGTGAAGAGAATATGATCACGATTGAAGATCAGAAGATCGTCCTCAATATTTTGGGTCAAAAATTGGAAGCTCAGTTGACCAAGATTGAGAACACACATATTGAGAGTTCACAAAAGAATGAAATGAGCGATGCTTACACTCAACGTTCATTGGAGGAGTCTAAAGCTGAAATGCCTCCAACATGTGATAAGAATATTATGACCACTCTTGATTATCCACATCAAGAATCAGTTGCTGCTAGTACTCAATGCTCACTGGAGGATTATATTGTCAAAAGACCTCCAACATGTGATAAGAAGATCATGACTTCACTCTTTGATCTATCACACGAAACTGAGAAAGTGAAGGTACCATCCAAACCATCTTGTACTCGTATTTCTAAATACACTCCTACAATTAGTGCAGGTGGGATGAAAAGTTCTAAACAAGTATGGATGAGGAAAGGTGAGAAGAATAAAACTATCACCATGGCTAGGGTGGATGGGAAGAAAAAGGAGGAAGTGGGTTCCTCAAATAGAGAACAAAAGATTAAACAGATGGCCCAACAACTTAATACAGAAGACACAAAGAAGAAAAGATTTGTGGGTTAATGTTAGTGCTGCAACAGATTTGGGCACTGTGCACTGGATTGTCTTTATAATCCCTTACATGGAAAATCACAGAGAATGCCTATATCAAAGAGAAGGAAGCCAGAGAAAAAGAAGCAACATCAGCAGGTCCAGAAGCATCTGTTTACTGTAAACAGATTTGGAATTCTTGATAACATCTGTGATCTATGCAACGACAGCAGTCACAATTCAAGCACATGTCCACATCAACATGCTTTCACTGTCGAAAAGAAAAGAATACCTCTGATGCCGTTAAAGAATAAAGCAGCTACCTTGGGGAGAAGTCAGAAGAATGTTGTGAACACACACTTTCCCAAGAAGATCTCATGTAGGGAATCTGAGAAGACCCAAAATTTTAGATCCATGAAATTGAAGGGTCATTCATCCAAAATAAACACTAAGTGGGATGAATCTCGGATGAACCCATGTGGAAGACCTAAACCAGCTGCAAAATTTCTAAATGACATATTGGTCATCTGGCCAGATGATTTGAAAATAATAAGGAAACTTGAAGATGGTAAGTCCAAGGATGGTGACAAAGGAAAAGGAAAACTTTCACATGATGAAGACACAATGCTGGAGATATTGCAAAGAAAGAGAAACACACGTGTCAAAGAAGTTCTGTGTGAGAGATGCAAGAAGTCTTGTCATGTTGCAAAAGGTTGCCTAACCTTAATACCAGAGCAAGAAGCAGTCCTTAAGAGGAGTAAGAATGTATCATTCATGATGGCTGCTAAGCAGAACAATTCTCCACACAATGTAGAAGAGAATGTGAACAGAGCCATGCCACACCGACAGATGTCAGAACATATGTTCAAATGTGTAGGCATGAAGACTGGAGTGAACATAGGAACTTGGTTGCGAAAAGAACTTCAACCAAGAAAGTCTTCGTGATGAATCAAGAAGGAACCACCTTATTCCCGTAATCATTTGTGTATTGTACTTGTGCTAATAATGCAGGGAATTGCAGGTGAAGCATGCTCTCAGGGGGAGAACCTGAGAAGTAGTGAATGCTGTCAACTCTTGATAGAAAAGATGAAGAAATTTCCATCCTTATTAGATTCATCAATTGATATTCATAGATTATGATGATGAAGGATCACTCTTGATGAAGATGATGAGGAGTGTTTCCCTTGAGGGGGAGAAGAATGAAGAAGCTTCCATAATCACTGTTTCAATCAGTATCAACTCCAGCTAGACTCAAAAGCGATTACTCTGTGAATTTCTTGAAGAACACGCCAATGGAGAAGGTATGTAATTTCTCAATCACTATCCTTTGGTTACTCAGATCAAAGATTATTTTACAAAGGGGGAGTAACTGAATTGATCAGTGACACAAAGAGAATGGAAGTTCCCCAAGGTCACTTATCCTGCCGATTTCACTTGAATATTTTTGATCCATATGCAGATGTAAGTGCAGGAGTTTCAAGTTGATTATTCCCTACCATATTTGTTTTTCTACCTGGAATAAAAGTGGTAAACCCTTGAAGACAAGAAACATGAGTTATCGTCTCACGTTGGTATCATGATCTGTGGATTACGGACAGCCTTGTTGACTTAATAAAATCCTCTTGTTTTCTACATCGAGAATTGCTCAAGTAGACTTAGAGTGAAATGATTAAAGAAACATTTTTTAAGTGTGGATTGATACCCTCCCTACCATGTGCTTTGTATTTCTTGTCAATAAGGGGTAGAGAAAGTGAAATGAACGTTTGAAAGGAAAAATTGTTTGAGTAAGAAGATTCTCATTTTGACATTGACAAATTCATTTCAGAAGATGTATAAGGTATTGACAACAAAATACAAAGGGGGAGATTGTTGGAACCACTTTATGTATAGGTTTGAATTTTTTGTCAATAGTGGTCAATGGAATATCAAAATGAAAGAGATCACGAAGTACTCCAATAAAATGGAGGAATGGAAGCTCACAATGAAGGAGATCATGAAGTACTCCGATGAAGTAGAGGAGTAGTGATTCAGATGATTGTTGTGCTGATCGTAAGTTCAAAGAACATGTGTCCAAGGTGATACATTGTTTACATCAATGCAGAATGTGAGGAGTAGTCCATCCAAGGATGATTAAAGCAGGATGGTGTTTTTAGATGAAGACCATGCAATTCCTCCTTATTGCATAAGAATCATGGGCTTTGATGAAGATCATGAAATTACTCATGATTGTGTGAGAACCATGCTAGAGACTTCTTGACGGATTGAATCACATGTTTTTCATGAAGTTGATCATGACGGTTGATGAAGGAGGCAATGTGCCAATGAGTTGACTTATGAAATGGCCATGCACATCACATTGTCATAGAAGATGATGGTACTAAAGCTTTTCCTTCGAAGAATACATATCACAATAGTGGAGATTGTGATAAAAGAAAAAGAGTTGCTGAAGGATACAGATCACCAAGAAGAAGTGCTGTTGAGGTGATCGTGCTTGTCGACAAAGCAAACAAACGACATACAAATTTGTTGACAAAGGAGATTCCATGGTGACATGTCGTGTTCAAGAGTTGTGGTCAACGATCTATGTTTGATTCAAGAACATCAACAGAGGAATGGATGATATGGAGGTGGTACAAAAAGAGAAGATACAAGGTGGCGCCGTTTTCCAGTGTTTGCCAAATTTCAGGGCCTCAAAATCAACAAATGAAGAAGAGTGATTTTGGCAAAGGGACTTGCACGCCATACTCTTGGAGGATAGTAAACGTGCGTGCCATATGTTTTTGAAGATCAGAGCATCAAAATATGGCAAAGGGATAATGGTCACACAAGTTTTGGTGAGGTCGCGCAGGTGAATTATGTGCCTCGAAGAGACTTGCGCGCCGATGCCTTGAATGCATTATAACTTGCGCGCCTTTGGTTTTTCGAGATCAGAAGATCCAAATTTGGCAAAGGCAAGATGTTCGCACAAGTTTGGATGTTGATCGCGCAAGTGCCTAGCAGGGGCCAAGACTTGCGCGCCGATGGATGACTTGCGTGCCGCCACGCAGGGGGTCCAGTTTGCCTATAAATACTGGACCACCCCTCCTCATTTCTCACGGAGCTCAAGGATTTGAGATTTTTCGAGCTCTCGTCGTGCAGGTGGTTGAGCCGTGCAAGTGGTAGTTGGGTCGCGCAAGTAGAGGTTGTGCGCCAACTGTTGGTTGAGTGCCCCAGGTTATTTGGGAAAGAAAGGAAGTGAGTCGCACAGGTTTAAAGTTCAAAAAGGCAGTGTCGCGCAGGTTGGTTTTTGACACTTGTGCGCCAGTTTGTACTTGCGCGCCTAAGATTTGCGCATTGGGGGAGACTTGCGCGCCGGGCTTGAAATGGAGAGCCAAATATTGTTTAAGCACACCCGCCTTTCGGGATCTGCACAAGAGCTAAAGATTGCCTGATACTTTCGGTGCAAAGTGAGATTGAAGAAGAAATCTAAATGATACATGCATGATCTCATGCATACATGGTGAATTGATTCTGAATAATGCCGAGTAAGCTTAACATCATTTATTGAGAAATCACATAAGTGATTGTGATTCAGGCAAACGAAGATAGGGGGATCTAGTTCATTAAGTCATTGCACTAAAGAAGAAAAGTTGAACTATAAAGAGCATCAACTCTGAACCCTGATGCAAGCAAAGTCTCATGCTGAACAAGAGACAAATAACATAAATGCACATTTATTGAAGAGACCTTCACGTCTATAAACTGAGTGGGGCTTCACCAACGGCAGTGAGCCAGGGGGAGTCAACGGGAGTTACCCGAGGGAAGCAGTGAGGTATCCCTGAACCTTTGTAAAGGCAGTGAGCCTGGGAAAGAGTGTCTGTACCCGAACATTTGTATCCGCAGTAAGTGAAGCATAATGGATTTAGGTACGAACGAAAAACTATCGGCGTACACTCCTTGGACATAGCCCTTAATGGTGAACCATGTAAAAATAGCTGTGTCATTTTTTTCTGCATGTGAATGTTTAATTGCTGATCATATCCATCGTACAGGTTTAAGTAGTTCCTACCAACGTGGGAATAAGATCCACAACATAAAGAAGAAAAAGTTGCCACCCTGATTCACCCCTCCCCTCTCAGGGTGTCCAGGGGTCCTACAAGTGGTATTAGAGCGAAAGGTTAACGTATGTTGGATATTCTCCAGTAATTATATTGAGAAAAGGATTTGAGTTTCTTTCCTAGAGTCAAAAATGAAGACCAGTCTTGATAATGACGCAGTCATTTCTGTGCATAAATCTTTATCCACCAAGACTTTGACAAATAGGAAAAAGAAAGAGAAGAATATGATGAAGAAGTCCCCCACATCCAAAGAAGATGCAGTGTCTTGTTCTCCATTCCATTCCAATAATGAAGAAACATTAGGCTTGGAAAGTATCAAGCAGGTGGCTCAGAACTCATCCATAGGAAAGGATGATACCCCTAATTCAAGCTTTCAAGAA
Source organism: Viscum album (assembly GCA_963277665.1). NCBI lineage: Eukaryota > Viridiplantae > Streptophyta > Magnoliopsida > Santalales > Viscaceae > Viscum > Viscum album. The sequence goes on from OY728123.1 coordinate 956,813,866, forward strand.
AAAATCAGAACATGTCTGCATGATATTCTAGAAGAAAGGGTTTCTATTATTTTTAGCCTATTCCAATATATGCAGGTTGAGATCAATCGATTAGAAAGGGAAGCTGACAATATGGAAAAGGGGTTGGAATGAAAAGTTATGGAAAGTATGAAGCTCACCAAACAGGTGAAATTATTTGAAGAAAACGAGGCATTCAATAAGACTCTAAAAGAAAGGATCCATGCACTTGAAGCTGAGCTAAAGAAGAGCAATGAAGTCAAGATTTTTTTTTGGAAGAAACTTCCATTAAATTCAGGGAACTTGACTCTTTGTTACAAAACAATGTTAAGATGCATGAAGATGAGGTTGAAAGATTGAAGAAGACTTGTGAAGAGAATATGATCACGATTGAAGATCAGAAGATCATCCTCAATATTTTGGGTCAAAAATTGGAAGCTCAGTTGACCAAAATTGAGAACACACATATTGAGAGTTCACAAAAGAATGAAATGAGCGATGCTTACACTCAATGTTCATTGGCGGAGTCTAAAGCTGAAATTCCTCCAACATGTGATAATAATATTATGACCACTCTTGATTATCCACATCAAGAATCAGTTGCTGCTAGTACTCAATGCTCACTAGAGGATTATATTGTCAAAAGACCTCCAACATGTGATAAGAAGATCATGACTTCACTCTTTGATCTATCACACGAAACTGAGAAAGTGAAGGTACCATCCAAACCATCTTGTACTCATATTTCTAAATACACTCCTACATTTAGTGCAGGTGGGATTAAAAGTTCTAAACAAGTATGGATGAGGAAAGGTGAGAAGAATAAAACTATCACCATGGCTAGGGTGGATGGGAAGAAAAAGGAGGAAGTGGGTTCCTCAAATAGATCACAAAAGATTAAGCAGATGGCCCAAAAACTTAATACAGAAGGCACAAAGAAGAAAAGATTTGTGGGTTAATGTTGGTGCTGCAACAGATTTGGGCATTGTGCACTGGATTGTCTTTATAATACCTTACATTGAAAATCACATAGAATGCCTATATCAAAGAGAAGGAAGCCAGAGAAAAAGAAGCAACATCAGCAGGTCCAGAAGCATCTGTTTACTGTAAACAGATTTGGAATTCTTGATAACATCTGTGATGTATGCAATGGCAGCAGTCAAAATTCAAGCACATGTCCACATCAACATGCTTTCACTGTCGAAAAGAAAAGAATACCTCTGATGTCGTCAAAGAATAAAGCAGCTACCTTGGGGAGAAGTCAGAAGAATGTTGTGAACACACACTTTCCCAAGAAGATCTCTTGTAGGGAAGCTGAGAAGACCCGTAATTTTAGATCCATGAAATTGATGGGTCATTCATCCAAAATAAACACTAAGTGGGATGAATCTCGGATGAACCCATGTGGAAGACCTAAACCAGCTGGAAAAGTTCCAAATGACATATTGGTCATCTGGCCAGATGATTTGAAAATAATAAGGAAACTTGAAGATGGGAAGGCCAAGGCTGGTGACAAAGGAAAAGGAAAACTTTCAGATGATGAAGACACAATGCTGGAGAGATTGCAAACAAAGAGAAACACACGTGTCAAAGAAGTTCTGTGTGAGTGATGCAAGAAGTCTGGTCACGTTGCAAAAGGTTGCCTAACATTAATACCAGAGCAAGAAGCAGTCCTTAAGAGGAGTAAGAATGTATCATTCATGATGGCTGCTAAGCAGAACAATTCTCCACACAAAGCAGAAGAGAATGTGAACAGAGCCATGCCACACCGACAGATGTCAGAACATATGTTCAAATGTGTAGGCATGAAGACTGGAGTGAACAGAGGAACTTGGTTGAGAAAAGAACCTCAACCAAGAAAGTCTTCATGGTGAATCAAGAAGGAACCACCTTATTCCCGTAATCATTTGTGTATTTTACTTATGCTAATAATGCAGGGAATTGCTGGTGAAGCATGCTCTCAGGGGGAGAACCTAAGAAGTAGTGAATGCTGTCAACTCTTGATAGCAAAGCTGAAGACATTTCCATCCTTATTAGATTCATCAATTGATATTCATAGATTATGATGATGAAGGATCACTCTTGATGAAGATGATGAGGAGGGTTTCCCTTGAGGGGGAGAAGAATGAAGAAGCTTCCATAATCACTGTTTCAATCAATATCAACTCCAGCTAGACTCAAAAGCGGTTACTCTGTGAATTTCTTGAAGAACACGCCAATGGAGAAGGTATGTCATTTCTCAATCACTATCCTTTGGTTACTCAGATCAAAGATTATTTTACAAAGGGGGAGTAACTGAATTGATCAGTGACACAAAGAGAATGGAAGTGCCCCAAGGTCACTTATCCTGCCGATTTCACTTGAATATTTTTGATCCATATGCTGACGTGAGTGCAAGAGTTTCAAGTTGATTATTCCCTACCATATTTGTTTTTCTACCTGGAATAAAAGTGGTAAACCCTTGAAGACAAGAAACATGAGTTATCTTCTCACGTTGGTATCATGATATGTGGATTACGGACAACCTTGTTGACTTAATCAAATCCTCTTGTTTTCTACATTGAGAATTGCTCAAGTAGACTTAGAGTGAAATGATTAATGAAAAATTTCTTATGTGTGGATTGATACCCACCCTACCATGTGCTTTGTATTTCTTGTCAATAATGGGGAGAGAAAGTGAAATGAACGTTTGAAAGGAAAAATTGTTTGAGTAAAAAGATTCTCATTTTGACATTGACAAATTCGTTTCAGAAGATGTATAAGGTATTGACAACAAAATACAAAGGGGGAGATTGTTGGAACCACATTATGTATAGGTTTGTATTTGTTGTCAATAGTGGTCAATGGAATATCAAAATGAAAGAGATCAAGAAGTACTCCAATAAAATGGAGGAATGGAAGCTCACAATGAAGGAGATCATGAAGTACTCCGATGAAGTAGAGGAGTAGTGATTCAGATGATTGTTGTGCTGATCGTAAGTTCAAAGAACACGTGTCAAAGGTGATACACTGTTTACATCAATGAAGAATGTGAGGAGTAGTCCATCCAAGGATGATTAAAGAAGGATGGTGTTTTTAGATGAAGACCATGCAATTCCTCCTTATTGCATAAGAATCATGGGCTTTGATGAAGATCATGCAATTACTCATGATTGCATGAGAACCATGCTAGAGACTTCTTGACGGATTGAATCACATGGTTTGCATGAAGTTGATCATGACGGTTGATGAAGGAGGCAATGTGCCAATGAGTTGACTTGTGAAATGGCCATGCACATCACATTGTCATAGAAGATGATGGTACTAAATCTTTTCCTTCGAAGAATACATATCACAATAGTGGAGTTTGTGATAAAAGAAAAAGAGTTGCTGAAGGATACAGATCACCAAGAAGAAGTGCTGTTGAGGTGATCGTGCTTGTCGACAAAGCAAACAAACGACATACAAATTTGTTGACAAAGGAGATTCCATGGTGACATGTCGTGTTCAAGAGTTGTGGTCAACGATCTATGTTTGATTCAAGAACATCAACAGAGGAATGGATGATATGGAGGCGGTACAAAAAGAGAAGATACAAGGTGGCGCCGTTTTCCAGTGTTTGCCAAATTTCAGGGCCTCAAAATCAACAAATGAAGAAGAGTGATTTTGGCAAAGGGACTTGCGCGCCATACTCTTGGAGGATAGTAATCGTGCGTGCCATATGTTTTTGAAGATCAGAGCATCAAAATATGGCAAAGGGATAATGGTCGCACAAGTTTTGGTGAGGTCGCGCAGGTGAATTATGTGCCTCGAAGAGACTTGCGCGCCGACACCTTGAATGCATTATAACTTGCGCGCCTTTGGTTTTTCGAGATCAGAAGATCCAAATTTGGAAAGGGAAAGATGTTCGCACAAGTTTGGATGTTGATCGCGCAAGTGCCTAGCAGGGGCCAAGACTTGCGCACCGATGGATGACTTGCGTGCCGCCACGCAGGGGTTCCAGTTTGCCTATAAATACTGGACCACCCCTCCTCATTTCTCACGGAGCTCAAGGATTTGAGATTGTTCGAGCTCTCGTCGCGCAGGTGGTTGAGCCGTGCAAATGGTAGTTGGGTCGCGCAAGTAGAGGTTGCGCGCCAACTGTTGGTTGAGCGCCCCAGGTGATTTGGGCAAGAAAGGAAATGAGTCGCACAGGTTTAAAGTTCAAGAAGGCAGTGTCGCGCAGGTTCTTTTTTGACACTTGCGCGCCAGTTTATACTTGCGCACCTAAGATTTGCGCGCTGGGGGAGACTTGCACGTCGGGCTTGAAAAGGAGAGCCAAATATTGTTGAAGCACACCCGCCTTTCTGGAGCTGCACAAGAGCTAAAGATTGCCTGATACTTTCGGTGCAAAGTGAGATTGAAGAAGAAATCTAAATGATACATGCATGATCTCATGCATACATGGTGAATTGATTCTGAAGAATGCCGAGTAATCTTAACATCATTTATTGAGCAATCACATAAGTGATTGTGATTCAGGAAAACGAAGACAGGGGGATCTAGTGCATTAAGTCATTGCACTAAAGAAGAAAAGTTGAACTATAAAGAGCATCAACTCTGAACCCTGATGCAAGAAAAGTCTCATGCTGAACAGGAGACAAATAACATAAATGCACATTTATTGAAGAGACCTTCACGTCTATAAACTGAGTGGGGATTCACCAACGGCAGTGAGCCAGGGGGAGTCAACGGGAGTGACCCGAGGGAAGCAGTGAGGTATCCCTGAACCTTTGTAAAGGCAGTGAGCCTGGGAAAGAGTGTCTGTACCCGAACATTTGTATCCGCAGTAAGTGAAGCATAGTGGATTTAGGTACGACCGAAAAACTATCGGCGTACACTCCTTGGACATATCCCTTAATGGTGAACCAAGTAAAAATAGTTGAGTCATTTTTTTCTGCATGTGAATGTTTAATTACTGATCATATCCATCGTACAGGTTTAAGTAGTTCCTACCAACGTGGGAATAAGATCCACAACATAAAGAAGAAAAAGTTGCCACCCTGATTCACCCCTCCCCTCTTAGGGTGTCCTGGGGTCCTACAATAATTATAAAGAAAAAAATAATGATAAATAGAAGGCATTGGGAATTATAATAGAGTGTATGGGGATGATGCACATAGGAGATGCATTGTATAAATGCATAAATTAGAGATAATATATTTATATATTTATATATTTATCTTCACTATGTGATACCATTATCATTACTAATCATATTGGCTATTCATTTTTATCTTTGGAGTTTTAAAGATGAGTAGAAGGTATGAACTTTTTTTCATTTTATAGGTATCGAGTTATTATTTATGAATATAATTTTTTCAATTTTTTTCATTTTGTTTGTTGAAAATGGATAATGATAAAAAATCATTTAATATTAAGAATTATGAACTTTTTTCACATTATTTTTAGCTAGTGAATTATGTTAGGAGACATGATACTTTTCATTACATTATACTAGGCATTTTTGAAATTTGTATGCTTTAGAATCCTCTATTTTGATAAATGATATTAACCATAATCATTTAAAAATATAGAAATATTGGCTTGAAGGATGATTTTATTTTAATATATAAATACCAAATATTAAAGGTGAAATGAATATAGTGAAATATTGTTAATATAATATTATATAATTATAAATAAAATAGATAATTATATATTTATTTAATAATATTGAATTATTCATGCTAGAGAAATTTAAATTTCATGATGCCTATAAATTGTTATTTTTCAAATATAGTGGAAATTTTAAGCATTATTCTCTCATTAAAACAATCATATATTGCTATAGATTACCTATTTCTTAGGAAATATCAACACATGTGGTTCATTAATAATATTATCCAAAAATTTTCATCACCTATTTAGATTATAATTATTGTTCATAAAATAATTTTTATCATAGGATACATCTTAACATTATAATTTGTATGATTATCATCTGAAAGGGAAATAAGTATTTATTTTATATGTAATATTAATAATTATTCTTGAAACTACCCATGAGATATAAATTATATAATTTCATTTATTTACCTACTTAATATATCCAAAAATAAAAATGATAGCATTCTATGGTGTTAAACTAATTAAATAATATTTTTGAGAAATGTTTTATAATTAGTTTTATTTAAAAACTAAAACAGGTATTATATTATATTTTATTATTTTTATTCATTAATGTAGAATATTATTTCATTTGTAGAAAATTATTAATGACTATAGACTGTAATCACATTATTATAATAAATTCTTTAATTAGAAATATTATCACATGTGGAAATATAATATAATCATGTTTGAGATATTTTGGGATGTGTGATCACATGCTTATGAGATATATTTTTTTATTTCCTCGTTAATTTACAAGATAGTGTATTACCTATTGTTATATATATTAATCATGGTTGATATTCTTTGACCTTAAATAAAATCTTTAATATAGAGTTAATTATTTATAACAACATAGTGGTGTTAAAATAATTATCGTTGAGATTATTAATATACAAAAAACATCCTAAGATAAGAAAAAAATTTAAATAAATGTATTTAGTATAGGTAAATTTGATGGATAGTGTTAGTTGGTTAAATAAATTAATAATTATTTATTTAAATGGAAAAATTAAAATCAAATTATTTCTTACATCTTTGTTTTTTGGCTATGTGAGCCTATCCTTATTTGATAGAGGCTATAATACCTTGTTTCATTTGGATATAGATGCATATGAAATTATTATTAGAATAAAATATTTAATATATATTTATGATCTATGGATATAGAGACTGGATATGATTGATTGATAATGTCATGTTTTTTGGAATAATGGGAGGGGATGAACAAGGATGCGATGATGGAACAAGATGTTGGATATGATATCAATTTTGGAATGGGATGTAAGATGTGATATTATGCACTTATCTATAGAAAATTGGGTGGCATGAACAAGATCATAGCATAGATTAATCATTAATATTCATATATTATGATTGATGAATAATTGATGGATGACTGAGAGATGAAATTTATAAAATCATTTCTCAACTATGGAAAATATTTGATGTTATGAACTATGACTACATCTTATATGTGGTAGCTTATTTTGAGTGCTAAAGTACCTATATATTTATTATATATAATTAATTTATGAATAAACCATACGGGATCATGAATTTATATAATGATGATGGCATACAAGAGAATACATGAAAATAATTAATAGTGTTATTTGTACATGGCTTATAAAACTAAAATATTAATCTCAAAAAAATATAATAGTAATAATTAATTAAAAGTTTATTAAATATTAATTAATTTTTGTCTTGATTATTCAATTATTATTTGATACCTAGGCTATAATTGTGGCATTCAAGAGTCCTATTAAATGATAGTGTACGAATAGTTTTTGGTAATGTAGTTTCCCTGAGTGTTTTTATGATATATAGATATATATCATATTTTTTATGATTTATTATGCTACCCCACTAATATTAGTAGAGATACTATCACCGAATAGACTATTGGAGGGTGTTTTAACCAACACCAAAGTGTGAAAGTAAAAAAATGGCTTACTACCCCCTCTTGTACTACTCTTATATTTTTGTAGTTTTATATACTGCTAAGCATGGTGGTTATTTTTCAAAAAAATGGGTGTAGAGGATTTTAATTAATTTTGGTTATTTCACACACATATATCCTATAATATAGCATCATAAGTATAACTATTGTTATGATGTGTACATGATGTTATAGATTGAGGTATAATACATGACATAGATGATATGGTGGATACCCGATAATACATAGTAATTATATGGATATTGTGGATCATTTGGTTTATTATATATGGTTTTTATGATATGTAGTGATTCCCAATATGCATGATATGATAGAAGTCTTAGTTTCTTGTGGATGTTTACATTCTGGGAGAGATAGATAACGATGTGGGACAATGGGAAAGAGTGGAAAGTAGTATATAATTTCTAGTAGTGTACCTTTTTGATATATATAGAATATTGTATAATAATTTCTATGAAATATTTTTCACATCATCCATTATGTGGTGGGTTAAAAAAATTAGGATATATATTTATGTGACGTGTTAGTTTCATTTTTTTACTCACTGGGTTCTTAGTATATTTCTATCAAAATTTTCATGAGTGGTTTTAAGAATGATCATATTGTATACTCATGTTATGGGACCATATATATATATATATATAATATTCAAGTTAGTAGGATCCATGGGATGATCCTACTATAAATTAATAACCTAGAGTAGTTGTTTTGAATCTAAAAATGTTTCTGTTTTCCATGTTCACCTCCATAACAAGTATTTCTATGTTTATTTTATTTGGATCAATTTTTAGGTCATTAAATTCATGGAAAAGGATACCATGTATTGAGAGTTTATATTTATTTTTTATGATCATGAGTTTTTTTCCTTTATCATCCTGTCCCATATTCCATATATCATTATAGAGGGAAATGCCACTCATATGTGGGATTTAAATTTTCCCAGAACAAGTCACAAACCTCTTCCCTATTAAAGCTGCACTTTGGGAATCATTATCATTAATCCTTCATTGTTGGTGTAGTTGGGGGACCTTTAGAGGGAGTTTATAATTACATTATAATCATAATATTGAAGAGTTGATGAAAAATATATTACACTACAATGTTGACATGTTTGTTCCTACATACACACAGTTAATGTATTCATCTTCTATAGGTTATAAAAAGAGATGATAATGTGTTCTTCCATAAAATTAATAGTTATATATTATATGGATAACACTAATTTTATGATATCATCAATTTTAAAGATGATATGAATAAGGTGGAATATGAAATAAATATGAAAAAATTTCATTAAGAGATATACAAATTATTTGAGAAAACTATATTTTCATACACAACAAGCCTTTTATAGGTGGGATGTTTATATGAACATGACCTCTAATAAGTGGAGAGGGGTTATGAGAAGTTATTTGGCTAAGGAATGATAATGATAAGTGGATCAATTAGTGTGGATAGGTGAGGAAATTATATTCCATTTATATTTTTGTTGGGTGGAAAACATGTAAATACATTGATGATTGTAAAATATTTAATTTAATATTACAATCATGTTCTTCCTATTTATTAGAGATTAATATTAAATGTGATTATAGTAAAATTACAATGAATAAAATAAGAATTTAGAATCTATATTAGGTTATATTTAATAATTATATGTGTTCTATCCCTTGTTACTCAATCTACCCTTACCCGATGAGAGTAATATTTACCATGGATACTATTCATTATGACAAAAAATGTAGTTGAACATATAAAGTAATTTTAATTATTCTAATTGAAAATATGGAATTAATTATTCATGATTAAATTTAAAAAATTAATATAAAGTAATTTTTTTATATGTTTGAACAACACAATGTTTTCTAATTTTTGAAAAGTACATATTTTAAACCTTAAAATGGATTTTCAACGGAATAAAGTATGATGCTGATTTAAATTGAATAAATTGGATACTGTTTAAAAATATTATTATGTTTCTTTTATAAAAACATTCTAAAATGAATCATGAAAATATTTGATTAACAAATAAGAACAATAAATAGATTTTAATTAAATAATTCTATTACTTGGGCTTCCAAAATGACATTTATATATTTCAATGTTTCGTATAATATTTTTCTATTAATTATAAATATTATTAAATATATATTTATTATTGATTTTTTAATAAAAAATCTATTTAATATTATATCATTACTTTTTGGACAAATTTACTATTTGTTTGAAAAATAATTATGTTTCATTATTCACTAAAAAATAATCTATCAATAAAAAATCCATAAAGTTCACCACATGCTAATTTTGACATAATTGATTAATATATTAAATTAATTTAATAAAAATAATTTTATTAATTTTATTAATTAAATTATATAATAAAATTATGTGAATTGTGATATATGCTATTTAACGAAAGTAAATAAATTAGAGTAACCGAATCTAGGATTTTACAAAATGAATTTCATCAAGACTATCAAACATGACATCCTAAACATTGTTTTATTAAATAAATACTTTTTTTAAAATAATTTTTAATTAATCCCACAATAATAATCATTAAAAAATATTAACATTGAATTATAAGAATAATAATTCTATTTATACTATGCAACTCTTACCACTTATAAAAATATATAGAAAATACCAAATTATGAGTATGAAATTTTTAGTTATAAAATGAAAACATAAATAGAAAAAGTCATAAAATTGAGTAAAAATGTTTAATAAATATAATTATTACCCCTTTTACAAAATTAATTTTGTAGTAATTTTTATTCATTTTCATCATTGTTCATGGTTCCATTGACCAACATGGGTCAAAAATAATATATAAATACTTAAACAATGGTACCTATTTTCAAAAAAGCTTTAAAATATAATGGGGTATGTATTGCTCTAAAATAAATCCCAAAACAACATTCAAATATTTATTTATTATTAATGTAAATATATTTAAAAAATTATGTTTTTCCTCATAGAAGTTCATTTATTATAGTCGTCGAACTTTCTGAAAATATTTTTTGCAGTCAAGTGAAGGATGTTTAGAATGGAGTTACCTATTCTCTAAAAATGAATGTCCAAATTTGTGACACCCCCTTGTTAATTAGTTATTTTTCTATTAATGATATTAATTGAACTCCTCTTTAAGGAAATATTTTATCTACATCCATGGGCTTATGAAACATTTTCATGGTTAATTATGAAAAATTAAATTGTATTTCATGGACCCCCCACACAAAATGTCCCTTTCTAAAATTTTATATTTCTTAAATGTCTTTGTTTTCATGAACCATTTTCACGTGTTAATACCCTTCATTTTTTATACTAAGAGAATTTCCATAATTTATTCACTTATTGATAGTGTAATACTCATATTTTAATATATTTTACTCACTTAGATAATCAACTTATTTACCATCAATTTTTTATAGGATATTTAAATTGAGTTTCACCTCACTATCTCTTAAGTTAATCTCTCTATAATGGACATAATTCATGGTACCTTTGGTAGATAAAAATGGTCATACAATGATATTTATTTCATATTTATATCCATACCAATCCAAGAATTGATACCAGAAAAAAGTTATCCACTTTGACATTGATATTTTATATAAATCCTTATAGACATCTCACTGTTGTGATATCCATTTATAGAGAAACCCATGTGGATTTTATATCCTTCAATGATGATACCATGAAAATTATTATGAAATAATGTAAACAATCACTCTAATGTCACAAAAATATTTTTAGTTCCCACTAAAATCAATGTTATTTGGAATTTAAAATATATTAGATACTTGTTGCTTCCTTGATATAATTATTTACACAATAGTAGAAAATTACCCCATATTTTTTATCTAAAATTATTCAACCATCATCTTGTTCAAGAAGTATACCTTCAAGAAATATTAATACATGGGAATGTTTTATATATCATTATTATAGTGAATTTAATTTCGAATCGTTTTAAACTCTATCAATTTACCTTTTTATTCTTCGAATTTTCTATTATTCATTATAACAAAAAAATGATAGTGGTTGTATATTCCATTTTACTAATTCTTATATATCATCTTCCTAATATTTTTTTCTCTTTTATACATGTTTTTCTCATTATTTTATAACATCTATAACACTTTATTTTGTTGTTTTTTACAATATCATGGAAATTGCCTTCTCTTTAACATGTGTAATGCCACTTGTGTCCCTTGGTAGTACTCCACTCTATAGATCTATATGTTTCTTTAAAATATAACCCACTTGAAAATCCATATTTTTCACAGAGAACACATGAAAATATTTTAAATCCTTGATATCTACCTTGATAGTTGCTATGAATATAGACATGGTCCCCTGTAACAATGTGAAATGACTTTGAATAGAAGACACATATTTTTGTAACCTAGATGAAATTTGTTGGTACCCCTGATATTTTTATTATTTAGGCCTCCAACTTTAAAAATTATTTTGATGATTATTTTCAATATAATTGTAATATTTATCCTATAACCATAGGGTTAGTGCATAGCCATCATTATGTACATTTAAATTTTCATGGAATCCAATTTTGTGGAAACATATTTTGTTCTTTTAAACACATTGACTCCCTTGTTTTTTCCATAATCTTAATTCAATTTATGTCTATTTATTTTCATTTAATCTAGTTGCGTGTCTATCTCTTGTTTTAATTTTTCATCAACAACATTTCAATAATAGGATTGAATATGAAATTATTTCCATATGAACTACCCTTATAAATGTTTATATTAGTTACAACATCTATATCTTATTGTAGGGACACTTATTAGTCAGGTTCTTGAACCTCTCCCATAACGTATAATGTGATTCATCATTATAATGAATGAAATTTAATATAATGACAAGAATAGGAATTGATTTTGATGGAGGTATGAAATGGGAAATGAATTTTATAACCAAGTCATCATATATAGGGATAGAGTGGGATAAGTGGAGTTAGATCATTTCTTGGGATTTACCCTTTAATGGTAACCAAAATCATTGTAACCATACCAAATCACTGAAGAAAAATATTACTAAAAATATATCACATAGCTTGATGAAATTTATTGTATGATATTTATGGAGGTATTATTTTTAAATATGATTTGTTTGAGGCATTTTTTATTATCACAAGCTATATCTTAATGTTTTTTACAATGACCAAAAGAAATATATTTCTCTTCTTACCCCCATTCATGAAGCTATACAGTACTCAATTACTATTTTTGTCCACATATGTCACCCATGAATTAAATGGTTAACTCTATTATCCACTTTTTAACCTCCTCAATGGGTTAATGTTCTGTCATCCTTTTCCTTTGAATTATCCTTTTTATATTGGGGTTGTAGTATATGACATATTATTTTCTTTTCCCCCAATTTTATTTTTTATGCATCAATAGAATAACCTAAAAATCATATAACTGAAAAAAAGTGAAAAATAAAAATGAAGAAATTAAAGTTAGATAAAACCAATAAACATTATAATGAATTTGAGAAAGTATTCAAAAAAAGGTTGTAAAAATATGCACTAGTAGAAAACTGTCCTTTAATAGTGATAAAAATATCCATTATCAGTTCTAAAAAATAACTGACTATATATGTGAGGTTAATGATTTGGCCTTTTATCAGTCCTGAAAATTGATAATAAAGGAACCTTTTATCAGTGCTAATAATGGGCCATAATATATTTTAATAATATAGTACACTACAACACCACTATAAAGTTCTATAATCGCATACTCCAACACTAGAAACAAACCATATATCTACAGAAATAAGTACCAATACATGATTGAAATAAAATAAAATTTACAATTAAAAAATGAAAAATACAATATGTTATATAAATTTCAAAAATTGGTTTATAAAATTATATAAATACAAATTATTACATACATTCAAAAAAATAAATGTTTATTTATCATTTAATCATGAACCAATTCATGTAGTTTACAAAAAAACCACCCCTACTCGAGAAAAATAATGCAGTTTTATAAGAAAACAATTCTTACGTTAATAATAATATGAATAAATAAATTAAAAGAATGTTTAAATATTACTAAAATTGATGTAAATTTTAAATAAAAATATGCACATGAAGTCATAATGGCCACACCATGCATCATATAGAGGTGTTTCTGATTCCAACACATCTCAAATGGATTGTGGATCATTTTCCTAAATTATCAAAAAAAAATCTAAATGTGTTTTCTCAGTTTTGAGTACTTTATTTGTTTTCTTTTAAAAATGTCATTTTAAACTAAAAATATGAAATAAGACACATTATTTAGATTAGAAAAACACTAACCCAACTCCCCTTACATCACAATCTATTCAATTAATTAATAAAAATAATTATTTTCATAACTAGTTCTTCATATAATGTTTTATTAATGATTTAAAATTACCCATTTCATTATATTCACCACTCTAATATCAAATTCTTAAGCATTCAATGATGGGTACAATGACATTTCTGAAATTAGAAACAATGTGATGATAAAAATATAACAAATCTTGAAAACTTATAGCTACTGGGATAGTTTCCAGTGGTGTTCAATACTTGATTGAATCCACCAATGATTGATCAAACCTGTTTCTTTCTAAGGATACCAAATTTTCCAAAACACCACATTTTTGAAAATAACTCTCAGTATTCTATCTTCCCATATAAAATTTGTTCCCATAGAATTCCAGGTTCTTAACAAAGATGATCCACATGGATCATCCCAACCTTTATGTATATCAAAATACATTATAGATAATTTTTTTTCCAATAACTGGTTTCATAAAATCATTCATGAGACACAAGAGTGTATTAAAATAATTTGAGATGATGAATGGAATGAGAATCCACTCTAAAAGTCCATGGCTGCTTTTGAATTTTGGTTTGCACTTTCCCCCTTCATCATTCAAAACTGACGGTGTCCACTCTAAAAATTAACCTTTGATAAGATTTTTGACCCATGTAATTCACCATTCATATGATTAGGTAAGTGAATGAGATACCTAAATGTTATGTTAAGATTTTTTATTTCTCTATTATGAATACACATGTGACATGTACTATCTTTATCTATTACTAATAATGATGGAATATAAAATTGTCTCATGCTTGGCTTAATCAATCGTCGATTAATTAATTCATCCTCATGCCTCAAAATTTCATTTTATTACTCAGGTTTAAATAGTTATAAATTTTTATTAGTAAATTTCACACACATAATATGATCAATATGTTTTTCAATGCCTTTAAATGGTTGTAATTTACATGGAAGACCATTATGGAAAAAATCACAATATTAGTCGATCACAGAGGGAACTAATAGATGTTGAAAACTCTTATCCTAATGGAATGACTTCTCTATAATCAATATAGAAATAAGGCCTTATATTATTTATTACATTATCCACATGAGCCTTATTGATAAAGAATATAAATTTGGTCTAATAAAGAATAATATTTTCTTGAAGAATATGGGATTGCTTCAAATAGTAATGATTAATATTGATGTGCCCAAATCAGAAAGAATATGTGTTCATCCTCCCATTATATTTGACTTTCATATTAAACATCTAAGACCTTCCTAAGATAAATTGATAAACATATATAGGAATACCATCCCAAAATACCTCAACATCATATTTTCTACTAATGGAAAATGAAATCAGAATATGTTTACTGATTTGAATGGTACCCCATTGTTAAATCATTGTAGTTTATATGAACAAAGATGATTTCAAGTTGGAAGCTTAAATTTCTCAACATGTATTATTGAAAAATTATTCCTACAAATCCCGTTATTAGTAATAAACATGCATGCTTTATGATTTATTATGCACTGATTTTGGAACATGTATTCTCACTAATCTTCTTGGGGGTTGATTTAAGTGTGAAAAACAATTCATAGTACAAAAATGTTACCTATATCATCTTTTTCCACACCATGATCATCATTTTAAGATTCGTCACCACCATTTTCATCCTCTTCTATTACCTTTTCAATATCCTTGATCTTCAAACCTATAATATTTTCAATTATAGTGAAATTTTTCTAAATATAGTTATAGCATTAGCATTTGAAGAAATTTTTATTCACACATTCAATGAACTTAGTTTTTTTATTATGGTTCATTAAAATTCCTTTTCCCTCTATACAGAAAAATGCTCTTTCAAAATTAATAATCACCAAAACCATATTTATTAGAAAAAATTCCTTTTTAAAATTATATACCACAATTTTAGGTAATGAGTACCAGTGGATTTGGGGGATGCCTTTTATGTTCCACCAATATTTTCATAATGGAATCATTTTCAACTAAATATGGTAGTTATATTCTTCGGAATGTGAAATTTCATCATTTATTACATCAAAAAACCATAAAATCATTTGATTCTTGTATTCTAGAACATAACTTCATATCAATAAACAATAAATATTATAAATGTACTCTTCTGTAGATTTATCTTCATGTCGCGGGATATACATTCATAAATAATTCACTTTATTATAATTAATGGGATTAAATATTATTAGAAAAATCATTTCTAAATACATTCTTAATAACCTAAGGACATGAATCATAATAAAGGGTGATCATATATGATAAATAAGTGTAAAAAATGATGTATCAATGATGATATAAGGAATTTAACTTACGAATAGAAGATAAAATTTTGAGAATGTTAATTAATTACATAAAAAAAGTCAACCTTTAAGTCAGACCAGACACATATTACATGACCATGAATTAAATTTTTTTTCTTTTTCAAACTGAAAACACCTCATATTTGACATTTATAACTTTCCTTCACGTTCCCTCCACTTTATTTAAAGGAAAGTGACAAATTCATACAGTGTCAGGGTGAACATATTTTGAGGGACAATATTTTTGTGGAATATATTGTTTTCATGAGTGGTGAAACATTTAATTTAGATTATGTTAATATAATAGAGAATATATAATATTATGAATAGAAACATAGTATATTAAAAACAATGTTATATTCTCATTAAATTTTGAGTTTTAGCCTCTATGTCTAATCTCTCACGAGTATGAGATATTCAGTATCAAAATAATAGGAAATTAAATATATATGAAAAGGTATATTATTATTATTAATTAATATTACTGAAATGTATTTTTTAAAATGTTAAAAAACCCATTAATAACTAATTATAGATACTTTATAAATAATTTATATATAAAATATTTATAAATAATTTTAATTTCACGAAATACATTTGAAAAATTTTATAATCGTATTATAAATTATATTATTCTGTTTATAAATGATAATTAACAAAATAATATTATTCCTCACAATTTATTAAATGATATATGTTATATCATAATCCATGATACAATTTAAATATATATCATGACTTATAACTTGTGTACCCTGAAAGGAAATAGATAATCCATGATTATCTATCATATTTAATGATGTCTTCATAGAAAAAGAAAAAGTTCTCTTTAACTAGTACTCACATTTTCATATATTGATCGATATAATAAATATAATTTGATTCTCTATTTTGAGACATGAAAATATTGTATTTTATCACATAATGCATTATAATTAGCCATATATAATGACATGATATTTCAAAACACAGTTAAAAAAATTATTTATTCTTTTAAAATTTCTTATATCATATTATGTGATTATGTTATTATTTAATATAAATTAATTAAGAATTAATGACACTGAAAAATTTTACATCATTTCTTGTGACTGGGGTAACAACTTATATTATTACAACCATTTGTATTCAATTTCAAGATTCATTTCATGCATTAGAATTCTATTATATATATCATAATTTTCCATGGATTGAATAAAACTAATATTGTTAGTGAAAGATTACATGATTACACAACCCATAATACCCTTGTTATGAAAAAATATCATAGTTAATATCAAATTGAAGAACATGTGTACCGTGCACTTATGATGGTCACAACACATAATTTCAATCAAACAATTTTATGAATATCCCTATCAAGTAGATAAATATTTCTACATGGTGTTCCGATAAAGAAGTATTATTTACCAAGTATAATTTCCCAAATATCATTTAGGGATGGATGCATAGATTTCATATGTTTGATTGGGAATATAAAAAAATTTAAGCATATTTTAAAGAAATAATACTTATCATTTAGAGAACTCTAAATGATTTTTTAAATTTAAAATCCAAATTAAATATTCATTCTTCATTATCATGGTAAATTATTCTATATGGGAAGCCAATTCGAATTAAAGAGACTAATTTCATTACTCCATTCAATATTTTATTATTTTATGGTGACTTAGTATTTTCTATAACACCATTCCTCCTACTGATACAATTGATGTTATTTGTTATCCTTCATTTATAGGTTGGATTAATGTTCAGTTGGATAGGGAATCTAAGGGTAACCTTAGGCCCTTATGATATGATGCTCTCTTTAGTTGTAACAATAGAATATAAATATAATTGAAAAAAAAAATTATAATGACCAAAACATTGGTAGTAAATAATTCATCGTATCATAAACAAATCATTTTGTTTATAATCTAATAGAAAAATTGTATACATGCTCCATGAAATAAATAACGACATAGTTGAAGAAGAAATAAAATATTAAATGAAAAATACTAAAATAAAATCAGAAGGCCTACCATGATAGGTTGAAGAAATAATGAGACCCTATTTAGAAATTCTAACTAAAACTGAACATTGAATGTCATAAGTGATGTTTGAGCAACTAGACGTAGTCATGTGGCATGATTCGAGATTTGATTCAATGAGGAGTAGTAATGGAACTGGGTGGCTTATGTGAAATGTTTCTGATATCATGATGGGATCTCAAATTTTTAGATTTTTTTAAATAGATCTGGAGACATTTATTAGCTATTTTAAATAATTGTTGATAATGAGTCCTTTTATCAATTCTTATGTAATAAGAACCGATAAAGGGAATTTTTTCAGCCCTTTTCTAGTGCCTATTATGGTAGGTATTTATGAGTGTTAAAAATAAATCACTTATAAAGGATACCCTTTATCAATGCAAAAAATAAAGAACTAATAAAGGATACACTTTATCATCACTAAAAATATGGTACTGATAAGTGTTTAATTTATCATCGCTACAAAAAATAAGTAATAAAAGGGTAAATTTATCAGCACTTTCTTTAGCACTGATAAATATTCCATTTGTCAGTGCTTTTTTCTATCGATGTTAACGGCTAGTTTGGTATTAGTGATGGTTACTCCTATGGTTTTATTAATCCTCATAGATAATATAGTTTTGAAAAACTTCTAAAATTAAATAGTATTAGTAAAAATGGTGTAGTAAGTAGC
This sequence comes from Viscum album, assembly GCA_963277665.1. Lineage (NCBI taxonomy): Eukaryota > Viridiplantae > Streptophyta > Magnoliopsida > Santalales > Viscaceae > Viscum > Viscum album. Next base: position 956,832,844 of record OY728123.1, read on the forward strand.
ATGGTCAAGGTATATCCCAAATGGACATATGAAATGAACATAAGCTGATTAGTAATTTTTGAACACAAAATGGTGATTTTGGTTTTGAGATAATCATTGAGAAATCATACAGTACTTTTTAAATCATTCATCATGACTATTCCTTTGGGATTATGGGTAATGTCCTCATGCATGGCGCCTCTGGGCCTCCTAGCCATGTAAGGGTTCCCTCTAAACAAAGATAAAATTGGAGACTTTAAAAAATATGGAATAATAAAAAATTATAAATGGTGGCCTAATATATATATCATTAATTTCATATTATAGTGATCCCCCTCTTATATTATACATTTTCTATTATAATGTAGCTATATTTTAAAACATGCATACCTATATTAGTCAACTATATAGGTATTCTAAAGAATTACATGAATATAGAATCCTTATCCAACAAAAATTCTATAAAATGAACATAAATTTATATTATGAATATTTAACAATATACCTAACTCCACCAAAACAATTCATGGTAGAATGAAGAAGACATGATATGAAAATAAGAGAAGATGTTTCAAATCCTTTCAAAACTAAACCTGAAACCAAGAATAAGAAATTACAACCACCATTAATACCACAACTGAAATTAAGAAGGAGTACTTCTAATAAATTTCATGAGAGAGAGTATAAATAAAAATAATAATTTCATCATAAATAGAAGTACATATTGTCAATAGTTTATGAAACCCAAACCAAAACTATCCCAGATTCATAATTATAAATTATCTTGCACAACACATATCCATATAAATTTTTAGAATATATCCATTTTTATAAAACTATATCAATATTTCATCACATCTTTTCTATATTAGAAATCATTTATCCTCTTTGAAAAATATTTATATATAGTGTATTATCCCCATGGATGCACCTCATAAATCACACATACTGAAATATATATATTTATTAGGGAGATGAGTTTGGAAAAATCTATATATCTTGTAAATCTATAATATCTATTTGTATATCTCAAGTAATATCTCCACCCTTGTTTTCCACCTCTCACTCGTGTCTTCATTAGTTTGAGCCCTCCCCATATCTAAATATATACCCATGAAACATCAATATGAAACACTATATTTAAAACACTCTTGTAATAGGCTTCAAGAACATGAACATGTATAAATTATCATTAATTCATATCAGTATAGATACATTTTACAATGAAATTACAATGTTATTAAAACACAACACTTCCAATAACCCCCTCTATTGTGTCACAATGGTGGTGTGGCATCATAGGCTACATCTTATTGACAAACTCTAGACCTTATAAAATCTTGTAACTCCATAACATAATAAAATTCTATGAAAAAATGTTCCTATTTTTACAACACCCTCATGTATTCAATAAATTTATATCTAGGTATGTAGTGGCCTATGATGAAGGAACTTATTTTTTACACCACCAGGTTTTCTATGGTGGAGTTCCCCACTAATGGTGAGACCATTCCAAATTTTATAGTGCAACTACAAGATCTTTCATTGATTAGTGGCGGCTTTGTGGTATAAAAAATGTTAAAATAATGAAAACGAGAGAAAATGGATTATCTGAGTGAGATTATGTGTGAGGAAACCATGAACAATAAGAAACTTTTAATTTAAAATTACATAGAATTTTATCCATGTTGTAGATCTAATTATTTTAGGGGTGAGATCTATTTAACAAGACCTCATATAAACACACCCAAAAATATAGTATGGTAACAATGAGTGCTAGATGTCCATTGATGAATTCAAATACACAAGTGTGAAAAACCAACACACAACATGCATTTTCCCTTACTATTATTTGTATGATCCATATTTCAATAAGTTCTATTGATTAACTGAACTTATTACTCTTTTTCAAATGGAATGGCTTCTAAGATACTATGTGAACCCGCATTTAAGGTAGCTAAATGTCTTATGTTGTGGATATGGGTTAACCAAGGTGGTAAATGAAATATTTTCCAATTTATAAACAATAAATATTCAATTTATTTTTTCTTATACATATATATATCATAAAAATTGATTAAAATTATATAATTTAAAATTATATTCATTTATTTTCTTAAAATTGATCATAAAATGTTAAATTCCAAAATATGAATTAAATAAAAATAAATTTTGTTAATATTGATCTTATAAATTCTCAATAAAAATATATTAATTTTAAAAAGGTATAAGTAAAATTAATTCATCAAATACCCCACTCATTGACCATGATTTACCTCTAATATAAATCTCAACACAAACAACCAAATAGAACCCATTCTACAATTATTCATGTTTAGAGCAACTAGAACAAATGTCTATCAATAACTAAATAATTTTTTTTCTTACTATAAGAAATATATTTTGAAGTCATAATTTATGAATAAAATAGATCAATATTATATTTTAATTTTATTATATGATAATTATGGGACATTTACTAAATTATATTATGTATTATGAATGAGTTTTTATTAATAATTATATTCTATGATTTACCACACATTTAGTTTCTCTACTCCTCACATATGGAAACAATTTATTCGAGGTTTTCTCAAACTATGAGTATATTACCATTTCCATGAGCTTACAAAGCATAAAAATACACATTATATAGATTAAATTCAGAATAATAATTTTAGATTCAATAATTTCTAAACGTATCTAATGGTAGAAGGGTGTTTGGTATTGATGCGATAGTTATTTTAGGAAAAAATGATGGTCAACCTCTAAGAATATTTCATGGTAATAAAATAAAAACACAAAAAATTCTCCTATTGAAATTGTCCTCTCCCCATATCCCATAATTTAAGTAGCTTGAGAATATTAAAAGAAATCATAATCAAAAAAATTATACCATTTATTTTTTATTTGCAATTTATTCAAAAAAAATTATACATAGGAAATATTTCACTTCAATTTTCCAACAAAAAAATGGACAGGATCATTGGTAAATCAGTGGAATTCATTGACCCTCTAGAGACACAAAGAATTTTCATGGGATGTAAAAATGAATACAGAAAGCATTTAAATCATTAATTTTCTCCTAAACATATGATACACGAATACGTTTTTCTTAATGAAGTAAATCTAGTCCATCATGGGAAACCCCCCCCCCCCCACGCACACAAACACGATGCTTTTAATATCATGAAAAAAAGATATTAATAGTACAAAATAAATATATTTTGTTGTATTGTGGATATTACCTATCAATGGAAATTTATTTCTTATATAATATAAATATGAAAAAATAAAAAGGTTTTGTATCATGTATAATGTATTATTAGAAATTACCCAATAATTTGTTATGTTTCTTTTTACAATTATGGTTTTGAGTATATATTGACACATTTTTTAGTAATTGGAATTTCCAATGATTCCATTTAATAATATGACCATAAAATATAGTAAAATGTAGTTATAAAATCTTATTTTTTTTGGGAAACATAAAATATATACTCAACTACTCATTGAATATATAATAATAACCAATTATCTTCCAAGATTTTCTAGAAATTGAAGCATGGTAAATTCTAAGGGAATATCATCTGAATTAATATATATTTCCCAATAAATCATGTTTAATTAAATCAATACTAATATGTATACCTTTATTCATATTTCCCACATATTAATCATTTAATATAATAAACATTGACATCTAAAACAAAGTATCATTTTCCTCCTAATTAACTCATGTATCCTAGATCAAAATTATTGGAAATACCTATGTTATGGTATGAATTTATCTCTTAAAATAGAAAAAATGGAATTGAAATTAAAATATAGGAGAGTGAAAATTATTACTATAGTTAATGATAACACTCCTTCCCACAAAGAATAATTTAATCATTTTTGTATCATTATTCCTTAGTGATGGATCCTTTGATCATCATGTACTGGAACATAAAAAAATAATAGTTAAATTTTGATATCAATTCATGTAAAATCATAAAATTTTAATGATGGTTTGTAATGGTGATATATGAATTATGTCCATATAATTGAATTCTTTCAATGTGACAAATGAAACTATGGTTTCCACTTATATGTACTATTATTAAAGTCTCTAATAATGAACTTTCCTCATTGATGTTGTGTGATGGAAGGGTGTAATAGATTTACACTACAAGGATCTAAAAATGGAAATAGTTATGACTCATCCATGTAAATGGGTGGTTTTCTATTTTTTAACATTAATTTCATTGTTCTGTGAGGTATTAACTTCTCCATATTAATGGTCTAATATAACATTTTTTGGACCATCCTTAAAATTGAAATTGTAATTCATACAAATTTCACACTTGTTGTACATCATAAAAATTTACATAATTAGTATTGTATTTGTTATATTTAATATTTTTCAACATCATAACCTATCACTTTTCCTTTATAATATTATCTCTATTGATTAATCTCTTAATAAAATAATCATCTTCAAATATTGGAATGTTTTCCTCAATCAGGGAATATTCTTATTTACTATGACTTTTCATTATCTAGTAGATAATAAAACTATCTTACTTATCACCAACTACTAAGAAAATATCTCTATAGTGGGTGTCAATAAAATTTATTCTGATAGCCAAAAATGTCCTCTTACAAATTATTCATGCCTTCTCTTCATCTATATCCATTACATGGACGTTTACAAAAAAATTAAACATATCCGCATTGAAAATAAAATCTTATTAAAAGCCTAATGGTCATCTCAATCTCATTTCCAAAATTTATTGAATTTCCCTTGTGGGTATCATTTGATCAAATATTATACTCAATAATGATTACTAATATATAATGATCACACTCTTCATAGAACACACAAACCATTCCAATACTCACAATACCCAATGTTAATTGGATTTCAAATGTTGCATCGGTCTTATACTAATTTAATAGTCTTCTTAACACTATAGAGGAGTATTATTGTCACGACGCGCCTTCTCCAAGATGAGGGAATGGATGGAAAGATACCAAATCCTTCTTTCTTCATGTTTACGGGGAGATAATAACCCCTAAGTCTCACCTTCAGCCTTCCCTAGAGTGGCGACTAGCACTAAGGGTATATAATCTAACACAAATTAATGTCAATACCCTTTTTATTAAACAATATCAGGAGATAATATTGTAAAACATTGAAACACCAAGGAATAAAGGTAAAATTATATCTAATAATCCATTCCCATATTAACGTCAAAAAGTTAAAACAATACAAAGTATAAGAAAATGCTAATGGAATGTACCAAAATAGAAAGTAAAGCGGAAACGGAAACTACCCCGATGGCTGAGCTAGTAAGGTCTAGCATAGTCCTCAAAGTCATATTGGAAACTTGAATGCAGTTTTATATATTTAGGGTGATTTTATAGGTACACACAGTAGGGAAACCAAAAGCTCACATGCACATGTGGGGAGACATTCAAATGCCCCGTGAAAAATAGAGGTAACCAAAACACCTAGCGAGGAAAACTACCCACCCAGCCCCACCAAGGCACACTCCACAAATAACGCAAGACAGGTAAAGTAATAGTAATAGAAAATTAATATTTGGGTACCCAACAACACTTTCACATTGGTTATTTGGAACATTCTATGCATCGGACCTCTCGTACAAATGCAACTGCAGTCCCACTACCACCACAAAAACAACAATATGGGTTATCCCAACTGCACATCTCTCCCACCTACAAACACATGGGCCAAAAAAACCACAAAAACCACTCTTAGACACATGTACCATCATAACCACACTTCCTACTCACATAAACCTAGGCCACGGCAACCACACTTCCTAACTGCAGACACCAGGGCCTCATCCCAATGACTCTTGGGAAGAAACCTACCTACACACACCTAGTCAAACCCACCACAACACACCCTACCCAAAGATTCTTGGCCCATAATGAACCTCAGTCCATCGTAGCCTACCCAGAGAGTCTTGGGGTACCTGGGAGAGGGAGAATAAAGGATCTAATAACCGCCCACTCATACGAATGTTGGGAAAAATACCCTCTCCCATGAAATGAGGTGTTCAGCATGAAGTGCTCAACATGGTTGGGGTGCTTATAAGAAACATAAGGACTAAATTTTATACATATTGATAATCAAGAACTCATCCTAACCTAGTGTCCCTAGAACTAATAAACATCCCACACACAACCACTCTCGCTGCTACCCCTACATGCACAAGTACACAACAACCACAACTAGAGAACAACCAATTTTTGGAAAATAGTTTCACATTGTACATGTTCCCTTTATCATGTTCATGTGATTCCATTTAAATTTTACTTGACATCTGGGAAGGTAATAGGAATAACCATAAACTAAAACAAAAACAGAATGAAAAGTTCCCAGGCATGATTTTAAGAATTCACTCTCGATTCTTTTGTAAATAAAAACATCAAAATGGGATATCATGAGATCCCTCAAAGCACTGGAACCAAAACAATCCCCAACTTTCCGAGTCCAAAACATATACCACCGGCTCCACACATCCCCAGATTCACAAACCAATAACCTCTAAACTAGAGATTCCATTACCATCTATGTCATCCCACAAAGCATCAAATAGTTCTACCATGTATGTCACCAGAACATATAAAGGAAGTTTTCATATTTATCCATCACCATTCAATAAGTTCCATATTCTTTTCGGTTAACTGGGATGATCACACAACTATTAATATTCATTTGGAATCCATTTAATCAACCAAATTTTATGTGATTAATCATCTTTCATGTTACATTCATTTTATAAAATGATTATCTAGAAAAAATAGCTTCATTAGTGCACAATAAAGACCACGAACAACCATGATTTTCAGTTGACATGAGCCCATACAATTCACTATATAGATACTAAGGTAAAATGAAACAACATCATCATATTCCCCACCCCTTCATTCTTTAAAATTCTTTTTATTATCTTCATTAATGATTTTTAATCTATGACTGAAGGTAAAATCATCATACCCACCCTGCATTATGCCCTGTAATGAGATATAAAGGAAGAACCCCTACGTGGATGATCATGGATCAAATTTTTATCATTGCGCCAAGAATAGGGGATAATGTGACTTATAGGAATAACTCTAAGTCTGAGAAAGAAGGGCTCTAGCACGGGTCCAGAGCTCACCTCAGGAGGAAGTCTCTAGGTGCACTAAGATAAATAAAAACAAGAAGGGATAGATTAACTCTACCTAAGAAGAGGCCAGATCCTAAAATCTAAGAGTCCATTTTGAAGTACATAAAAATTGGATCATGTCATGACCACATGATTCGGTGGATTAACAATTTGGAAATAATTAACATTTCATAAATCCCTCTCAGAAACGGTGCAGATAGACCAGCGAACGACTATGAGTTGACAGATTCCCATTAAGAGGAGAAATAAAAAACGTAATAGGGGACTAACTAGAAAACAAGGGAGATTGTAAAATTTAGAAAAGGGTCTGACACCAACAAAAAGGACTCATGTTTTGGTAATTCAAGGGTCGCTCAAATCCTGGGGATTTAAATATCTTTTGCGGGCTTTAAATAACATTGAAAGGGTTATCAAAACCCATTTATGTTAAAAAGACATTACTGGAGTGAAACTGAAAAGTATTAGGAGAGGCTGAGAATGACTCACCGATGGGTGAGTCACCGACATCCTAGACATGATTCCCTAGAACTGGTCGGTGTTCCACTGATTCCCATTGGTGGCACTGATTCCCATTTCATACACCATTTGTTTAACCTAAAATTTGGAAAAAATCCTTAATGAGTCACTGATAGTCACTAGGATACCTCAAACATCAAGATTTGGCAATGTAATGGACCAGGAGGGTCTGAGCCATTACATCAGATACCTCTCAAACTATTTTCACCCTCTAGAATTCAAGATTAAACTTAATAAAAAAAGAGGGTCCGAACAACCACCGCATAAGATACCTCTCATGGAAAAAACACCCTAGAGTTATTCGAAATCTGGAATAAAATGTCATAATATTGGAACATATTTCTCACATATATCTCCTAAACAAATAGATAGACACTAAGGCTCCAAAATCCAAAGAAACCACAAAAACACAAAAAGGTCACTCTGTCTAGACACCTGGATTAGGGAGATCCTTTTTTCTTATCATGATATTATCCACTTTAGGCGGCACTAACTCATCTGCACGGTTTTAATTGATACAACATTAATTTTTCTTGATTAGGTATCATGTTCTCCCCTCCCCATATTCCAGACCTTTCACACTAAATAGATAACAAGGAAATAACATATCATGCAGTGAGAATGGTAAAACATTACATCATAATCAAGGAACAAAGGAAACACAAGATCAAAACTCAAAATAGCTCTGGGTACTAGGCATGCATCTATGCCTCTAATTCCCAAGTACTATCCTAAAGGACACTACGCATCCAAAACACACACAAAAAGGGAATGGTATGTCTATGAAGCACCTTCCCATTAATATCCTCAATTATCCCTAGTCACTCCATGAATGCCGCATCATCCTTGATATCCAACTCTCCCCAATCAAGGATGGGGGAGTCATCGTGTAGATATCTATGGAGCTGAGAGACATGAAAGAATTTTGGATACTCCAAAACTGTGGTGGAAATGCCATCTAATATGCCATATCATCGAATCTTCCCAACACCTCAAAGGGTACGATGAACCTAGGAGAAATCTTACTCCCCCTGCCAAACCCCCACTACCGACGATGAGGGGAAACCGTCAAAACATATGATCTTGAACATCAAACTCCAAGGGACCCCTCCTATGATTGGAATATGACTGCTTCTGGTCATGCGTAGCATTCATCCTCTCACACACAAGCTAAACCTTCTCTATTGTGCTCTGTATTACCTCTGCTCCAAGTACACCTGCCTCCCCACCCTCTATCCAGCACATGGGTGAACGACACTGTCTTACATAAAAGGCTTATAAATATGGAATTATAATTATAGAGTGATATGTATTTTTGTAATAAAACTCTACTTGGGGTAATTTTTGTACCTATTATCCTCTAAATTCTAGAAAACACGCTCACAACACATACTCCAACGTCTAGATCGATCCCTCTGTCTGCCCATCTGTCTGAGGGTGGAAAGCAGAGCTAAGGCATAGATGGGTGCCAAAAGAACACAATATTCTATTCCATACTAGTGAATTATATTTTGTATCCTGATCTGAAAAAATGGTTTTGGGATCTCCGTGTAGCCACAAAACTTCCCCCACATACTTCTGTGTTAAGGTATCCATTGCGCTCGACTCCTTAACCACTAAGAAGTGAGCCAATTTCGTCAATGGTTCCACCACTACACATATGGCATCACATACTCCCTCATCCCTGAGTAGTAATGTGTTGAAATTTATTAAGGCGTCCTCCCACATCCACTTGGTAATGTCTTAGGGATGCAACGGTCCCCCCGGAACATGGTGTCCAACCTTCACCTACGGATGCAAGAGGCACATTGCCACAAACTCTACCACTTCTCGGTTCACTTTGGGACCCCAAAAATGATCTCTCAACCCCCGATGCATCATGGATACTGTTAGATATAAATTCAGAGGTGATTTATGGAACTCACTAAGAACTCCCTCAGGCATAATCTCTAGAAAAAACATCTTCCCATGGAAAATCATCTGATTCTGACAGTCCTCCTACAATAATTTTGGAGCATTTCCTTTCTCAATGTGATCATGCATCACATTAGTCTCTGATTCCCCCCACTAGGACTCTTCCACTTTTTGCATCATAGAGTACTGCACTATCATCTAAAACAGATAGCCTCTACCACCATCCACCCTAGCATCCAAGTGCAAGTCGTCCAACTCCTATATTGTTCTCTATGAATCTACATTCTTCTAAACTAATTCCCTCTACGACTTCTTGTTCAAGGCATCAGACTCGATGTTCCCCTTTCCTGATATACAACAAATATTAAAGTTGTATTCCCAAAGAAACACCATCCACCTCTACTGCTGGATGTTTATGTCTTTTTGGGATAAGACATACCTTAGGCTCTTGTGATCCGTGAAGACCACGAAATGTTTCCTGATGAGGTAATTCTACCACATCTTCAGTGCAAAAACAACGAATGTATGTTCTAGGTCATGGTTGTAATAGCTACATTTGTGAAGGAATAGCTACCTTGACCCTTAAGGGATCACTCCCCGTAGTTGTATCAGCACAAACCTAAAGCCTAGATCTGAAGCATCACATAAAGCTTCAAACGTTACACCTTCCTCTGGAAACCTTATCACTGGGGCACTAACCACCTTCCCTTTTAGATAACTAAAACCATCATGGAACTTATGACTCCAAAAAATCCTATTATTTAATGGTAAAAGATTTCAAAGTCACTCTTACTCAAGAGACGTCAGGTACAAATCTCCAGTAGTATCATCTTCGACCTAGGAAACTCTGAACCTCTTCCACATTCTTGTGTGTAGACCAAGAGAAACTGTTTCTACCTTGTATAGGACAACTTCTATTCCATTATTTGACACCATGTGTCCAAGTATGTTCACCTATCATACCTAGAAATTTTACTTGGACATCCATCTGTAGAGATGGGGGTATCGAAGAACCTAAATATCTATACTTAGAAGCTCATCATTATCCTCATCTAATCTTGAGTAGATCAGGATGTTGTTGATGAACATGACCCCAAATCGGTCCAGATACTCATAGAAAATAGAGTTCATGAGCCCCATGCATTCGTAATGCTGAAGAGCATTACAAAAAACACAATGCTTTCATATCTTCATCTGAAAGTAGTCCTCGAGATGTCACATTTCTTCACCATGAACTGGTGACATCCAGACCGTAGGTTGATATTAGAGAACCAACATAATCCCTTCCAATTTTCAAAATGTTCATCGATCCTCAAGAGAATGCAATAGTTCTTGATCGTCACCTGGTTTAGTCTTTGGCATTATATGCACATCCTAAGACCATCATTTGCCTTCATTGAGAACTAGACTTCAGAACCCCATAGAGACAGGCTTGGTCAGATGAAACCCTTCTTTCTTGGGTCATCAACATGAATCTGCAACTCCCACTATTTAGAAGGCACCATTCGATAGGGACACATTGAAATCAGATGGGCACAAGGTTTTAAGTCTATCCTAAACTCAGCATCACATCGAGGGGGTAGATTTACAACCTTTTCAGGGAAGACGTCTAGGAATTCACTGAAAATCCCCATAGCTTCCACAATCATCAAATCTTCTGATTCCACTAATAGCTCTAATAACAATGAATGAATGGGCTCCACACATCCATTTCCCTCTTGGAAACCATGCTCGCCAACGAAAGATAAACAATGGTTTCCCATATCTGAGAACAGTACCCATCTCTGAAAGTAGTAGATAATATTTAGTAGGTAAAATGGACAATCAATGCCCTGGATGACATCATGTGGAATCATTTATAGAAGAAAGAGATCCTTGTGGGACTAATTCATACCAACCTCAGTCTGTATCATCGACAAACATCAAACAAGCAGGTCTGACCTCTAACTAGCATACTCAACCCTAGGGGCCTGAAAAGCATATCTATGTATTGAACAGAGGAATGGGATGGACTAGGTGAAACAATGGAGTTTGAAGAACCTAAATAAAACAAGGCATATTCAATAGTACTAAAGAGATTGATCGTACCTTGAATGACCTCTGGCCCTACTGGAACTACTGCCTCTGCGGTGTGAAATTTACCATTCCCAACTCCTCTACCCCTCGGCTATCGACCACCTTTCCGACCATGCACTAGTTTGGTTCCCTGAAAATCTCCCGGAGGTCATCCTCCTCTGACATCATATACCCTATGTGGAGTAGGAGGTCCAAATCCCCTGCTGCTGGAAGGGCCTGACTAGAAACTATTGTTGTTGATGTGGGTGATGAACCGACCCACCCCACTATACTGCACTCAAAAAGGTCATTAATTCCAATGAATCTCTCATATTCCAATGTTAAAGAACATTTATCTTAGGCCTGTTGAGAAATAGTGAGGACCAGGAGATCAGAACAGGAACTGTTGAGGCCTATCCCCCCCCTGTGGCCAAAAACTGGAAGGTCATGATGTTGGAGGCCTGGTGCTGACGACCTCCCCCTTTGCTGAACTCAACTAGTTCCCCTATCTCGACACACCTCCTAGCATGTTCATCCTATATACTACATCAGAATTCTTTTTAACCTCCATGTACATTAGCAGAGTGAAGGGAGTAACTACATACTGAAGAGACGTTCATAGAACCTTCTATAAGCATATTTTCGATGACTCCTCATCTGGGAAGAGGTCTGGAGCGAAACAAAGGATATCCTTGAACTTGATCCCCAACTCCCTTTCCAACATGCTCCCTTGCTGGAGGGAGAGTAGTTACTGCCTAATTTCATCCATCATCTTGGAAGAAAGGGTTTATTCTTGGAACTCTTTCTCAATGTAAGTACACAAAACCTTACCTTATTTCTTCTCCAAGAGATAAATTTTCCACCATTGATGCACCAATCCCTGCATCTAGCTCAAGTCCAAAAGATCCCAGTATTCTATCGAAGCCTGGATTAAGATGAAACTGATCACCAGATCCTCGATCCAACTCTCCATCTCCATGAAGGAGGTACTTGCCTTGTACTTTCTGAGAGTCTGCCGCAGGAAGGAACGAATCATTTTATGCCAGTGATCATCCCCCTCCTCTCGACCAGCCCTCCACTGATCAACAAGACCAACTTGTCAGGCATCAACTACTCGTACATCTTGTAGATGATGTCTGGGTACCATAACCTCAAGGTAAACAAGGAATGCCTAAGCCTGAGTAGTAAGGAATTTAATTAGGGTCATCTTTATTATTTATTTAGAATTTTTTCAAGACACACAAATTCAAGAAGGGACACAAGTCATTATGATGCATGTACCTTTCCTAGGGTCTCTACCAAATAATCAATGTAGTCTCACATGTTTGTTCGTTAGGTTCAGATTTATTGGGTCGGAACACAAGGGGCCCTAAAATCTCATGTCCTATACAATCTTCCCCAGCCTATTTCATCCACCTAGATTTTCTAATACTATTTACCTACCATCCCATGTAATACTCAATGTGCCTTACCCCGAGCACCATCCTATATCTCAACCATTAGCCTCTGATATCATTCGGTCACGACCTACCTTCTCCAAGATGAGGGAATGGACAGAAATATTCCCTTACCTTCCCACTTCATGGTGGAAGGGAGATAATGACACTCGACTCCCGCCTTCAGTAGGCCCTAGAGTGGAAAATAGCTCCAATGGTACAGAATCACACAAAAATGGAATGCAGTACCCATTTTATAGATCATGATTATGAGATAAGATGGTAAAACCTAGAAACACCAAATAATAAAGATAAAAGTAAATCCAAGAATCCATTCCCATATGCATGTCCAAAAGTGTAAACAATAAAAATTATAAGGAAACATTAATGGAATGTACCAAAATAGAATGAAAATAGGCAATGGAAACTATCCTGATACCTGAGCAGGTAAGGTCCATCACGGTCCTCAATGTCCTCCTCAAAACCTGAAAGCAGTTTTATATATGTTGGGTGAGTCTACAAGTTAACACATTAGGGAATCCAAAATCACTTGCGAAATGTGGAGAGAAATTATAATGCCTCATGAGAAATAGAGGTAACCAAAACACCTATCAAGTAAAACTATCCCCCCAGCCTCACCATGGAACACTCCCCAAATAACACAACTTGGGTAAAATAATAGTAATAGTAACTCAGAATTTGGGTACTTAGAAAAACTTTTCCACTGGTTATTTAGAACAATCTATACATTAGACCTCCCCCACAAATTCCATTATAGTCCCACTACCACCCACAACAACAACCATATAGGCCATCCTAACAAGATGTTTATCTCACACGCAATCACCTGGGCTACCACAACCACACATCCCACCAACAGACACTTGGGTGATCACATCCACACTTCATACCCGTAGAAACCTGGGCCACTGCAACTACACTTCCTACCCGCAGAAACATGGGCCTCATCCCGAAGAATCTTGGGAACCAAACTAACTAGAACACACCAAGGTCAACCCACCGAAACACACCTTGTTCGAAGAGTATTGGGCCATATTGAACCTCAGTTCATTACAGCCTGCCCGAAGAGTCTAAGGCTACCTAGGAGAGGGAGTATAAATGAGCTAATAACCAAAAACTCTAATGAATGTTTGAAAAAAACCCTCCTCTATGAAATAGGGGTGTTCGTCACGAAGTGATAAACATAGGTGTGGTGAGTATAAGAAAAACAAGAACTAATTTTTATACATATAGGTAATCATACACTCATCCCAACCAAAGGGTCCCGAAACTAACAACCAGTCCACACAAAACAACTCTCACTGCTACCCCTACATGCACAAGTAAACAACAGCCAAAACCAAAGCACAACCCATTTCTGGAAAATAGTTTCCCATTATGCCCATTATTTTTATAATGGTCAAGTGATTCCATTTAAATATTCCATCACTACCGAGAAAATAACTAGCATAACAACAAGCCAAAACAACAACTGAAAAAATTCCAAGATGGATTTTAAGCATTAAATCCTAGTTCTCTAGTAAATAAAAACATCAGAACGGGATCTTGTGAAATTCCTCAAAGTACTAAAACCTAAACAAGCCCCAACATACTCAATCTAGAACAATTACCGCCAAATCCACATGGACTTATATTCACAAACCAACAACCTATCAACTATAGATTCCATTCCTACCTATGTAAACCCATAAATAATCAAACATGACAAGCATTAATATCACTAGAACAGAGCAAGGATGTTTTATGATTTATCCAACACCACTTATTAAGTTCTTTATTTCTGTTAGGTTTACCGGGGTAATCACAAAAGGGTTATAACTCATCGGGAATAAATTTAATCAACCATGTTTACAAGATTAATCAGTTTCCATGTTATATTTATTTAATCGCAATACTATCTAGAAAATAGATATTTATTAGTTAAAAATAAATTCCACTAATGGCCATGATTATCAGTGGACATGATCCCACACCATTCAATACATTGAAATGAATGTAAAACACAACATCATCATCATCTTTCCCACCCCATAATTCAATAAAAACCTATTTATTATCTTCGTTAAAGTTGGAATAATAAATGTCCTTAGGGAACATCATCATACCCACCCTAAATTATGCATAGTAAAGAGATATTATGGAAGAACCCATAATTTGATGATAAAGGATCAACGCTTTTATTATTGCACAAAGAATAGGGGATGAAGCAACTTGTAGGAAGAACTCTAAGACTGAATGAGAAGGGATCCATCACAGGTGCATAACTTGTCTAGTGAGAATGTCTTGAGGTGAACTAGGTGAAAAGAAAAGTAATAAGGCAGAGAGGTCCTCATCTTAAGAAGAGGACATATCCTCAAATCAGGGAGACCATTTGAATGTATATAAAATTTAGATCATGGTTTGACCATGAGGATCGGTGGTTTCACATATTGGAATGAATTTTTATTTAAAAAATTTCCGCATAAATGGTGGAGATAGACCAGCGGACAACAGTGAGTTGATATATTACCTTTAAATGGAGAAAAAAACATGTAATAGGATCCTAACTAAAAAAAAGAGACTAGAAAACATAGAATGGGGTGTGAAGCTGATAAAAAGGCCACACTTTTTGCTAATTTAAGGTCACCCGACTCTTGGGGGATTTAAATATCTTTCATGGGACATAAATCACATTGAAAGGGGAATTAAAACACTTTTACATTAAAATAGACTTTACTAGAGGGAAACTGATAAGTCTCAAGAAATGGTAGGAATATCTAACTAATGGATGAGTCAATGAAACCCTAGCACCAATTCTATAGCACCGATTAGTGTGTCACTAATACCTATAGGGTCAAATAATTCCCATTGGTGACACCGTTCATTTATTCTAATATTTTGAAAACTTCTCAATGAGTCATTGATGCTTCCCAAAGATTCCTCAAACATCAGGAATTGGAAAAGTAATGGACCAGGAGGGTCCAATCCATTACAATTCTATTATAAGTTTTATTGTACAAAATTTCTCAAGATTCCAATTTCCTTAGAATAACTATTTTATAATATTTTCATATGTGGGAATTTTTTATATCAATTCAATTAGTGGAATATTAATGTGAAAAATTTTAAACATATCAAGAAATTTCCATTTGTCATTCTAATTTAGATTATGGAATCCTAACCAGCATTGGTCATGGTGGAAAATTGGGTTGAAATGATTCTTTTATAAATTATTTGTTGAGGTTTTTCTCACTCTACTTTTTTTTCTCTTTTGTTGGTTTTTCCACATCTGAATTTTTTTCTTCACTAACCCATTTACAGGGAACTCTGTGTCCCACAATAGTGATCCTAATGACCAATATAATAGATTATTTAATATACAATCCATAAGAATATCTACAATATTCTGGTAGACACCATGACCAACATTCAAATACATGATAGTGGCTCCAACAGTTGTCCTGAATGAAGACATAGTCTCACTCAATAATGTAATTTTGATTTTAATATGGTTACCTATTGATGGAAGATCATTGGACTTTGTTGGTACCCTTGATTTTGTTATTTTTGAGGCCTCCAGCACTACAATTTTTTTTTGATTTTAATTAACAAAATTGAAATCATCAATTACATTCATAGGGGTTCTTTATCATCATGTTAATCTTCATTTTAAATGAATCTATTTGGGTGGTAAACCATATGTTGTCTTCCACAAGTTGGACTCCTTGATTTTTTCTGTATTTTCCTTTACATTTAATGATAGTTCATTTTATGTCAAATTTTAGTGCATAGTTATGTTATAGATATTATTCATCAATGATCCTCTCATGGAAGTATCATCTATCAAATGATTTCTCTAAGAAAATACACTATAAAATGATTGAATTAGTAACTACATCTCTATCTAATGATTGAAATATATCTAGCTTACGACCTTGAACATTTTATTGGAAATCTAATGAAAATCATCATTATATTTCCTTAAATTGAATATATTGGCATGAATTTACAATTATTATGAGAGAGGGGAGAAATGAATTTAAAAAATTCATAATAGGTTAACCCATACATTGATATATTGTTAGGGAAGGATTTGGATCAATTCATGAAAACTATAAATTATTTTGAATTAATGTAATCATGACTCTAATACAATACTCGATATATCATAGAATTAGAATGTATCACATGACCTGATGATATTTATCAAGAGAGTGTCTAGGTCATTATGTCGAATTTGGGTAAATTGCTTTGATCTTGATACCATTTTTATTTTCATAAGCTTTTTCCTAATGGTGATTTCAAATAAGGGAGGGGAAATCATAGATATCCCAAATTTTTAATGACCTATAATTATAAATTAGTTTGATAGTCCCAAATCTCTTACATATGTCTCATAGTTAACTCCTTTAACTATTTTTACAATGGTTTCTTGTTAGATATTACTTTTCTGATGAATACCCAAAACTATCTAAAAGTTATTGTCATAAAGGTGATATATTCTTTTTTACATTAATTAAGTGTTCATGGATCAATGATATTTCAATAATTTTACAAAATTTTGTGAAACAGTTTAAAATAGAAATAAAATTATATTGGTGAGATAAAATCCCTCAATTTCATAAATCTGTTGACAAACTATCCCTAACAATGGCACAAAAAATATGACCCCTTATGTGGCCTAATTAATTTCCATTTTTATTGTTATATATAAAATCAAAATTCAAACAAAAAAATATTGAACTTGTATAGTTTTTAGCATGTTCAATGTCAAAACCACAAGGAATAAAAAATATAATAAGTAAAAATTATTTAAAATGATTTATTTATTTCTATTTGGAAATAATAAATGAGTATGTATACCTTGTGTTTTAAATCAATTTCCATTCATATGTTATGTGATAAATAATATCATGATCCATACGTAATTGGAAATAGATATTATTTAGCTCTCTCTTTGGGTATAAAGCCTCCCCTCTAATAAAGCTCATTTTTTACTCTTTCACACTTTATTTAATCAAATAAATATATAAACTATGGACATATTTAAATATTATAGTTTCAACTGAATAAATGGACATGAAATTAAATTAATTTTATAATAAATCCATTTAATGGTATACCTCACTCCACCGCAAATGGTCATTAAAGTAAAAAATATGATAAGTTATGATAATAGAAGAATAAATGAAAAAATAAAAAATAAAAAATGAAATGATACATGATTAATTAAAAAATCCCATAAATGAATTACATGGAACTAAAAGAGACTACCCCTCAATCAATTCAAGATAGAATATAAATATCAAAATGAATAATGACCTAAGAAGAATAAATTCAATGTCTTAGTTGTATCAGAAACACCTCCAATAGTAATGCATACATATTAGTTTAAATTTTAATCACATTGTACTCCTCCTTCATAATTTATTGAGAACATCCATTTTTTATAAAAATATATTTGTATCTTTGATACCCATTTATTTTCTATATCATTCCTCCTCTTTGAAATAACATTAAATTTATTGCATTGTCTTCATGGATGATCCTCTTAAATACCTATTAAATGATATGTGTTATATCCATGACATAGGTAAGGGGTCGACTAAATATATTTATATTGTATCTATATATTATTTGATAATATATCTCGTAATATTTCTGAAATTAATTTTTTCTCCTCTTAGACTTATATTAATTTTCTCAAACCCTCAACATATCCACAGAAATACTAATTTAATACCATCATCCC
Source organism: Viscum album (assembly GCA_963277665.1). Classification (NCBI taxonomy): domain Eukaryota; kingdom Viridiplantae; phylum Streptophyta; class Magnoliopsida; order Santalales; family Viscaceae; genus Viscum; species Viscum album. The sequence goes on from OY728123.1 coordinate 956,851,683, forward strand.
TCCCACTCTTTTTAAATTCCTTTTCATTTGTTCATTTCATGTGTAATAAGAGAAATTATCTTGCATTTGAATCTATAAAAATCCAAATTACTGCACATTAACAATGTTATTATGACATCTCCCTTATCTGTATATCCTTTATTGGGGGGGATATAAAATAATGGTATATTCTCCTAATTCATAAGAAACATAGGTTCCTATAAATTCATAAGATCAATAAATCGGAAAGGATTTATTAACAGTAGAAATAATATTCATTGTAACTCCATAGTGCATGGTGTTTATGAATTACATTATAGATAGAGTTCTACTATAGCATACAGATGCCCATTTTTATGCAATTAAATCACTTCTCTTTCATCATCAATTATTTATATATATTTCATTGGTTTTGAAGTGAATTTTTGTGTTTTTAAGGTTTCATAACATGTGAATTGGTAGTGAATAGTTAGTGTGAACCATGTAATTGTCATAGAACACCACACACCTTGTATTGAAATTCTATATGGGGAACATGGTTAGGAGAACAATTATTATAAATAATCCTACCTACCCCATGAAACCATGAAACATGGAATAGTGTAATTATGCATTAATAGATTAATGTGAGTAAAATATTATCTCCAAACCATGACCCACCTATTGTAGCCCAGAGAGGGGTTCATGGTCGGTGAAGGGTTTTCCAAACTATAGAGGAAAACCATAGAACATGAATTAATTTATCTCATTTTCATAATTTAATCCTGAAACCACCATTTAATCTATGGTGTTATCCTAATAAAATCTATTTCATTGTATTTCTTCATGGAGGATTTCTATGGTTGTTCTGTAACTTTCAACCTATTTCTTTGTGGATCGAAGTGTTGGCCGATGAGTTTGATATACATTAGTAATTTTTACCAATTCACTATCATTATTTAATTGGTATTTAATTTTCTATGTAATTATAAGTAGTTATATTATTTTATGTTTACAACTATATATCTTTTTTAATGAATATTTATTTCTTTTATAAAAATAATTTTTTCATCATTTGGAGATCAAATGTTAGGCATATTTCCATGTTGTTCATGTGATCCTTGATGTATGTGTAGATATACTATCTCATATATAATATTTGATTATGGAAAAATGTCTCTTATTTGTTTTATATATTATTTCGTGCCACTTGTTTTTTTATGTTTCACTCTATTGCATTATATTGTGTGGATCCCATTATAGTTATTATATGACCAAAGGTTTATGTATGTGTTTCTATCTCTAGAATATGTCTGATAAACTATTTATGCCAATGGATTTATAAATGGTTTTATAACTTTTAATTTTAATATTCAATTAATTTTTTTATATGCAAGGAAATCATTATTTGACTAAATATAGTATTACCCAAGATTTAGTAAATAAAGTACTGTTTTTTAAAGAATTGTGAATTGGTTTATGAAATTTAATTTAAAATCATGGGTTTGAAACAAAAAGGTTTTTTTGGAAATTGATAATGAAATTTGGTGAGACCTTTGAAATGATTTGGCATATGATCCACATGGTATCATTGGGTTCCATTGTGGAGTTTTTAGAATTGGTAATTTTCCTTTGACATCACAATGGGTCTTATGTTCTATTTTTCTCCTATATTCCTAAAACATTGATGGATTGTATCTAGGAAAAAGGTATTGATGTTGTTAGCGTCATCACATTCTAGGGTTTTCTTCTATCCCTAATTAATTGATTCCTTGGATCTAGATTATTTATGGAACAACAGTCTTGATTTTTTATATAAGGGAAAGTGACTAACATTTATAATCATATGTAATACTAGGTGTGATCTCCACTCTTCTAGTCATTTTATTGAATTGATATGATATGTTATGTATGATTTAAAAAATTTAAATGGTTTTATTAATATTCATAGAAACTGTATTACTATGCTATTGTTTTAGAAAATTGAAAGGTGAATTTTATTACCATGATTTTGTTAAAATATAAAATCATTTTATCATGACATATTTTATCTTAACTAAGAATATTTGTATTGTATTATAGAGACATGATATGAAACACCATGTTGTGATCCTACTGATACTATTTAAAACACCCCATATACATGCTCTTATCTAGTGTGTAGAACTTGTTTTGTATTTTACTTGAAAAAATGTTCTATAGTGAAGTGAAGATGATTATGTCATATGGATATAGATACCTGGTGGTGAGATGGTGGGATTTATAACTCATATTAGATGAATTATTTGCAAGATTATTTGGTTATCTTTTTGGATGTTTTTTATCATTACATTGGTTATTTATCTTATAAATTTTGGTTGGATTAAAACCATTTTCACTATATGATTTTGGAATATTTAATATTGGTTATCATTCTCTATATGTAAAAACTTTATCTAGTTTTATGTAGGTAAAATAATTCCCTTTATCAATTTATTTATTAATAGGTGGTATTCTCTAGTCCAAGGGGATAGGGAAGCCCTATGGGCTTGTCGAAGTTAGGTTTGGAGCCTCTTTGAATTTTTTGTATGGTATGTGTTGTGAATATTTCCTATCAGAGGTAGGATAAGACTCCCTTGTGGGAATATGGCTCATTTAGGAGATTTTTTTGAGGATTCAAGATATATTTTGATTCTTGGTTAAAGAATGTTGTAAGCATTAATTTTATGTGGATTTCAGGAATTTTCCTTTTGAGTTTTCCATCAATGACTAGGTCTTGATTAAAATTTAACCTCTGTTGGGTCTCCATCGACTTGTGAAAAGGGGGAAGTTGGATCTGAGTAATATTAGACTATTTTCCATCATTAAACAAATTAATTGGTTTAATTATTGGTTGGACTTATTAACTCATTTGAAATGTTTTGATGATGTTTTCAATTTATAATAGATGAATACTGACATCCTATTGATTCCCATAATCTGGGTTTTGGATGAGATTGAGTTATCAGTATATTTTTTTGATGTGGATATTTTTTATACATATATGAAAGTAATTAATCGAAAATTTATTCCATTTTTCAATGTGTTGTGATATCATGATTAATGTTATAAAGATAATTTAATGCATGAATCATTGGTGTGGGAGTAGTGGCCTCACATATTAATGTAGCAACATTTTTTCATATGATTTTCTAGAGATATAATGTCATATAGTTTGACTATTATAACATCCTTAAACCCAATATTAATTATTATTAACCTTTTTTGTTGATAATCTATTTCTTGGGTCTTTTCTTTGGTTTTTTTGGGTGACTTATGAATCTTATCAATGCTTCTAGGAATGTGTGCAGTGGGTCATAGTTACTTGAAAATCATTCAACTTTACAAATGATATTTTGTGCCTTTTTAGTGTTTTAAATGATGGGGGTTTCATAAATTAGTGCATAGTCACTATAAACAACGACTCATACCCTATAATGATAAGAAACTAGTAATAGTATGTTTATATATAATTTTTGCACAATTTTACAAACTGTGAGGAAAAATCATTTAGCTCATCAAGCAGCCTAGATTGGGGCACATGGTTCGTATTCGGTTTTAAAACAATTTGGACGAACAATGCATCAAAAACATAATTTGAAGATTTTATTAATTAAAATATTAAGTACAACCATAGAAAAACTACAATCCTTTCACTCAAACATAATTCAAACCATTATTAAATAGATAAACTATATAGGTTATTTTGGAAATTTCAAACAATTTTCTCCATAGATCGATTTTATAGTTGATTCGATGGATCTATTTCTCTATTATTGAGAAAATATATATTTCCCCATATTTTTTACATTGTTCTACATAGAATCAAAACCATTTATTTACTGTGTTGGTCATATGAATAGATTATTTACTATTTTATTCCCAATTTTTTATAGATTTATCTTTTTTTCATCTTCTGGAGGATTGAACTCATGTTGGTGGATGTGTGGTTCATATGATCTTTTAGGTACGTGTTTATTTATCATCTCTTCCAACAATTTTTCTTATGAAAAAATAATTTTAATTTTATAAAATCATTTTGGGCCTCCTATCATTTTGTCATGTCTTCCCTATCATTCTAGTGTGTAAAACATATTTTGGATGGTTTGTGACCAATTATGTAGATATATAGTTTAGTCTCTAGCAAATTATTTAAGAAAAATTTGTGATCAATGATTTATAAATAGTTTTCCAAATGATAATTATCATGATCAACAAATTGTTTGGTATTCAAGAATAATAATGACTTTAATATAATATGGATTCCACATTTGTTAGTATATAATGTATATATATTCAATTAATTTTTAATTGGTTTGTGAAATTAATTTTCAATTCATGGTTTTGGTTGAAAAAAGTTTTTTGGAAATTTTGTAACACTTAAACATTATAAAGTAAGAGCATTGTATTTAGTAGTGTGTGTGACACGTAACACCAAAAACAGAAAGCAATATAATATCCCAATTCCTTATGATATATTTAATATTTTAAATAAATATTTTCTATATATTTAAATATACTCGCCACTAAGATATATTTCATTACACATTGGAACAACTTTTTTCAATAGTTTGTCTCACATGCAAGAACAAATTTTACAGAACAGTAATATATTATTACAGTATTGTTATTTAATATAATAAGATCTAACCTAGTAGTTAAATTAGAATTTTTGAATATTATTATCTAACGTATAAAAATATTTGGTTTAATTAATTAGATATAAAATAGATATAAATGAATATTGAACCCAATTGAATATAAAGGAAGTGTTTTTATCAAAACATTATGTGCACAAGTCATTTTATTGTAATAAAATAAAATTAACTACTGACTTTGGATAATATTTAGGATATATATATTATTCATTCAAATATTTTTTGAAAATATTCAAATATATTTTACTAACATAATATAAGAAAAAACAAAATATTATGCATAAAAGGCTGTATTTTTTTAACATTAGTTTTTCCTCCTTTTAATGGTTCACCTTTTTTAAAAATACATTATAACCCTTTTATAAATTTTATATGTCAAAATAAACTTCATTATTGAAATTTAAACACCGAAATTGGTTAAAGGTGATTTTTTTATGAGATAATTGTGTTTTTTATGAATAGTGATAAATACTGAATTTTAATTGAAGACTACTTCCACTTCTAATTTATTTATATGGTTAAATTTTTTTCCAATTTTTTTTGAAATTATATTTATCTAAACTTTATATCATTTAATGAAATTTATTTCATTAGAATAAATTTTACTTGGAAATTGTATATAAAAAAATCACAAACTGTTGAACATATTCACATTAAAAACTCACTTTGCCATCTCATCAATGGGATTGATTTTAAATTAATTTATTTTACTTATGTGACTGGAATTTGAAAACATTGATTGAATATTTTGAATGATCGTTATTTAAAATTTATAATAAGAGAAACATAGTTTTTGACATTATCACCTTGTTACTATTTTTAGGTATTCTAAAACCTTTTTTTTAACATGCTTCAGTTGGGATTAATTTGGGGTTATATCAGGTGAAATTATTTGATATTTTAAATGTTTCTGGTCTGTTATGGTTGGCACATCATTTTCCCAAACTGGGCACCCTACTAGTGAAAACCATGAAAACCCATACAGTGAGGGTTTTTATAGTTGGCACAAGATTTTACATATTGGATTCCCACCTAGGAAAAACCATGAATCCCTATTGTTAGGGGAACATGATTAGGGTGTATAGTTTTTCGATCTGTGAAACCGTACCCATATGACCTTGCATATGACATTTAGTTAATTCAAAAAATAATTTTAAAAATCTAAAACCCTCGATATAAGTACCTGAAGGGCCTATACGACCCTAATATGATATCTTCTTTTTTGGAGAGTCTTAAGATGTGACTTTTCCCCCTCTACATCCATTTGAAATCAAATCTATACTAGGAGAATGACATTGGATCTCTTCCCAGTAAGTTTCCTCTTCTCGTTTGTTTTCCCCTTCTCTCTCATAATTCATCCCTTGGGTTTATTATATCAATGTGTTATTATATGATCCAATACCCATTATTATAGATATTTAATATAGGTTCAGTTATCATATCTATGTTTCTGATGTTCTTCATTAGTGTTTTCATATTCTGGTTTTTTGTTTCGAGATCCATTGATCTAGAGGTATGTGGTTCCATTTGTGATGTCCTGTTTGATTGACTGTAACTTTCTTGATTTAAATTAAATTTATTTTGATTGGTTTACTAAAAACCCAATTATAGTGATTTGGGGATTATGATTTTATTTAGATGGAAATTGGGAAAAACCACCAATTCCATTGAATTGTGGTGTGTTTTTCAAATATTTGGAAAAAATTTGCGTCTTAAATTGTTTAATTTATGTTCTAAACTTTATTTAATGAAATTTATTTCAATGATTTGTTTGATAAATATTTATTTAAATTATTTCTATAAAGAACAAGTAGTTTTATCTAGAAAAACGATTGATTTTATTTAAAACATGTGTTGGATTTTAAATTTAAAAATTGCATATTTGAAATAGAAGAATGGTTTGATTTGTATTTTAAATAGTTTCAAAATAAATTTCACATCATTGATCGTTATCAGCACACATGAAAGCTGAGATAGATAGTGAGTTACTAGAGATAAAACTCTATTTCTTTAAAACTCTAATAATACATATGAAGCATGTCACATATTTTCACCAATGATTAACATAAATAGATATTATATCATATTACATGAACATTCAAAAAAATAAAAAAATAATGCCCAGGGATAGTAATAGTTTAGTTTCATTGGAAACAAGGAAAAAAACCATCTATCTTGGTGAAATATATTCAATGTCTCCCAAAAATATCTTTACCTTTAGGACATATAATAAAAACCATTCCTCATAATCTTGTGAAAGAAAAAATAATAAAGGGAGGAAATTAGATTCTCTTTAAGGGTAAAAAAATATAAATAATCATAACATGAACATAATGGTATGATAACATGAGAAAATCATATTATTATAAGACCTAGAATACACAATATCATATAACGGAGTCATGGTATAAATATTTTCAGTTCATAAGACATGAATAATAAGGGAATTAAGAATATAATCCATTAATGAATAACATATTTATAAGAAATATAATTTTTGGTAGAAACGTAATCATATAAAATTATTTTTAGAGTAGTCGATGCATTTATTTCAAGGCCCTCTTAGTAGTATGGTTTCACTCCCCATACCAGTTTGGTAGTCATGTTTCACTCCTATTAACATATTATAATTCCATGTTCACTCCCAAGACCTTCATAGAAGACAATGTCCTTTACTGAACCTAGCTCACTCCCTATTACATCCAGGCATATCTCATTATTTATAAATCAATACCCAATTAATTATAGGGTGTAATATTTCCCAACCATCTCATAATGAAATCATATATACTTGTTCCACAAGATCATAAATAGTCATATCAAAACAAAAAAATTTAAATGGGTATCATAAACATGTAATCATATAATAATATTTTTTAAAGGGACTAGTTTCATAATAATTTTATCACATCATAACATGTGAAAATAGGTGGTTTTCAAAAGAACATAACCCATGAAAGAGAAACGGGTTTCATACACATATAACATGTGAAATAGAGACATGTTTCATAAAAATCATACTATAAAATCATAAACAATTCTGAGAAATAATATGACTGGAACCATTAGATAATTTTCCCAAAAGGGAATGAGTAACATGAAAGTATTTCATATTAGATGGAAAATAATTTTGAAATATCTTTTAAAAAAATTCAACAGGAAAATATCCTTTCTTATTGGAATTTTTTTATGAAAAAAAACTTTTTGAATTTTTTTTTCATTAAATGTAAAACATAAAAACTTATAAAGGATGATAGATATAATTTTGAAAACATTTCCATGAAAACATTTATAGTAATCTTGAAATCATTTTTAAAAACTTTTATTTGAAAAGAAATAATGTCTTCTTGAAAACATTTTGAAAGTGATTTTAATTGAAAATACATTAAAATTATATAAAGTAGGGTTCAAATCATTTTAGAAACCTTTTTCTAGTAAAAATAACAAATTATCTTGAATTTTTTTTAAAAATGTTTATTTGAAAATAAATTTAATGAATATAAATAATTATTGAAATAATTTTTAAAACCATTATCTTTTAAAATATATTAAGAATCTTCAAAACATTTTAATAAATTTTAAACATTGACTTTTTATGAAAACCTTCTTTCATGAAAACTAAATTAAAATAAATATAGTTTCTTTAATATAAGTAAAATAGTTATGTTAAATATAAACTTGTAAACATATAAAGGATTTTTTTTGAAATGACGGTCATGATGGAGGGTAAGTCTGTACATGTTGAACGCTCGTTTTTTACATTAAATGATTTGAAAAGTGCCTTGATCTGAAAATGAAAAGAATATTCCTTTTAAAGCCATATTAAAAAAATGTAATATGTGGTTAAAAATTTCATTTAATAATTCATAGGATAATTCAAAAAAAATTAATTTTTTTTATAAAAAATAGTTTTGATATAACACATATTTCTAACAAAAAGGAGAAATAATGTCAGATTTTAAAAAAATAATTCTTAATTAAACTATGTACTAAAGAGTGTAAAATATGGTTCAATTAATTGAATTTTAAATGAAAAAACCCATTGGGTAATAAATTTCATGAGATATTTTAAGATATGGATCCTAAAATTTCATCAATGGGAGCATAATAATAAATAATACTGATAAATGTTGAGATTGTAGAAATAATCCATAAGCAGTTTAGTAATATTAAATCATAATAAAATGTATAGAATAACAATAAATGAATATGAAAGAAAAAATAAATTAAATTTAATCATGATATTCCTTTTCAAATGTAGTATATACATCACATTGAAAAATATAGGTTCATATTGGGACATGCATCTCAAAGATGGAAAATTGAGACAAAATTATTTTACCGATTTGGTATCTTTTGAGACATACACCCTATGAAATAAATAATAAAAAATGTAAATCTAAATACCAACAAATTTTATTATATTAATCATATAATACATATGTGGGTAGTATACACACCACATATAAGAAATGGGAGGTAAACATGGCTTGTGTTTCACCGAAAATAAAAGTGATACATGAAAACACTAACGTTAAGTCTTGAACTTATTATTACATGTTCAAACATAATGTAAAATAAATATATGTATATTAAATATATATCACATAACCATATTTTTATATATAATCTCATATGTGACTTTATTATGTCTTTATATTTCTCTTTTATTAATGATCTCATGTTAACATTACATTCTTTGTAATATACACATTATTCTTCTTGTATGTCTTTACTTTTTATTCTTAAAACCCATAAATAGATAATGATTTACATATTTAAAAAATATAAAACATTATATAAGTTTAATATATATTCAATATATAAATATATATAATGACCTATAAAATATGTAATTATGAAATGGAATACATTGTTCATGGAGACGGTAGGCCATATGTATGCAAGAACATTATTTCCATTTTATTTTCATATTAAAATAAAGTAAAGTAAAGGACGCATTTATATATAACATAATTTATGTTTCATTTTTATTTCATATATATCATATAATTTCACTATACCCATCCTTAATATATTACATGTAATGTGAGAATGAACCACATCTCTTTTAAGAGGTGGTAGTCCACACGACCTCAAACGAAGTAATCATATTTAAAAAAAATAGAAATAAATAAGGAATGTTCTATATAATAATTATAGAATAAAAAAATAATAAAAATCATATATGTAATATAAAAATAGTTTTACCATTATAATTCTCAACCATGAGATGTGTTAATGGAAAAATGAACAACCTCATTTTGTGAGGTGGTAGTTAACCATACATAAGAATTATATGTTCATTAACAATTAGATGGGAGAGTGATTATGATTAGGTAAAAATCATAGAATAAAATAATTTTAGTATATTGAAGATACAGAGGATATTATACAATCATTGAATAAAATAATTTTATGGGGAGGAGAATGAAAATAAAAAAAGGAGCTTCAAAAAAATGTTACCTATTCTTTGGGTTACTCCTTTTAGATTAAAACAAAGGGCTTCCATGGATGGATTTATGAACAAAGGGGGCCTATAGGGTGAAGTGGTATATGTTGGTAGATTTTCTAATCAATTTTTGGGTGATACAAATGGAATTTGATGTTCCATTATGTGGGAGGATTCAGTTTCATAATATAGTGGAGGATGAGTGGAATTATTGTAAATTTTTTAAAACGAAATTCCATCCCCATTTATTATAGAACCTAATTTTTCGTACGTTATTATTACATCTTTTAAATGAACAAATATACTAGTGTTATAAATATATGATTCAATGTTTTAGTGTTTTGGAAAAATTAGGACCAATAATAAAATTTACATAATGAATCATAAAAATTATTTAATATAATATTATTTAGATTCTATGTGGAATTAGTGTACACCTTATTATAAGAATTCACTTGAGTATATACATCAATGAAGGGGTGATCTAAAAGAACATTAAGAGTAAATATAAAACATGAATCATTGTATCATTTTCGAACATAATCATCATCATCATAAAAATATGTATGGGACCATAATCATAAAAATGAGAGCATGAATTAGATAAAGGCAGGTAGTTATGCAACGAATAAAATGTAAACATCATGTCTTTTTGGTAAACTACCACACATGGTCCTGAAAAAAGCAAACATCATGGTCAAGAATAACATATGACCATAATCATAACATAATCATTGTGAAAAAATATACCATCATGTTCATGTGTATTGAACATTATATCATGATATTCATCACATTAACCAATGAATTAGATCACTGTATAACTTTTGGAACACCAATCATGTCATATAATTTACTTAATCATACATTCCATAGTGAACATATGTCAATCCTAAACATAAAACATCTCATTCTAATGAAATGAGTTTCATGGTAATTTAACGACACATAAATTCATGAATAAACATTTAGGTTCCCATTAGAAAAAAGTTTATAAAATAATTGTTATAGGAATCAACAATATTGAGTGAAGAAAAAAATTCTCAAGAGAGAAGTAAAAAGGTGTCTTTTTTAGAAATAAGAGTTATTTTTTTAAAATCATTGTATTTTTTATAATCTTATATTGGTAACATTTATATATTTAAAAATAAAATGGAATTGAATTTTCATGATCATAATATGAACATTCATACTATGGATGAATAAATAAACCAAATATTGGAATTGGGATTGAGAATCCAGTTACCTTAAGTCTGAATGATTTCTTCACCTTAACGTCCTAGATAATAAGCTAAGATTCATTAATTAAAAAATATAGAACCTATTTTACATTTAATTTATTAATTAGAAATTTATTATGTTTGTTTATATCCATTTGTATGAGTTCTAGAGTTCAATTCAGTTATACTAATAGTGTCCTTTTTCTGGTATTTCATGATCAGTTCACTAATATACGTGCATGGAAGATCATTTAAGATGCGGATAATTACTGAGAAATAAAATAAAATTCTATTATAGTACTTCAATTATTATAATCGGTCTTATTTGGTTTCCATATATGAGGATTATTCCTTAGATATAATATTAATGATAGTCATTTATAGTAATTTGGATGGTTTTCAATGAAAATGAACTTGTGTAGTTTTATTATTTAATATTATGTATATATGTTATTTATAGAACATAAAAAACTTAATAACAATAATAGTAAAATATTTATCAACCATTATAATTGTATTATGACCACCATTTAATTCAAAAAAATAAATTTAAAAACCATCATCCATGATGGCATTAAATCGACACATCATAAATGATGAATACATTTATTTTATGATAAAAGAATGATAAAAGGAAGTTTGATGATGAATTATTTCATTATAATAATAAAATTATAGTATATATATTATAATTAATCAATAACTCCACTTTTATGAATGTGATTTAAGAGATAATAAGAAAATAAAATAAATTGGAATTAAATTAAATTAAATTGAATTAAAATGAGAGAGGATTTTAACTGTTGAATTATTCTCCTTTAGGGTATCCTTAGGGAAAATGGTTGTGGTATTTTGTCAAGACCAAAGGATCCTAGAAATGGGTGTGAGGATTGGGAAGGGTATTTGGTATAAATTGGTCAATCTTTAAGGCTTTGGACTTGTGAGTAGAACAGGTGTTGAGGGTTGTATTTATAGGGGAGGAGAGGTGTGTTTTTTATTATTTTATTCATTTGTTTATAATTTTCAATCAATACTATGAGTGGTTTGAACCTTATTAGAAAATATATTGAATAATAAATCATGATATAAGATTAAAGTTCTTATATCATCCATGATTTCTGAAATAACAATTTTAAATTATATTATTTTATACCATATATTATCATATTTCCCTATTCACCAAAATTTCGACTATTCTAGAAAAATACTGACAATCCAACGTAATCATTTATCGATATTTAGAAATAAAAAATGGACTCCATTTTGTGTAAATATTTTCTCAAAATGAGAAATTTATTTTTTAATTAAAATCATCATTTACTTAGAAAATACATATAAAATAATTAGAACTGATTTAATAACAATTTGAAAACTTAATTAAGGTCTCATTGATTTATATTATAATCATAAGCGAATGAAATATTAATTAATGAATACATTTTATGAAAATAAATTTTCTATTAATTAATTATAATAATTATATAATTATAAATAAAAATTTATGTTTTATGAGTATACCAACATTTAATTAATAATTTTTAAAATTTTTTTTTACTTATACTATTATATAATTATATCATATTGTCATTTATAAGATATATAAATTTTATTTATACATTCATAATTTATGTAACTATTCTATTAGCAAGATTACATTTCCTTATGTTCATGTAACTATTACAAGGGTCGTGTCACTATTCCATCCTCATGGGTTCCTTAATTTATAGAAATATCTATTATTTCATTCGTTATTCACTTATGAGGTTTTTTAATTTTTTTCTAAAAAATATTTTTTGTATTTTATACTATATGAAATAATTATAAGAAGGGAATTTACATTGATAGAATTATGGGTTGTTACATTCCTTCCCATAATTAAATTTCACCCTCAAAATTTCATTTTAAAAACTATAGTGGAAACATGTTAGGGTTCTTATCCTTCATCGCTTACTCTAGTTCCCATATTAATTATTGGTACATATGGTTCCTTTAAAATAATGTGCTTATATGAGTAGTCTTATTGTGTAAAACATTATATATATCATCTAATAACTATATTGGCTCCACCTAACAAGAGGGATCATTTTACAAGTGTACCACCTCTTGATTCAGTGCATGTGAGGGATTTAGTATGTACTTCCTCAAAAGGTATACATGGAATACATAATATACTGGAGACAAGGATGTTTTATATTCTATTAGATAGTAAACATCTATGAAAAGATCATGAATATTGAAGGGGATGATATACCTGGGGAATATATTTACCTTTTCCCCAAATCTCAGGATCCTACTCCATCGAGTTATATGGAGGAATAACATTTCTCAAACCTCAAAATCTAGGTATAACCATTTATTTTATGCATATATCATCTATCAACTTTTGGAATCCATGATATTCTATGTAATCGTTTTAACCATTTTCACAATTTCATTGACCATTTCAGGTCTTATCAGCCTACATTTAATGACTTTATCCCATCATGATGGTGTTCTGCATATTTTCCCATAAAGGGAATCATATAGGGAATTTTGAATGATTGAGTAGAAACTATTGTTTTAAGTGAACTCGACCAGAGGTAGATGTTACTTTCATTCTCCTTTGAAGTCCACATAACATTCTCTTAACCTGCATTATTGTTTTTGAATTTTACACGAAGATTGGCCTCCAATTTGAGGATGATAAGAAGTAATAATGATTATATCAATGTTTAGATAATTTTAGAAATTTTTTAGAACATGGAGGTGAATCCCAAATCTTGATTGGAAACAAATGATAGTGGTACTCTATGTATCCTTATGAATTTTTGAATGAATAACCTTTCTTATTGATCTATTAAGATGTCCTCTAGAACAATGATAATGTGAGTTGTATTTTTGAGATGTTCCACAACAACCCATATAGAATTTTTTCCTCATGATGTCTTTCAAATCTTAGTGACAATGTCCATGGTGATGTTATCCCATTTCCATATTGTTATGTGTAATGGTTGCATCGTATTATTATAATTCCCTTTCATCTTTAACTTGGTGACATACCAATATAGTGAACCTACTTTTCTCATGTTACTTTTACATCATTTTAGTGATAAAAAAACTTAAAAACATTACACGATAGGTATCCAATGGTTTATTGTATTGGTAAAACTAGGATTATACATAACATTTAAAATACAAAACATTTATTTAATTCCTTCTTCTCAAACTTCTTATTGTCTCTTGACATCTTTTTAGTAAATATAGTCACCTGAGGATATACATAAAAAAGGGTGAGATAAAATCCCATTAAGAGTATATATAAAAACATTAAAAAACAAAACATGGGATCATCATAACCATTATCATCATAATATAGTCATATTATCATAATCATGATAGAAAACATTAAGAAAAGACTTGTAATGTGGTAATGCCTAAAAAATGAACCATCGTGTCTTAGTGGTTAAATGAAAAACATAGTTTTGAACAGAGATGGAATAATATTCACATGAAATTTCAGATTAAATAATGAGATTCATCATTTTACCCAATGCATTAGAGTGATGTATAATTATGGGCACACCAGTCACATTAAAACATTCATATTGAGCTATATAATTTGGGTTTCACCCGTCACATCATAACATTTTAATTATGATGCATGCCACATAGTAAATATATCAATAATGAACATAAATAACCCATGGAACGTAATGTGTTTCACCCAAAAAGAACTCATTCATAAACTTTGGTTTCCCAAAATAATGAGGGAATAACATACTTGATACAAGAACCATCAACCTTGAGTGAGAAGTAAGTGTTTTGTTTTTGAAAGAAGATTTATTTTTGAAAACATTTTTGTTTGTCATAAAATCTAGTGGAAAACATTTATATCCCATCAAAGGTAAGATAATGATAGAAAAATTATTTTTAAGGGGTAACCATAAATAAAGTGGAGTGAAAGTGGGAGAACCCGAAGAAAGAAAGATGGGTTCGATAATTTCCACTTACATAGTATACGAACAATTTATTCACATTATTGTCCTATATAATGACATTATATTAATTAATTAAAAATCCCAGAACCTTTTATATATAAATATGGTTCATTATGGTTTCATTAAATTCTTTTATGGTCATTTCGATGAGTTATAGATTTTAAATCCATTGTTCGGGAGTATTCTTTTTCTTAGTTTTCATGAATAGTTCTCTTGTACACATTGTTGGAAGTTCCTGTAAAAGATGGATAAACATCCATAATTGATATAACATGTTATTAATGATATTCTAGGAGTTTTAATGATCTTATAATGAATTTGGTTATATACTATGTGAATGAATCATAAGGTAAAATTTAATGATTATTGTTTTAGGTTAATTTGGGTGGTTTTTCGATCACAACAAACATGTTTTTTATCAATTAGTATTATGAATAAATGTTGTTTCCATAACATAAAAGGGGTCACAAAATACATATTAAAATCGAGTTTCAAACATTTAATGGTTTTGTTAACATCCTTAAAGTATTTTATGGAAAATAGATGTGCATCGCCCATGATGTAGGTAAATTAACATATCACGGGAAACAATTTCAATTTTATAAAAAAGGGTGAGAGGGAGAAGTATAATGAATAATATTCCATTAACATTATATTATACCATTATATCAATCATACTGGAGTTATCATTACATTTGGATAAGATATGTAGTGGATAAGATAAGAAATTAAATTAAATTTGAAAGGTAATTGGAAGAAAATAGAGAGAAATTACTTCTTGAATATATCTTCTTTGAGAGCCTCTTTAGTGATGAGGTTTTGTTCTTTTATCAGACAAAGGTGTTATAGACATGGTGTAGTGACTAGGGAAGATCTTTTGCCTGAATTTTTAAAATTATTTAAGCTTGATAGGAGTGAATAAAAGTGGGTCTGAGGGGTTGTATTTATAGTGGAGGGGTGATGAGTTTTTACAATACTATATTCATTAATTTATTATATCCCCACAAGAAAAAAAAGTTATCATTTCAATCCTAAATGAAGTAATTAAAGAATTTGGGTTCAAACCAACTGGTATTACATCATTATAACATCATCAATGACTCTATAATTAATTAATTAATCTTATTTTGTAAATTATAGTATCTCAAAATTCATAGAAAATTCAAGTATTTCAGAAAAATCCCAAAAAAATTGGCATAAACATTTTTTTGATGTGTAGAATCTAAAAATGAACTCAATTTTTCAAAAATTATTTTAGAAATATGGAAATTTATTTTTTAATTAAAATAATAATTTAATTGAAAAATAAAAATTATATAATTACAACTGCTTTTCTAACATTTTGAAAAATTAATAAAGATCTTATAAAATTATATTATAATCATAATAAATCAAAATATTAATGGATGAAAACATTTTATGAAAATAAATTTTATTTTTAATTATTTAATTAATTATAATTAATTATTTATTAATTATAATATTTTCTAATACTTTTAATATGGTCATATTGTCACTTATAAGATTCCTAAATTTTATTTAATCATTCATGTGTAAGGATTCTTTTATTATTGACAGTTTACTATTCATAAGGGTTATATTACTATTCAAAAGGGTAGGTTACTGTTCACAAGAAAAATAATTTCTTCCTATCCAACTCTAAACATCTTACTGATCGCAACTGTGTATGTTAGATTTTCAAAATTCAAAAATAAGAAGTAGAAAATTTATGTTTAAATGATACATATTTGTTCATTTAAGTATGACGTGGCATAACATTTCCTGATGTGATTTTATATGACTATGAAATTACTAAAAAAGGTATAAATTTCATTGATAAAAGTTTGGTTCGTTACGTTTTATCCCCCTTTTGAAATTTCACCCTCAAAAATTTATTTTACATAAATAGGTGAAGATACTTATCCTTAATCACGTCATATGGTTCCCATGTTGCTTCTTCATACTTATAGTTCCTCCAAAACACTTCGAAAAGGTATGTTGTCTTGATTAATAGAACCTTATCTCTCAGGTCCAGAATTATTATTGTCTTCTCCCCTTAAAATATATCATCTTCCTGTTGTACTACCCCTATGTTCAGTACTTGTGAGGGAACTGGTCTATAATTCCTCATGAGTGATACATGAAACACATCATGAACATGATCCATATTCAGTGGAAGTGAAAGATGATAGGCCACAGCTTTATTGAGGTCTAGGATATCAAAGGGGACAATGTACTTTGGTTTTATATTCCCATTATCTCCAAACGGCATGTCCCTCTTCGATAGTGATATTCAAAGGAAGACATTATCTCCAACGTCGAACTCGATTTCCAATCAACGATAGTCATCATAGCTCTTTTTTCAACTCTGATCAGCTTTGATATGTTTCTAGAATGACATGAACATTATCTATCATCATTTTTACAAGATCATGTCGAAGTAGTTTTCATTCTCCAACTTCATCCCAACATGTTGGAGTTCTACATTATTTCCATATAGAGCTTCATATGAAGCCATCTGAATACTCAAATAAAAGTTATTGTTGTGTGAGAAGTCAACCAATGGATGACTTTGATCCCATCCACCTTTCAATTCTAAATAGCATGCTCTTATAAGGTCTTCAATGGTCTAAATAATCCTTTTATATTGTCCATCAGTTTGAGGGAGATATCTCATGCTGAAATTTAATTCAATACTTTAAGCATGTTGAAGACTCCTCCAAAATTTAGGTGTGAACCTTAGATCATGATCAGAGACAATCAAGAGTAGAACACCATGTAGTCTCGCCACTTCCTTTACATATATCTATTCTTGTTTTTCAAATGAGAGATCTTCCTGAATAGTGATAAAATAGGCCGTCGTGGTGAGTCAGTCAACCAAAACCCTTATGGAATTATTTCCCTTTGAAGTCTTTGAGAAACCCTTGAAAAAGCCCATAGTGATATTCTCCGAGATCTATATGGGTATGGGTAGTGATTGCATCATCCAATTGGCATTTTTTCACTACACTTTAAATTGCTGACATACCAAACACCTTGAGATATATTTCTTAATCCCCTTCTTCATGTTATCCAATCAGAAGTGTTCTCAGAGATCCCGAAAAATCTTGGTGAAACCAGTATGGGTAGATAATGTTGAGCTATGTTCATTTTCCTATATCTCATTATTTAACCAAGCTGATGTAGGCACAGAAATCCACATTACAAACCAAATCATGCCATGATCATCAATATGGAAGTCTTTCAACTTCCCTTATTTTGATGCATTCACCATATTTTGTATCTCTAGATCATCCCTTTGTGCCTCTTTAATAATCCCTTATATTGATAATTTCACACTAATATGGGAAATTTGGGATGTATACCATAATCTTATGATTTTCAAATCCATCCATTTCATATCCAAGAATATATATTATTTCCCAATCCGTAACAGGTATAGAGTATCATGTTCTTTTCTACTTAGAGAATCTGCTAACTTGTTTTCCTTTCAAGGATTATAGTGAATAGACAAATCCTAGTCTTTAATCATCTCTAACCATCTCCATTGATTCATGTTGATCTCCTTTTGTGTGAATATTTACTTTAGGCTCTTTTAGTTAGTGTATATGTCACACTTCACACCATAAAGGTAGTGATGCAAGATTTTCTAGGAAAAAATCACAACTGCCAACTCTAAATCATGTGTCAGGTAGTTCTTCTCATGGTTCTTCAATTTTCATTAAGTGTATTCTATCAAATTATCATTTTACATGAGTACCCAACACAATCCTTTCTTTTAAGGATTACTGTATATCACTAAACATTCTCCACCTTTTAGTAATGTGTGTACAAGTGTAGTGATCATCCATCTCATTATATCCAGGAAGCCCCCCTCACATACATCCGTACAGAAATACATTACCCCATTCCTTGTTAACATTGTAAGAGGGATGGACAATCATGACATATTTCTCACAAAACATAACTAGTACCTAGTTAATCCATGAAAACTATGGATTTCCGTGTGACTGGAGCGTCTGGGACATTCCTCAATCTCCTTTTTTAAGGGTCCACATAAATTCCTTCACCTGTGATCACATGTCCCCTGAATGTGACTTGCTTCATCCAAAATTCACACATGATGAACATGGAGGATAACTTCTCCTTTCTCAATGTCTCTAATAGATGTCTAATATGTTCATAATGTTCCTCCTTTCTCATTGATCATATGAGAATGTCATTGATAAAAACTACAAAACATTTGATGAGGTAATTTATAAAGAATCTATTCAGAAAATCCATGAAGATTATAGGGGCATTAATACATCCAAAGGGCATCACAAGGCACTCATAGCGCCCATACATTGTATAGAAGGTATCCTTCTGAATATCTTCCTTATTCACCATTAGCTGATGATATCGAGAATGAAGATCCACCTTTGAGAAGTATTGAGCTCCTCATAACTGATCTAACAAGTCATTTATTTATTTAAGAGTATATTTTTTTCATTATGGTTATCTTGTTGAGTTACCGATAATCAATACACAGCTGCATTGTTCCATCCCTCATATTCACAATGAGAAATGGATCACCCCAAGGTGATTCACTAGGGCGTATGAACCCTTTGTCCAAATTATCTTTTAGCTACTCTCTTTAACTCCTCTAGTTCAATAGGAGCTATCCTATTGGGACACTATGATATAGTATTATCTCTCAGTATGAGTTCTCTAGAGAAATATACCTCACAATTTGGGGGAAGTTCGAGTAACTCTTAGGAAATAGATCACTATATTCCTTCATAATTGGAATTTATGTATGGTTGAAACATTCCATTGACTCACCCATTTGATTGAGGTGTGCCTCTTCGCATGGAATCAACACCCACATCGTTGGAGGATTTTTCAATGGAGATTCATGATCTTACTTGCATTTTGTAGAGGATCATGGGATGTTTTAAAATATGAAAATATATTTCCTTTTCCCAAAAGTTGATATATTCTATATATAATGATAGACAATACATTCCAATTATAGAATTTAATTCCACCAATGGAAGTATTATGAGATTTATTGGAAGAATCTTACCACATACACCAACATGAGTAGAGTCCAAAACTTTGGTTGAATGATTTCACAACTTGGTGTTTTTACAGATATATTTACTTCAAGGTTTCAAGGCTTCAATTCTATAGTTATATCAAATAGTCATTATATAAGGTAATGTTTATAACCATAATAAAATAATACTTTTTCCATTCATGAGTTAATACGAACTATACCTTGTATAACTTCATTATCTTACTCCACTTCTACAGTAGTGATGGAATAATCCTTCCCTTGTTGTTTTGGCTTTTGTGGCTGCTGACACTGATTACCCTCGAGAAATTGCTGTTTAGTGCACTTGATTTCATAGTTCCTTTGCTCTCTACAATTGTGGAATTGGAAAATTGGTGGTGATCTCCTTTAATCCACTATAGTCTCCTCCTTTTTCATGTCTTTTCGACACTCTTGAGAATGGTGGCCTTCTTTACCACACATTAAGCATTTCACCATCCCTTTTATGAAGTTTCCATGATGTATCTTCCCACATTTTTTAAATGTGGGTGGTTGAGTTTTCTTCCCACCTTTATCATTAGATAATTTGGCTTGGCACTCCATCTTTCGTTTCTTATCACCATATCCATGATCAAATTCTACAAACTCCATCTCCACTTTGTGGGCACACCAAACAAATTTTTCATAACTCCCGAAGTCTCAAATTGCAATATCCTTTCAAAGGTGGGGTTTTAATATATTGAATAATCATTTAATATTTCTATCATTATTGATAACAAAACCTAATGCATACCTTCAAAACCTTGTGAAATTCACTTTGTAGGTTGTAAAAGATTATCCATCCTTTTTCTTGAGCTCTATGAATTCTCTCTCTATATTCATATGATATATTTAGGGAAATAATTTTTAATAAACATGGTCTTAAATTCTTCACATCCCATCTCATCAATTTCATCTCTTGGCTTAGTGTTCTTAATCAAAGCCGACCTTTGATCTTCCACTCCATCTAGATGATAAACGGCTAGTTTCGCCATCTTCATCTCAAAATAGTGAAACACGGAAAATATCGTGTCTATGGAGTTGACCCATTATTCCAAAACTACTGGATTGGAATATCTAATAAACATCAGTGGTCGTTTCCTCATAAAACACTTGATATCCAGTTGATCCCTCATTGGTGAAGTATTACTTTCCTCATTATTTAGGTTATTATTCATAACCTGTGATAATTGGGTAAACATCACCATTAATTTTTGAACTCCACCTCCCAAAGAATTGGGGATGTCATTTGGGAAATTATTGCATTGGTCTTTGCACAGGTTTTTGGCCTAGTTTCTCCCAATTCCCACCATTTTCAATAATAGAAAATGTTAGAACAAAACATAAGTCAAAGAGTCATGAATAAATAGCTTATTAATTTTTTAAATTTACACTAAGAGATTATCCTACAGGATAACTATATTTATAATATCTTCTTGTTTGAATATTTTTACATAGTCTCATACTGGAGGTTTTCTCTAGGGTTCACTAATCCTAATTCCCAAATTAACTAAACCTTGTCTCTGATACCAACTATTGTGACTCTACTTTTCTTACATTAAATTTAAATCATATTAGTGATAAATAGAATAAAAATATTTCACATCGAGGATCCAATGGTTTCATTTCTTGGGAAAACTAGGGTCATACCTTTCATTTACAATGCAAAAAACATTTATTTAATTCCTTCTCCTGTAGATTCATTTTGGCTCTTGACCTCTCCTTAGTACATGTAGTCACCTCAGGATATACATAAAAAAGGTGTGAGATAAAATCCATGTAAGAGGATAAATAAAAACATAAAACAATATAATATGGGATGATCATAACCATTATCATGATAACATAGGCATTGGATCATAATCATGAGAGGAAACATTAAGAAATGACTTGTAATATTCCAATACATAAAAAAATGAAACATCATGTCTTATTTGTTAACTAACACACATAGTTGTGAACACATATAGCATTATGTTAACACATAATTTCACTTTAAATCCTGATATGTTTCACATTACCCAATGCATTGGAGGTCTATATAATTTTGGGCCCACCCATCCAATTCAAACATTCATATTTCACTATATAATTCTAAGCACACCTGTCAAATCATAACATTTTCATTATCATGCATGCCACATAGTACATATATCAAAAATGAACATAAATAAGACATTTAAAGGAATGTTTTTCATCTCATTATAACACATTAATATTCTTTGGGTTCCCAAATGATTGAGAAAATAACATACATGATATAGTATCCATCAACCGTGATTGAAATGTAAATGGAGTATTTTTTAATGAAGTGATCTTTTGTAAAACATTTTTCTTGAAGAAAACCTAATAGAAAACATGAATATCCGATAAAAAAGTTATATAATGATAAAAAAATGATTTCTTATAAGTAACCATACAAAAAATGGAGTGAAATACGGAGAATCTAAAGAAAGAAACTTGGGTTCGATAATTTCTCATTACCTAGTATCTAAATGCTTTCTTCACATTATCGTCCTATATAATGACAATATATTCATTAATTAGAAATACCATAACCTTTTATACATTAGTATTGTTCATTATTGTTTCATTATGTATTGTTATGGGCCTTTGGATGAGTTATATAATTTAAATATTTTGTTTGGAGTGTTCTTTTTCTTAGTTTTCATGAACAGATCACTTGTACACATGAAGGGAAGTTTGTGTAGAACATTGATAAACATCTGGAACTAATATTACATGTTATTAATGATATTATATGGTTTTAAATGATCTTATAATGAATAATTTTATATACCATGTGGATGAATCGTTTGTTAGAATTTAATGATGATAGTTTTAGGTTAGTTTGGGAGGTTTTTTGGATCACAACAAACATGTTTTGTTTTATCAAATAGTATTATAAATAAAAGTTGTTTCTATAACATAAAAGGGGATAAAAATATATAATAAAATATTTTTTCAACCATTTAATGGTTTCATTGACATTTTTAAATCATTTTATGTAAAATTGTAGTGCATCTACATTGATGTAGGTAAATTAACACATCACAAGCAACAATTTCATTTTTATAAACAAAGAGAGAGAGGGGGATGAGTATAATGAATAATCCTCCATTAGCATAGTATCATACAATTATATCAATCATATTGGAGTTATCATGAAATTTGTATAAGAGAATTTGAGGATAAGAGAAGAAAAGAAAAGAAATTTGAAAGGAAATTGAATGAAAAAGAGAGAGAAATTACCTCTTGAATATATATTCATTGAGAGCCTCTATAGGGATGAGGTTTTGGTCTCTTATTAGGAAAAATGGATGATGGATGTATGGGAGGGATAAGGAAGAGGTTCAGGTAGAATTTTGAAAAGTATTAAAGCTTGAGAGGTGTGAATAAATAAGGGTTTGAGGGGTGGTATTTATGGTGGATGGGAGAGGCGTTTTCACAAATATATATTCATTAATTTATTATTTCCCCAAAATACCAGAAAAATTGATGATTCCAGGAATTAATAAAGTAAAATGAGCATGTGAGTTCAAAATAATTGGGCTTTAATCCATAGAACATCATACATGACTCTATAATTAATGTAGTTCACTTATTTTGTAAGTTATAGTATTCCATTATTCATAAAAATCCAAGTATTCCAGAAAAATCCCCAAAATTCATCCATGCTATTTTTTAATGTGCAGAATCCAAACATAAACTCCATTTTTGAAAAATAATTTTCTAAATGTGATGAATTAATTTTTTAATTAAAATTATATTTTACTAGAAAAATAAAATTTATTAAATTACAACTATTTCTCTAACACTTTGGAAACTTAATAAAGATTTCATAAAGATATTTTATAATAATAAGACAACAAAATATTAATTTCTGAACACATTTTATGAAAATAAATTTTATTTTAAATGATTTTATTAATTATAATTAATTAATTATTACATACTCAAATACTAATAATTTACTATGGTGATATTGTCACTAATAATATGCCTAAATTTTATTTAATCATTCATGGGTGAGGTTACTATTATTTTGGTATATTTTTTATTTATAAAGGTTATATTTCTATTTATATGTGTAGATTGTTGTGTATTAGGGTAGGTTATTATTGAACAAAAAATATGTTTGTCTTATCGAACTCCAAACATCTTACTGATCGCCACTGTGTATGATAGATTTTTGAAATTCAAAACACAGAAGTGGAAAATTTAGGTTTAAAGGTCACATAGTAGTTAATTTAAGAATTATGTGGAATTTTGTTTCTTGATGTGATTTTATGTGATTGTTACATTATTACAGGAATGAGGAAATCACATTGATAAATGTTTGGGTCATTACAACCAAGAACATTGATGTATATTCTGGGATCACTATTCAAATATTGTCTTACCAATGGGGTCATCTTAGATCTCGAGACATCTTTATGCTACCTCGTTGAAAAGAGAATGTTGATCTATGAGGATCACTGAGAATATCTTTATTTTTCTCAATATTGTATGGTAAACATAGTGTTGTCCCAAATCTGATTAATCCTTTATCTTCAATTTGGAACTTTGGGGATTTCCCCTTTCTCGTGGCCACCACCTTCTTTTTAAATTTCATATAATTTCTTTTAGCATCAATTATTTTCTCAATGAGGGCTGGTTGATTAATCATTTCATTAAGTATTGATGATGTTCCTTCTTTAATGATTATCATGTCAATCCTTTTCAAATCTCAAAATATTTGATTTTTCTCAATAATAATTATTGATATTATTGCAGAATCATTTATATTTATAAAATCCTCTACTTTATTAAATTTACGAGGATGGTAGTGGATTGATCAACCATAACACATGATGATCTCTAGCCATATTCTCTAGAACATATAAATCATCTACATTAGGAATATATTTTTGAGGCACTTATGATCATTATATATCTCATACATCTCCCCATAGAGATAATGACACCATATTTTCAACACAAAAATCATAGATGCCAACTTATGATCATGCATAAGATTGTTTTCCTCATGAATTTTCAACTTCCATGAGTATTATGATATCACATTATCATTTTTAAATAGTACACAACCAAAAACCCTCTTTTAAGCATCATATTATACCATAAAGAGTTCCCACATGTTGGAATTGTGAGTAGTGGTGCAGTGAAAAACCTTTTTTTACAATTTGAAGAAGTTTTCACATTCAATAGTCTATTAAAACTTTTATCCTATATGATTCATCATGGTGAGTGTCTTTGAAAATCATGATAATATCTTTACAAGTCCTCAATAATACTCTTGTAGAACAAGTAAACTACATAACTCAATTATATATGTCGTCCTACGCCACTCTTCGATTGCATTTTTCTTGGAAGGGTCCCTAGATCTTCCTCAGTTAGTGATAACATGACCCATTAATGACACAACCTCCATCTAGTACTCACATTTACAATACATTTCATAATTTTCATCTCTTCAAATATTCATTATCACATTATTCAAATGATCCACATGTTACTCCTTGCGATTGGAGTATATTTGAATATGATATATAATGAGTACCACAAACTTGTCTAGGTAGTGTTTAAATAATATATTTGTTAAGTCCAAGAATATTTTTGGATAATTAGTAAATCTGAAAGGCATCACTCTAAACTCATTCTATCCATATCTCATTTGAAAATAAGTCTTAGTAATATATTCCTTTATCACCTTTAGTTGGTGATATTTTGACTAATGGTCCACCAGAGGGAAAAACATGGCCTCACATAGTTGATCAAATATTTCATCTATCTATGGAATGTGATTCTTATTCATTATTATGATTTTTTTGAGGTCTCAAAAATCAATGTAGAAGAATGTTTATCCGTCTATCTTCATGAAAAAGTTGACTGATTCACCCCATGGTGAAGCACTCAGGAACTTAAAATCATTGTCCAGTTTATCTTGTAAATTATTATTCAATTCCTCAAAATCAATGGTGGTAATTATATATGGTGTCTTTGATATAAGAAGAGATCTAGGAATAAGTTCAATTGTGAAATAAACCTCTTGGTCGGGATAAATACTAGGTAATTCTTTAGGGAACACATCAGTTTGGTCCCTTATAATCATCCCAACATGGACCGTGATTCATTCCAATGTCTTAATAATTTGAGATAGATATGCTTTCTAATAAGGTAAAAATATACAAACATGAGATGATGATTCTGATGTAGATTCATCATCCTCCTTACAGTTATAAAAAATATAGGATACCTCGGGATGTTAAGAGAGATCTCCCTTTATCGATAGTTGATATATTCATTGTACAAAGATAGTCAATCCATGCCGAAAATAGCATCAAACTCCACCAAAGGAAGTAAGACAATATTTTCATGGAGTTTTTTTCCACAAACATTAACCAAGAATAAGTTATATACTTTGGATGAAACAATTTTCCCACTTTTTTCTCACATATAACTCAACCTCCAAATTCCGAGGTTGTTCTTCTATACTTCCACTAAACCTGAAAGATATGAAAAAATGTGTTGTAGATGAATAAAATAGTACATTATTTATTCTTAAATGAATAACCAGTATACCTCTCACCATATCATAATTGTGATCTATCTCAATAATGGTGATGGAATAATAATTCCATTGATCCTTTGGATTTTTTGGCTTTAGACAGAGATTACTCTTAAGGACTCAAGGTTTAGTTCACTAGCTTGCACAGTTCCCTTACCCTCTATATTTGAAGCAAGGGACCATGGGAGGTTCTCTCCATTCCTACTCCATATTTTCAATACGCCCCATTTCCAATCTACATTTATGAGTTATGTGGATTTCTCCCCTACCCTTGAAGCATTTCCCCATACCTTTGGGGAAAATCACATGATGCTTCTTCCCATATTTTTAACATGTGGGTTGTTCAATTTTCATTCTACCTTTTTCATTAGATACTCCATCATGAAACTCCATATTTTTTTATTCTCTTCATATCCATGGTATAATTCTCCAAACTCCTTCTCTACTTTGAGATAACATCAAATAAATTTCTTATAACTCCCAACATCTGAAATCTCTAGTGTTGTTCAATAGTGTGGTTTTAAACCATGAAAGAATATATCTATTTTTATATCATTGTCGGTAAGAAAAACTAAGGTATACATTAAAATCCTTTTTAAGTTTTCTCCATAATTCATGTAAGAATCACCTTCCCTTTTCTTCAACTCTAATAATTATATCACCATCTCTGTATGATGAGTTCAAGGGAAATACCTATAAATAAATATTTTCTAAATTTATTCCCACTCTATCTCTCCAATTTAGTTTATTGGATTGGTGTTCTTAATCAATACACATCATTTCTCAGCTTCCCCATATAAATGATAAATGTACCATGTAACACCCCATGCTTTCACGATACTCTTCTCTTTCAATAATGAAATAGCTTGTATTGTACGCATGTTCGAGATTATAACACACTGTGACGAATCAAAGTAGTAGTTATGAATATTAATACCCACTTTTGGAAATTATATAAATTTTTATTTCAAAATTGACTTAATTTTTGTATTCGGAATATCGAAATTATCCTAAGATGATTTTTTTTAATTTTCTTAGAACGTCCAATTTTCTATGAATAGAGAAAATACTTAAAAACAGATTTTTTAATAAAAATAATTTAGAGTGATAAATTATACTTTTGAGTGGTTTTAAAGTATAATTATAATATATTTTTACCATTTTATCCAATGGTGGTCATTATAATTAATTTCACTTTGAAATTGGACATAAACAATTGTCAATCTTTTGATATATATTGTTTCTTAAAAAACACGATTTTTTGTGATAGTGGGAATTAATTATAAAATTAATTAATTCAACATATATGTTTTTAATTTTGTAAAATAGACACCATTTTTGAATTTGGAATATCAATTATAGCTTAGGGTGAATTTTTGGCATTGTTTTGAAAAACTGCAATTTTTTATGAATAGTGAAACCACTATGTGGTAGTTAAAAACTGATTTGTTGTTTAAATGAAACATTACCACTTCTGTGATTTTATTTTCAAAAATCTAGCATACATGGTTGTCATTAGAAATTAAAATGTGGTTCAATGGGATTAAAATAATTTTTTGGTGAATAGTAACTTTTAAGTTTAATTAATTGCGATTAAAGGTAATTAGGGAAATTTAAGGTAAAAATGATATTAT
The DNA here is from genome assembly GCA_963277665.1 of Viscum album. Taxonomy (NCBI): domain Eukaryota; kingdom Viridiplantae; phylum Streptophyta; class Magnoliopsida; order Santalales; family Viscaceae; genus Viscum; species Viscum album. Next base: position 956,880,248 of record OY728123.1, read on the forward strand.
AAAAATATGAAAATACCATTACACTTATCCTACCCTTATTTGATAAGTTGTGTCAGACCAATAAAATCCATGGGTCAACTTGGGGGTCCAATGGAGCCACATGGGTAAGAAAATGACATTGATAACTTTTTATTTAAAGTAAAAATAAAATTGTCACAAAGATGTGTTGTTTTACTAAAACAATTATTACATGGGGTTATATAAGTTAAAGTTTTTACTATAAATATTTATTGGAAATATAAAAATATTTCCTACATCATGTTAATTTTTTTATAATTTTTAGACATTAAATAAATTAAAATTTTTTTGACACAATGAAAATGCATCGATTACCTCATTAATTAATGATTTAAATAAAATGAAAAGATAATGTAACATATAAGACTTATAATTGTCAAAAACCTATTGGATGAGTATATTTAGAACCCTTATCACCTTATACTCGAAATATATTATTGTGGGACCTTTAAAATCTGAAAAGTATTTCATAATAAAGTAAAATTTCAATCTTTCCAAGAGTTCCTTTCCTCTCCTCTTATAAAAGGCCCCCCCCACTTCCACCTTATTCAAACCTTACGAGCCATTTGGATCAGCCACCCTCTACCCAAATACTCTCCCATTATCCCTATATTACTCCTATAAGCCTCAATTTGGGCAGAAGTCTTCCCAAGGAAGCCTTTGGCTCAAATCAAAAAGAGTTACCCGATTTTAAAGGTAATGTCTTCTCTTACATTGTTTTGTTTTATTTTGCTTCTCCAACCCCCTAAATTATTTTTATTCTTTTCTTTTGTAAAAACACAAGTATCCTAAATATACTTCTTTTTATTTATGAGAATTATTTTATTTACACTTACACAGACCTTCGTCTAATGGTTAAAGAACATATTGTTTCTGTGGGTGGCGAATTACTGCCTCACGAAACGATGATTGTTAAATCTTCTTTTAACATATCTCATGGTGGCCATTATGATGAAACTATTTTTATATATGATATATATTATGTTTTTGTTTACCTTATGATTCTGTATTTTTCATTTATGGAATACCTTTATGATTTTCATTATGGGTAAACGCAATAATTTCATTTTAGGAAGTGCGGACTACCGCCCCTCATAGTGATTTGAATCGTTAATTCCATATATAGGATGTATAAAGGATGGGGTAAATGATATTATATATTATATTATACTGGAATTATAATATAACTTTATATCATTATGATTTAATTCCATGAAATATGAAATAGAAATGAAAGTAGCGTTCATCCGTACGTACGGATTACCGTCACCATGAATGCTGCATTTCATTTCTTAACTCTAAATGTTATATAATATTATAAATTCATGTATATACTGGATATATATTATATATATGATATCTATATCATGAATATGATTCTGGATATAATGGATATTTTACCACATGAACAACTTGTAATTATAAGAATTTTATTTTTGACTCAAGTACCAAAGACCGAAAAAACGACTGTTATTAACATGAATAATTACATAATGTTCATAACATGGTAATAAGTGATATAAGAGGAATAATTAAATTTATAAAGGTTCTTATGTAAGTATAAATTAACTCTAGTTTATTATCCTGGAGGTTAATGAATGGTCGAGTCAAGTCGGACACGAGGTAAGGGAACTTCTTAACCCAATTTCCATTCTTTGGGTTAATCTCCTACTTTCAAATTACATCATGATATTATTAAGTCATATCCTGTATTTGTACTTTATTTATTTTTAATTATAGTGAATACACATAATAGATCTATTTTATTTCAAAAAATTATATTTGTAATGGACTTCGTCTCAATCTCCATTCATTGAGACATATTTTGTTTTAAACACAAGTTTCTTTTATACTGTGTATAAACCCCTTTGAATTTTATGTTTATTCAAAAGGAATATTTTTTATTCAAAGAGTTTTACTAAACGAAAAAAAGGAATGTTTTCTTGTCGTACGTATGCAGCGACAACAACTTCTCTACCACCATGACCATTATTTGTGTTTCAGCTTCTTCTAAAAGCCATAACTTTTCTTAAATGAAAAATAAATACCAAGTTTTAATTTTCTTTTATTTTGGTGTTTAAAATGGTTTTGATAATGTTTTTATTATATCAATGTGTTTTATTAATATCTTGTGATTGAAATGTGGAAATGTTATGTTTCCTTTATGCATGTTTTATGTGATACGATTATGTTATGGTTTATGATATGCTTAAACCTGTTCATATGAGGAATGCATTGAACTTAATAAGTGACCAGTGGAGCCCGCTATAGCTCCTCGATTACTCGGTAGGTCTCATGAGACAAACTAGTGTCTTGGCACGAGGCCATGACAAAATCTTATTTGTAGTCTTGGAACGAGGCCTTGGATACGTGGTTATGATAGTCTGGCATTATGCATTCCATCATTATGAATGTGGTTATTGATATTGCATGTGATTATTCGACCAGTAGAATATCCATGTGAATAAGTAAATGGAATTATCTCATTTTACTTTTTCTATATTACATTGAAGTTCAAGTTTAAAAGTATTTTTTTAGTTATACATTGCCTTAAATGTTTGTGTTTATTTATGAAAGATTACACTATACTGTTATCCTTAGTGAGCATCTAAGATCACCCCTTTCAATGATTTAATTTTTTCAGGATGTGATGAAGTATATTATAAATGAACTGTAAGGATAGTATGAGAGGATATGAAGAAATGATATTTTTTTAGTTTTTTTCACTTTATAATGTAATGTAAGACTTATTAATGTATCTAGTGTCTCCAAGACTACTAAACTAATCGGTCTTTCGAGACCTGACCTTTTGTGATCATTCCAATGTTAAGAAATAATGCACCGACTCTGGGTAACTGGGGTCGGGGCATTACAGTTGGTATCAGAGACAGTTTAGTACTAACCTTGAAAGCTGGATTTAGTTAAACTATGATTAGAGAACATAGACCTAAGATAGACTTTAAGGATTAGTATAGAAGAATTTCCTAGAATTTTGGTATTATAGAGATTTTGTGAGTTTTTCAAGCAATACATCCCTGTCTAGATACGAGCAGGTAGAGACAACTCTGGCACAAATATACCTAGGGGTAAAACCCAAAAACACCGCTTTGAGCTAGACTCGAATGGGAACTGGTGCATGACAATGGGCTTTGCTGCACTCTTGGTTACGACACTCCTGGGGTATATGATTTCAATTATTCTCATTTTATTTACAAACCATTATGAAAGGTTTATGAGTGTATACTTCCTCAATGAATTTTTTTTATTATGGATTATATCCATAAACTGTTCAATTTATGATAAGTGTTTTATATGTAGGTAATTATGTATTTTGATTCATAAACTGATCTAGTTTATGTCATTGTTTAGAAATGGTGCATTGTGGAAGGAATGGAAGCTGTATCAATGCACGCACTCCATGTAGGTATTTCCCTCCTACTCAAGATAATTATAATGGAGTTGGTGATACAACTGGTGCTGATCAGCTTTTCACCATACTGGGACAACTCACTGAGGTTATGAATAATAACCTAACTCGTATGGAGCACCCTGATCCGCAACATGGAGGATCAATGTTAGACCGCTTCATGAGGAAACAACCACCAACATTCAATGGGAGTACTAATCCCTTAGTATCTTAGCAATGTATAAATTCCTTAGAGAAAATATTCCACACCTTGGGGATTAGCGAAAGGGAGAAGGTTGTCATGGCAGTTTACCACCCCACTAGAGATGTCGATCAATGGTGGTTGCTGATTCAAAACACAAAGGAAGAAGAAGAAGTATCAAGTATGGAATGGAGGGAGTTTAAGGAAATTTTATTAGAAAAATACTTTCCACATGACCATCGAGCAGATATGGAAAGCCAATTTCTGAGTCTGAGGCAGAAGGTGCATGAGAATTTCCCAAAGTTTGAGGCTATCTTTACAAGGTTAGCAAGGCATGCTGCAGATTGTATATGTAACCCAAAAAGTAAGATTGATCGTTTCTTTGATGGGTTAAAACCATTTATCCGTCAACCTTTAGTATCACAATCTTTCTCACTGTACAAATATATAGTCTCGTTTTCTATCAAGACAGAAAAGGAATTCTCTAAATCTTATGATAATAAAGTAAAGAAAGAGAAGAATAGAACTGTGGAACAAGAGACAGATAAAGGGAAAAAGGTAAATAAGGATTTTCCATTATGTGATAATTGTGGGAAGAATCATCGTGGTACTTGCCTAAAAGGAATGGTAGTTTGTTATAAATGTGGAGAAAAAGGTCACTAGGCTTATGATTGCAAGGGAAAAAAAGAGGCTATCAATGTTTAATGCTATAATTGTAGATAAATGTGGCCTTTAGAAAATGAATGTCCTGTGAGTTAGGGAAACTTACCTCAGAAAATGCTAAGGGATCAAGGACAATCTTATGTTGTTACTACAGTTGAAGAGGAATAATTTTTTTTTGGTGCTTTTAGACTCAAGGATTATATTTTGGTTATAAGAATAATGTGATATATATAAGGATTGTACTATAGAACTTGTTGTTTTCATTAAGGATTCAATATGATGAAGGAAATAAATTTTTTTTATGTGACAATAAGAGAAATTTTACTTTTTTGGGGAATCTGATGTTACAATTGATTTTGGAATTTAGAGACCTTTCACAGAAAGTCTGGACAGAGGTATTTTGGATAACAATAAAGGTTGTAATGGATTAAGTTGAACTTTGGATATTATTGTTTATGGTTAAAACACTTATCAAGATTATTTTTTAAATATTATAATACTATTGTTTTAGAAAAAGGAAAACCTGCATGTTGGGGGATAACCCGTCGCATCAGACAAAGCTGTAGGAATTGAACCCACAACCATAGTGCGATAGGCCTTTATTACCTACCACTTGCCTACAGGAAGTCCCTAGTAATTAAAAAATAGTTTTCTTAATGGTATGTGTTAATATTTTGAACCTTGTACAATTAGGATAAATATAATATTTTTGAGTTCTATTATCTTTTTGATTGAAATATGAGTTTGTGGTAGAAATTAGTTGAAGCTTGAAACTCTACTTGTCAAGCATAAATATATATATATATATACCTATATATTATTCTATGAATAAATTAATTCTTAAAATTTAGTAAAGGGATATTAAAACAAAAAAATGTGTTATCCTAATACCTTATGTCTTGTTGAACTGATAATATTTTAAATCAACATAGATTAAGGGCTTTGAGGCCCTCAATTTTACACTTGTTTTTGATTGATGACCTCAATCAGTCCCTATAAATATTTATATTTTTCCTCCAATTATATGTCTTTAATTAACACCAATTTTCTCCTTATCGAGATCATAATTTGGTGGTGACATTTTCATTTCTCTTTCCCTCTTATTAAGGATAAATTTTATTAACCTTATTTCAGATGTGGGTTTTCCACAAATGTATTTTGTATTTTCAACATTTTATTTTCAAAGAAAAATTTCAAATTGCGAGGACGCAATTTATTGAAGGAGGGGATAATGTTACACCCCAATCTTTCATGATACGCATCTCTTTCAATAATGCAATAGCTTGCATTGTATGTAAGTTCGAGATTCTAACACATCGAGACCAATCAAAGTGGCAGTTATTAATAGTAAAACCCACTTTTTGAAATTATATAAATTTTATATTTCAAAATGGACTTCATTTTTTTATTTGTAATATCAAAATTATCCTAATTTGAATTTTTTGTAATTTTCTAAGAACATCCAATTTTCTAAGAATAGAGAAAATACTTAAAAACAACTTTTTTAATAAAAATAATTTCTAGTGATAAATTATACTATTGAGTGGTTTTAAAGTATAATTAGACTATATTTTTACCATTTTATCCAATGGTGGTAATTATAATTAATTTCACATTGAAATTGGACATAAACAATTCTCAATTTTTTGATATATAATTTTTCTTAAAAAATGCTATTTATTGTGAAAGTGGAAATAAATTATAAAATTAACTAACACAACTTATATGTTTTTAATTTTATAAAATATAAATAATTTTTAAATTCAGAATATCAATTATAGCTTAGGGTGAATTTTTGGCATTGTTCTGAAAAACATCATTTTTTGATGAATAGTGAGACCCCTAAGTCGTAGCTAAAAACTGATTTTTTGTTTAAATGAAACATTACCACTCCTGTGATTTGATTTTCGAAAATCCGACATAAATGGTTTTCATTAGGAAGAAAATGTGGTTCAATGGGATTAAAATAATTTTTTGGTGAATAGTAACTTTTAAGTTTAATTAATCGCGATTAAAGGTAATTAGTGAAATTTAAGGTAAAAATGATATTATAAAAATATGAAAATACCTTTACAATTTTCTTACCCTTATTGGATGAGTCATGGCTGACGAAGAAAATCCATTGGGCAACTTGGGGACCCCATGAAGCCACTTGGGTTAGAAAATGACATTAATAACTTTTTATTTAAAGTAAAAATAAAATTGTCACAAAATTTTTTTGTTTTCTTAAAACAATTATTACAAGAGGTTATATTAGCTAACATTTTTACTATAAATATTAATTGGAAAGATAAAAATATTTAACACATCATGGAAATTGTTTTTTAATTTTTAGATATGAAATAAATTATATTTTATATGACACAATGATGATGCAGAAATTACCTCATTAATTAACGATTTAAATAAAATAAAAAGATAATGTAAAATCTAAGACATAAACTTGTAAAAACATATTGGATGAGTATATATATAACCCTTATCACCTTATCCTCTAAATATATCATTTTGGGGCCTTTAAAATCTGAAAATAATTTCATAATAATGTAACATTTCAATCATTCCAAGAGTGCCCCTCCTCTCCTCTTATAAAAGGCCCCCACCACTACCACATTATTAACACTTTAAAATCCATTTGGCACGGCTAACCTCTGCCCAAATAGTCTCCCAACTTCCCTCTAATACTCTTAGAATCCTCACTTTGGGCAGAAGTCTTCCCAAAGAATCCTTTGACTCAAATCAAAAAGAGTTACCCAATTTTAAAGGTAATGTCTTCTCTTAAGTTGTATTGTTTTATTTTGCTTCACCAACCCCCTAAACTCTTTTTATTATTTTCTTGTGTAACAAAACCAGTATCTTCAATATACATGGATTTTATTATGAGAAGTATTTTATTTAAACTTACACACACCTTCGTCTAATGGTTAAAGAACATATTGTTTCTGTGGGTGGCGAATTACTGCCTCACGAAACCATGATTGTTCAATCTTCTTTTAACACCTCTCATGGTGGCCATTATGATGAAACTATTTTTATATGTGATATATATTATGTTTTTTTCCTTATGATTCTTTATTTTTCATTTGTGGCATACCTTTATGATTTCCATTATGGGTAAACGCGATAATTCCTTTTTAGAAAGTGCGGACTACTGCCCCCTCAATGTGATTTGAAACGTTAATGCCATATGTGGGATGTATAAAGGATGGAGTAAATGATATATTATATTATATTAAATTGGAATTATAATATAACATTATATCATTATGATTTCATTCCATTAAATATAAAATAGAAATGAACGTAGCATTCATGTGTACGTACGGCTTACCTTCTCCATGAACGGTGCATTTCATTTCTTATCTCTAAATGTTATGTAATATTATAAATGCATGTATATACTGGATATATATGATATATATGATATCTATATCATGAATATGATTCTGGATATAATGGATATTTAACACATGAACAACTTGTAATTATAAGAAGTTAATTTTTGACTCAAATACCAAAGACTGAAAAAATGATCGTTATTAACTTGAATAATTACATAATGTTCATAACATGGTAGTAATTGATATAAAAGAAATAATTAACTTGAAAAAGGTTCTTAAGTAATTATAAATAAACTCTTGTTTATTATCCATGAGTTTAAAGAACGATTGAGTCAAGTCGGACACGAGGTAAGGGAACTTCTTAACCCAATTTCCATTCATTGGGTTAATCCCCTAATTTCAAATTACATCATGATATTATTAAGTCTTATCCTCTATTTGTACTTTATTTATGTGTACTTATAGTGAATACACATAATAGATATATTTTATTTAAAAAAATGATATTTTTAAGGGACTTCGTCTCAATCTCCATTCATTGAGGCATATTTTGTTTTATACACAAATTTCATTCATACATTGTATAAACCCCTTTGACTTTTACGTTTATTAAAAAGGAATATTTTTTATATGAAGTGTTTTACTAAATCAAAAAAAGGAATGTTTTCTTGTCGTATGTATGCGGCGAAAACGACGTCTCTGCCGCCGTGACCATTATTTGAGTTTAAGATTCCTCTACAAGCCATAAATTTTTTTAAATGAAAAATAAATACCAAGTTTTAATTTTATTTTATTTTGGTTTTGAAAATGGTTTTGATAAACTTTTTATTATATCAATGTGTTGTATTGATATCTTGTGATTGAAATGTGGAAATGTTATGTTTCCTTTATGCATTTTTTATGTGATATGATTATGTTATGGTTTATGATATGCTTAAACATGTTCATATGAGGAATGCATTGGACTTAATAAATGACGGGTGGAGCCCGCTATAGCTTCTCGATGCATCGGTAGGTCTCATGAGAAAAACTATTGTCTTGGCATGAGGCCTTGAAAAAATCTTATTTGTAGTCTTGTCACGATGCCTTAGCTACGTGGTTATGATAGTCTGGGATTATGCATTCCATCATTATGAAAGTGGTTATTGATATTGCATGTGATTATTCGACCAGTATAATATCCATGTGAATAAGTAAATGTAATTATCTCATTTTAATTTTACCATATTATGTTTACGTTCATGTTTAAAAAGATTTTGTTTTAGTTATACATAGCCTTAAATGTTTATGTTTATTTATGAAAGCTTTCACAATATTGTTATCCTTACTGAGCATCTGAGCTCACCCCTTTCAATGTTTTAATTTTTCTAGGATGTGATGAGGTATATTATGAATGACCTACAGGGATATTATGAGGGGATATGAACAAAAGATCTTTTTTTAGTTTTGTTTCACTCTAAGATGTAATGTAACACTTATGAATTTATCTAGTGTTTCCAAGACTACTAAACTTATCGGTCTTTCGAGACTTGCTCTTTTTTGATCATGCCTATGTTACGCAATAATGCACTAACTCTGGGTGACTGGGGTCGGGGCATTACATACCAAGTCACCTTCTCCATCTCAAAACAGGTAAGTACAGAAAAGTTCTTCTTTATTCAGTTGAACCACTAATCCACGACAAGTGTGTAAAAAAATTCAATAAACATCAGTGGTCATTTCCACATAAATGACTCATTATACATTTGGCCCCTCTTAGTATAAGGTAGACACTCCACATTATTTAGGATATTTTTTATATCCTGATAAATATGGGTAGTCATAACCAAGAAATTTTTAACTCAAACTCCCTTGACATTGGGGATGTCATGTCTATAATCAATGAACTGTCCATCACATTGGTTTTTTTGTCTGGGTTATCCTGGTACCCACCATTTTCTAAAATATAATATGTTTGAAAACAATATAATTCAATAAGTCATTAATAAAAAAGTAATTCCTTTGTTCAATTAACACTAACGGAATATCTTGTGGGATCCCTACATTTTGATTTTTTTTATAACAAATCTTCTTCGGTGCTTGCATATACATAGTCTCATTATAACAGTATCTATTAATGCTCTCTAATAATAAATCCAAAATTAACTTCATTGTTATCTGATACCAATAATAGAGACCCTAATTTTCCTTACATTAATATTACATAAATTTAAAGATAGAAATATAATAGTGTTTCAAAACTAGGATCGAAAGTTTTAGGGTCCATGCATAATTAGAATAAAACATAACATTTATATAATAAAACCAAATAATTATTCAATTTGGTCTTCTCTATCTTTTTACTAGACCTTATATACTACTTAATATATATAGTCACATGAAGATATAAATTAATAAAATGGGTGAGAAAATATCCTAGTAAGAGGATAAATAAGAACATAAATCAATATAACATGGGTCAGCATAATCATAATCATAAAAATCATTATGGATACATCATTATAATCATGATATTAAGAGTTAGATAAATTAATTTAATTTGAATGTTCATAAAAATTAAACATCATTTCTTAGTGGCCAACTACTATACATAATTATGAACAAAGCTACCATCATGTTGACGAATATCATATGTGAATATTCATAATATCCTTATTTTAAAAAACATATAAAATATTTTTCATTAATATTTAACATTATATTATGACATTAATCACATTACCCAATGCATTGGAGTGATATATTATTTTGGGTTCACCAATCACATCATAAAATTTACATAATCACACATTCCACATAGAATATATATAATTAAAGATAAAAATAACCCATTGAAAGGAAATATGACTCATTTAAATTTCATAAGGAATAAATTAATAAATAAACTTTTTTGGTTCCCAAAAAAAAGTTAAGTACATACTTGGTATAGAAATCATCAATATTGATTGAAGAAAAACCATTATCAATAGAATTAAAAAAGTTTTTTTTAAACATAATGCTTATTTTGGAAAAATCTTTGGTTTTTGTCAAAAAATCACATTGTAAACATGTATATCCTAAAAAATAAAAGTTAAATGGTTTTTTAATAACATAATTTTACCATTTATATCAGGGAAGAGACAATAACCAAAAGAACAGAATTGGGTTTGAGAATCCCCTTACATTCAGTCTGAATGCTTTGTTCACTTCAATATACTTGATAACAAAATAATATTTATAAATTTATAAATCCAAAAAATAGTATTCATGTATTTGAATCATTATGATTTTATTATGTTTTTTATGGAAATTATACCGAGTTATGGAGTTCAATTATTCCATTCCGAGGGTGTTTATTTTCCTGGTTTTCATGATATGTTCACTTGTATGCATGCATAGAAGATCATGTAAAATTGGGATAATCATCCAAAATTGAACTTATATGTTATTAATTAACCTAAGGAATTTCAATTTGTATTATTTTTTCTCTATATATGTGTATTAGTCCTTAGATAAAATTATATTGTTAATCAATTAGATTAATTTTGGTGGCTTCCAATCGCAACAAACTCATTTTGTTTAATTATTTAATATTTGGTATATAAGTTAATTCTAGAATAAAAAGTCTATAACATAAATTTTACAATCTGTATCAACCATTATAATGGTTTTATGTCAATCCATAAATCCAAAAAAAGAATATGAAAACACATTGTCCACGATGTCGGTAAATCGACACATCATGAACGACACATTCATTTTTTTTAGAATAAAAGGGAGAGTAGAAGAGGACTGAGATTGAATTAATCGAGGAACATAATAACATTACAGTATATATAATTCAATGGAGTTATAATTTCACATGTTTAAGGGGAGGTGAGTAGAGAATAATAATTGAAAACAAATTGAAAAGAAATTAAAATTAAATGAAAGTGTATTTTACCTCTTGAATTCTTCTCCTTAGGACCCTCTATAGAAAAATTAGTTTTGGTATTTTGGTGACACCAAAGGATCCTGGATGTTAGGGAGCGGCTTTAGAAGATAATGGGGAAGAAATTTTACTATATTAACATCATTGATATTATGAGGGGAAGTGGTGGTGAGGGGTGGTATTTATTGGGGAGGATAGAGGTGCTTTTTTATTATTTTATTTAATAATTAATTTTTTTTGCTCAAGACTATGAATTGTTTGAAACATGTCTCCAAATACATCAAATAAAGAAGAAGGATTCAAGATTATGGTGCATACATCATCCATAACTCAAGAAATAGTTATTTTAATTTATAATATTATATACCATAAATTACAGTGTATCACTACACATAAAAAGTCAATTACAATAGAAAAATCTAAAAAAATATACCTAACCATTTTTTGATGTGTATATTTAAAAAACTAAATACATTTTATGAAAACAATTTTCTAAATATGATAATCTAAATTATTAATTAAAATAATCATATACTTGGAAATTAATAATTTTATAATTAAAATGGATTTTATAACATTTTGAATAATTGATTATGGTCTCATAAATTAATATTGTAATAATAAGACAAAAAATATTAATTTATTAATATATTTTAAGAAAATAAATTTTATATTTAAGAATTATATTTTTTATAAAATTGTAAATAAACATTAATGTTTTATAAAAATACCAACACATAATGAATATTTTTTAAGATATTTCTTTACTTATACTATGATATAATTATATCATTTTACAATTCATAATATTTGTAAATTATATTTATAATTTCATAGATGATGTTAATATTCTATTAGCTGGATTACAGTTCTTTTCCTTGAAGTTACAATTCCAATGGTCAAGTTACTATTACATCAGTATAAGTTTATTAATTTCTTGAAATACCACTTAATTTATTGATTATTCATTTATATGGTTTTTATTTTGTTCTCAAAGATATTTTATGTGGTTTATATTGTATAGAATAATTATAAGAATGGAATTTTCATTGATATAATTCATGGTTGTTAAATATTTACCATGTCAATTGACTTTAATAATTGTCTAAATTTGAGAAAAAGGAGGATAAGGTGGATATACAGACATTCAATGACTTTTGAAAATGGTGTTGGTTAATTTAGAAAATTATTATTGAGGTTTAATCCAGTCTTAGATGAATTTTTCCACTTGATCATTATAATTAATTTTAATCACTTTCACTAATCTTTTAAGTCAAATAATAAGTTGACCTTAGTAGACATTATAAATTATGCTAATTCAAAACATGGAATCCATTTTTTAATGTTATAATTACTTAAGTGGCATAAATTAATTTTAAATTAATCCCAAATATGTGTTGCGATATAGGGGGTTTTTAGAAAAAATGTTTAAATATATAAAATGATTTTATATCCAATTTCAATGTGAAATGGGTTATAATAACCAAAATTGAATTAATTTTTTTTAATATCGATATAATTACACTTTCAACCCAAATAAAAATATAATTTAACTATATAAATTAATTATATGGAAAATCATTTTTGAATTAAAACTCTATATATATCACTATTCATAAAAAAATAATATATTTTAGAAAAACACCAAAAAATCACCAAGAGTAAATTTGTTTTTTCTAATATAAAAATGAAGTTCAATTTGTCAAATAAAATTTTTTAAAGTGTGGGAAATGTGATTTAAAATGGTTTTCCCATTAAAAGGCGGTACAATTAATTTTTTAAAATATATATCTTTTTATTGATAAAACTATATTTATTCTTATCTTATATCTGTAAAATTTATTGGAAGAGCATCAAAAATATTAAATGAATATATATATATATATATATATATATATATTTATTTATTTAATTTAAAACATTAATCAAAAGTGTTTTGTTCAATTTTTTTATATAAAATTATGTTTTTACATAAAAAATAGTTTTCATAGAAAAATAATTTCACAATTTTAAAATAGTTTTTATATTGATATATAATAATTGAATACCAAAGGATTCATTTTATATACATGTTTAAATAATTTTTTCACAATTTGTTTAACCTTATTTATAACATCCTTTCCAAAGGATATGTGGAAACTATAATAATATCTTAATAATAATATTAATAGTGTCTTCTAGATCTATAAAACTCAACATTGAATTTTAAAAAATACATAAAAGGGACTCAAAATTGTGTTTAATATATGAAAAAATAGTTTACATGTACCTCAAGCAGTTATAAATGTTTCATATAGTGTAATCCGGACTTGGTGTTGCATATAACACAAGCCACACTTTGTGATTTCACATAAAAATGCAATAATTAGTGTTTTGTGAAATGTAAAATATCCAATGATTAATTAATTTTAAAAAATAATTCACAAAATCATGGGGTGTTACATTCTTCCGCACTAAAAATTTATTTCACCATCTAAATTCATATTGGTTATAGAAGTTCTAATAAATGAATGTTCCTTTCTCCGAAACCCACATCATAAAAATAAATACTAAAATATCCATTCAAAAGGAAATTTGGAATCATTATAGTTTTCCAATGTAACACATAACTAGATTTCTACAAAGGAGAACATGTGTAGGAATTGAAAACATGGATATAGAAGAAAAAACTAACTATAAAGTTCTAATGGCGAGTAGTATAGAATAGGGTTAGGATAAAATTAATGATCGAAAAGACATAACCCAAAGATACATTAAAAAGGTCATTGACTTCATAAAAAATGATGATAATAGGAAATTCTTTTACTTCATTATCTTATTTCCTAATGTTGAATTGTTTTCCTGAGAATATATACTGACATGATTTCATGACATCCTTACCCTTTGTTGTGTCTTGATCAAATTCAACTTTTTCTATTATTCCATGAAATGAAGTGGAATTTCTAATTTCTAAATCATTAAGAGATCCTGAGATCCATAAATATATTGATAATTAATTCCATATATCATTATTTAACATCACAACAAAATGGTTTTGACAAGTTATACACTATGAATAAATCCTCATATGGTGAGATAATACAATAATCTTTTAAAACTAATCCAAATTTGAACATAAACCATTCCATAAATGGTTATCTATATAACACTATCAAAATATCAAAGTTCAAAACATTTGATTTCAGAAAACAATATTTCTAAAAACTAGCTTAACATTGATCCCCCATATAACTTATAATATCTCTTATTTGCAACATAGAAAACATGTGAATACCTTTATCATCTATTCTATTGAAACATGGTAATAACCAAAATTATAATAAATCCTTCCATAAAACATGATTTTTTCCTCATTAAAACGTTTATTGGGAATATTACATAAATACCAACATATTTTAAACTTCATCCATGATAGCATAACGACTTTTTCAACAAATGCATTATTAGTTCTGAGGTAATTAGTAACATCTATGTTACTAATTCAAATCAAATGAATATTCATCCAAACATAATTCTCTCAACATTATAAACATATTAAGGGTTATCTTTCACTTAATCATGTATTTCCCATGAACATAACCTTTTAAAAACCATTCAAACACATTCTTGTAAATTATTAGATAAAGACATCAACTAAACATTCCTTATATAATTCAAAATTCATTATTATTGAATCCTAATACACAAAAACATCAATTATTATACTTATTATTTAATAAATTAACATGGATAACTCATCATATTACATAATAAGTCTTTCCATTAACATTTCTTCTATAGTATCATCATCAACATCAATACATCCATTACTTGCACCGTCTTGCTAATTATCTTCATGCTTATTCCACTTGGGACATCGATTTTCATAATAACCATTCATTCCACACTTAAAGCATTTAACCTTAAATGAGGTATTTGGGAGGATAATATTCTCATCCATTGTGTTAACCAAACCCTTAATCTTTCATTTACATTTACTTAATTTGTTTTCTTCTTTTCCACATTCAAAACATATTCTTATTACTCTATCAAATTCACATAGGTTAATCTTTAAATAATTTTGACACAATTAAAATTTAATATTTTTTTCTTTTATGGTATCCATTACCTAAACTATCAATGAACCCCTTACTTCTCTACATTGGGGAGTTTGAGAGATTGTAAAGTTACACATTTGTAATCTTGTTCTGTGAAAACTAATTACACATGATCACAACACCCTTAACTCTAGTTATAATCCTATTTTACTACTCATCATCAGATTTTCCATCACATTCAGCTTGAACATATTTCCTTATAGTTTTATCCATTTACTAAAACCATATAGCATAGTATCAACATCACTTATCATAACTCAAAACAACATAGTGGTGAAGAATAACCTATATAGTGTAAAATTTATGACACCGTCTTATGAATCCTTAGGATTATCCTTAGATAAATCCCTATATATATCCATAGAAATATCCCTGGGGATCTCATTATGGTTTTCTCATCTTAGTTTGTTAAGGATGACTAATACTTTCCTCTGATACCAACTATTGTGACCTAAGGTTAATATACATGGATATTAATTCATTTTAGATGAGTAATACACAGATTTCATAAATACATGCTTGAGGACCATAATAGTTTTGACTATTTTGAATCATTGAACAAAATATTCTCACTTGGTAAATTACCTTCAATGATTCAAAAAAATATTGTCCCATTTATTACCTCTACGTAAGGCCTTCATTCATAACTCAAGAAAAGGAAACATAAGAAAGTGATGAGATCAGATTATTCGTAAGGGTAAATAAAAGAGATACATAAGAATAACAAGATCATAACAGAATGATAACATGAAAATAACATTTTAATATCAGACCAAGCATATCAAATATCATATAAAAGAGTTTTGGAACAATTATTGGCATTCATATGACATGAATGAAATGGAAATTTAGATAATAAGACATGAAATTATTTCATTGGAATAATACATAGAATTTTTCGTAGACACATAAGAATATAAAATGATATCCACAATATTCAATTCACTGATGCCAATCCATATTAGTACTATTGGATCACTCCATATACTATCATGGTGATTATATTTCACTCTCATGACTATCTTAGAAGTCAAGGTTCACTCCCAAGACAATCTTATTATAAAAATTCATTTACTGAACTAAGTTTACTCCCTGTTCTAGCCAAATCTATCATATAAGATATAAATTGTTATCCAATGCATTGGAGGGAGATATAGGTCACACCGATCTCATAATGAAATCCTACACACACGTGCCACATGATCATAAAAAATGACACCACAACCCATGAAATTTAATGGGTATCATAAACATGTAATCCTATCATAACTTGTTTATAAGAAAATGGATTCATAATTATTTCCAAAAATAATAGAATTTGAAAATATATGGGTTTTAGAAGAATATAACATGTTAAATATAAATGGTGTTCTTAAACATATAACCATTGAATGTGAAATGGGTTTAATAAAAATAATTCAATAAAAACATAAACCATTCATTGAATGATTATGCATGGATCCTTTGGATTATTTCCAAACAAATGAATGTGTAACATCCAGGGATTACATCATAAATGGAAAAAAATTTGAAATATATTTTAAAAACATTTATTAATGGAAATATCCTTTCTTCTTCAAAATGAGATTTTTAAAAAATAAAACTTTTTGAAAAATATTTTATTTGTAAATAAATCATGATAACATTTAATTGTGGCTTGAAATCATTTTGAAAAACTTTTTACATGAAAAATTATAAAGGAATCATGATTTTTTTAAAAACATTATCTATGAAATCTTATAAAGGATTATTGAAAACATTTTGAAAACAATTTTCTTTAAAACACTTTGAAAACATAGAAGGAAGTCTAGAAATCATTCTTATAACATTTTTCTCGAAATAAATATATAATTATATTGAAAAAATTCTGAATACCATTTTCTATGAAAATACATTAAAAACATTTAAATAAGGCTAGAAGTAATTTTGAAAACCGTTTTCATTAAAAACATATAAAATAATCTTCATAACATTTAATATAACTTTTAAACATATAACATTTTTGAAAAACTTATTCTTTGAAACCTACAATAAAATCAAACTAATTTACAAGAATATTAGGCCGAATTTTTTATTAAAAATATTCTTATAAGATTATAAATGATTCTTTTATTAAATCATGGTCATGATTATGGGTAATTCTATATATGTCGAACAAAACTTTTTAACATTAAATGTTTAGAAAAGTGCCATGATGGGAAAATTAAAATAAGATTAATTTTAAAACAATATTTTAAAAAGGAATTATATGTGTAATAATATCCATTAAACAAGATAGGTTAATAATAATAAATATTTGGAAACATTTTTAGAAAACACAGTTTTGAAAGAACACGTATTTTGGTCTGAAAGGAGAAATAAGGTTATATTTTCATAAACACATTTCATTAAATATATTTAGTGCCAAAAAATGGAAAAATGGTACAATTACGTGGATATAACATTAATGACCATAGGTTAAAAATTCTTATGTGATTTGATGAAATACATATCATAATATTCCATCAATGGAAGATTAATCATAAATAATATCAACAAAATATTTGATGTAGCAATAAACTGTTACGGATTTGGTAACATTAAATAATAATAAATAGAATTAATGACATTAATTGAATATTAAAATATAATTATATGAATTAAATTAATGATATAATATCTAAAATTTAGTATATTCACCTAATAGAAAAATATAGGTTCATAACAAGGCATATGTCTCAATGATGGAAAATTGAGATAAAATTAATTTAACAATTTAATAACAATTGAAAAATAATACACCTCAAATAAAGATCATAAAATTAATGTGAAAATACCCATAAATTGTTCTATAATAATCATATAATATGTCCATGAAAATTAATCAAACCAAATATAAGAAATAAAAGGTGAACATGGGTTTTGTCTCATGACTAATAAAACTGAGACAAGAACACCCTTACCTTAAGTCTTGAATTTCTTTATGCATATTAAAAACTCATAAATAATTCCTATAATTGTATTATTATTATACCAAATAATCATATTCTTATATCTAATAAAATATATGATTTAATTATGAAATTATACTACCTTTTTATTAATAATTCCATGACAACGTTACATATTGCGAAATATCCGAATTGTTATTCTCATATATTTTTACTTGTTGTTCTAGAAAGTATTTCAAATATCAGGAATTTAATATTTAAAAATTTAATGAATAGTATAATTATAAAAAATATTCATTATAAAAATATTTATAATAACCTATAAATTATTTAATTATGAAATGAAACACACTGTTTATAGAGACGGTAGGCCGTATGTACTCCGGAATTAGGTTTCTGTTTTATTTTCGTATTGAAAGAATGAATGAAAATGACTTATATGTATATATGTATATAAACATTCATGTATAATTATTATGTAATATATATAATATAATTTTAATAAACTAATCCTTAATACATTCCATGTAAAGTGTGAATGAATCACATCACATTGAGAAGGCACCAGTCCACACATACCCAATCGATGTTATTATATTTACACAAATAGAAAGAATAACTGTAAGTATTATATATTAACTAAATAATCATAATGAAATCATAAATATCATAAAAATTATATAAGCGCATAGTTTCTATTATAATTCCCAATCATGAAAGGTGGTAATGGAAAAAACGAATAACATCATTTCTTGAGGTGGTAGTTCTGTGTACACAGGAACATTAACTTTGTTGGCCATCAGTTATAAATGTGATGAATTTTAGGTCAAAAACATAGAATAATAATATATAAATATATTTAGGATACTTAATTTATTATATATGAGTGGAATAAAAATATTTTATGGGTGGATAACGAAAATAAAACAAATGAGCTTAACAAATGATGTTACCTCTTCATTGGGTAACACTTTTTGGTTTTCACAATAGGTATTACTTAGATGGATCTATTACCAAAGGAGTGCTTCTAGGATGAAGGTAGGTATGTTTGGATATTGTTTTAATACATTTTTTACATTCCAAATGTCTTTATATGTGTTAATAAATTGGAGGGGTGAGTTTTTCTTTTTAGTGGTGAATGAGTGAAATTCAGGAAAATTTCTTAAAAGGGAATTCCACCCCCTTTTTTCCATTTTCATTGGGAACCAATAATGGTTCAAATTTAATAAAATTTAGTTTATTGTAGAAATATTTCTATCAAATGTATTTTTGGAAAGTTTATAGGTCATTTTAGCCATTACACATAAGGATTAGTCATTTATTATGCCAATTATTCTCTTAACCGCTCTAATTAATTTTAATCACTTTCACTACTATTTTTAGTCAAACCCTAAGTTTAATTTTTAAGAAATAAATAAATTATTATTATTCAAAATATTTAATAAGTTTTTCAAAATTGTAATCACATATGTGGTATAAGTTAATTCAATTTTAATCTCTAAGACATGTACCTTTAATAGGTTTTTTAAGAAAAAATGATTAAAACTTTGAAAAGAGTTTTATCCAATTTCAATGTGAAACTGGTTAAAATTATCTAAATTTTATTAATTGACATAAAATTGATCTATTTAAAAATGAAACACAAATTAAAATATAATTTCATTATATAAATAAATTAGGCAAAGAATCAGTTTTGAATTATACTCAGTATTTTCCATTATTCATTAAAAAATTATAAAATTACAAAGAATTCATGGAAAGAACATTTTTATATTTCTATTTAAAAATTTAATTTTAATTTTTCCAATAATAATTTTAAAATTTCTAGAATTCAGATTTAAAATGTGTTTCCCATTAAAAGGTTAGAAAATTACCTTTAAGAAAAATACATCTTTTTATTCAAAAACATGGATTTATTATTACATTATACCTATCAAATCAATTTTATGAGAATTATAAATATTTATTAAATTTAAAATATATATTTTTTATAAAATGTAAAAAATAGGTTTTTTAAATTTATTGAGATAAAAAATTATACATAGAAATATAGCTCTCTTAGAAAATAAATTTCATTATTTTCAATTAGTTATTATGACTATAAATACATATTGATAATGAAATGATTAATTTAATATACATGTGTAAACAATATTTTTTATTTTATTTAATATTATTTTGTAACTTCCATTCCAAAGGATAGGTGGTAACAATTAAATTTTTTTAAAAACTATATTAATATTATCTTCTAGTTATATAAAACATGACCTTGTGTGTGACACAACATATCAAAGGGACTCATAATTGTTTGTAATAAAATCCAAATAGAGTTTTTTGTGTATCATAAAATAATATATGTTTTATGTTCCATGTAAGATACACATGGAGTTTCTTATAATACAAGCCACACCTAATTTTTTCCTATAAAAACTATATTTAGTGTTGCGTTAAATGTAAAATATCAAAATATAAAAATTATTCGAAAAAAATAATTCCTAGAATCTTTGGGTGTCAAATCACATCCCTTATGGTATGTAATGGATCCTCTTTGACCATTTTAATAGGTATATGTGTAGACATTTTTTCGAGATCAGTATTTGAGTGTGAGGGCGTACTATGGCCTAGAACTATCATAAGTTTTGGTACATGACCTTGTTTCTCATTATTTATATTTAAAATATATGCCAATGTTTTTATAAAATTATTTAAAAATTCCTTATGAATTTATATAATTATATTTAAATAAAATGTTTATAAATCCAAATGTTTAATGTTTTTACATCATTTGAAATATAATGCTAGTTTTGTTTTAAACATTCTTTTAAAATTCCATTTATATTTATTTAAATTTAAATTATTTATTTGGTTAATTAAATATTGGAATATTAATATAGAATGCTTGTTGAGACCATATTGGTATTTTTCAAAAACCATACTTTTGCTGTATAATATACTCTTCTAGGTTTGAGAAAGGGGAAAACGCCACTTTTATGTGGTTTCAGTTGTTGATCATTGGGATTGGAGATATATTTCCACTAGGAATTGGGTGGTTTCATGTTTTATGGTACTTTTTGGTATTACATGGAGATTTAATACCTATTTGACTTATGGTATACTTCCCCTAATAGTGTTTTTCTTGTATGCATACTGACTAATTTGTCTTTCATCCATTTTGTTTCTAAAAAATTAGTTCCCACTTTCATATTATATGATTCCAAGTTCTATTTTCCAACCCTTCAGGATTGAAAATGACCATTTTGGATACAATAGGAATGGATTTCTTATCAAGTCATTGGGTACAGAATATGGTCCCTGAAAAATCAGTATCAGATGTTCATGTTATTCATCTAGCCTTGATATTAGTGTGTAGATTGAGTGATCCTTTTGGGACATATAAGGTAGTTTCTATTGTGTTCATGGAATTCTATCATCATAATGAGCCTTATTTCATGAGGGGTTATTTGGGAGAGATTTCATGAGGTTATGTTCTAGTATTTTCCCTAATTTATATTTGGATATGATGAAATCCATATTGTATATTCTTTTCTATGAGGACCAATTTACCTTATTTCTCTCTTTTAGTGTTAATATGATATATTCACCGATGTCTGTTGATGTTGTGTAGCATCATGACTTTGATAAGATGTACGAATCAGATCCATGAGTAAGAATATGATGTAGTATAGGGAGAAAATCATCACGGGTACCTGAGGTTGGTTTATTGATTATGTGTATTGTCTTTGATCTGGGGAAATCACCGCACCAATTATCATTTAAGATCCAAATAGGAAACCTCAAAGGGATGTTCTATGGAATTTCCCTCCGGATTTTTATCACCTCAAACTACCAGTTTTCAAAGACTCTAATGATATTCAAGAGGATGAGGAATGGCTGAGTAGGATTTAGTGTTTCTCTAAGTTATTGGAGAAACAGGATTAAATCAATGTGAAGTGTTTTATATTCATGATGGGGACCAAGAAATAGATTTTGGTACATGATGTAAATTGAAAATAATCCTGTGAACTTTTATTGTAAGGACTTCAAGGATCCTTTCACTGACCAAATATATCAACAGGTAATGGTGTTGGATAGGGATACTATGTTTTTCAAACTCATGTAGGCTAATAGGACCTAATGAAGTATGAAAACTGATTTATTGATCTTGTGATGTTTTTAACTCATATAATATCCAATGAGAAGATGATGACTCGATGGTGTGATATAGGACTTCGATATGATATTTTTTTATAGGTTTTCTTACTGAATATTCTTTCTCATATTGATATGTTAAATAGTGTATTGATGGTAGAATTGGACTTGGATTGAAAGTCAGGGATGATATGAGTATCTTTTTTACCAATGGTAGTGTTAAATCCTCTAAAGTGAATAGGAACCATGATGATTACCATGAAGTATATTGACTTTTTTTTTCTAGGCCTCTTGTAGTTCTTGGCAGAGGCCCATTTATTTTCAACCATTATGGAATGTTTGGGAACACAATGTAGGTTTTCATTGAGGCACCCAAAGAATGTGGCTCTTGTGGATTTTCATGTCACATGCAAATGTTATGACATGTATTTTAAGAACCATATAGTATAATGGGAAAATTATCACATTATAAAACTATGGAGAAATCTCATTCATCAAGGAAAATGTTGTTATTACCACAATCATCTAGAACTAAACTTCATCACAAATTGGAATGGTCTCCATTGGAAATGGATACAGGTCTTGTGACTTTGTGAGGTATCATCACTATAGCTTCATTATTAGTGAATTATTAATTTAATAATCGTGAATCTCATTCATTCATTTTAACCTAAATTTCTAATTTTATATATCATCCTATGATTATTTTATCTTGAACGATGAATATTACTACACCCCCTGGAACATGGAGATATATGGGTATCAGTAGTGTAGACTATGTTTTATTTCTTTAAGATATATAGTTTCTTCATATTTTCTAGTTCCCTACATAAAACCAGTTGATGTCTAATTTGGGATTTTTTGTCTCCTTCCCAATATTTCCTATATTAAATGTTAACGTTGATAGGTTTTCTTTTCTCCACCTGATGGGGTGTGCCATTTTTTCAAAGAGAATGGTACATGATGTTGAGTATATTTGGACCTTCTAAACCAAAGTTGGGGAATGTAATATCAGTTTACTATTTTTACTTTTATTGAGAATTTTTGAGTGGTGATCTCCCTCTAGTTTGTATCTATATTACCAATGTTTTTTCTTTAAGATTATCTAGTTTTCTACTATTAATTGTGGTAGAATTTTTTATTGATCTAGTTCTTGGAACTCAACTAGTATCCATTTCATCTTACTAAATGCAACCAGTTGAAATCAAATAGTTTGTATCCCAATTCGATTATCTCCTAGAGAAAGGCTTTATACCCTTGAGTGTATCACCATGTGTGGTTCTAGTTCTCTTTGTTAAGAAATCTAATGATTCACTTCACCTTTATGTGGATTACTAAAAACTAAATCGTTTCATAATATTGAAAAAATCCATTTCTATGGACTGATAATTTTTTTACTAGTTAAAGGGATGAATTTGTTCTAGAAGATTTATGTTCAGTCTCTTTACAATCAGTTGAGAATAAAATAATATGACATTTATAGGGATTTATTTTTTGTCACGAACAACAATTATGAGTACTTTTTCATGCCTTTCGGTCTAACTAATAATCATGAAGTATGTATGGCTTTAATATAGAGAATTTTCCATTAGTATCGTGATACATTCATGGTGGTCTTTGTGGATGAATACTTTTTTGATATATATATGAGGAGAATCTTGTAAATCATCTGTGATAAGTTTTGGATTTGTTGGGAAATTACCAAATTTATGCCAAGATTTCGAATGTGATTTATGGATTTGGGAACTGATTTTCTGGGGACATTTGGGGTCAAAGAACAGTATTTTAGTTGATCCTGAAAAGATGAATGTTGTAATGACATGGGAACAACTGTGAAATGTTTTTGAGATTCAGTGCTTCTTGGGTTATGTTGGGTACTATATCTGGTTCATAAAATATTTCTCAAATTTGGATTCTCCGATGAAATCTATAAAATGAATGTGAATATTGTTTTATTTGGAGGATAAATTTGAGAATTATTTTTTTGACATGAAGTATCTTTTTACAACTGCATCATAGTTGACTCTCCTAGAAGATGGGTAGGGCTATATATTATTATAAAATGAATCATTTTTAGGG
Organism: Viscum album; assembly: GCA_963277665.1. Lineage (NCBI taxonomy): Eukaryota > Viridiplantae > Streptophyta > Magnoliopsida > Santalales > Viscaceae > Viscum > Viscum album. The sequence goes on from OY728123.1 coordinate 956,905,043, forward strand.
TTTTTATGCATTATTATATATGGTGGTCATGTAATGTTTTATGGATATTTCCATCTTAGGCCACCTGATAAGAATTATCCAAACCATTACCTTGAAGTTGATTTTGTGATGAACACACATAAAACTTTGTGGCATCACCTTCAGAGAAAAAATTGATCTATGTATTTCAACAACAATATCATGGGTTATATATCCACTCCCAATGAATTAAGTATCCTATAGATTAATTGGGTAGATTACCTTCAATATTTTATCATTGAAATTGCTTATACCCTATGGAAAGTGAATGTCATAACAGATATTTTGATCCAGATATTTCCAACACACGCAGTGAAAGAATCACTAGATGAGTGGAACTTGATAGATTTCATTGAAAATTTGAATAATGAAGTCCATGAATTATGGTATTTGGTTGATTTGGACACTGTTCAGTTTACATTAACTCTTCTCAATATGATTGTTCATTAAAAACAACATGATGGGGAGTTTTGTATCATTAGAGACTATATTTATGCTGGAGAGACCATACATGACTGGACATTCTCTACTGTGGGAAATTTAGGATATTTGAATCACTTATTTTTGATTTTAGTAGTAAGGAAATATATTATGGTGTATTTATATACATTATAGCTGTAATTGAACCATGTAAACATGAAGATGTTCTATTACATGTGATGTAGATTCTGGTGGCCATGTATGAGAGGAATTTCTGAATTTTTCTCTCATTATTATATGTTCTTGAAGGTCAAGGATGAGCACTATAAGCCTTTCAGTTTTCTTCATCCACTTATTGTTCCAACATAGAAGAGGGGTGTTATCTTCCTATAATTTCTTGTTGGGTTTTCACATACCAAGAGATAGAATAATTCGATATGGGTAGTGATTAATAGGATGACTAAATCGGATAAATTTATACCCATTTGGGATACAACCATGATTGAGGAGTTGGGATGTCTCTTTGTAAAAGAGATTGTTATTCTACATGGATTTCCATATCCTATTGTATCTGATAGGTATCCTCATTTCACTTTTAATTTTTATAGATACCTTCAAGAGGCATTAGGATATCAATTCCATTTGAGCACAGAATACACACCATAGTGGATGGACTGACAGAAAGTGCTATACATATTCTTGAGAATATGTTATGCAACTGTGTTCTTGAATTAGGTGGTGCTTGGAATTAACATATATAGTTCTTTGAGTTTTCTTATAAAACCCATTTACATTTCATGATGATTATGGATCCTTTTGATGCCATGAATTTAAATCCTTGAAAATATATGTTGGGTTGTTCATTGATTGATGAATGTTCCTAGGTTGGACCGAGATTGGTTGAAGGGAATAAAAAAATATACATTTTATTCTCCAAGTAATATTGAATTCATATATCTAGTATAAATATTATTATGATCGTAATCGTTGAATGTAGCTTTTTTCAGATGTTGATTGGGTGTTCTTGATGGTTTCACACAGTTTGTTTCATCGACTTCTTGGGAGGCAAGGTAAGTATGAACCTTGTTTTGTGCTAACTTCTAAATTTTTTGGGAATTGTGGGATTGTGTCTTACCGTATATCCCTTACACTTATACTAACTTTTATTCAAAACATGTTTCATCTATCGCACCCAAAAAATAATATTTCTGATCCATATCACATTCTGATCTAGAATGATCTTGATTTATCTATGTATGAGCATGTCATCGAGATAGTTATTTCGGAAACCAGGGTTCTACATGTGAGAATGATACCTTTGTTTTATGTTTTATAGAATCACGTTTTGGATTCTCATGAGATGTGGGATAGGGACATACTACAGAGAGAAAAATGGAATCATCTTTTAATAGGGAAGCTTCTTAACAGGCTTTCTAGGGACCTAATAATTCTATTCTGGGGAGGTTGTAACATCATGTTACTATTTTCAGGTATCCCCAAACGTCTATTATAATCATTCTTTTTTTGGTTCCTTTTGGGGGTTTTTAGGTAAAAATTTGTGAATTTTGAATGTTTCTAGGTTGTGCATGATTAGAATAAGATTTTCCCAAACCATGTGACCTTCCATTGAAAACTATGTAAACACAAACAATAATGTTTTTCATGGTTGTCACTTGGTTTGAAAAACCATATGCCTACATCAAAGAAATCATGAAATCACATTTTTAGGGGTGGAGGGTTAGGGATCCCAATTTTAATAATTGTACATACCTACAAAATGTATTTTTTATACAATATTCAATTAATCCAAAAATTAATTTTTAAAACAAAAATCTTATGGTTAAGTTACCTATAGGCATGTACGACCCTAATTGTATTTATTTTTCCTTGGAGGTTTCTGATAGGTGATTCTCCCCTCTAGAATCGAAATGAAGCTAGGATAATGACATATAATTTCTTTTTGATATGTTTCCTCTTCACATTCTATTTCTCCTCCTCACTCCTCTTTCCTACGTATGATTTATTACATTTTAATGTAGTTGTAGGATCTAATAACCATTTTATAGGATCTTGAAGCTAGGTTAGATTTTTTGATCTATTTTATTGACTTTATTCATTGGTTTTTTTAATTGGGGAATTCTGTTTTGAGATATCATGATACTGAGGTGGGTGGTTTCATTTGTGATGGATAATTTGATTTATTGTAAATTTATTAATATAAATTAAATTCCACTAAATTGGTTTATTAAAAACCCTATTATTTGGAATTAGGGATTTGGACTTGATTCAGAATGAAATTGCAAAAAACTCCCAATATGATTGAATTGGGTTGTATTTGTGAAATTGATGGAAAATTTTGAGATTGAAATTGTTGAATTTAAATTATAAAATTGATTTAGTGAAATTCGTTTCAAAGTAGTATTTTAAAATAAATTCTTCTGGTGATGTTTTAGAAACACAATGGTATTTTCTTGTTAAGTCATGATTTTATTAAACCCACTTTTTGTTTTTTAAATGGATAATAGGAATATTTGAAATGTAATAATGGGGTTAATTGTATTTAAATTGTTTTAAAATAAATTTAACATTATTGATTATTAGCAGAGAACATGCAAGATTAGGTAGTTAGTGAGTTATTTTGGAAAAAACTATATCGTCTAACAAAACTAATAATACATATGCAATAGTTCACATTCAGGATAGTATGGTGATGGGTCATCATTGAGAAATGTTAGAAAGATTTTTGTACACATATTTATTGGTCACTATTTGAGTGTGAGCGAGTCCTGTAGGCTAAAACTATCATACATTTGGGAAGATGACCAAGTTTCTCAATTTTTATATTTGAAATAATATTCATTGTCTGTTGTAAACTATTTTACACTTTACTTATGAATTTATATAATCTATTTTATATAAAAAAAATTAATACATTTGTATAAATTATTTCCATCAATAGAAATTTAAAGCATGATTATATTTAAATGTGTTTTTAAAAGGACTTGTATGTTTATTTAAAAGTGAAATATTGATTTCTTTAATTAAAGGTTTAAATATTATTATGGAATCCATGGTTAGACCCTAATAATATTTTATCTAACACCATATTTATTCCTTTATGTGTATCTATATTATCTTCTTCCATGTTTGAGCAAGTGAGAATTGATACTTATAAGTGGGTCTAATTATCAATACATGGGAATGGAAAGTTGTGTCTTCTAAAAATTGGGTGGTTTTCTAGTTTTCTTGTACTGTTTGGTAGTAATTTTTGTTTTCAAACCTATTTTAATTATAGTATACATCTCCCAGTGGATTTTTTCTTATATGCATGTTGACTTGTTAATATTCCTTCAGTTTTGTTTTTGGAAAACTCATTCGAACAATCATATATTATGGTGCTAGGTGCTAGTAACCACCCTAAGGGGATTGAGTATGCCCTTTGTGATATTTTAGAACCAAATCAGTTATTATGATTCCAATTTTTCTAGGTTGTCTTATGACACTAATAGTAAATATTTATGAATGTAATTAATATTATTTAAAGAAATGTAGATAAAAACAAATATTTACACGGGAGTGGACCATATATTGTTAGACTAAAAGGACCTAAAACAATTTCCAGAACATATTATCTATACCTATTTCAACCATATCCCCATTTTATTTAATTTGGATCATTATTTGAGGTACATGATGTAATGGATACCTCTCAATAGTTTTTACCTTTTTATATTTACAAAAATATGACTCCACTCAACTATAAAAAAGGCTCTCATCCCTCCCAAGTATTCACACCTCTAAATCCCATTGAATCAACAAAAGGATGCCTAAATAATCTCCCAACATACCTCCCCTCCCCTTAGATACCACAATTTTTACATAAATCAAACCAAGGAAGTAATTTGGTGCAATACAATGTGATTTACCAAAAAAACAGGTAACATTATTCAACAACCACATTTGTTGTATTTCTATATAAAAACAATTAATTGTTCTTTTTTCCTGATTATATAAAAATAAGTATATTAAATAAAATGAGATGTTACTTTGTTAATTATCTTACAAACACCTGTACACATTTCCATCAAATGAGTAATTTATTTACCGTTCGTGTGTACGGTGGACTACCACCTCGCGAAACAATGTCGTTTTTTTTCATTCCAAGTCACATGGTTGGGAATTATGATGGATAACATATTATAATATCATATATTTAATATTTATACCTTCTTCCCAATTTTTTAATATTTTTATAACACATTCATTCATGTTTTCCATTTTCTAGACATACGATAACATCATTGTGGACGTGTGGACTACCACCTCCTCAAAGTGATGTGATACATTAACACATCAAATTGAATGTATTAATGATGTGTTTAATTAAAAAAATGTTATATAAAAGTAATATATATGATATTAGTAACATAATGAAATTTATTAAAATATAATATATCATTTTCTTATTACCCTTTACACACACACAAAAATGTGATAACGTCGTTCGTGGACATGTGGAATACCGCCACTTATAGATGATGTTATTAATTATACATAAATAGAATACTATATATAATTTTATATGGTTAAATAATATATTATAAATTATATAATTATAATTCTCAAAAATTAATATTTTACTTAACTTGTTTCCATAAGTATCATTTAAAAATAGAAACATTACTCATGCATACGTACGACCAACCATCTCTCTGATTGTAAGGTTGGTTCATTTTTTCATAACAAAAAATCAAGATAGGTTTTAAATAAAAAAATTTCGATAAATATGATAAATATTGCATGATTATTATTATGGAGATGTTTATATAATGACTCCTTTAACCATTGTCGACATACCAAATAAATTTATGATTCATGAACCAAATTTGGACAAAACACCCAACATAAATATAATTGATTAAGTAGTTGTATAAAAGATTTTAATTAGTGAAATTAATGTAATGATACACTCAAAAAAATTTCTAAAAAATTAAATAATGAACATATGTTTATTATTCTGGAAGATAATGACATACATGACATGTGAGACTCAAGGTAAGGGATTTTCATCTCACTTTTTACATCTATGATAAAAATGTCATATTATTCACTTACTTCTTTTATGCAGTGCATATACTTACAAATTGTCATATAATATCATTATTCAATAATAAATATTTTTATTTTATGTTTCAATTTGAATTATCTCATCCAATGGTATTTGACATGAAAATTACCAAGTGGTAAAAGATATCTTTGTAATATATCTTTCTTTTGTTATTGTTAACTTGCTCTTGAAACAATAACATCCTTATCATAATTTTTATTATTTTTAAAGTTATTTTAAATATATATATATATATATATATATATTTGTGTTTGTGTGATGGATATTATTATTTCATAAACCACACTCCTTATTTATATATGGTTTTTACTTTGAAAGTTATTTGATTAACTGGGGATATTTTGATAAACTAGTTTCTTTTATTCAATACATATATTTGATGGAAAGGGTTATTTTTTATTAATTAAATAGATTTTAAATATATAAGGAATTATGTATACTGGAATTAAATAGGTTGGGGCCATTTTAACTGATCCACTCACTGCATCAGTAGTCTTTTGAGATAAATCAGTTAGCTAAATCATATGGGTTTCTACCGGATATTCTAAACCGTCTTGTGAATGATCTTGATGGTAACTGAAAAATTTACCATGGAAACATGGTGTCAAATAATTAATAATTTAATGTATTAATAAATAATTAATTATTATCAATATTTATGAAATGATTTCACTAAAATTATAAACCGATTCATTTCATTATTAGTATATCGATTAAATGGAAGGTGTCTTCAGTTATTTACCTTACCAGACAAATTATTCCTTTTCCATATTTTTAAATCAAGTGTATGTTCAGTTATTTAACATTATATATAGTTTATTATTATTTATTCATGATTACTACTACAATAAAAATAACCATACTACAAACAAGATCTTACATTTTTTTCCTTTCTATGGGATATGATGTTGAAATCATGGAATGAGTTTCAAGGATGATGTTTTTTAGTCTTTGTTATATGTTATGTTTTATTTTACATTTCTTAGTTTAATATGGGTATCATATATGTAATCTAGTCTTCCTAAACTTTAAAATATATCATCCCTTTGGGATTTTATTCCATTTAATCATGTCAATTTAATAATGTAAGGCACCATCTCCAGGATTTTGGGGTTAGGGCATTATAGTTGGTATCAAAAGATGTTTAGTAAAAACCTTATAGACTATATTTGGAAAATATATATTTGGGAAGATAAACCTATTATATATTTTGAGGATAATTATTGAATAACTTCCTAATGAAACCAAATATAGGTTTATAAGAATAGATACACAATTATTTCTCAATTTGTGGGAAGTATTTCACTAGATTCTGTGTTAAAAATTGTGTTACATAATGATATGGTATAATCTATTGTATTCAATTTTTTTTAAATGGAACCAAAAATAAAAAATTGTATCAATAATCATAGAAAAAATAGAGGTTTCTATGATTCATAAGCTAATATAGATGGTCTTGTAATTGAGTAATTTATTGATATATTAGGAAAACATAATCAAGGGATGACACATAAATTTTCCCAAATAGTGGAACATGTTATAAAGAGAGAATATCCTATAATGGATATCTTTATGAAAAATATTCCCTTATCATTTAATGGGACTACTTATTCAATGATGGATGAAAAATAGATTATTTATTTAGAGAATATATCTGTGTAATTTGGATGCGGTGAAAAGTAAAATTTTACATTTGCATTATATTTTCCCAGAGATGATTCATATTAATAGTTTCCATTGATCAATAACACTAGGGGGAAGAAGAAATAAAAGTTATGGAATATTGGAATTTTAAATAGAAATTATTTGATAAATAATTCCTTCATGATATAAAATTTGAGATGAAGACGATGTTCCAAAGCTTAATAGAAAAAGTATAATAGGGTCTTTCATATTATGAAGATGTAGGTAAAAGGTTAACTAGGTATGATATGGGTCACATTTTTTACACAAAGTAAAACTATTGACAAATTATTTTATATTTTTAATCCAAAACTCAAAATATAATTATTATCTCCAAGATTTACATCATATGAAGAAATTGATTAACATGCCATAAAAATGGAGAATAACTTTTTCAATAAAATATCTATTCAATGGGAATTAATAGAAGAAGAGTTAAACATAAAATTATGAGAAATATAAAGCCTCAAAGAAGAAGATAATTAAATTTTCTTCCATTGAGAACCGTGGAATAAATCACCCTAGGAAATTCTTGATAGAAATGGGAACCAATTACAAGTGTGGAGAAGGGGTCCTCACATCATGGAATGAAAATAAAAGATAGAAAACGTAGTTATTCAGTGTTATAAATTTATGGGTATGGGGAATTAGGAAAATGGATTCCCTATGAATATTGAGAATATACCTTATAAAAATATAAGAGGTAATGTTCAATCGTTTGTAATTGACACAACGAATCATTAATTTTTAATGTGATTCTATATTTCGATATCTGAAAAATATTGTAAAATTATTTTCCTGATGATATTTTGAAATATATAAGGATTGTATTGCAGTACTTTTTCATTGATAATTTGATATCATATGTTAAATGGTAATAAGAAAATATATTCATGGGCATATTGAACATTTTTAAAACACATGGTTGTGGGAAAGATAATCAATAATATGTTAGGAAGGTTGAGATAATGATTTTTGGATAAAGATATGATTGATTTGGATACTATAAATTGTATAAGTGCTGATTAACATAGAATTGATTAATGATTTATTGACATAATGTATTATTTGATTATTCATTTTTTGATAATAGTTTTGGATTTAAGAAAAATTCCCAAAAACATGTGTTTTATTTAAAGATTTAGGAAAATTTTCATGTTTCCAAAAACGTTTTATAGTAATTCATGTTATTAAAATTTATCAAGAGAATTCATGATGAAGGTATTCAAATGATTTAATTATAAAAAATAATCTAATCTTCATGTCGTAGAAATATTAATGATAATATATTTTGGAAACTCGAAAACTTCATTATAATGTTTTGGATTATAATATTTTGGAATGTTTTACCATTTATGAAGATGCTTAATTGGAACATTAGATGTGATTTTAGAATTTGATATATTACATCATCCTATGATGAAACTATTGAGAATAGATGAATTATAAATAATTCAAGGCACAACTAACTGATATGATTGTATTTAAGAAATAGAAATGAATCATGTAATTATAATTTCCTACATTCTTATGGATTGATTGAATTCCTCAAATCCAGGAAACAAGTTCTTGAAAAACAATGTTGTCCAATTATTACCATTATTGATGATATCAATGTCCTTTTTTAGAATAATTGTTTAAGGATTTTCGGTGACAAAATTTTATCTTAACATGTTCTTGTTCACTCTCCATCAAAACATGATAGTTACACTTTTTCCCCATGTCCTTGTTTTCACTAATGTTATCATATTTGAAATCCTATTTGTGGGGTGACATTTGAATTTTTTCCCTCCTATTAAGAAGATGTGTTATTAACCATATTTATTGTTTTTATTTTTTTATATATTTTCTTTTCAAATATCAATCCATTTATTTCTTAGACAATATTTAAAATGAGTGGACTGAATTTAATTAACGTGGGTAGAATGTAACACCTCGAAACTGTTATGTAAGAATGCTTTAGGTAACAGCGTATGTGACATGCAGAAAATGAATAGAAAAACATATAACATTTTGAGACCTTAAAATATATTTATGATTTTAAATATAATAATTATATATCTTTTAATTCAAGAAACAATTACTGATATTGTGTTGATCAATGAATGACTTTGTTCAATAGTTCACATTACATGTAATACTGGGTTTTACTGCAAAATATATATTATTAAAATACTATTATTTAAAATAATAAGATATAACATAACCATTAAACTAGTGGTTATGAATATTTTTAACAAACTCAAAAAAAGTGGTTGAATCAATTGGTTACCAATTAAATATAAATTAATATAAAACTCAATTGAATATAAATGAAATGTTTTATAAAAAACTATTTTTATGTGAAGAAGGAATTTTTTCTAAATAAATAAAATTAATTACTATTAGTGTAAGATAATAATGAAATTTATATATTTTATATTAAATATCATTTTTTGACATTAATCCAATACATTTTGTTGACAAATTATAGGACCAATCCTAAAATTACACATAAGAATATATATTTCATAAAAGGTAGTTTTGACACCTTTTAATGTAACAACTATTTTAATTATACCTTTTGAAACTTTAATATGTTTTAAATATCAAAATAAAAATAAATTTTTAAATATGAATGTTAAAATTGGGATGGGGTGATTTGTTTGGTATTTTTATGAGAAGATTCATTTTTAATGAATATTGAAAAATATTTGATTTTTATTGAAAAGAGTATTTATGACTAGTTTATTAATATAGTAAAATTGTGATTTTATTTTGTTTTAAAGTATAATTATAACAATTTTAAATAATTTAAACCAATTTTTTTTCAGAGGAATCAATTTTACATTGAAAATGTATATTAAAACAGGGAAACCCTTTGAACATATTCACATTAAAAACCTGCTTTGCCATCCCATCTGTGGGATTAATTTTAAATTATTTTATACCACTTATAATATTATAAATTTTAAAAACGGATTACATATTTAGAATAATAAGAATACATAATTTTTAATTAGACATAAATATTTTTTACCAAAATCATTAGTGGATTTCATTAAAATTATTTACAATGATTAAGTGAAAAATTAAGCTTAATAAGGAACTAAACCATAAACATAAGGGATAAAATTACCTAGAAACATGTTAAAAACCAATTTTATGGAAATATTTCTACCATATAATTCATTTCATATTCTTTTTTTATTTATTTTAGGTACTTTATTTAAGGGAGACCTGTCAATAGTGATTATATTTTTCTATTTACTAAAATACTACTCTTCCCCCACTGTAAAAAGGTATTCACTAGTCTCACATTTTCACAACTCCAAAGTCCATTTTTACATCAAAAAAATGCCAAAATAATATACCTACTTCTATAAAATCATAATATAATCCTCACTTTATGATGAAATAAAACCAAAGATGTCCTTTGGTGAAAACCCAAGGAAGTCGCCTAAAAAAGTGGTTACATTTTTCGACAATGACTTTTTTTTATTTTATCTAAAAAAATTATATTATTATTATTACATGAATTTATAATAACATAAATGTCCAAAATATACTAATATGTTTATAAAAAACTTATTTTACCTAAACCTACACACGCTTTCATCAAATTGATGACTAATTTACCATTCATGTGTACGGAAGATTACCACCACGTGAAATATTATTGTTATTTTTTCCTTACCACTTCTCATGGTTGGGATTCATGATGGAAACCATGTTTTTATATGATATATGTTATATTTATGTTCTATTAATACTCCTTGAATTGTTTTATAAGACAAACATTAATGCATTCCATTTTTTGGAAATATGATATCATCATTTGTGGACTTGATGACTACTGCCTCGTCAATGTGATGTGATAAATTCACACATTACATTAAATGTATTAAGGATGGGTTTAATTAAACCTATGTGAAATAAAAGTAATATTTATGAAATTAATTAAACAATTACCTTTCTCAAAATATAATATATATTTTTCCTTATTTCTCTTTTTACATAATAAAAAATTGATAACGTTGTTCATGGGTGTGTCAAATACCACCTCCTCCAGATGATGTGATTCCTTTTACATCAACATAATTATATATATGAGTATAGATTATTAAAAAAAATTGTAATTTTGTTATAATTATAATTCTTTAAATATTGTATTTTTCATACTTTTGGTCAATAATGATCATTGCAATATGGGAACATTACTCATGTGTATGTACGACCTAACATCTCCATTATTATATCCTTGGAACATTTTTCATAACCTTAATTCCTGATTGGTTATGAAAATAATAATTTATGTATATATATGATTATTGTTTCATGATTATTATTCTATATATGTTTATAAAATGACCTCATCAACAATTTCTGAACTACAAAACTCATTCATGACACATGAATTGAATTTTGAGAAAACACCCAATGTGAAATTGAATATTTAAATAAATGTATAAAAAATATTAAGAAGGGAAATAATTTTAATAATAAAATTTAAAAATTGTCTCAAGAATTTATGAACTTAACAAAATTTTATTATTCAGGAAAATAATGACACACATTACAAGTTTTACTCAAGGTTGAGTATTTTCATATAACATTTTACATTGAAGAGATAACCATCATATTCATCACATATATTGTGTGTTGTACATAATTACCCATTGTTATTTAATATCATGATTCACTCATACATAATGTTATGGAATTTTTTTTCTTTGAATTATCATATCCAAGGGGTTTTTAAAATTACAAAGTGTTAAAATTTATCATTGCAATATCACTTTATTTTATCAGTGATACCTTTCTCTTGGATTAATCTCTTCGATACGATAATTTTTATTATTGTACATTAAATTTATATCAAATATCCATATTATTATGTGATGTATATTACTATTTCTTATAACTAACTCTAGTTTTACAAACTATATTAATCATGACTATTATTTGATTAACTATGGATATTTTGATAAATAAATATATGTTATTCAATACAGATATTTGATGATAAATATCGTTTCATAATAATTAAATAAATTATTCTATGTATAAATAAATATTTTAACTTTTATAAAATCCTATGGGGGATATTTAAATTAATCCCTTTGATGAAACTGTAGTCTCATGAGATGATTCAATTGACCAAATCAGATGGGTTTGTACCCGATATGCTAAACTATTTATTGAAAGGTGTAGATGATAAATAAGCCATGTACATAGGAAACATTGAGTCCAATAATTAAGAATTTATAGTACTGAGAATTTAGTTATTATAATCATTATCCTTGAGATGTTTTCCTTTAAATTATCAATGGATATAGTTCATTATCATCATATTTATTAAATGTAACATGTCTTTAGTTATTTAACATGAAATACTAAGCCAAAATAATTTTTTTATATTAAATTAAATAAAAAAGTACATGGGAGAAGACAAGGGGAAGAGGTATAGGAGGGAATTCATGGGGGTATAAAGTAGTGGAGTCTAGGAGCTTTCACACATACCAAGTTCGTACACTCTACAGGAATAGACCAAATACTTGAGAAGAAAGATATTTTCACACAATGGGTTTCTTGCGAGGCCAAGAAGTCAGTAACAACATTAACTTCACGTTGTGTATGAGAAATGTTAAGGAGGTTCTGCAATTTCTCCTTACATCACCGAATGGTAAAAACAACGGACCATGGGGCATACCCACTATCACAAAGGGAATTATAAATGTCCATCAAAGTAATTTCTACCATCAAAAGATGAATATTATATTGAATGAAAAGATCTAGACATGTCACCATTTCTAGGTCCTCCTCCTGAAGAGAATTTTCACTACCAACAAAAGAAAAATATATGAGAATCACGGAACCCCTTGTATCGCAAACCACTCGCCCACCCTTCATCTGATCCATTTTTTATGAGCCATATGAGTTCATTTTGATGCCCTCCTGATGGGGATTCCACCATACCCATATGCCATGTTTATTGTAGATATCATTGGGAGTTGGGGTGTCATTTCTAAAAGTCTTGATCAATGGTGTGGTCACATAGTTTTTTGCAGAGATGGGAAAATTCAAAAGGTATTATTATAATATTGGTCACAAGTACCACTCTAGTACCTTTGGATCCTTAATGATGAAAAAAAATTTGTTCCCTCTAGATAAACCAAAATATAGCTGAAAATATTACTGTATTAAAAATTCTCTCTAAACCACCATTCACCACCCCATCAAACCACTGCTCAAAGAAGTTGGTGCTTGTGACCCCCTATAAAGACCATCCTGTGAAGCTACCAATTGTATGCCACAACAATTTTTCCCATTCATTTTCAAAGAATAGATAAGTTGTGGTTTTGATCATCAGATCCCTAAAATAGTAGAATTTATAGGTGAGATACACCCCCAAGAGCAATTTACTCTCATCAGTTGGAATCTAATTATTTTTCACTCTTCATACTAGGATGTTAATATTCGAAGGTATTTCTTTGATCCATTGAATTTAACTCCAAGCATCCGTGTTCTATTATTTCATACGATTTTCATGATAGTACATGGTCGAGAAACTACCCGAGGATGATCTCACGAATAGATATCTCTCTGGTTATGAATTCATGACAATAATATCAAAGTTGATCTGATTTTTTCTATCCAGGATATCATGAATGAAGTTTCGGTGATCAGTTGAATGTTTTTAGGTGATGTTCAACACTGGGAATCCTAAGAACCCATGAATTTGACCCAAATAGTTTCACTTCCACATGTTGATGTATCTTCTGCCCATGATCCATTGGGATTTTTATTGGAGTTTCAGGATATAAGGATAAACTATATTCTAGGTAGCCAAATTCCTATGTCTTTGGATCCCCATTTCATGTCCATATTTTTCATACATGGTATTCCCCCATTGTGTCTTCCCTTACACCACATCCCACGAAATCATATTATGGAGGCCATCCATTTCCCTAGTAACACTCTAGACATTAATCCCACCCTCAGCAACAGTTCAAGCTATCCTCCCCCAGGCTAGAAAATGGTGTTTCCCCCATCTAATCATCCCATATAAAAGGTTACATAATCTTATCAATAAGGGTAGTTACTCTTATCGGATCCATGAGTGAGAAAAAGATGTACATTGAAATAAAGGAGATTACACTATTGATTAGATTCATTTTTTCTCTAAATGATAGAAATCGATTTTTCAAATTGAGAATTCTACCCATAGTTTTTGGCATCGCCTTATAAAAATCATGGATACATGGATTTCTATAAGAAAATGGTGCATACAAGTTTTCCATGGGGAAGGATACTTTCTATATGCCCAATTATGATTCCATATGTAACGCCCCGACCCCAGCTACCCAGAGTCGGTGCATTAATTACATAACATTGGCATGATCACAAGAAAGATCAAATCCCGAAAGACCGATTGGTTTAGTAGCCTTGGAAACACTAGATATAATCATAAAGTTTTACATTACATTTCAAAGTGAAAAACTACTACAACAACAAAGTCTTCATAACCACACTATTAACCCCTCATAATATCCCTGCAAGTCATTCATAAATTACTTCTTCACTACCTGGGAAAAATAAAACATAGAAAAGGGGTGAGCTCAAATGCCCAGTAAGGATAACAATATAGCGGAACATTCAAAATAAGCATAAACATTTAAGGCAATGAATTACTAAAACAAAAGCCTTTTAAAATTGAACTTCAACATAGTACGGCAAAAGTAAAATGAAATAATGCCATTTACATGTTCACATGGATATTCTACTAATCAAATAATCACATGCAATATCAATAACCACTTTCATAATGTTGGAATGCATAATGCCAGACTATCATAACCACATAGCCAAGGCCTCGTGCCAAGACTACAAATAAGATTTTGTCAAGGCCTTGTGCCAAGACACTAGTTTGTCTCATGAGACCTACCGATGCATCGAGGAGCTATAGCGGGCTCCACCCGTCACTTATTAAGTCCAATGCATTCCCATATGAAAAGGTTTAAACATAACAAAAACATTCGTATTAAAACTAGAATATGAAATGTCAATAATTTCACCATAAACTATGAATGGTATAAAAATAGCACATCCACAGTCAAACATATCACAAAACCTTCAATACAATATATAAGTTTTGTATCATAATAAATCAACTTCAAATAATCTTAAAATCCATCAAAGGATGTTGACATAGATGAAATCAAAATTCTTTTTAAAGAAGTATCTCCTTTTATTTTGAAATCATTTAAGATCCATATAAAATAAAACATTTTCTTTGAAAATATTCTTATAAGCTTGTATGGAAAGCTTCGACGATTTTATAACGGCGGAAAATAACCGCACCCGCCGTATAAGTTAAAAAAAACATTCTTACCTCAATTCAGTCGAAAAGGTTAAAAAGGACCTTGTTTTGAAAACGACGGAAAGATTCCTTTATAAACCTCTTATAAAAAGTCAAACAAGGGTATAAATGACTTTAACCCATATTCTTGTAAATAGTAAAAATGTTTTGAAATACATTTCAAAGAAACATGGATGTGGATGATAAAGAGATCCCAGTAGATTATTACGTATAATACAACCTCGGATAATGAAGAGATTGTGAAATAACCCTTACCTTGTACTTTTCCTTGGTTGTGGTAGGTTAACCTCCTGTATAATGGTGAAATAATTGTTATTAAATTATACAAGAATCATATACATTAATATGATATCATATATGATCTTTTAATATTGATTTGATAATAATATCTTAGTATTATCGTTGTTTCGGGTGTTAACTTACTTGTTTTCTTTTGTATGTTTTGTTACGTAAGACATGTATGTAAAGGATAGGTTGTATATTATTCATATCCAGAATGATATCAAGTCCTTAAACATCATTTTTTAAATCATCAAATTATACTTGAATGGATACTATGGAGAATGAATCTCATCGCGTTCGTGGAGACGGTAGTCCGTACGTACGCACGAGCGACAATATCATTCATTTGATATTAAAATAATATATAAATGGATGGTATATCATATATAAAGAATCATTAACATGTTAGATTTATTATTTACATGAGTTACACATCATTATTATACCCATCCAAATAATATTATATTGAATAACAATTACACCACGACGTGGAGACGGTAAGCCGTACGTACGCACGTATGGTGACATGTTATTCAAAGGGTGGATAGGATAATGAATATGGTTGTACCATATTTATAATAACATCACAGTATATGTGAGATACTGGAGTTATTATTTTAGAATGGTAAGAACAAAGGAAGAAGAAGTGGAAGAAGAAATGAACTTAGAAAAGGGTGGTGAAATCATTACCTCTTCTTCGGGTTCTTCTTTTTGATTTGATCAAAAGGGCTCCTTAGGTTGGCTTTCTGATCAAACTAAGGCCTCTAGGTTGTATTTAGGGATGTTGGGAGAGTATTTGGGCAGAGTTTTTCCGAACCAAAAGGCTTTAGAGGTGTGAAAAAATGAGAAGGAGGAGTGCCTTTTTATAAGAGGGGTGAGGGGCACCTTTGGAAAAGCTAGAAATATTAATTTATAATAAATTCATATTCGGTTTCTAATGGCTCCAAAATTGACTATTCAAAGGTTAAGGTGGGGAGAGGTCGAAAACAACTCAACCAATAGAATTTAGACAGGTTTGGGTACTTATATTAACCTTATCTTTAAGTATTAACTCTAAGTTAATTAGTTTCACTTTTACAATGTCTCTTTGTATTTTTATATTATATGGTTAATAGACTTACCATATACATACAAGAGACCCCCAAGTGGTCCATTAATGATGATCCTATCATTATATAAGTCTCTTGGCCGAACCTTAGATTTTTAATAATTTAATATCAATTAATAATATAATATTTGTTTTAAGAACTCTTTTATGTCAATTTTGACACTATTCAATAGTTGATTTTTTTGAAACTCATAACAGATTGATTACTTCGAAAAAAGTCAATTAAATCACTCCTAATATATCATATTATCCTAGAAAATTATTTTAATTCATTAAAAGTTTCATATTATATTTATTTGGTTATTTATAATATCAATTATTTTAATTGTTCACTATTTTAGAAATTACTGCATCATCATTGTGTCATAAATAAAATAAATTATTTAATGTCTAAAAATTATAAATAAAATATCATTATGTAGGAAATATTTTTATCTTTATAATTAATATTTATAATCTAAAATCCCACATATATAACCCTATGTAACAATTGTTTTGCTAAAAGATATATGCTTGTGTCATTTTTGTATTCATTTTAACTTAATTAAAATAAAGTGTCATTATCACTTACAAGTGGATCCATGGGGTCCCAAAATCGACCCAAAGATGCCCATGGTCGACCATGTATCAACCAATAGGGTTAGGACACGTTTTAGGGTAATTTAGTATTATTATAATATTATTTTTTTAACCCTTATTTACCGGATTTACCCTTAACCATGGTAAATAAAATATTTACCGCAGTAATTATTCAAAATGTGTAAAAATGAAAGTTACCTATTTACATAATTTGGACATCCTGATTCCAAATATGTAATCCATTTTTCCAAATTCAAAACACATAAGTGGCAGAAATTAATTTAAAATTAATTCCCGCTGTCAAAACAAAAAGCGTGTTTTTAAGAGATAATAACTATCAAAAGATTGACACTTGTTTATGTTCGGTTTAATTGTAAAATTATGTCCAATGACAAACATTAAATTGAATGGTAAAAATATATTCTAAATATACTTTAAGACCACTCAAATTCATAATTTATCAATATTAATTATTTTGATTAAAAAAGTTGTTTTTAATTAAAATTTAGTAATTTTCACTATTCATCAAAATATAAAAGTTATCCGAAAAGTACCAAAATTTCACCCTAGGCTAATTTCGATATTCCGAATCCAAAAATGAAGTCCATTTTGAAATATAAAATATATATGATTTCAAAAAGTAGGTATTACTATTCACAACAGCTAGTTTAATTAGTTGTGGTGTGTGTTAGAACTCGAGGTTGCGTACAACACACGCTATCACATTATTCAAAGGGAAGCGTACCGTAGAAGCTTGGGGTGTTACATTCTCCCCTACTTCAAATAATTGAGTCCTCACAATTTATAGGGTATTACTGCATAAAAAGACTCGGGTGGTTCTTCATCATAAGTTCCTCGGGTTCCCACGTTGCCTCTTCCATCTTATGGTTTCTCCACAAAACTTTTACCAGACGCGTCATCCGGTTTCTCAGCACTTGTTCTCTCGTATCAAGAATCTTGACGGGCTCTTCACAATAAGACAGATCGGGTTCCAGTTCTAATTCTTCATAGGTGAGTACATGCGTTGGATCAGGCATGTATTTCCTCAATAGAGATACGTGGAACACATCGTGAACTTTGGAGAGACTTGGCGGCATTGCCAATCGGTAAGCTACAACCCCAATTCGTTCTAGAATTTCGAAAGGTCCAATGTACCTGGGACTCAATTTACCTTTCTTACCAAAACGTATGACTCCCTTCCACGGAGATACCTTCAGGAAAACAAGATCACCAACTTGAAATTCCAAATCCTTCCTTCGATTATCGGCATAGCTCTTCTGCCTACTTTGAGCTGCTTTGATGTGATTTTGGATTACCTTCACCTTTTCCACCATTTCCTCCACCAGTTCTGGGCCTACAAGTTTTCTTTCACCAACATCATCCCAACAGGTTGGTGTACGACATCTCTTTCCATATAACGCTTCATATGGTGACATCTGAATACTCGAATGGAAGCTATTGTTATAGGAAAATTCTACCAGAGGTAAATATTGATCCCACATACCCTGAAAGTCAAGTGAGCAAGATCTCAACATATCTTCTAAGGTTTGAATAGTCCGTTCTGATTGTCCGTCTGTCTGAGGGTGGTAAGCAGTGCTCAAATAAAGTTCAGTATCCAGGGATTTCTGAAGACTTTTCCAGAATCTTGAAGTAAAACGGGGATCACGATCAGAAACAATTGATAAGGGTACTCCATGAAGTCTCACAACTTCATTAATATATAGTCTTGCTAGACGTTCCAGGGGTAGATCTTCTCTTATAGCAAGAAAATGTGCTGACTTGGTAAGACGATCAACAATAACCCATATTGCATCATTCCTTCTAGGAGTCTTTGGTAGCCCCATGAAAAATTCCATCGTAATATTGTCCCATTTCCACTCCGGTATGAGAAGAGGTTGCATGACTCCTCCAGGCTGTTGCCTTCCAGCTTTCACTTGTTGACAAACCATACATCATGACACAAAATCAGCAATCTCCCTCTTCATGTTGTCCCACCAAAAATGTTCCTTCAAATCTCTATACATTTTGGTGCTCCCAGGGTGTATAGAGAAATTGGAACTATGAGCATCATCCAGCAATTCCCTTTTTAGATCAGGTGAATCGGGAACACAAAGTCTCTTCCCGAATTTCAAAATCCCATCTTCATACACAAAGTCTCTCAATCTCCCATCATTCACAGCTTTAATCTTCTTCTGAAATTCTTCATCATCGGTCTGAGAACTCTTAATCCTTTCTAATAAAGATGGTTTGGCAACCATTTGAAAAAGCATTGATGTTTCACCTTCCCTGGTTATTCCCATGTCGATCTTCACTAGATCCATGAAAATTGGATCCCTTTCAATTCTCATCATGTTCAAAACTCCATGGTCTTTTCTGCTCAAAGCATCTGCCACCTTGTTTGCTTTCCCCGGGTGGTAGTGTATCGTACAATCATAATCCTCGAGTAATTCAAGCCATCTCCTTTGCCTCATGTTGAGTTCTTTTTGTGAGAAAATATACTTCAAACTCTTGTGATCAGTATAAATCTCACATTTTTCCCCATAGAGGTAGTGCCTCCATATCTTCAAAGCAAAGATCACAGCTGCTAACTCAAGATCATGAGTAGGATAGTTTTGTTCATGAGTTTTCAACTGTCGTGATGCATAGGCAATAACTCTATCATTCTGCATAAGGACACAGCCAAGTCCCTTCTTTGATGCATCACTATAAATAACGAACCCATCATTCCCCGATGGTAGAGTCAATATAGGAGCGTTGACTAATCTTCTCTTCAGTTCTTCGAAACATTCTTCACACTCTTTTGTCCAGACAAATTTAACCCCTTTACGTGTGAGCTTCGTTAATGGGTTAGCCAATCGGGCAAAATTCTGGACGAAACGTCGATAATAACCTGCCAAACCAATAAAACTACGTAACTCAGTTATACTCGTAGGTGCTGGCCATTCTTGGATTGCCTTGGTCTTAGAAGGATCAACAGAGATTCCATCTTTAGAGACAATATCGCCAAGAAAAGAAATCTCATGAAGCCAGAATTCACACTTGCTAAACTTCCCATATAATTCACGCCTCCTCAGAGTCTTCAAGATTTTGCGCAAGTGATTTTCATGATCTTCGTAGGTTTTGGAGTATACCAAGATATCATCAATAAATACCACCACAAATTCATTGAGATACTCCTTGAAAACTCTATTCATTAGATCCATGAATACAGAGGGTGCATTAGTCAATCCAAACGGCATTACAGTAAACTCGTAATGCCCGTACCTGGTTCGAAATGCTGTTTTCGGAATGTCTTCCTTCTTCACACACAACTGATGGTATCCAGATCGAAGGTCAATCTTTGAAAAGTATTGAGCTCCATGCAGTTGGTCAAATAAATCATCAATACGAGGTAGGGGATACTTGTTCTTTATCGTTATAGCATTGATCTCCCTATAGTCGATACATAACCTCATAGATCCATCTTTCTTTTTAACAAAAAGAACAGGGGCTCCCCATGGAGAAACACTAGGGCGAATAAATCCATTATTACTCAGTTCCTCTAGTTGTTTCTTTAGTTCGACTAATTCTACAGTGGCCATTCTATAAGGGGTCTTCGATATAGGCCTTGATCCAGGAATCAAATCAATGGAAAACTCAACTTCTCGTTCTGGAGGATGTCCAGGTAAATCTTCCGGAAATACATCTACAAATTCTTTCAAAACAGGTACATCCTCTATTTGAACATTCCTTTCCTCACCGACAGTTATTTCATTCTCTTCCTCCCCAATAATTGAATTAAGTTGAGCTACTGGGGGTGGATCTAAATAAGAATTAGGTGGTGATGATTCTGCTCTAAAGATAAGGTGTTCCTTATCATTATCATCAAGAATCGTAACCTCTTTCTTCTTACAATAAATCTTCGCATCATAGTCCGAAAGTCAGTCCATACTGAGGATTATATCAAACTCAATCATAGGTATGACGATGAGATCAGCTGATAAAGAAAATTTATGTGCTCTAATGGGGACTGATTCACAAAACTTTGTTACAATGATACATCCCTTAGGAGTTTTAACTGACAACTCCCTTATTAAATCAAATTGGAAATATCTAATTTTCTTAGCAAACTGGGAAGATATGAAACAATGCGATGATCCAGAATCAAATAATGCATTTGCTAAACTTGAGGAAACCATTAAATTACCTGCCACCACGTCTTGTGGAGCTTCTACCTCAGCAGTAGTGATAGCATATGCCTGGCCTTGATCCCTTGGCCTTTTCTGAGGTATGTTCTCCTGACGCTTAGGACATGAATTTGCATAATTCCCCATCTCCCTACAATTGTAGCACTGAACGTTGGTATCTTCTTTCTTCCCCTTGCAATTATGAGCTTGGTGGCCTTTTTCACCACACTTGTAACAGACTCCCATTCCCTTCAAGCAAGTACCAGGGTGTTTCTTCCCGCATTTACCACAGGATGGATATTCAACCTTTCCCTTCTTCCCCTTATTTCCATTCCCAGATTGTTCAGCAGGTTTCTTCTTCTCTTGCTTTGCTTTAATGTCATAAGACTTAGAGAATTCCTTTTCGGTCTTGATGGCACATGAGACAATGTCTTCGTACGATGAAAAGGATTGTGAGACTAATGCACGACGGAGAAATGGTTTTAAACCATCAAAGAAACGATCAATCTTACTTCTTGGGTTGCGTATATAATCTCCAGCATACCTCGCTAACCTTGTAAAGTTAGCCTCCTACTTTGCGACATTCTCATCCTCCTTCTGTCTCAGACTTAGAAATTGCCTTTCCATATCTGCTCGATGGTCGCGAGGGAAGTATTTTTCTAAAAACAGATCTTTGAACTCCCTCCATTCCATATTTGATACTTCATCATCTTCCTTCATGTTTTGAATCAATGACCACCATTGATCAGCATCTCCAGTGAGGCGGTAAACTGCCATGATAACTTTCTCCCTTTCACTGCTCCCCAAAGCCTGAAATATTTTCTCTAGGGAATTTATCCATTGCTCAGCTACTAAGGGATTTTTACTCCCATTGAACGTTGGTGGTTGTTGCCTCATGAATCGATCTAACATTGATCCTCCACGCTGCGGATCAGGGTGCTCCATACGGGTAAAGTTATTATTCATAACCTGAGTAAGTTGTCCCAGTATGGTGATTAGCTGATCGGCACCAGTTGCATCACCAGCCCCACTATAATTATCTTGAGCAGGAGGGCAATCCCTACATGGAGTGCGCGCATTGATACGGTTTCCATTTCTTCCACTAGGCGCCATTTCTAAACAATGGCATAAACTAGATCAGTTTATGAATCAAAATACATAATCCCATACTTATAAAACACTTAACATAAATTGAACTATTTATGGATATAATCCATAATCATAAAAATGTTTTCTTTGAGGAAGTATATACTCATAAACCCTTCATAATGATTTGTAAATAAAATGAGAGTTATCCTAAGCATATCCCCCGGGAGTGTCGTAACCAAGAGTACAGCAAGGCCCGTTGTCGTGCACCAGTTCCCGTTCGAGTCTAGCTCAAAGCGGTGTTTTCGGGTTTTACCCCTAGGTACATCTGTGCCAGAGCCGCCTCTACCTGCTCGTATCCAGACAGGGATGTATTGCTCGGAAAACTCACAAAATCTCTACAATACCAAAATTCTAGGAAGTTCTTCTATACTAATCCTCAAAGTTCATCTTAGGTCTTCGTGCTCTAATCAGAGTTTATCTAAATATAGCTTCCAAGGTTTGTACTAAACTTCCTCTGATACCAACTGTAACGCCCCGACCCCAGCTACCCAGAGTCGGTGCATTAATTACATAACATTGGCATGATCACAAGAAAGATCAAATCCCGAAAGACCGATTGGTTTAGTAGCCTTGGAAACACTAGATATAATCATAAAGTTTTACATTACATTTCAAAGTGAAAAACTACTACAACAACAAAGTATTCATAACCACACTATTAACCCCTCATAATATCCCTGCAAGTCATTCATAAATTACTTCTTCACTACCTGGGAAAAATAAAACATAGAAAAGGGGTGAGCTCAAATGCCCAGTAAGGATAACAATATAGCGGAACATTCAAAATAAGCATAAACATTTAAGGAAATGAATTACTAAAACAAAATCCTTTTAAAATTGAACTTCAACATAGTACGGAAAAAGTAAAATGAAATAATGCCATTTACTTGTTCACATGGATATTCTACTAATCGAATAATCACATGCAATATCAATAACCACTTTCATAATGTTGGAATGCATAATGCCAGACTATCATAACCACATAGCCAAGGCCTCGTGCCAAGACTACAAATAAGATTTTGTCAAGGCCTTGTGCCAAGACACTAGTTTGTCTCATGAGACCTACCGATGCATCGAGGAGCTATAGCGGGCTCCACCCGTCACTTATTAAGTCCAATGCATTCCCATATGAAAAGGTTTAAACATAACATAAACATTCGTATTAAAACTAGAATATGAAATGTCAATAATTTCACCATAAACTATGAATGATATAAAAATAGCACATCCACAGTCAAACATATCACAAAACCTTCAATACAATATAGATGTTTTGTATCATAATAAATCAACTTCAAATAATCTTAAAATCCATCAAAGGATGTTGACATAGATGAAATCAAAATTCTTTTTAAAGAAGTATCTCCTTTTATTTTGAAATAATTTAAGATCCATATAAAATAAAACATTTTCTTTGAAAATATTCTTATAAGCTTGTATGGAAAGCTTTGACGATTTTATAACGGCGGAAAATAACCGCACCCGCCGTATAAGTTAAAAAAAACATTCTTACCTCAATTCAGTCGAAAAGGTTAAAAAGGACCTTGTTTTGAAAACGATGGAAAGATTCCTTTATAAACCTCTTATAAAAAGTCAAACAAGGGTATAAATGACTTTAACCCATATTCTTGTAAATAGTAAAAATGTTTTGAAATACATTTCAAAGAAACATGGATGTGGATGATAAAGAGATCCCAATAGATTATTACGTATAATACAACCTCGGATAATGAAGAGATTGTGAAATAACCCTTACCTTGTACTTTTCCTTGGTTGTGGTAGGTTAACCTCCTGTATAATGGTGAAATAATTGTTATTAAATTATACAATAATCATATACATTAATATGATATCATATATGATCTTTTAATATTTATTTGATAATAATATCTTAGTATTATCGTTGTTTCGGGTGTTAACTTACTTGTTTTCTTTTGTATGTTTTGTTACGTAAGACATGTATGTAAAGGATAGGTTGTATATTAATCATATCCAGAATGATATCAAGTCCTTAAACATAATTTTTTAAATCATCAAATTATACTTGAATGGATACGATGGAGAATGAATCTCCTCGCGTTCGTGGAGACGGTAGTCCGTACGTACGCACGAGCGACAATATCATTCTTTTGATATTAAAATAATATATAAATGGATGGTATATCATATATAAAGAATCATTAACATGTTAGATTTATTATTTACATGAGTTACACATCATTATTATACCCATCCAAATAATATTATATTTAATAACAATTACACCACGACGTGGAGACGGTAAGCCGTACGTACGCACTTATGGTGACATGTTATTCAAAGGGTGGATAGGATAATGAATATGGTTGTACCATATTTATAATAAAATCACAGTATATGTGAGATACTGGAGTTATTATTTTAGAATGGTAAGAACAAAGGAAGAAGACGTGGAAGAAGAAATGAACTTAGAAAAGGGTGGTGAAATCATTACCACTTCTTCGGGTTCTTCCTTTTGATTTGATCAAAAGGGCTCCTTAGGTTGGCTTTCTGATCAAACTAAGGCCTCTAGGTTGTATTGAGGGATGTTGGGAGAGTATTTGGTCAGAGTTTGGCCGAACCAAAAGGCTTTAGAGGTGTGAAGAAATGAGAAGGAGGAGTGCCTTTTTATAAGAGGGGTGAGGGGCACCTTTGGAAAAGCTAGAAATATTAATTTATAATAAATTCATATTCGGTTTCTAATGGCTCCAAAATTGACTATTCAAAGGTTAAGGTGGGGATAGGTCGAAAACAACTCAACCAATAGAATTTAGACCGGTTTGGGTACTTATATTAACCTTATCTTTAAGTATTAACTCTAAGTTAATTAGTTTCACTTTTACAATGTCTCTTTGTATTTTTATATTATATGGTTAATAGACTTACCATATACATACAAGCGACCCCCAAGTGGTCCATTAATGATGATCCTATCATTATATAAGTCTCTTGGCCGAACCTTAGATTTTTAAAAATTTAATATCAATTAATAATATAATATTTGTTTTAAGAACTCTTTTATGTCAATTTTGACACTATTCAATAGTTGATTTTTGTGAAACTCATAACATATTGATTACTTAGAAAAAAGTCAATTAAATCACTCCTAATATATCATATTATCCTAGAAAATTAGTTTAATTCATTAAAAGTTTCATATTATATTTATTTGGATATTTATAATATCAATTATTTTAATTTTTCACTATTTTAGAAATTACTGCATCATCATTGTGTCATAAATAAAATAAATTATTTAATGTCTAAAAATTATAAATAAAATATCATTATGTAGGAAATCTTTTTATATTTATAATTAATATTTATAATCTAAAATCCAACATATATAACCCTATGTAACAATTGTTTTTCTAAAAGATATATGCTTATGTCATTTTTGTATTCATTTTAACTTAATTAAAATAAAGTGTCATTATCACTTACAAGTGGATCCATGGGGTCCCAAAATCGACCCAAAGATGCCCATGGTCGACCATGTATCAACCAATAGGGTTAGGACACATTTTAGGGTAATTTAGTATTATTATAATATTATTTTTTTAACCCTTATTTACCGGATTTACCCTTAACCATGGTAAATAAAATATTTACCGCAGTAATTATTCAAAATGTGTAAAAATGAAAGTTACCTATTTACATAATTTGGACATCCTGATTCCAAATATTTAATCCATTTTTCCAAATTCAAAACACAGAAGTGGCAGAAATTAATTTAAAATTAATTCCCGCTGTCAAAACAAAAAGCGTGTTTTTAAGAGATAATAACTATCAAAAGATTGACACTTGTTTATGTTCGGTTTAATTGTAAACTTATGTCCAATTACAAACATTAAATTGAATGGTAAAAATATATTCTAAATATACTTTAAGACCACTCAAATTCATAATTTATCAATATTAATTATTTTGATTAAAAAATTTGTTTTTAATTAAAATTTAGTAATTTTCACTATTCATCAAAATATAAAAGTTATCCGAAAAGTACCAAAATTTCACCCTAGGCTAATTTCGATATTCCGAATCCCAAAATGAAGTCCATTTTGAAATATAAAATATATATAATTTCAAAAAGTAGGTATTACTATTCACAACGGCTAGTTTAATTAGTTGTGGTGTGTGTTAGAACTCGAGGTTGCGTACAACACACGCTATCACATTATTCAAAGGGAAGTGTACCGTAGAAGCTTGGGGTGTTACACCATAACTCCCACCATTCTTTTGAAACATCTTTTTTATATGAATAAGTTTTTTTTGTCCTTATTCAAAACATTTCCACTCCAATTACATTATTCCTCCACGGTGTTGTTAATGCCCTTAATGGATCGATTAATTCCATTCACAAACATAATAGTATCATCTGAAAACATAAGGTGGGATATACCATAAGATTGAATTATATAGATGAAAGGAAGAGTGTAGCCCTCTATAATGTTCATGTGGATATATCTTGTTAAGGAGTCCTGAGAAATGATAATTTTTTTGGGAGATTAGGTTACCTTATCAAATTACCAATATGACCTTGAAAAAAATAATATTGTTTCCTTATAGAATATGTCAAGATCCCAGTGGAACTAATTCTATGGAATAAAAGGTCAATCACCCAATTAGATAAGACCATCCTGGAGAGAAATATAACAATGAAATTTAATTCAAATATATTTTATGCTCTGTTCATGTCTAATTTAATTAAAATATTGTAACAGAAATACTTTTCATTAATTTCTCCAATCACCTCATGAACTAGGGCAATAGGCCCTTGGATAAAGCACCCCTTGGGGAATCCATGTTTCTTTCCTGATATCTAGTAGGGAAGATAACTAGAAAATATTCTATTGAGAATGCATGCCAATGCATTTTAGGTGAGGTTGAATATATAGATTTTTCTATAATGTTGGAGAGAGTGTGGGTTATTAATCATTGGTCAGATTTCCATTTTAGTGGCTATGAAAATTCTTGGGAGGTTTTCCCCTATAAATAAATCAATCACTAATTTCACAAATTTTGATATAACAGTGTCCCTTGATACCCTTTAGAAATACCACAATAATCCATCATGTCCAGTGGGATTTTATGGATTAAGTGACCACACAATATACTGAATTTTATAATCCTCATGTATAGCTTCCAAGTGATCATTTTCCATCCCATTAACAATGTTATAAATTACCTCCATGATCTCTGAATTCTCCCTCAGGTTCCCATCCTATAAATTCAGGTTAGCTTCATCCATCAACTTCATAACGAAATTAGTAGCCATTTCTCCATCCATATATAGCTCATTGGAGTAAGTCCCATCTTACATCAATATATTCAGCCTACTAATGGACCTCTTCCCCTTAATTCAAGATTGAATGAAACCCGAGTTATGATCACCTTCCATAGACATTTGATCCTTGAACATTCATGAACCTATCAATCATATCCTAGTAGTATGTTTCCAATTATATTATTCCATTTGGTGTGTTTTTCAAAGATAGTCTCATCCCAATTGTTCTCAAGACTGGACTCAAGCTTCTTAAATTCTGAATTTATTATCTCTATGTCTTGTCAGTGAGGGGGTTAGTTTCATATCTAGGTTTGATGATCACCCTTTAGTAGCCTAAGTTTGATGTGACGATGCATCCATGCATGACCCTGCATCAATTTGTCACATGATTACCGAACCTCATGGTGAAAACTATGATCCTGCATCCATAAGTGAGAAATGAATAATCACTCTCCCTAGTCACTCATTGGAGCCACTATAAATAATGATAGTGAGTGATCCGAAATACTATAGGAAAGATGTAATACCTTTATATCGGGGCTGGAGGAAATGGAAGTCCAGTTGGCTAAACAACAATCATGTCTACACCAAGTCTGTTTCTTACCCCTCTGGTTGTTTCACTAAGTGAAGTGTTCCTCTTCGTATCCCAAATCCATAAGACTAGTGTTGTCCATGAATGATGTGAAATCATGGCTAACCATCCCGAGGAAGGGTCCCTTACCATTCTTCTATAGTGTATATGCTACAATATTGAAATCTCCCCAACCATCCAAGGGTAGGTCCCTGGGTTGAAATCTCCAAGATTGTGGAAAAGGGATTTATGAATCTTCATGTCACATTTATCATAGAAAAATAAGGAGAATAAGCAATGTGTTCTTGAAATAATATTCATGGTAATAAACATATCCTATGATTTAATGAGGTCGTGTATGATATTATTCATCTAGAATATCCATATATGAATGTTTTGTGGGCTACCATGCATTTATTGTTTCACTCTTATCCTACGAGAAAATTGTTCAATTTTATCTAGGTTTTTCTTCGGTTCTATGATTGTTTCTAGGGAAACTGAGTTGCTCATATGTTTTTTGGCAATGAAAATAGATTTTACCCTAGCTACGTGACCATATGAATTCCATATGAGAAACTAAATAATTGAAATGATATTTTTCCATCTTTGGCCCCAAGACATTCGGCCATATTGATCTAAATATTACATTGTTGTGTCTTTGATTTTAGATTGGGATTTGGCACAACTTATGGAGTAGATAGGATTCTTCTACTGGTGTAGTCATACAAACATGTATTACACTATCCAGTGTTTCCCTTCTATACCGAGGAGAAGAGAAATATGAGTAAGGGGATTATGAGGCTTCTTCTTCATGAGTTTCACAATCTAGGAAACTAGGTGAATCCTACATTCAATTTGATGTTAAATATCTCCTTATAGGAGAGGATCATGTTGATCCAAGGGGATTTGTTTCATCTTATATGTGTTTTTCACCAACTAGAAAATCGAGTCGAGGAGAGGAACAGGCGAATTCTATATTCACTCTTCTCCAGATAAAACCTCACGGAGGATCACCACACACAGATCTCACAAACATGGGAATGAAAATACCGTTAAAATAGAGGACCAAATACAACCAGTTGTTGGGTAGATCATCTACCCAAGAATTATCCTCCCAATGTCGGTTGCCGTCCACCATGCTACCCACCAAACCAAGGAGACTCCCATAGCTACCTCCTACAGCCATCTGGATAGATGCTACCGCCAAAGAGGACTCTCCCAATTGGGAGTGGTCCCCACAAATCTCCCCCTCATGACCAATTTGGGGTAGAATCTTGACCTGAAGTCACCTTGCAAGTGATGAAAACTTCATCAGAAAATCTAACATGATTCTTCATGCCATATGATGTGGCACTTCCACTATCTTAAGTCAATATAGGTTTCACTGTGGTCTCCATCATATGATACAACCCTTGAGACTCATTTCTTGTAAACATCACTGCATCCCCATGTGAGACTTCCAACACTCCACCTGCTATGGAAATCTTGTATCCTCTCGCATCTAGACTACTCAATGATATCAAGTTCTATCTCATCCATGGAACAAATTTCATATCAGCCAGTTTTCGTACTCCTCCATCGGGTGTCTTCAATTTCACTTTCCTGACTCCTTGTACCTCACATGTTGACCCATCACCAAGTCTCACCGAGTCTCACACCTGGTGAAAAGTATTAAATGTACCTCTCATCGTACATATGTGTGCCGAGCTCCCTGAATCCAGAACCCATCCGTATTCCTTTGTATTTTGAGCTTGAACATTCTTCCTCTTTAGAGATCTGTATTCCCGCTTCATATACCCATATCTTTTGTAGTAATGACACTGCACTTCTCCCTGTTCAACTCGCTCGTCTGAGTACACTCTTTTCGTTGTCACATAGATTTCATCATCTACTGATAAACATGTGATGTTCACATCCTCCTCTTCAACATTATTCTTTCCAGCAATGTATCGTTTGCGCTCTCCACAATCAATTTTATAGTGACCCTTCTTATCGCACCAGAAACACATTAATTTTCTAGGATCACGTCCCCCATATTTTGGCTGCCATTCTTTACCTCCCGAATTCTGTTGTCGGCTCCTCCCATGTTGATAATCTCACATATCCATGATTTGCTCGCCTAAATGCATCACGGGTGTTCAGAATGCCTCCGAATCTAGAAGTGACACCATCACATCATCCAACTTCAATGTCTCCTTCCCCACGAGTAATGCAGTCACAAGCCCAACAAATGATCTTGGTAGGGATGATAAAAGAAAAATTTCATTATCTTCCTCTCCAACCTTCACACCAAGCCCCAATAACTGCGTCAGGATCTTGTTGAATTCGTTGGTGTGATCCAAAAAATTCTCTCCCTCATCCATGCACAACTGGTACAGTTTCTTCTTTAAAAACAACTTGTTGGTCAGCGACTGTGCCATATACCGCTGCTCCAACTTCTTCTAAATCTCCTTTGGTGATGTCTTGTCTAACACCAAGTACTTTACCTCATTCACCAGACATAGTCAAATTGTGCTGACAACCTACTTCTCGAGTTCTTCCCAATCATCGGCACTACTTGCCTAGGGATTTTCTCCGATCAACGGTCTGATCATGCCCTACCACACCAAAAGATAATTCATCATGCTTTTCCACAAGCCGAAATTATTTCGACCATAAAACATCTCGATATCAAATCCTGGTAGTGTTCCGCCAACCGTCATTGTCGTTTCCGCAAAACGCGATCACCACCGTCGATGTCACACCTCTTAATCACCAACTGATATTGTGCGAATTTTAAAAAAAAATAACCATACTGATGCGTCTAGAACGGTCGAAATAGTCGTAATCGAATCTTGGATCGCCGAAATCGGACACCAATTGACTGAGACATGGTCATAATACGTTCAACGGTATAGATCACCCGCTGACGCGGAGCTGACGTGGCGTTGACGTGCCAATGACGTGGCACGCCGGAATTCCCACCGGAATCTTGCCAGAATTGTCGCCGGTGGCGTGAACAGTATCGTCTTCTCCGGTAGGGGGTTATTGTTCACCCGCTAGATTGACCAAACATTGACCGGCCATATCTGCTTCGTTTTAGCCCCATTTTCAACGCCGCTTATTCCGTTAGAATCGTCTCGACGTCCTCTTCACGGATCTGGTCGTGGAAAAACATTTCGACCACTTTCAATATTCCGGCCTACGGAAAACTCATCATCACCTCGCCATTTCACCTCCGTTTTCTCTGCCTCACCTCTGATACCACTTCCTGGGTCGCAGTGGAGGTGCATGGTACCTCAAACACACCAAAATAAG
This sequence comes from Viscum album, assembly GCA_963277665.1. Classification (NCBI taxonomy): domain Eukaryota; kingdom Viridiplantae; phylum Streptophyta; class Magnoliopsida; order Santalales; family Viscaceae; genus Viscum; species Viscum album. The sequence goes on from OY728123.1 coordinate 956,937,114, forward strand.
AAGAAAACGGATGAAACACATGATGTAACGTGGTCTGGCTATATAGCCTACATCCATGGGAGAAACAATCCAATTCTATATTCACTCTTGTCCGGATAAAACTTCATAGAGGATCACCACACACAGATCTCACAAACATGGGAATGAAAATCTTGTTAAAATATAGGAACAAAGACAACCAGTTGGTGGGTAGATCATCTACCCAAGAATTATCCTCCCACCGTTAGCTACCATCCACCTTGTTGCCCACCAACCCCAGGAGACTCCTACAACTGCCTCCTACAACCATCTGGATAGATGCTTCCGGCAAAGAGGACTCTCCCAATTGGGAGTGGTCCCCAGATTATATGTGTTTTTCACCAACTATAAAATCGGTTCGAGGAGATGAACACTCCCAGCGTGAAGGTACTAGCACTTATTCTTCATGTGAAGAACTATATAGAAAACCATGAAGAGATGGAGTTTCGTTAAATAAAATAGTATACGTTAGAGGAAACACACATGCTGAGAAGTAAGACACAATGTCCATGCAAACCATCCCCACCGTTACCAATCTATTGTGCACTATAACCAATGCCCTGGATACTTATTGAGCGGGGGAGGAAACTCCAGAGACTCACCCCAAGATTTGCACCCCAGATTACCTCAGGTCATAAGAGAGAAGCAGTTCTTTAGAGGGGGATTCAGTCAAAATTATTCCCGTGGGCCTCCCATGAGTCCAATAAAAATGATTCATGTGGTGCTTATGGCAGATAGTCAAGGAGTGACTGTGTAGTGTACAATGCAAGAAAAATTATAGTGGTGAAGGAGAAAATAGGACCGAGGACTTGTTCATCAAACCATAAACATTGATAAGAATGTGTGGTGGGAGGGGTAATATAAGATCAATTTCAACACAAATTCGTGCATCCACTGTAGCTTTGAGATGGAGAGTTCGATCTTCCATAAAAAGGAAATTACCAATTGATTTATTGATTCCATGTTGGAAGGATATGTTCTAGAACCTTAAAAGGTATCCCTTGGAGAGATATCGAAACCATTGCCTTGGAAGATTTGTGGCCAAAATGAGTCTCTATGGACCATCTAAATAAATAGAACCTCCAATGACAAAACGATCCTGAGTTAAATCACACCGCCTTTTTGAAATCTTCATCTGAATCCAAGATGATGAAAAAAGCTTTTCAATTCAGCAATGACACCTTGGTTGGGAAGTCGATATTCCATGAGGACATATGCTCATTGAATAAGTGAGTCATAGGTTTTTCAATTCATAATCTAGTAGAAAAATTCCATTTGAACTAAGCTGAGTCTTTTTTAATGGAGGAGGAGGAGGCTGAGATCCCTGGGCGATCTCCATCCGACGAGGTTACCGATTTCAAGTGGATGGCTCGAGATGAAGAGAATTCAAAAGACCTAGGGGGATGTCTTAGAGTATCTTTGAAAGATTGTCTGGGTATAGAACTCAATCCTCTACCCCAGGCCCTATCTAGGGCTGGGGGAAAGGCTAGGGGTTTGGGGTCACTGATCTCCCCATCACAGAAGGATGCTCTGATCCGGGCGCTATGGTCGACCGAGTTTGAAAATGGGGTGGCATGTAGAGTGTGTTCTTTCCCTTTGAATCAACCATAATGGATGAAATAATAATCACCATTCTATACTTATTATTTCTTTTGGAATGTGTATTTAGTTATTTAAATTTATATATTTTTCTTATTTTTGATTCTTGATTACAACCATTGTACTCTTACCCTTACTTATCATTGGAGTTCACCCTTATTTTTTTCCTTTTCCCATAGATTTTAAGATGGACATTAGTATCTAGATTTATGGATGGATTTTATTATTCATTTTTTGTCAATTATATTTTATTTTTCAATTTCCTACATTAATATGGGTATCATGTATGTAATATGGTTTTACCAATACTTCTAAACAGATCGGTCCATCGATATTTGATTACTTGTAATCATGGTAATTTAATAATTTATGGAACTTTCTACGTGCTACTGAGGTCGGGGCATTACAAATTTTTAGTGAAATACGATTATCGATTTGAAATGAGCTTAAAAATCATCTTATGGGAAACTAGGATGCCTAGGTTGGGGGTTTAGTATTAGGAATTTTCCTTTCATATTAAAAGGGTGTTGACTTTCATCGGTATTTTTCTATTATTGGATCATAGTTGGATTCGATATATGAGTTTTTCATGGAATTTTTCATGACCCAACCCACAAGGGCCCACATGGTGGTCTAAAAGCCAAGTGTTACTACCTCAATCCTACCTCCAATAGGACATGGGTAAGAGATCTGTGTCGGGTAGGCATTATAGTCACATGGGAGGCCTTAGACAAAGGTAAATGTACTCACACACACATCTTCAACACATACAATACAGAAATATAAAATAAAAACGATAACCAATTCATGAAAGAAACTAAATCCCACAATTAGAGTATAAAAAAATTCTTGAATGTGATAATGGTGAAATATAAGACCACAAAAAACTATAAATAATTCCAAACTAATAGAAAGTGGGGACTATTATAAAATGTTACTACTAGTATGAACTGTGGCCTTTCTAGCCCAAATCTAAGCTTTTTCTATTCTTGGTCCAAGGGGATCTACATCAAACTACATTTCATATTCAAACAAAAATGCATGTGGGGGAAGAGCCTATTCATGGGTGAGTAAAACACTACCATGTAAGACAACCCAACATGATTAAGAATATAGAAACAAGAATAATAGTAAGATCATCATAGGGGTATGTCAACCAAAAAATGGGTAATAAAATAAAAAATAATGACGTACACATAGTAGAAAAAAGAGTATCAATGTATAATCACTACCATATTTCCAATCTAGAATTTTATCTATTGGTTTTATATAACACTCATCTAGGAGAACACACTGTAGAGTCAGATAACATAGAAGACATCTTTCTAAGATGTCATACTTGTCAGGTGTTTCCATAAGAGATAAATACTGAAATTATAAATAGAATGATACATCCATAGACATCACACCCGAGGTCATCTGATATACCTAAAACCCAATATGGATTATCCCTATAGGTATGGGATAGACACTCATGTAGTGATAGTCACGATAATTCTGAGAAACCCACCTATGGATTATGATGATGTTCGAGGTATTCACTCTAAGCCTAACAGAAGGATCCCAACAACTCTATTTGAGATTCATGTTCCTCAAATGGGATCACTATACGATAAAAATTAAATAATTACATAATAATCCCCAAGGTAATGGACTAAGGGAACATACCCTAATGAATCTTGTCTGTGTAAAAGGGAACATGTTCAGTAATCCATTTTGAAGAAGTAAATGATGAGTAATATATTTACATGTTATGTCTCTTTGGAACCAGGTCATCACATGTGTCACGACCCATTCCCACATGAATGTCCATATACTACTGGCCACGATAATGCAAATGGACATATCCAAGTACATTCCTTTCTCATGTACTCCTAGAAGGATCGTGTACTCCCAAGGAACTGGTTGAGTTTCTTGGTCGCATCACATATCGTGTGACACATGTCTCAGAACATGTGATCCTTATCCCATCATAAAAAAAACCCAGCGCCATAATCAGGTCCATAAAGAGTATGTAAACCCATATTATACAATGTGTAACATATAATTTTCTACAACCCATATATATCCACTTTCTCATATAATCTAACTACCACTACCAAAAAACTCAATAAAAATTAATGATCTAGGGTTAGCTAACTCTTTCTATCACCGATCATCGAGATCTGACCTTCAATACTTTAACGACCCGAATATAGAGCCCCTCCACTGGTGCACCGTACCCGGTTCTCCACATGACCTCAAGGGCATTTACCTAAATGCTGAAGGTTGTCGACCTGCAGTGAGGGCCTTGTTGAGTCGGTGGGGAAACTATTCCCTCACTCGTTAAGTTATACATCGAATTAACAACAAGTCACAATAGTGGAAACAATAACAGCATACAACAACTGAACTGAAGAGCTGAAATAATGTATAAAATAATAATGATGCAACATGGTACATAGGTCTATGGAAAGTAGTAAACAAACCAACGTGCTGAAATAAAACAGAACACAAGTACTAAAGTAATAGAAAAAGAAAAACTGAAGAGGAACTCCTCAGCATCGCAAGCCACAGCTCGGTCCCATGCTCTCCAGCTCCAGCAAGCTAGGTACCTGATGTAGAAGGGCACATACCCTTTTTTATTCATGCAACAACATAGTCTTCTTGGTCCCAAAAGCATGGCCCAAACATGGTGTGAGATACAATCCCAGTAGGAAATCACCCAAAGATCTGTGCCTAACAGTCAATGAATAATAGGCATGTAAAAGTGCAGAAGAAGTAAACAGAAAATCACACAGCAACTAAAATACACAATTCTTGCATATAAATTACACAAGTAAACAACCAACAACAAGTAGAAAATAGGAAACCCTTTGGGTAGCTCTCACAGCCTAACCCATATGGTTCAACCTATAAGTACTAGTAACCCTCTAGGAGGCACACACAGTCTCACCCCTCTGGTTCAGCTAAGAATAGACTCTCTGAGGAAGCACTCACCGTCAATTCCCTCTATAGTCTCGTATCGTGATAAAGGCTATCTGGGGAAGCACTCAATGTCTCATTCCCCCTGTGGCCCATGTCGAGGAACTACAGACTCTCTAATGAAGCACTCATCGTCAATTCCACTTGTGGTGTCACATCGTATTAAAAGACACTCTAGATAATCCCTTATGTCTATTCTCCCTATGGTCCGCTACACTAGTTTATCACAGTCCTGTGTGAAACTAACATGCTCAATGCACGTATGTCGTCCATGTAAACCTCAATGCTACTTGGCTATCATTTTAAGGCTCAACAGCATAACAAAGGAGCAGTTCCACTATCCTACAACTAGGCATGGAAACCAGAAAAAATCCAAAAAAGAAAAACAAGCATGGAAACTATCCAGAGTACAGTAAAACTACCATAATCACAAGAAAAACATCTACACTAGTAGTCAAGAAAAGAAGGAAATAAATCAAGGGAAAAACAGGAAAACGCACAATTCCTGTTCAAGGGAATTGTCACAATTTCACAAAATACTCAAAGACTTTCTACAGAAAGGCACAATCCACCTACCTTGATCCTATGAGATCGATATACATGAACCACGCCGACTGATTCTCCTTAGAACTTCGTAGATATGAGAAAATTTCCAAAACACATAACCCGAGATAACATGAGAAAGTGGAGGAATAGGAAGACAAGGCTCAAGCAGAAGGAAGAACTCACCATAGTGATTCCAACGCAACTGACCGTGATCGAATTGGAGAACGGACGGAGAGGTGGGGGCTCGGGTAAGATCCGGTCGTATGGGTCGCTCTTGGACGAAGAACCTAGGGAAATGGTGTGTTCTATCCATCAGGCGCGACCCCGGTGCATTTAGTGAAAAAAAGTACATGGTTTTGTACATTTACAGTACACGGTGTGTAGTAGGTTTTTCTATACACCGTCAAGAAAAGAAGGAAATCAATAAAGGGAAAAATAGGAAAACACACAATTCCCGTTCAAGGGAATTGTCACAATTTCACAAAATACTCAAATTCTTTCTACAGAAAGGCGCAAACCACCTACCTTGATCCTAGGAGATCGATATACTTGAACCACGACGACTGATTCTCCTTAGAACATCGTAGATATGAGAAAATGTCCAAAACACATAACCCAAGATAACATGAGAAAGAGGAGGAATAGGGAGACAAGGCTCAAGCAGAAGGAAGAACTCACCATAGTGATTCCAACGCAACCGACTGTGCTTAAATTGGAGAACGGACGGAGAGGCGGGGGCTCGGGTAAGATCCCGTCGTACGGGTCGCTCTCGGACGAAGAACCTAGAGAAATGGTGTGTTCTGTCTGTCAGGCGCGACCCTGGTGAATTTAGTGAAAAAAAAGTACATGGTTGTGTACATTTAGAGTACACGGCGTGTAGTAGGTTTTTCTATACACCGCCAAAAACGGCCTCCACGTCACCCCTACACACTATGTGTGTGACCCGGGCATGGCCAGCACACGGCTTTGAGCCGGAGAAGAGTACATGGCCTGTACTTAGAAAGTACATGGCGTGTACTTTAAAATTTTCCAAAAACATCATTATTCTTCAAAAATCCAGGAAAAGGAAAGGTGTACCTGAAATGAAGATTTGGGTTCTTACAAACTTCACCCCTTAATGAAATTTTTCCCCGAATTTCCTAGCGAGGAATAGAAGAAGAATCCTCGAACAGCTCTGGCCACTACGATCGTACATCGACCTCTCTCTCCCAGGTCTCGTCCTGTACTTTCCCATGATTCCATAGCACCCATACAAGAGGGATAGACTGGCCTCGGAGAACCTTTGTATTGCGATAGAAAATCTGGATGGGATGCTTCTCAAATGATCCATCTGCTTCGAGCTCAACCTCCTCGGGCTGAAAGACATGAGATGGGTCTGAAAAATAACGTTGAAGCTGAGAGACGTGGAAGGCGTCGTTCATGGCCCGGTACCTCTGGGGTAACTGCAGCCAATAGGTGACCGGCCCAACACTCTCTAGAGCCTCAAACGGCCCGACGTACCGTGGGGAAAGCGTACCCTGCCCCGAATCCTCTTGTGTCCAATCCTCGGTGTGACATGTAGAAAACATGATCCCCAACCTAGAACTCTAGAGGTCATCTCAGCTGATCAGCATAAGACTTCTGGAGAGATTGTGCTGTATCCATACTCTTCTGAATCAACTCTAACTGCTACAAAGTCTCCTAAATAAGTCAAGGTCCCAGCGAAGCTGCCACTCCTGCATCCAGCCATCATAAGGGTGATCAACATGGCCTACCGTACAAATCCTTGTAAGGTCCCATCTAAATGGTAATCTGGAAACTGTTGTTATAGGTGAACTCCACCAGTGTAATATGCTTCTCCCAAGAACCACCAAATTCCAGGATAAATTCTCTGCGCATATCCTCTAGCACCTGCATTGTGCACTCGGACTGGACATCAGTCTGGGGATGGTATGTTGTACTCAAAAGTACCTAGGTACCCAAATCCTTCTGAAGACCCTTCCAGAACCGAGAAGTAAAGCACGCATCCCTTTCTGAAACAATAGAGTGTGGAACTCCATGCATACAAACAATTTCTCTTATTTAAAGTCATCCCAGATCATCGAAACTGAAGGTATCCTTGATCGGAAAGAAGTGAGAAACCTTCGTAAGTCTGTTGATGACAACCCAAATAACATTGTTCCCTCGAGGTGACCTCGGAAACCTAGTCACGAAGTCCATCACAACATCGTTCCACTTCCACACCGGAATTTGTATATGTTGTAAAAGGCCTGCTGGTTGTTGTTGCTCCACATTTACCTGATGACAAGTAGAGCATCTCCTGACGAAGCCAACAACATACCTCTTCATACCTGGCCACTAGTACTGGCGATGAAGATCCCAATACATCTTGGTGATGCCAGGATGAACTTCCCAAACCGAGGAATGAAAATCCTACATTATCTCCTTGCATATGTCCACAGGAACCCATAAGCATCACTAGAAATTCATGATCTCATCCTCGCTCACTGTCCATCCAGGAAGAGGGTCATCTCCTGACACACTCTCTCGTAGGACTAAGCCTTCTGAGTCTGATAGATGCATCATCCGTACCCGATCAAGTACTTTCAAGGTAAAAACTACAGAAGATAGGAAAGTCTGTCCATGTCTATTGTGCACCTCCAAAGGCATCTGAGAGAACAGATCCATAAGCTGACACTCACTGTTGGCCTCCTGAACTGCCTGAATCTGAGTTCTCCTACTCAACACATCTTCCACTGCGTTTCCCTTTCCCAGTGTATAGGAAAGCTAAAATCAAAAGATTGAAGATACTCGACCCACCTGCGCTGTCTCAGATTCAGATCACGCTGAGTTACTATATACTAGAGACTCTTGTGGTCAGTAAAGACCAAAAAGTGCTCTCCCAGAAGATAGTGTCTCCAACAACGTAAGTCATGAACAACAACTGCCAACTCCAGATCATGCGTAGGGTAGTTCCTCTCATGTGGCCTCATTGCTGAGACCTATATGCAACGACTACATCTCCCTGCATAAGCACAACGCCTAGCCCGATAGCTGAAGTGTCACAATAGACAGTGTAGCTCTTTCCTGGCTCTGGAAAGACTAGTATCGGTGCTGACGTCAGCCTTCCCTTCAGCTCCTGATAGGCTAAATCACAATTAGATGACCATAAGAACATCACCCCCTTCTTGTTCAGTCCTATCAAAGGTGATGCTAGGCGTGAGAAGTACTGAATGAAGCTTCTGTAGTATCAATCCATCCCAAGGAAACTTTGTACCTTAAAAACGTTCTTCGGCTTCTCCCAAGAGACTACAACTCTCACTTTCTCTGGGTCTACATATACTCTTTCCTCTGAGATGATGTGACCCAAAAAGTGAATTTGATCCTTCCAAAAGTGGAACTTCGAGAGTTTAGCATAAATCTGATGCTCTCTCAGTGTACTCAAAATGATTTCAAGATGGGTGGCATGGTCATTTCGGGTGTGATAGTACACTAAGATATCATCCACAAAGACCACGACGAAGGAATCCAAGTAAGGATGGAACACTCGATTCATCATTTCCATGAAAATTGCAGGCGCGTTCGTGAGACCGAACGACATGATTGTATACACGTATAGACCATACCTTCTCCTGAAGGCGGCCAGCGGTATATCTGATGGTCTAACGTGTAACTGATGATAACCATACCTCAAGTCGATCTTCGAGAACACCCAGGCTCCTTGAAGATGATCAAAGAGGTCATAAGTCCTCAGCAAGGGATATCGGTTCATGACCATCAAATGGTTCAGCTTCAGATAATCCACACAAAGATGAAGGGTACCATCTGCCTTCTTCGTAAACAGGACAGGCGAACCCCAAGGAGAAGTACTGGGTTGGATGAAACCCTTTTCTTATAACTCCTCCAACTGCATATTGAGCTCCTGTAACTCAGGTGTAGCCATCCTATAAAGAGGAATAGACACAGGTGACTCAACTAGAATGATCTCAATCAAGAATTCTACCTCACACTCCAGAGGCAAACATGAAAAGTCCTTTGGAAAGACGTCCCTGAAACGATCCACCACTAGAGGAAAGTCCAATTGTGAAGTCCCCTGATCATCCAGATAAAGACTAGCAATATGGTTTGTCAATATTCTTATCCCATGATGCTCGAGTCCTTCTCTACTCTCTTAAGCATCCCATTTTCCTCTACGAAGAAAATATTCACCCTCTAGTGAAAGAAAACTCACTCTGTGGTGATAAAAGTCTATGACTTCTTGGAAGGGAACCAACCAGTCCATCTCGAGGATGAAATCATTGCCTGTTATCTCTAGGACATAGAGATCCCATAAGAAATGATACCCTGCAACCTCAAGAGGGCACTCTCTACATTGGCACACTCTAGATGTCCTTGTCCCCAAAGGTGTCTCTAGTGTCAACGAGTCGGAAGAAGAAAAGACACATAGCCCAACACTCTCTATAGCAGTAATAGTGATAAAACTATGCATAGCACCATTATCGAAAAGTGGTGAAGATAAAACTGAGGCTACTAAAACCGTACCTTGAACTGTAGAAGGGATGTGATCCTGATCCGGATAGGTCTACTCCATGGTGAAAGACTGGCCTGCACCGTGGCCATGTACCCCTGGCTGACCACTCTGAGCTAAACCTCCATGCTGGTGCTGATGGATGGGTGGTTGACCGCCACAGCCTCCACCTTCAACTCAGCTCGAATGGCCGGATGAACTCCAGTTCCCCGACTGGTGAGAAACTGGTGGGGTTGTTCCTAAACAAGGAATCATGGAAGAACTCCGGTCACCAGTTGCTGGTGAGAAAACCTGGCAGAAATGCTAAAGGTGACCCATGTTGTTTCCAAATCGGCACTCCACGGGGTCTCTCTGACACTGCCGCCTCATGTGCCCTAACAGGCCACACTGGTAGCATACCACCTGGCTTCCTGACGGTGCATCTCGCTTCCTCGGATCACTGTGCATAGACTCACTATTTCACTTCACGATTTCATCTGGCGAAAAACTAGCCCTTGAAGAAGAACCGCCCTAGCTCATAGCTCCAGAGTCTCTAATATTGTGCTCCGCAATCAGTTCCTGATTGAAGATGGATGTAATGGAAGTCAACTGGAAGATATTCACCTGCATGCAGATCTCCCACCCGAGACCATCTTCGAACTTCCTTTCTAAGAACACCCCATTCCCATACCTGAGGGGTATGAAACACTGCTACTCGGTGAAACGGGAGCAATAATCAATTAAATAAAGAGTACCCTTCTCTATGCTCATGAAATCCTGGGATCGATCGGCCATCAGGGTCTCCGTGTAGAAGTAGTCATAAAAGACATGCTGAAACTCCTCCCAAGCCATAACCTGCTGATGTTCTACCTGTGAGATCATGTCCCACCACCTGTTGGAGGAGTCTTGGAGCATGTAGGTAGCGAGCTTGAACCGCCTCTATGGAGGTGTGTCCAGATACTTGAAGATAGTCAGCATGGCTTCCAGACACAACTCTGCAGCCTGAGGTCCTCCTTCCCTGAGAACGTGGGAGGATGTTGCTGCTGGAAACTCGCGTCAAGTCTGCCATAGTCGAGGTAGGATGTGGTGCTCCCTGTAATTTCTGCATCATCCTCATAAAACCTTTCCTGAACTGCATATCAGTGACTGCAACTTGTATGACAGCCAGTGCAAAGGCTGGCTCGACTGGAGGATTGCAGGAAGTCTCTGATTAGACATATCTGGCATCTGATCACTGCCTAATGATAGACGTACAACTGGAGGATGTCTCGGAGGCATAGTTCTAAAAGATCAAAAGAACATCTTAGATTAGAAAACAAGGACAGGAAACACAAGAGCATAAAAAGGGAATAGGGGAAGGAAAACAGACAAGTTTGTAAAACATGACTACACTGCATGTATAAAAACTACACGGCCTGTCTTCTTAATCCACAAACATGGGAATGTACCCCTTCCCTTTAGGTCATGTAACACCTCACACTACACGGTGTGTTGACCCAACACAGGACATGTACTTGATAACTATTCCCCTGCTCGAGTCTCTTTATGCGGCTAACCCACACGGTCCGACTTACCCGAGACTACACCTCGTGTTCTGTACACACACGGTGTGTACTAGACAAGGCTCTGGCTGCCCGTGTTTGTTAAACATGTGGCAATCTACACGGCTGAACCTTACATGGCGTGTTCTGAACAAACACGGCGTGTATAGGTGAAGGTGACACCATCCCTTGTTGTTTGTGACACATCTGGGTACCTGATCAAGACTACACGACGTGTTCCAAAGACAACATGACATGTCGAAGAGAAGGTAACTCCGACCCATGTTGTTCGTGACACGGCCAGGTACCTAGAGGAGACTACACGGTGTGTTACTTTTTGACACGGCATGTTCTACTCGAGATCCCCCGACCCGTGTTGTTAGTGACACGACCTGGTACACTGCTCCGAAAACACGGCGTGTACCTACCATACACGGCATGTTCCTGAAGTTATTCTCACGACACCGTGTTTCTTCTCACATTGTCAGTGACATGGCCAGAAAACTACAAGTCGTGTATCCGAAAATTACACTCCGTGTATTCTGGGTTTTTCTGGGCTGTAGCTCAGAAACTGCACAGAAGCCCATAAACACTGAGAACAAGGCCAAGAGGTGCCAAATTCTGATCCATGAGGGCCCATACTCCCCACGGATCAAATCATGGCATCTCCTACAGTCATAGACAAGAGAAAATAGGATCATGATCCACCAATTTCTGATTCTAGAGGGCCCATAACATCTCAAGAATCAAAATTTGGGGTTCATTTAAGAAAAGTAGGAAGCAAAGAGTCCTCTAACAAGGTAGCAGAGATTCAATCAAGCATCTATCACAATAGCATGCATAATCTACACGATGTCTATCACAACAGAATTCAATTTCTAATGCACCCTAGATGTCATGGATAGAATTCATGGAATGTTATTTTTACAAGTGCCAATATGATGCATGAGATGGAATACCCTCATCTCATCGGGTTGCGACAGAAATAGAACCACAATCGTCAAGAAAATAACAACACAAAGCATGTGAATCACTCTAGGTGAAATCATATCAACTGTAAAATCTCAAAACCGACAAACTTCAACTAATGAGGTAGTATGGATTTTCCCTATAAATGGGTTAGCTACTTCCGAGCACAACTTAATACTATGTACCGAATCCTTCCTAACCCTGGATAAATTCTCCAAAGAGTAAAGAAAGTAAAAAATAAATCCTCTGATACCACTTTGTAACGACCTGAATCTGGAGCACCTCCACTGGTGCACCGTACCTGGTTCGCCACATGACCTCAAGAGCCTTTCCCCAAATGCCAGAGGCTACCAAATAACAGCGAGGGACTTGGTGAGTCGGTGGGGAAACTATTCCCTCATTCGGTAAGGTATAAATCTAAAGAACAAAAAGTCACAATAGTGGAAACAATAACAACATACAACAATTGAACAGAATAGTGGATTCAGTGTATAAAATAATAATGATGAAACATGGTACATATGTTTATGGAAAGAAGTAAACAAACCAACGTGCTGAAATACAATAGAACTCAAGTACTAAAGCAACAAAAAAATAAAAATAGAAGAGCAACTCCTCAGCATCGCAAGCCTCGGCGCGGTCCCATGCTCTCCAGCTCCAGAAAGTCAGGTACCTGAAGTATAAGGGCACTTACCCGTATATATTCCTGCAACAACATATTATTCATTGGCCCAAAAGCATGGCCCAAACAGGGTGTGAGATAAAATCCTAGTAGGGAATCACCCAACGATCTGTACCTAACAGTCAATGAATACAAGGCAAGTAAAAGTGCGGAAGTAGTAAACAGAAAAGCACACAGTATCTAAAATCCAAAATTCTAGCATATAAAGTACACAAGTAAACAACTAATAACAAGTATAAAATGGGTAACCCTCTGGGTATATCTCACATCCTAACCCATATGGTTCAACCTACAAGTACTAGCAACCCTCTATGAGGCACACACAATCATACCCCTCTGGTTCAGCTAAGAATAGACTCTCTAAGGAAGCACTCACTGTCAAATCCCCCTATAGTCTCGTATCGTGATAAAGTCTCTCTTGGGAAGCACTCAACGTCTCATTCCCCCATGTGTCCCATGCTGAGGAACTACAGACTCTCTGAGGAAGAACTCATCATCAATTGCTCCTATGGTCTCGCATCGTATTGAAAGACACTCTGGAGAAACCCTTACGTCTATTCTCCTTGTGGTCTACTACACTAGGTTCTCACAGTCCTGTGTGAAACTAACGTGCTCAGCGCATGTATGTAATCCATGTAAACCTCAAAGATACTTGGCTATCATTCTAAGGCTCAATAGCATAACAAAGCAACAGTTTCACTATCGTACAACTAGGCATGGAAACCGGAAAAATACCAAACAAGAAAAACAAGCCTGTCAACCATCCAGAGTACAGTAAAACTACCATAATTACAAGAAAAACATCTAACCTAGCAGCCAAGAAAAGCAGGAAATCAATCATGGGAAAAATAGGAAAACACACAATTCCCTTTCAAGAGAATTGGCGCAATTGCACAAAATATTCAAAGACTTTCTACAGAAAGGCACAAACCACCTACCTTGATCCTAGAAGATCGATATACTTCAACCAAAATGACTTATTGTCCATAGAATGTCGTATAACTGAGAAAAAGTCTTAAAAACGTAACCCACGATAACATGAGAAAGAGGAGGAATTGGAAAACATGGCTCAAGTAGAAGGAAGAACTCACCATTGCGATTCCAACACAACCAACCATGATCGAATTGGAGAACGGACGGAGAGGTGGGGGCTCGGGGAAGATCTGGTTGTATGGGTTGCTCTCGGACAAAGAACCTGGAGAAGTGGTGTGTTCTGTCTGTCAGGCGTGACCCCGGTGCATTTAGTGAAAAAAATAAAAGTAAACGACATGTACATTTAGAGTACACGTCGTGTACTAGGTTTTCCCGTTCTCCGCCAAAAACGGCCTCCACGTCACCCCTAGACACTGTGTGTGTAGCCTGGGCATGACCAGCACACGGCTTAGAGCCGGAGAAGAGTACATGGCGTGTACTTCAAAATTTTCCAGAAATATAATTTTTCATAAAAACTCCAGAAAAAGGAAAGGCATACCTGAAAGGAAGATCCAGGTTCTTACAAACTTCCCCCCTTAACGAAATTCATCCCCAAATTTCCTAGCGAGGCGTAGAAGAAGAAATCTCGAACAGCTTCAGCCACTGCGATCGTACATTGGCCTCCCTCTCCCAGGTCTCGTCTGGTACATTCCCATGATACCATAGAACCCGTACAAGAGGGACAGACCGGCCTCGGAGATCCTTCATACCGTGATCGACAGTCCGGATGGGATGCTCCTAAAATGATCCATTCGCTTCGACCTCAACCTCCTCTGGCTGAAAGACATGAGACGGGTCTGAAAAGTAACATCGACGCTGAGAGATGTGGATGAAGTTGTGCATTGCCCGGTACCTCTGGGGTAACTACAGCCGATATGCGACCAACCCAACTCTCTCCAAAACCTCAAACGGCCCGACGTACCGCAGTGAAAGCTTACCCTGCCTCTGAATCATCTTGTGTCCCATCCTCGGTGCGACACGCAGGAAAACCTGATCCCCAGTCTCGGACTCTAGAGGTTGTCTTCGCTGATCAACAGAAGGCTTCTGCCGAGACTATGTTGTAGCCATATTCTTCCGAATCAACTCTAACTGTTCCAAAGTCTCTTGAACAAGACGAGGTCCTAGCAAAGCTGCCTCTCCTGCCTCCATCTAGCATAAGGGTGATCGACATGGCCTACCGTACAAAGCCTCGTAAGGTTCCATCTGAATGGTCGTCTGAAATGTGTTGTTGTAGGCGAACTCCACCAGTGGAATATGCTTCTCCAAAGAACCACCAAAGTCCAAGATGCATGCTCTGAGCATATCCTCTAGAACATGGATTGTGTGCTCGGACTGGCCATCAGTCTGGGTATGGTATGTTGTACTCAAAAGTACCTAGGTCCCCAAAGCCTTCTGAAGTCCCTTCCAGAACTGAGAAGTAATGTGTGCATCCCTATCTGAAACAATATAGTGTGAAACTCCATACAGACATAAAATTTATCTGATGTAAAGTCGTCCCAGATCATCGACACTGAAGGTCTCCTTGATAGGCAAGAAGTGAGGAACCGTCATAAGTCTGTCAAAGACAACCCAAATAGCATCGTTCCCTCAAGGCGAACTCGGCAACCTGGGAAGAAGTCCATCGCAACATCGTTCCACTTCCACTCTGGAATGGGTAACTGTTGTAAAAGGTCTGCTAGTCGCTGATGCTCCGCCTTCACATGATGAAAAGTAGAGCATCTCATGACAAAGCCAACAACATCCCTCTTCATACCTAGCCACCAGTACTGGCGATGAAGATCCACATATAGCTTGGTGACGCCAAGATGAACATCCCAAACTGAGGAATGAAAATCCTGCATTAGGTCATTGTGTATGTCTGCTGGCACCCATACGCGTCCCTGGAAACGCAAGATCTCATCCTCGCTCACTGTCTATCAAGAAAGATGGTCATCTCCTGACACACTCTCCTGCAGGACTATGCCTTCTGAGTCTGATAGATACCTCATCCATACCTGATCAAGTAGTGATGAGGTAACAGCTATAGAAGATATGAAAGTATGTCCCTATCTATCGTGCACCACCAGATGCATCTCAGAGAACAGAGCCATAAGCTTCCACTCACTGTTGGCCTCCTGAACTGACTGAATCTAAGTTCTCCTGCTCAATGAATCTTCCACTCTGTCGCCATTTCCCAGCATATAGGCAATCTTGAAATCAAAATATTGAAGATACTCGACCCACATGCACTGTATAAGATTCAGATCACGTTGAGTGAAGATATACTTGAGACTCTTGTGGTCAGTAAAGACCACAATGTGCTCCCCTAGAAGATAGTGTCTCCAATAGCGTAAGGCAAGAACCACAGCTGCCAAATCTATATCGTGCATAGGGTAGTTCCTCTCATGTGGCCTCAACTGCCGAGACCCATACACAATGACTCTATATCCCTGCATAAGCACAGCGCCTAGCCCGATACCTGAATCATCACAATAGACAGTGTAGCTCTTGCCTGGCTCTGGAAAGACTAGTATCGGTGCTGATTCAGCCTTCCCTTCAACTCCTGAAAGGCTAACTCAAAAGAATTTGACCATAAGAACATCCCCCTCTTGGTTTGTCCTATCAAAGGTGATGCTAGGCGTGAGAAGTCATGAATGAAGCGTTTGTAGTATCCGTCCATCCCTTGGAAACTTCGTATCTCAAAAACATTTTTCGGCTGCTCCCAAGAGACTACAGTTCCCACTTTCTCTGGGTCCACAGATACTCCTGCCTCTGAGATGACATGACCCAAAATGTGAATCTGATCTATCCAAAAGTGGCACTTCGAGAGTTTAGCATAAAGTCGATGCTCTCTCAGTGTACCCTAAATGATCTCAAGACGAGTTCCATGGTCAGGTCGGGTGTGAGAGTACACCAAGATATCGTCCAAAAAGACCATGATGAAGAATTCCAAGTAAGGATGGAACACTCGGTTCATCAGTTCCATGAAAACCACAGGTGCGTTCATGAGACCAAACTACATGATTGTATTCTCATATAGACCATACTTGCTCCTGAAGGCTGTCAAAGGTATATCTGACGATCTAACATGTAACTGATGATAACCAGACCTCAATTGAATATTTGAGAACATCTGGGCTCCTCAAACCTGATCAAAGAGGTCATCGATCCACAGAATGGGATATCAGTTCTTGACCGTCAACTGGTTCGGCTTCTGATATTCCACACAAAGCAGATGGGTACCGTCTTCCTTATTCACAAATCAGACAGGCGAACCCCATGGAGAAGTACTGGGTTGGATGAAACCGTTTTCTTGTAACTCCTACAACTTCTTCTATAGCTCCTGTAACTCTGGTGTAACCCTCCTATAAGGAGGAATAGACACCGGTGCCGCTCCTGGAACGATCTCAATCAAGAAGTCTACCTCACGCTCCGGAGGAAAACCTGAAAATTCCTCTATAAAGACGTCCCTAAAACGATCCACCACTGGAGGAATGTTCAACTGTGAAGTCCCCTGATCATCTAGATAAAGACTAGGAATCTAGGTTTTCACTCTTCTTAGCCCATAATGCTCGAGTCCTGCTCGACTCACATGAACGTCCCATTCACCTCTATGAAGAAAAGATTCACCCTCTGGTGAAACGAAACTCACTCTGCGGCAATAGCAGTCGATGACTGCATGGAAGGGAACCAACCAGTCCATCCTGAGAATGAAATCATAGCATGTCATCTCTTGGACATAGAGATCACATAAGAAACGATACCTTGAAACCTCAAGAGGGAAAACTCTACACTAGCACACACTATATGTCATTGTCCCCAAAGGTGTGTCTACTATCAACGAGTCAGTAGAAGAATAGATATAGAGCCCAACGCTCTCCACAAAAGTAACAAAGATAAAACAATGCATATCACCAGTATCAAAAATAGCTAAAGATAAAACTGAGGCTACTAAAACCGTACCTCGAACTGTAGAATGGTAGGGATCCTGCTCCTGATAGGTCTGCTCCACGGCGAAAGACTGGCCTGCACCGCAGCCCTGCGCCCCTGGCTGACCACTCTAAGCTGAACCTCCCTACTGGTGCAGATGGATGGGTGGCTGACCGCCACAGCCTCCACCTCCACCTCAGCCTGAATGGTCGGAAGAACCCTAGTTCCTCAACTGGTGAGAAACTGGTGGTGTTGTTCCTGAATGAGGAGTCATGTAAGAACCCCGATCACCAGATGCTGGTGAGAAAACCTGGAAGAAACGCTGAAGGTGACTCATCTTCCCACAAGATCAGCACTCAATGGGGTCTCTCTAGCACTACGGCCTCGTGTTCCCTAACCGGTCACACTGGTAGTATACCACCTGGCTGCCTGATGGTGCATCTCGCTTCCTCGGATCACCGCGCGTAGACTCCCTACGACGCTTCTTGATGTCATATATAGGAAAACTAGCCCTGGAAGCAGAACTGCCCTGGATGGCAGCTCCGGAGTCTCTCAGATTGCACTCTGCAATCTGTGCCGGATTGACGAGGGAATTGATGGAAGTCAACTGGAAGATTTTCACATGAAAGAGGATCTCCCGCCTGAGACCATATTTGAACATCCTTGCTAAGAACACCCTACTCCCATCCCGGAGCAGTGTGAAATGATGCAGCTCGGTGAAACGAGAGGAATACTCCATGAGAGAAAGAGTACCCTGGTCTAAGCTCATGAACTCCTGGGCTCGATCAGCCCTCAGGGACTCTGGGTAGAAGTAGTCATAAAAGATGTTCCGAAACTCCTCCCAAGCCATAACCTGCTGATGTTTTGCCTATGAGATCACATCCCACCCCCTATTGTTGGAGTCTCGAAGCATTTAGGTAGTAAGATTGACACACCTCTCTGGAGGTGTCCCTAGATGCTCGAATATAGTCAGTATGGCTTCCAGCCATGACTCTACAGCCTAAGGTCCTCCTTCCCACAAGAACGTGGGAGGATGCTTCTACTGGAAACCCGCGTCATGCCTGCCATAGTCAAGGCAAGAGTCAGTACTCCCGGTAAGGTCTGAATCATCCTCATAAACCCTTCCTTGAACTGCGCATCAGCGCCTACAACTGGTATGACAGCCGGTGCCAAGGCTGGCTCGACTGGTGGATTGGTAGGAAGTCTCTAATCAGTCATATCTGGTATTTGATCACTGCCTGATGACAAACGTACAACCGGAGGACATCTCATAGGCATAGTTATGAAAGATCAAAATCACACCTTAGATTAGAAAACAAGGACATGAAACACAAGAGCACAAAATGGGAACAGGGGAAGGAAAACACACATTTTTGAAAAACACAACTACACAGTGTGTATATTAACTACACTGCATGTCTTCTTTAGCAACTAACATGGGCGTGTACCCCTACCCTTCAGGTCGTGTAACACCTCACACTACACGGTGTGTTAACCCAACACACGGCATGTTCTTGAAACTATTCCGCTGCCTGAGTCTCTTTACATGACTAACCCACACTGTCCAACTTACGCGAGACTACACGGCGTGTTCTGCACACACACGGTGTGTACTAGTCATGGCTTCGGTGACCCGTGTTTGTTAAACACAAGGTTGTCTACACGGATGAACCTTCTAGGGCGTGTTCTAAAGAAACATGGTGTGTATAGGTAAAGGGGAAACCATCCCATGTTGTTCGTGACACGGCCGGTTACCTGATCAAGACAACACGGCGTGTTCCAAAGACAACACGACATGTTGAAGAGATGTTAATGCCTACCCGTGTTGTTTGTGACATGGCCAGGTACCTGGATGGGACTACATGGTGTGTTCCTTTATAATACGGTATGTTCTACTCAAGCTCCCCTGACCCATGTCGTTAGTGACACGGTCGGTTACACGGCTCCAAACTACATGGCGTGTACCTACCGTACATGGCGTGTTATTGAAGTTATTATCACGACACCGTGTTTCTGCTCACACGGTCAGTGAAATGGACTGAAAACTACATGGCGTGTATCCGAAATGTATACGCCGTGTATTCTGGGTTTTTCTGGGTAGTAGCTCAGAAAATGAACAGAAGCCCAGAAACACTGAGAACAAGGAAAAGAGGTGCCAAATTCGGATCTTTGAGGGCCCATACTCCCCACGGATCAAATCTTGGCATATCCTATAGTCATAGACAATAGAAAACAGGATCATGATACACCAATTTCCGATTCGAGAGGGCCCATAAAACCTCAATAATCAAAACATGGCGTTCATTTAAGCAAATTAGGAAGCAAATAATCCTCTAACAAGGCATCAGTGATTCTATCAAGAATCTATCACAACAGCATGCATAATCTACAAGATGTCTATCGCAACAGAATGAAATTTCTAGTGCACCCTAGATGGAATGGGTAGAATGCATCGAATGTGATTTTTACAAGTGCCTATTTGATGAATCAGATAGAATACCCTCATCTCATTGGGTTGCAACAGAAATAGAACCGCAATCGTCAAGAAAATAACAACATAAAACATGTGAATCACTCTAGCTGAAATCATATCAACCTTAAAATCTCAAAACCAGCAAACTGCAATTAACGAGGTAGTATGGCTTTTCCATGTATAGGGGTTAGCTACTCCCGAGCACAGCTTAATACCAGGTACCGAATCCATCTTATCCCTAGCTAAAGTCTCCAAATAGTAAATCAAGAGAAAATAACTCCTCTGATACCACTTTGTATTGACCAGAATCTGGATCCCCTCCACTGGTGCACCATACCTGGTTCACCACATGACCTCAAGCGCATTTTCCCAAATGCTAGAGGCTTTCGAATAGCAGCGAGGTCCTTGGTGAGTTGGTGGGGAAACTATACCCTCATTCGGTAAGGTATACAACGAAAGAACAACAAGTCACCATAGTGGAAACAATAACATCATACAACATCTAAACTAAATAGCAGAATCAATGCATAAAATAATAATGATGTAACATGGTACAAATGTCTATTGAAAGTAGCAAAAAAGCCAACATGATGAACTACATCAGAACACAAGTACTAATGCAACAACAAAAGAAAAAAAGAAGGGTAACTCGTCGGCATCGCAAGCCTCAACTCGGTTCCATGCTCTCCAGCTCCAGCAAGTCAGGAACCTGAAGTAGAAGGGTGCTTACCCTTTTATATTCCTGCAACAAAATATTCTTCTTGGGCCTAAAATCATTGCCCAAATAGAGAGTTAGATACAATCCTAGTAGGAAATCACCCAAAGATCTGTGCCTAATAGATAATGAATACAAGGAAATTAAAAGTGTGGAAGCAGTAAACAGAAAAGCACACAGCAGCTACAATCCAAAATTCTAGCATATAATGTACACAAGTAAACAACCCACAATAAGTTTAAAATAGGTAACCCTCTGGGTATCTCTCCCAGCCTAACCCCTTTGGTTCAACCTACAAGTACTAGCAACCTATTAAGAGGCACACATAGTCTGACCCCTCTAGTTTAGCTAAGAATAGACTCTCTGAGAAAGCACTCACCGTCAATTCCCCCTATAGTATCGTATCGTACTAAAGGCTCTCTGGGGAAGCACTCAACGTCTCATTCCCCATGTGGCCCATGTCGAGGAACTACATACTCTCTGAGGTAGCACTCATCATCAATTCCCCCTGTGATCTCACAACGTATTAAAAGACACTCTGGAGAATCCCTTACGTCTATTCTCTCTGTGGTCTGCTACACTAGTTTCTCATAGTTTTGTGTGAAACTAACATGCTCAGCACACGTATGTCGTCCAAGTAAACCACAAAGCTACATGGCTATCATTCTATGGCTCAACAGCATAACAAATCAAGAGTTCTGCGATCCTACAAATAGGCATCGCAAGCAGAAAAACGCCAAGCAAGAAAAACAATCATGGCAACCATCCAGAGTACAGTAAAACTACCATAAGCAGAGGAAAAACATCTACGATAGCAGTCAAGCAATGCAGGCAATCAATCAAGGGAAAAATTGGAAAATACACAATTCCCAGTCAAGGGAATTGGTGCAATTTCACAAAATCCTCAATGACCTTCTTCATAAAGGAAAAAACCACCTACCTTGTTCCTTGGAGATCAATATACTTGAACCACGATGACTGATTATCCTTATAATGTTATAGATCTGAGAAATCGTTCGAAATATGTAACCCATGATAACATGAGAAAGAGGAGGAATTGTAAAAGAAAGATCAAGCACAAGGAAGAACTCACCGCTGTGATTCTAATGCAACCGACCATGATCGAATCGGAGAACGGACTGAGATGCCGGGGCTCGGGGAAGATTCGGTCATACGGGTCCCTCATGGATGAAGAACCTGGAGAAGGGGTGTGTTTTGTCCATCAGGCGTGACCCCGATGCATTTAGTGAAAAATAAAAGAAAAGTACACGACGTGTACTTTTAGAGTAAACGCAGTGTACTAGGTTTTTCTGTACTCCACCAAAAATGGCCACCACGTCACCCCTACACACCGTGTGTGTGGCCCGGGCACAACCAACACACGGCTTCGAGCTGGAGAAGATTACACAGTGTGTACTCATAAAGTACATGTCTTGTACTTTGAAATTTTCTAGAAACTTCATTTTTCTTAAAAACTCCAAAAAAAGGACAGGCGTACCTGAAATGAAGATCCGAGTTCTTACAGATACCCATCGAAAAATTCCCACATGTGTCATCCATATATGCTCCATCAAACTAGGATTAATGGAAACCAATAAACCATTCATATCCACATCCAATCATACTCCATCATCATTTCTCCACAATCACATCATCGATGATAGGAAATACATGTGGTATCAATTTGTTATACTGAAGAATATTCACATGATGTTATTATACCAATTATTTTATTAAACCGTGGGACAGTTTAATTTATGACGATGAGCATGAAAATAATGGGGGAGATATACAGAAACAATAAAATTTCATGAAAAATCATAATAATTTTTTTCATCCTTTGCCCATTTTCTAATAATTAGACAAAATAGAAGAAAATAATCTATGAAAAAAGTAAATCAAATGTTAATAAAATAAACAGTTGATGACTGAATCAATTATTGTTTTTATAATTCATGCTCATTCAACTGAGATAAATAATATGATCAAAATCACACAAACCAAAAATTATACACAGAGTTTGGATCTATCAATAATAGAGAACTATCATGAATTTGCATCATTGGTGATATTCTTTAACTCTGTTAGTGAATGATCTTTGATTGGATCTCGATATAATATAATCTTCCAACAATCATCCAATAAATACTCTATAATGACACTTATCAGTCTCCTGGTTATGAGGATAACCCCAGTGATTGAGACCACGAAGTTTATTAATAAATAATTTTAGTATTCTTCATGAATGTTACAAAATAAATATATTAATTATATATTTTATTAATTTCATCCAAGATTGTACTTTTCTGAAACGCCAAACATTGAAAAATATTATGTCACGCTGTGGTAAAACCCAAAATATAATATCAATAGAGGCCTAATACTTTTAATATGATACTACATTTAAATTTTTATAGTACTTTTTAGGAATAATTTTCATGCATTCAATTAATATCTTCAATATATTTCAAACATCAGTTTCGTGACTACCAAGCCTTAGAATCAGGAAACATCTCAGTGCTTGGTCACTAAAATATTATTAGATATATTAAAAGACATTATATGTAAATAGATACGTTATATTTTCCCCATATTAGGGATTTACATTCAAAAATTTAAAAAAATGAATACATATAGATATGTTAGTATTGATCATGCAACATGGTCTTCCGCTCCACAGTACTGCCTAAGAGACTCATATACCATCATTGGACATGAACATATGGAATGAATCTCCCATGTAGGATATTATCCTACTAATTATCAAGCTATAATATGTACTCCAAAAATCTAGATCCAAAATAGATGTCAAGTTCACCCCAATGGATATTGTGGGATGGGTCATGCATATACATCATCAGTTGAGACACATGGAAGAAATTATGGATAACATCCAACAATGGGGAAAAATCCATGTGGTATAACACATCATCAGTTTTACATAGTATCAAGGAGGTTCAAATTTATCTTGGAGACAGCTTCCCCCCTTCCCACAAAAATCTACACAACCCACATCAAGTCGAAATCCCAAGGAACACATAATATCCATCTTCTAAATACAATGGCCTCTATTGTCAGTCCGCATAATATTTTTTATAGTATTTTAAAATCCTCATCTTCATCTAAATGTTCTGAACCTTCTCTATCAGGACTCACAAAATATTTGGGCTCATAAGGGATAAATTTCCTATTTTTTTTATTCATAGTGGTGACTCGCAGGGTCACCCATAGAGGGCCTCAAATATTTCCTTACTGATTATGGAATAGAATTATATGTGTACATTAATTCAACCAATGGTAGGTGATACTCCCGTAAATGGAATAAAATTGAATGTAAAATCTCATGGAATTCTCTCCATGACTTGAATGGTCTTCTTTTTCTAGATTTAAATATAGGTGTGAAATGAAGTTCTCCAACAAAATTGATTCTAGAAGGAATCCTATAATCCCTTCTGTTACTGAGATGTGATGAATGCTACTAGGTTATAAATTATCATCATGAGAAGTACATGGAGTTGACTATATCTAGTACATAAAGGAAAAACATTCACTCTAATGAAATCTTCTCTATGAAGGATAAGAATTAAGATGACATGGTGATTCCTTAAATGATCACCTAGAAGGAATCATGTTAACTAGGCATCCTTGGGAGTCCGTCACAATGTTCCTTAGATATCCCATCCCACATCCACTTTGGCACCTCAAGGGGTTGTGTTAAACCCATATTAAATTTCTTCTTGGTCTTCACATGTTGACATGTCAAGAATCAAAAGATAAATCATCAAAAAATTTATTTATCCCAAGACAACATAACTGATAGTCATAATCTCCATGATAAGATTCCTTAAATCACTATAGAAGTGGTGGGGTAACAACCACTGAAATGAGGTAAACTACACAATATCTGTTAATCAGGAGGATTATAATGAGGACCACCTAATTTGATGCCACACTCAATATCAAAAAAACGACCCCCTTTTGATATCATTTATTACCATGATCCCTTTCCCACACTTCTATATATTCATATTTTAATAGTGCTAAAAAATGGGGTTTTCAGTGCTAAAAAATTCTAATATTTTGAGTGATTTTAAAATCATACCTTTATCAGTACTAGAAAAAAACAAAAATAAAGGGATTCTCTATTAGTATTTTTTTATTGGTGCTAAAGTGTTCCTTTATCACCTATTTTATCGAGATGATAATGTGCTGATATAACGATGCTAAAAAAGTATGGATAAATGTAACCATTTTCAACACTTTCTCTTAGCACTGATAAATTTTTTAAAAAATATATTTCTTTCACACACCACAATAGCACCCTTTCTCAGCACTCATGACCCTATTTCTCAGTGTTTTTCAGTCCTCAACCTAATATCACACACACCAAAACCCTAATCTGCACTCGCAACCCCCTACTAAATGATAGAATGGCTCCCATAGAAACCTACTTGTTTCTAGACGTGATCTTGTGACCCCCTTGATCATTTAAATGGCCTTTACCACACTTCCGGTCAGGTTTTGTTTTCTATTTTACAATATTTCCATTTATTCATATATATTTATATGTTTGTGACATATATATAAACATTTATATTTATTAAAACATATTATATATTAATATTCATTTATATATATTAGAATATAATTGTATATATTTATATGTTTATTAGTACACACAAATATTTATATATAAAAATTATATATTCATTTGTTTAAGTATATATATGTGCGTTTGTGTGTGTATTTGTATATTTTTATAATGTATAAAATTAGTTAGTTATGATTTTAAATAAAATGGATAATAATTAATTTCATATTAATATAATTATGTTTAAATGTGTTTCTAAATTATGTCTATGTATTTATATAAATATAATACATGACATTTATATTTATATGTATATATTGATGTATACATTTATACATATTTTCATATAATTTTCTATAATGATATAAATTTCTTATAGTGTATTTATAAATATTTATTTTACATAAATTTATATACATGATTTAATGAGAGTGATATATCTATAAATATAAATATATAATTGATGTGTATATATAATAATTATACACGTACACATACACACATATTCTGACATACAAGTACACATCTCTATTTCCTAGATAAACATACATATATGTACACGAATGATCCTTGGTTGATTGATAATGAAATAATGTTGGGCTCTTCCCTAGACAGTCCTAGTTATAAAGATGCCAATGTATGTAGATTTTTCAATGATGCTAGTAATGGTTGGTTATTAGATAACAATAATTATTGGTTCAATAAAATTTTTCCATGTATTATTTTTAGAATTCCCAATGTGATGGATGTGGGCAAGGATAGTCTCTTTTGGAGAAATAACATTTTAGGATCCGACTCAGTGAAATTAGGATAAAAACATTCTCTTGATGCTCACATTGAGGATATGGAGGGGCTCTAGAAAACACTTTGGAAAATTAATTTCCCCAAAAGATCTTCTTCTTCTGGTGGAATATTTTTATTGGTGTTCTTCCCACCTTTGATTTCCTCTCCATCCTTTATGTTAGAGACTACCAACAATGTCCCTGTTTCCCATTTGAATTTTAATTTCCTTTGCATGATATCATCCACAGCCCAGGGACTATGGAGGTTTGGACTACTTGGGGATCTTATATGGAGATTATGCTAGATGTGGTGTAGGATCTCCCATCCTACTGATTATGTGTTCTTCCTCCTTCTTTGCTGATAAGGTTTCTTCATTATGCATGGGGTATTGGATTTTATGGGTTACAAAAAATGATTACATTTTCAATCACACATTAAAATCCTATAGTTTCTATATTGAATGATCATCTTCCTGTATTGATGGGTGGAATCAATACCCTGACAAGAATGGGTTATGTGGATCTTTCTTAGTTGATACTAGATGGAGACCCCTCTAGACGGGGCCCTTAAGATCAATTTTGATGCCTCTCCCTCCATGGATGGTTTTTTTGGAATCAAATTTATGGTCTAGGACAATTATTGTAAAATAATTGCATCCATACAAGAATCACACAACACCTTTTAGGAACCCACTGTTGTTGATTCCCTGGTTTTCCTTTCCTGTTTGACCTTGGAAAAAGATTATTTATGAAATTACATTCACATTGAATATGTTTGTATCAACATCATCAATATCCTCAAAAGTTGATTTTGGTTTTCAATATTTTGGCTTCTGCATCAGGAAAATACAGTCTCTCAGCCGCAGCTTCACGACTTGCGTTTTCCCGTCAATAAAAATGGAGGGAAATAGACATCACATCATCTGTCTACTCATTGTCTATTTGGAGAGAACTACCTATGGATTAATTTTTTTATTTCGTGGATGTTTGATCTTGTTACTTCTGATCTTTGTGATTAATATATCATAATATTTTTTAAATATATATATATATATATATATAATAACATTTGTTAGAATATAAATATGAATATATATATTACATTATTAACACACATTCGTTTATATATAATAATTTCATATATATGTATATATAAATAATAATGAAAAATTTTAAGGTAAATTGAAAGTATACATTTTTACATTAAATAAATGAATAATTAATATTTATTTCAATTTAGTTTAAATACATATTAATACATTATCATTTAATTGTGTTTAAATATGTATTTATATGACTGATTTTTATAAGTAAATATAAGAAAATATTAATATATTTAATTATAAATAAAACTAAATTATAAATATCATAAAAATTAAAAAATCATGATATCTATATGAATTCAATACACAAGAATAAATTCAATATTCTCTAAAAAAGGAAAATAATAATATCTTAAATAAACCATACATAGTATTGAATATTAAAGAATTAGGGTATCCTAACAAGAAAAATTGTTTTGGAAGACTTATCATCCTTTTTGACCTAAAAAATGTAGTTACCTAGGTACTTCCAATCAAAATGTTGTAGATCACATCACAAGATTCGATTTGATTTATGCTAGATCCCAAACAGACACCCAAAACAAAATTTATGACCGCTTTTATTTCAAATAATTTTTCCAACTAATATTTTATCATTCAAAAATTCATTTAACTTATTTGTCATTAAATTTTTATTATATTACTACTATGTGATTATAATTAAAAAATCATTAAATATTATTATTATTATTTATATTCTATTTTCCACTAAATATATTATATATTAAGTTTAAATGATTTTTTAAACTTATCTAAATCATATTTTTAAAAATATTTTGTATTCATATCATTATAAAGATATTAAAATATAAATATATTATTTTTAATGAAATTTAGTTATTCCATGTAATATACCCATTATCAGTGCTAGATAAAAAACACTGGTAAAGAGGCATTATTAACGCTAGTAAAAAAGAAATGATAAAGGCCCCCTTTGTTAGTGAATTTTTACTAGAACTCATAGAGGAGTCGATTTATTTGTTACTTTTTAGTACTAATAATATACCCCCATTATTAGCACCTTTTTATTATCAATGAAAATGGGCCCCCCATTATAATGAATGTGACATTGTTTTCCCTTGAAAAGATTTAATACATTTAATGAGTTTATATGTATGGAGTAAGAGTTCTGGGGGATGGATAAGTTAGCAGCCTCCCCATTATTGGTGTCCTTATCATGACATCCAAACTCAAAACACTTTACAATGTTTCCCTAAAACCAAAACCAATCACAATACTTGAAAAAACACTTAACCTACAGTCTGGAGATAGAAAACTACTCTAAGACAACTCTATCGTGGCTCGAACAACTATGGACCTCCTGAATAATGAAAAGTAGAGTGTGAATACCCCATGATCACTTTAAATATGCCATGGGTTGGTGACCAGTTATGAGTAGGAATGAAGATCACATAGGAGGACCTAGACAAAGGTACATGTAATCACATAAAAATGTCCTTGATTATACAATGTCTAAATTTAAAATAAAATTGATACCTATTGCATTCAGAAATCGAAATCCCATAATCAGAGTATATTAAAATTATTGAAATCATTAATATCTAGATAAAAGTTCACTAAAAATTACAATTAAGTCAAACCAGCCAGAAATAGGGTACTACTATCAAATGTTACTTCTAGTATGAACCATAGTCTATCTATAACAAATATAATCTTAGTTAGGATATTGGACTATTGAGAACCTTTTCCAACTAATGCTCATATCCAAAAGACATGACACTGGTGGGAACAACCAATGCTTGTTTGATTTTAATAATACCATGTTGGACACCAAAAAATAGCTAATCACATGCATCAAGAATAAGAGTGAGATAATCATAGTGATAGGTCAATAATAAAATGATAAATGGAATAAAAAATCTAAATATAGTCATAGTAGACACATAGTCTCATGTTATGTACAAAACCATATTTCTAGCCTACAATTCATGTCCAAAGGCTTTATATAAAAATCATGTGTGAGAAAAACCTCCATGAGTTAGATGGAACTGATGGTGTTCATAAAATATATCATTCTACTCAAGTATCACTATAAGATGTAATACTTCAATGTATATATAAAGTGATTCACAAATGGGGATCACACCCAAGGCCATAGGGTATACCAGCAACCCAGTCTAGATTAACACACTATGTAGGGGGTTATCACATGGTTAGTTCTAGTCACAATGATTCTGAAAACTCTACTAGGACTGATGATGATGATAGAGGATCTCACTCTAATACTCACAAATGGATTACAAAAAATCAATCAGATACTAATGTTCATCAGAGGGGATCACCATCCGACAAATAGGATGAAATTCCAAATAAACCATTTTGGAAATTATTAGGGGAAATAACCCTAATGAACCATCTTCATTCTGATTGTAAAAAAGGATATATGACGTTTATTTTTAAGTAAAAATTTCTTACTATATTTATATGACAAGTATCATTGGAAATGGGTTTTCATGTGTATCATAGAATGTGACCATGTCCAATTTGATTAGTACCTAGTCGTGCCTATGTACCTAGTTGTTTCCAAGTACATGGCTCTACCCTTGTACTCCCAGCATATCCATGTTCTACACCATATACTCATAGAGAACAAAATTATTTTCTTGGTCATATCACATGTATTTTGACAAATTTCACATGACATGTGATAATTATCTCCTTTGTAGAAACCTACTACCACTTCTCGGGACCCACATGGCCAAAAATCCTCGATGACATGCTCTATAACATAGTATTTCTTTGAACACTCAGATACCCTCTCTATCCTCTGATCATGATATCACAACAAAAAATGTCATAATAAAATAAGGACATGTGGTTGGACGACCCCTACTATCACCGATCACCAGGATCCGTCTTTGGAAACCATTTGGAAAACACCTGCACACACTGTCCGTAGCTGCATCATTGAACTATGATAAATGGAAATTCCCAATACATTTAAATTTTCTTATGATCATGCTCTATATTCATGAAACTTATAACACATCCTCATTTGTAATCCTTAACCACAATATGGATATATTCTATGGAAAAAATGGATCAATTATCAAATAAATGGTATTATATCAATCTGCGGGCTAAATAAATTTCCTATGATAAACATATTAATCAACCGGGAAAAAATACATAAGCCATAAAATAGTAGGAATAAACATCTTCCTTTTTTGTTTTTATCCTCAATCTATTGTAAAAGAATTAGAAAAATGAAAGGGGAACTAATCAACAAACAAAATAGATCCCTTATAAATAAAATCATTCATCGATATATGAATTAGTTTTATCAGTGAAATTTTTCCTTATTTTATTAGGATAAATAATGGGATCGAAATAAAAAAAATAAAACATATTACTAAGAGTTTTGACCGATCAAAAATGATGAAATATTTTAAATATTCTTTGTTGGAAATGTCAATGTACTCTATTGGTACACAATCCTTGATCTGACCCTGGTCTGATGTCATCTTCCAATGAACCTCCAACACATAATCTCCAATGGTTCTTCTCAACACTTAGATTATTAGGATAATCCTAGGTATTGGGTAATAATCATTCATGTATATATAATTTTAGGTTTCCTCATCAATGTAATAAAATAGATATATTAATTAATTATTTATATTAATATTTCCTGAGACTGCAATTTACCAAAATGATTGACGTTGAAAAATATTATGTCCTACCTAGGGTAAACCCATGTTTTCATCCTAACATCTACCTTTAATTTCTCATCTATGATGTTTTTTAAATGTTAATACACTTTTCTTGTAAAATTGGGTGTGAGTTCATTTAATATATTTCATATACATGAAACATTAACATTGATATCTATGGGAAATGGTATCAGTCTCCATCTCAAGACCTAGTCTGAGAAATATGACTACATATATTCAAAGACACTACATTGAAAAAAATCATGTTGCAACATTTTATAGTAGTTCTCTTTTTGGGGAGTTCCTTTGTCCCTATATATTATATGCCTTGACTCTAGGAACATGATAGTTTACTTATTTTGGTGCATGGTACCTATCTAGAAAAAATTATGTTATCCAGGGCACGACCCCCATTTCTATTGGATTTTTAATGATTGGAGTTTTTAGGATATGAGATTCATGCTTTAAAAAATCTAAATGGTTTATATGAAATATTCCTTAAAAATTTATTACCTGGATTTCATTTTAGTACCTTGGATGAGGATTTGTATTACTATTCTTTCTTCATAAATTTGAAATTCAATTTTCAAGAAATATTCTATTTAAATTAAGCATATTGGTTTTGTTATACGATGATTCATTATGGATTACCTTGGTGTGATCCTACTGATCTTTACATATCAAAGCCTACACACTCCCATAGGGTATTTTAGAACTTATTTCATCTTATTAAGGAAATGGAAAAGTGGTATAGTGATTATGAAAGGTTTATATTAGCTCGATATGGGCAGTTGATGGTGAGATGGTGTTATTTTTCCAACATATCACAAGATGTAGTTGTTGGATGTTTTGGTTTTTTTATGTTTTTGGACTTGCACTTTTTGTGTTTTTTCATTCTACATTTTTTGAAATGATACAATTATAACTATTTGGTTGTGGAATATTTATTCTTGATTATCATTCTATATATGTAATCCATGTATACTTTTCTAGATTTGGAAAATCATTCCCTTAGCACTTTTTTGGATTCAAGGGTTCTCGTCTCCAACTCATGGGGCAGTGAATGACCATTTGGTCTTTTTGTATTCTAGTTTAGCGCTTATTTAGATGGGTTGATCAGAGTGATTTTTGAAACATGTATTTTATAATGTTATTTTATATTTCTCTTGGATAGCTTAAATTCATTTCCCAAAAAATGGTTCCCTCGTGATTGAATAACAAATAATGCTTCAAGTTCATTCCTCTATCAGTGTTGGTCATATGTCATGGAACAATCAACAAATGTCAAAACTAGTGGCATGTAAATTTATGGGATATAAGAAATAAGTACCTATAAGGAATAGTAGAATCATGGAATGTGAATGTTACCTTAGGAATCTCTTTCATCACAAATACAAGATTCACATTATACATATATAATTAATATGATATCCAATGTGATCCAAAAATAAAAATTTCCGAATATTAAAACATTATCCATGGTGTCCTTTGAGACATGTCGACCCCATGTTCCTAGTTCCTATACTCACTAAGAATTGAACCCACTATGATCATAGTTACCCCGACGCTATCTAGCATCAATATAAATATCACCATTCTATTACCACACATATTATTATCCTTCCATATTTCTTAGGATGTACCCCTTCAAGGTTGATAAATGGGTTGTTTCATGGTTGATGGACATACAAGGATCCTGATGATTTTTTTGGTAAATTCATTCATATTTCCTATTCTACTTATTTTTTATGGTTCACCTATAGAATATGAAAATATTTTATAAAATGATATGTTTTTAATTCTAGTTCATTTTTTCCTCCAAATCATTATTAAAATGTTAATTAAAAAATATCAATTAATATAATAAAAAATGGTTGAACCGAAATCAATTAATTTAAAATTATATGAAATAAACAAGGAAAAGTTATTTGATGAAATGAACTCATCAGTATATAACCACACTATTCACAATAGTGACCAGATCTACTATAAAACACTAAAATCAAAGATAACTTTTATAATTCATCTTTTCTCCCATGACTTTTGGAATATTCAAGTATTCATTTTTAGTAATGTAGAGTTATATTTTAAAGAATGTGTTTTCAAAACACCTTCCCTAATATATTTTTCAAAAAATATTTCTTTTCCCATTATTAGTAATTTGGATAGAATTAATAACTTTCTTCTTTTATATAAACCCAATTCACATATATCCATTTTGGGAGATGATACACAAATATATTCTTAAATCTACCCTCAATACATTGGTCATCTTCATAGTTGCGCACCCGCAGGATCCTGGTTTTTCCCCTCTCGTCCCACTTTTGGTCTTCATTGGAGAGTTGTTGTGCCATCCTCGGCACGCGAGGACTCTTGTGGGGATTCTATTTCAATTGAAACATGGTTTTTGAAATCCATTGAGTGTGGAGAGATTGACCGCGTAGGGTTGGGACTTGCCGTGGAGTTTGTCTCACGAAGAACATGGTTCGCGAAGGCATTTCCCGATTTGGCTAGTGAAGTTTTGGGAGTCCGTGGAAGGCTGGGATTCGCGATGATTTTGTCTGTGAAGGTTCTGGTTTTTGAGGGCATGGGGCGTGGTGGAGCTGGTTCAAAATGGAAGAGGCTCATGAAGGATCTTCCTCGTGATGGATGCGATCTCATAGGGGTTGTCCCGCAATCGGTGGGATTGCTAGAGAGTGGTGGTTGTGCGAAAAGATGGTGGGTGTGCGAAGAGATGGTTTGAGAAGGGAGAATCTGGTTTGAGAAGGGAGTGTTTGGTTTACGAAGGAGCTTCCTCGCATTGGGTGGGATCACCGGGCATGGCCGCGAGGAGTGGTCATTGAGGAGAGTTGGTCTGCGAAGTGTTTTCATGTTCCGGGATGATATGCAAAGGAGTCACGAGAAGGAAACAATCATCTCTTGCCCGTGCGTGGTCCTGAGGGTAAGGTTCGCACAAGGTCAGCTCGTTTTGGTTCGTGCAGGGTGATCCAGTGTTGATCGTGCAGGGTGAGCTAGTATTGGGGTTGTTTTTAAAAAGGTGCGCATGTGAAGAGCTTGCTCATGGGGGGTGGGATCGGGGAAGGGTGTCATCATGTAGCCTGGGCACGAAGGTGTTTGTGGTGTGATTTAATCCTAACAAGTCAAATGGAGTCGGACATAATGAATCACTGGCGAAATATCTCTTTAACTGATAAAGAATGATTGACAGTTGCTACACGGGAGAGTGAAGATGTGTTTCTCTCACAGCGAATGTCTCTACTTATTATAGGGAAATTTTTGACAAATAGGCCCTTCAATCAGGGAGCGCTGAAAAATACTTTTCAAAATATCTAGAGATTAGAGGAAGGTGTAACTATAAGGTAATTTTGAGAAAGAATTATACTCTTTGAGTTCATTAATGAATGAGACAAAATAAAACTCCTCAACGGTAGACCATGGTCCTTTGACAACCAGCTCATTTTCATGGAGGACCTTAAAGGCGAAGAAAATATTCAGAAAATTAACTTTTCTTGTTCACCTTTCTAGATTTGAATTAAAGGAATACTATTTCATGGTAGAAATGAACATGTTATGCAGGATATTAGAGGGTACATTGGTACATTTCTAGAATGGGACCAGTCTGATCTAATTCACTAGGGCCCTTTTGTGCGAATTAGAGTTTCCGTTGGTGTTTCAAATCCCCTTATGAGGGGAATGTTTTTGGCAAGGGAGGACTCTGACGTCTGGAGTTATTTTGAGTTTGAAAATATTCCTACATTCTATTTCTTTTGTGGGTGCCTCAGACATTTAGAGAAGGACTGTGATGAAAAGAAGGAGGATGTATAGGGTAAAGTCATTTTGCAATACGGTCCCTGGCTTCATGCCAAAACCTCTGGAATGACATTTATCTCGGAATTTGAAAAACAAAAGCACTGATAGAAACATGAGAAGGCTTTTAGTAAGAAGGCTGAACCAACTCATACTAATATCATTATTCTTGGGCCGCAGAATCTTTCCGCTAACATTTAAGGGGATCACCGGGTGGAATGAAGGACTTTATACAGCACTCTGACCTTGATCGTTCCGGAGGAAAAGAAAATAATTCAGGGGCAGGATTTGGTAGATACCCCAAGTTAGGTCCCAACTATTTTAAAGGATGTTTTGTTTCCGGCTGTTAGGCCACACTCAAACTTCAAGGAACCACCAGACCCAGGCCTAGGGGTACATCATCTTTTTGATAAACCACCTGATCCAATCTCTAGATAATATGATGTTGCACCCGGTACTGCCTCTTAGGAAAAAGACTATATGACTGGGATAATGTTAAAAGACACTATAAAACAACGGACATGGAAAATGGTGTTTTGTGGGGATAGGGGTGTAGAGAATTTTAGTACACAATCCAATGAGAATAAATGGAATTCTGAGGCCTATCAGGTGACATAAAGAACACCAAAGAGGTGCAAAGTGTAAGATGATAGATAGTTGGTCGAAGTTGTAGAGGCGGTGGTGGGAGTGTCCCAGCCCTTCCTAGGGCCATGAAAATCCTTTGTTGGAACTGTCGGGGGCTTGGAAATCCCTGAACGGTTTGTGTTCTCTATCACTGGTGTTCCAAATATCTCCCTGACATTGTTTTTGTATCTGAAACTATGTTGGATTGCAAGGATGCTGACCTGTTGTGTTTGAAAATTGATTTCAAAATTGTCTTTCCTATTGGAAGATGGGGACACTCGGGTGGCTTCTACCTCCTGTGGAAGGTGGATCTTGGGGTCCATATTTCTAATTATTCAAGAAATAACATTGCGGTTACAGTTGCTGGCCCAGGGTATCCTATTTGGTCATTTGTAGGTTTCTATGAGTGGTCGGGGAGTAATGATACGCACAAATCATGGGCCCTTTTGAATCAACTGCGGAACTCTTTACCTGGCCCTCTTCTGATCGGGGGGGATTTCAACGAGGTCCTCTTTCATCATGAAAAATAAGGGGGATGTGTGAGGAGTGGTGCTGCTATGGATTATTTTAGGAATTCCCTTTTTTCGAACTCTCTTCATGACCTCGTGTTTTTTGGCACTCCTTTCACATGGAGGCGGGGTAGGTCAATGGAAAACCGTCTTGCAGAAAGGTTGGATAGATTTGATGGGAATGATGAGTGGGATTCTATTTTTCATGCCTTATCTTTTGTTCACCTACCACCTATCTATTCTGACCACTATACAATCATTTTGTCGAAACTATCTCAAGGGAAACAGAGGAGTCCTGTGCA
The DNA here is from genome assembly GCA_963277665.1 of Viscum album. Lineage (NCBI taxonomy): Eukaryota > Viridiplantae > Streptophyta > Magnoliopsida > Santalales > Viscaceae > Viscum > Viscum album. Next base: position 956,973,380 of record OY728123.1, read on the forward strand.
TAAATTTTGATTTGATATTATGTGGATCCATGACAACAACTGTTAAAAGGTGGTCCAAGCAGCATGGGAGTTACCGAATCGGTGCATCATGTCTAATATCTGCAATATGGCATCTTTCTTATAGAAGTGGAGCTAAGTGAGGTTCAGACACTTTGACAGATGCATTAATGAGTCTGAAACTCGCTTAAAGTGACTCCACTATTCTCCTTTTTCTTCCTAAATTCTTGAAAATATCTCTATTGCGGAACAGAATCTTATTGCAGGGCTGATGGAGAAGAATAGTTTCTGGTTTCTTCGGTAAAGAGAGTCTCACATCAGGGACGATGATCAAAATACCAACTACTTTCAGCATAGACCATCTACATGAAGAAGGAAAAATCATATCGCGCATCTGGTGGATACCAATAGGAGAGTTGTTCATGATATCAAGGATATTCACTCCATCATCCTGAATTTTTTCAAAAATCTCTATGAAGCAGAAAGCATCAGCACTCCTACAAGTGTGACTAGTTGTATCCCAAAGTTGGTTACATATGTTATGAATTGTCAGTTGGAAGGAGATATCTATGATGATGAAGTTTTTGGAACTCTGCATCTTATTCACTCTACCAAGGCCCCGGAGCCTGATGGGTTTCATGCTCTATTCTTTAAACTTTTTTGGCATATCATTGGGCCTATTTTTTTGTCCCTTCTGTATGAGGTGAGGGCAGGTAGAGCATATTTTGAATCCCTTAATAAAACTCTTATTAATCTTATCCCAAAAACTCAGTGCCCTTAAAAAGTCTCAGAGTTTTGTCCAATCAGTCTGTGCATTGTGGTTTACACAATTTTCTCCAAAATCTCAGTTACTAGACTTAGGGACTTCCTCCAGTTGATTGTTTCTGATAACCAAAGTACTTTTCTTCCAAAAAGATCTATTATTGATAATTCTGCCATCGCTTTTGAAGTTTTCCACTCTATAAAAACTCATTCCTATTCTAATAGAGGAATCATGGAAATGAAATTAGATATGATGAAATCTTATGACAGAGTTGAATGGCCTTTTCTTGAACTTGTTCTCTCCATGTTAGGCTTTGGGATGATATGGGTTTCTATTTTCATGAATTATGTTATGTCTATTTCCAACTTAATTAATATTAATGGGGCCCCTTCAGTGAGCAATAAACCATAGAGAGGTTTCAGACATGGGGATCCCTTGTCACCTTATCTCATCATTCTGGTGGCTGATGTTTTTTCTCACCTCCTTTTTAAGGCGGCAGATCCAGGAATTATCCATGGTGATGATGTATATAGAAATTCACCCTATCTCTCATCTCTTCTTTGCAGATGACTGCCTTCTTTTTGCTCGTGCTACCCTGCAATAATTTAGTTCAGTGTTTCATATTATCAATCTGTACTAAAGGGATTCTGGGAAACGTCTTAATCCTTCGAAATCCGAGTTAACTTTCGTTAATGGCATCCCACAAGTAAAGAGAGAGGAGCTGTAGAGAATGTGTGGTTTTTTGCTAGTTGAGAAGAATTCTATGTACATTGTATTCCCGACCCTTGTTGGTATGTCAAAGAAACAAGTGTTCACCAGAATTATGGATATGGGGATAATCTGATTTGTCTTTGTTCTAGTTAGAATATTTCCAAGGCGGGTAAGGAAGTTCTCATGAATCCAGTGGCCCAAGCAATCCCGTCTTATTCTATGTCTCTGTTTAAATTCCAGGAATCTCTCTTTGATCAGATCCACTCTTGGTTAGAAAATTTCTGTTGGGGCTCTTATGAGGGAAAACATAACTCACACTGGATGTCTTCAGAGATGTTTTGCATTTCAAAATTTCATGGGGGCCTTAGCTTTAGGAATATAAAATGGTTTAATGAGGATATTATTTCAAATCAAGGATGGTGCATCCTCTCCCATCCATGTGCCCTATTCTCAATGGTTCTATGAGAAAAATATTTCCCTCATTCTGACTTATTGCATGCCCAAATGGGGCCAAGGCTGAGTTTTTTGTGGAGAATCATCTGGGGTGAAAAAACCCTCGTTTTCATGGGATGCGTCTGGAGAATTGTTGACGGGCATAATGTTCATGTTTGGAAGGAATCCTAGCTGGAAAATGGCCTTAACCATAAGTTCTCTTCAATTACTGTTCCTGGTTTCTACGATGAAAGGGTACGAGATCTGATCAATGACTCGCTTGAGGACTGGGATTGTGGGAAGATTTTTAGTTGGTTTAATGAGGTTGACTGTCAGCCTATCCTATGTATTCCTCTCACACCAGGGATGGGCAGTGACCATCTTTGCTGGATCGGGGAGTCTCATGGTAGATATTATGTCCGCTCATGTTACAAAATTCAGGTCCAAGGAGTGGCTCCAGACTGTCCTGATAATCTATGGAAGAATATCTGGGTGCTCACTTCCCCCCTAAGGTGAAATTTTTTTGGTGGTAGGATTGCCCTCGGGTTCTCCCAACTCATGAAATTTTGGTGCAATGACATTTGGCAGAGGATGACACATGTCCGTTGTGCCTCTAGGAGGTGGAATCCCCTTTTCACGAAATTCTTTCCTCTCATGGGGTGGAAGGGGTGTGGAAGGCATGAAAACTGGATTTTGGTTTGTTCTTTTATTTTTAAATTGGGCTGGTCTAAAATCTAGTTAAATTGCTGGATTCTCTTGAACCGAGAGTGGTGGGGTTGATCTACACAATTTCTTGTTTAGTGTGGACTCGACGAAATGATCCCATTTTCCAAATGAAGGTGACCCGTGATCGTATTTGGGTGGATAGTGCTAGGGCATGGATGAATGTTTGGAAGAATAACGATTCAATTCCTCCTTTGGGAAACACTCGGCAGTCGACTCCTTGTTGGTATCCCCCATGAGGGTTTCCTCAAGATCAATATAAATGTTGTTGTCTCTGCTAATTCTAGGGTCGGTATTGGACTCATTGCTTATAATAGTTTTGGCCAGATTGTAGAAGCTCAGTGTCGGGTTCTACCTTTCTCATGGAGCCCTGTGGTGGTGGAGGCCTCTGTTATCATACATGGGATCATTTTTTCCTGTTCAAAAAATTGGCCCATGGTTTTGGTGTAATCCAACTGCCTCGAAGTGGTGAAAGCTCTAGCTTAAAAGGATGATGCGTCTCAACTGTATGGACTTGTTTGGAGGAAGATCTGGCCATTAACCGAAGGCTTTACTGCATGTAAATTTTCTTTTATCAAGTGAGGAGGGAATATGGAAGCTCATTGTTTGGATAGTTTTGGAAATATTGGGGTGATCATTATTGGTTGGACTCATTTCATGATTTCCTTTTTAGTCCTGGTTTGCTTGATCAGTAATATATCTTATCTTTTCTCAAAAAAAATACAATAATATCAGTTATAATAATTACATTGAAAAAGGATTTACCTTTGTTATAAGATACATTCTGCTAATATCTTGTTATCAGTTTTAGATTTCGTAATTCTAATCACTCAATTACCCACATATATGAATTTATAGAAGAATAAACCTTTTCTAAAATTATTATGTAATAATATTTATTTTCAACAACATGGAATGATTTTACTTGGTTATTTTTTATTTTTTTCATCTTCACATCCATATATATAATTATCATATTATGAATGTATTTAATTTCATAAATTTAATTAAACATATATCTAGGATAACATTTCATTTTTATAAGTTCATATACATGAATCCCCTTAATTTTGGTTATAAACTTGTCAAGATCCCTATTTATTTTAGATTTGACAACCAATATTTATTTCATGACACAAATAGTAGTCTTATGGGACTCCTCTAAATAAATTGCCCTCTTTTCTCTGATTTTACATGTATTTAATTTATCATCAATAATGTATTGAATTTTTTCTTCGAATAAATTAAATTTTATCTATTGATTTGTAGTGATTTCAACATAACATTCATTTCTTTGGTAAAAGAGTTTCAGTTATGTAAACATGATTCTAATGATTTGTTCAATAAATTCATTATCATTTTCTAAAAATAATTACACCTCATATACATCCTAAATGAAGTAGAAAATGGTTCTTTTCAACTTCAGAAAAGATTTTATTCATGTATTCCCAAACCTCAAAGTATATGACTTTGACAAATTTAAAAATATATCTTTATTATTCCCATAATAGTTTGTATGGGATTCATTAGATGAATTATTTTCAATATATATAGTGATATAAATACCACTTTAATTACATTCATATTTTAGTTATTCATATTTTTATTATGAGTTCTTTATTATAATATTTTATTATTATTTTTACTACTTTTACTGTATTGAATGAGACCTATATTTTTGTTTCAATTTGGGTATAAATATAAATCTCTATATATGGGTAATTAGAAAATAGATCAAATCTATAGTTCATTTAATATGAAAGAAAATCATGGTAAGAAAATGTTAAATCCAATTGGTGGGAATTTTTTCTATAGATAAAATAAGAAATGGTTAAAGGATCCATGCATGATCACTTGAGGTAGTGGTGGGTGAAACAAGTGTGGATAAAAATTAAATTATAAATAAATTTTTAATCCCATTAGTATTTAATCATGTACCCTCATCTAATATATAAATGGGTATATTAATATCTAACTACTAAGACACACTACATGAAATGATGGATAAAAATTAATGTGAAGTACATGATGTTTTTAAGGTTAATCCCCTCCCAAAAAACTTTTTATATAACATGATTTATAAGATTGAGTCCCATATTTTAATATATTACCTTATAGTGAATTATAAATTAATTTCCATAGGGAACCTCCTAAACATGTGAATTTATTATAAACCTTATTGACAGTCTATTATCATCCAAGAACATTACTTACACCCACTAAGTTATTTATTTTACTATATCTAACTAGTCTTCATTATATCAAAATTTTATATCTGAGTTCACATATCCTTTGATGTGGCTCTCCAAATAACATCATATCTCAAGAAAAAAATCATCATATTTATTTTATCACCCAAAATAATAAAATGAATTCGAATCATCTAGGATTAATTTGTATAGATGAGTCACTTCTTATAGTTTTGTTTCTAAATTTTGTTCTTAATTTGTTTTCTAGAAATAATCAATTAAATCTTCATGGTCATTTATATCCAATATGTATTATGTATATTTTTATACATGTCGGCATTTCTGTAATCATAATATCATTTATTTATCATGGATTATGGATTATTGTGTATCAAAAGATGTTCTTTATTAACCATTTAGTTTTATTGGATCTGATTGTAATAGCCTGGTCTACATAATCTTATACAATTATATCTATATTATTTTCATCTTCATCACCACATTGAGTTATTATTCTTCACCTATGGTGCACTTAGATCTTCTTAATAAAACATTTTATATTTAAAAATTTTATCTCCTACAGAATTTATCTTTTTTATATAATCTTATTGTATTTAATTTTTTTTCATTTCACAACATACCAGAAATGGAATATCATAGATATTTTAATATTATTCCATAATCAACAAAAAGTCATAAATAAACCAACATTTCATTTTCTAAAACTTATATACCATGATATTTATATTTAAATTCTCCATAACATCCTATCACAAGATAAATTCCATGAATACCCTTCATTCATTTCTATAATATTCTCTATGTTGAATACTGAAATTCATTTATACTACGAGGGTTTCAAGAGTATTATTCTTAAAAAACTTTCATAAATGTCAACATTTAAATTAATCTTAATTAAGAAATAAATATCATATATCAACTCATCTTGTGACTAGGCACATTTTCTTATTTCATAACAATTTATAAATTTTTTCATGCTCACCAAAATAAAGATTAAACAATAATGGGACATTATTCTTTGTTATTCCCATTCTTTTCTTAGATGAAATTTTATATTTTTATATTTAATTCCACTACTAATTAATACCTGCATCATCACATTCATTTCTAGATTAATGTAATATGTAATTTCATAATTTAAAAAATATTTATCTTCCATTATATTTATATATTTTTTATCATATTTTTTAAGGATTGAAAATTATCTTACTCAATCATACAGCTTGAATCACAATATATTATCTGATAATTAAAAATTTTATGTATATCTCAAACATAATTTTTATTTAATTAAAAATATTAATTTTGAATAATAATTTTTAAATATCCTCATCTGAAAAAAAAATTATAAGAGTTATTTTTTAAATATCACCTCCATTTTATTCAATAAATAATATATTGAGTTTGGTATTGAGAGAGAACCATTATTTTTAGATAATCAACGAACACAATAAGTGTCTTTTTTTAATATATTAATCCTAGAAGATATTCAAAGTTTCCATTATTTTTATGTTTAAAAAACACTTTGATTTTTCCACAAAATGATACCTACACATAGAATTATTCATCCTACCAATCCCCAATATGGAGAGATTCCTTTTTGATATTTTTGTACAGAATTTTATTTCACAAGGATAAAACGATCCTTATGAAGTTCACCCATCATTTTATAGGTTAGAAATGATCATTAAATTGGTTATGTTTACCATTTGTAGCCTAGGAATTATATCGATGTTTCATAGTGGTGAACCTTATAATGTTATCATTAATACTTATAAACACCATGATTATCTCTATGAATTGGATGGGGATCTTTAAAAACATCAATGATCATCCTTTAGAACCCAGTGATCATCCTTAAATAGTCAATAATAATCCGTTAAATGTAATCATGATTTTCTAAATATTAAAATCAGTCATAATCATGACCCTAACATAGATATAAGTATAGATAAAAATATATGAGAATTATATAATAATGTATTAATCATTACCAAGTCAATACATCATCCTTAGGAACCTTTGAAATGATCCCTACGTAGATATAGACAATCATTATTCACATCAGAATTGTCCTTATAAAGTCTTAAATTCATTCTTTTATATTTAGGGTTTATCCATACAAGGGTTATTTCATGGTAAATATCCTTTAAAATTTCCAAAATGACTCTTAAATTCATTCCAAATGACTTATACATAGATACATACATTGCAGTTTTACTTCCATCACCTCATGACATTAAATTTATTTAAATAATACCAGAGTCACTTAATTTTTTCTCAAAACCGTTTCTAGCCACATATAATCAACCTCATACACCTCAAAAACACATTTGTAAATATATAAACTAGTTTACACTTCTTTAGCACCATTACCATAGTATTTCAACATATTAAATACTAAAGATTTAGTATTTCTTGTACATATTGTCCTAATTTTCTCTAGATTTTATCTTTTCTTTTCTATAAATTCTCCCAAATGATATTTCCTTTAAATTATGACATCATTAGTTCTATGATGTACTATTTTAGCTTCTCTACAATATAGAAATCTTACCTTAAATCATTGAACATGTTTTATTCATTCTAATTCTAGTTATACAAGTCATCATGTACTAGTTGAACAACATATTGATAGAAGTTTAAGAGAAATACCTTCGTGCGATCAGGAAAATACACTTCAAGTGCCTCTTATTTTTTAAATTTTTAAAGTCGTTTCTCTAGATCCCTCCCCTTCTACGGTGGTTCCCAATTATACTATCGAGAATCCTACTCCTCCTCTGGAAGCATACCCTTGGTATAGCCTAGTTTCGAGCAGTGGGTGGCTGGCGGCCCTCAGTCCTATAAAGAAGCCGTCTCCGGCTCGTCAGGATGTTTGGATCCTTACCTTTCCAAGATATTTGTTGTAATTATATTAAAATATCTAGATATAAGCTCTCTGGAACTCGATATCCTGGTGGCGGCCTTCTTAGAGTCTTCCACTCTTCTTTGCTGGACCCTGGTGGCCTGCTTCAATAAGGAAAAACCTCTATTTTAGACCAACCTTGGTTTTTTTGGCTCATGGGGTCTATTGTTTCTAGACCACAACTTTGTTGGATATACAAGGTGAGAAATATATGAGAGGAATAAAGTTGGAACACAACACAAATGAGATCTCATACTTTTTATTTCATATATTTTTTGGACTATAATTTCCAACTATTTATAGGCATTTACAAAGTAATGAAACAACCAAATTAAATGGAAACATTAATGAAATAAAATAGACACATTAAATGGACACAAGGGGAGAAAAAATGTTGGGGAAACACATGTAATATATACACGCTGAATGGAAAAAAAGAGGGGAAAATAAATGTTGGATGTTTGACGTGTGGGTTTTTTATTTCATTTCTAACACTCCCCTTTAAACAAAAACTGGCTACATCCCAAACATCTTTCCGAGTTTTTTGAATGCTTATGTCGGTAATGCCTTTTTTAAAAATATTATCCACATATTCCATTGTATAAAAATATTCCAATTTTATCATTTTCTTCTTCACTTGATCTCTTATAAAATGGAATCGAGTAAAATATGTTTGCTTCTTCCATTCTGCACTAGATTTTTAGCCAGTTTAATTTTGAACATGTTATCCATATATATCACTATAGATCCATCCTAAAGATGCTTAATCTCCTTCAATAGATTTCTAAACAAGATTAATTCACATACAGTTGATAATACATCCACGTACTCTGCTTCACATTTGGACAAAGGGGCCACACTTTTCTTCCTTGAATTCCATGTGAAATATGTTGATCCATGAAAAAATACATACCCAGTGGTGCTTTTTCATTTATCTGGGTCACCTTCCTAGTCACTCTCTAAGTATCCATGCAGATTTTCTTCTTCATTTTATAGATAAAAAAGACCAAAATCCATCGTTCATTTAACATATCTAAGGATACGTTTTTCCACTAGCCAATGAGACTCTTTTAGTGCTTCCATGTACCTTCTTAGAAGCCCAACACTACAGAAAATATTAGGCCTTGTGATTGTGATATAACTCAGGCTTCCAATAAGACGCTTGAACATAGTCGAGTCAATGATTCTTCCTTATCCACCTTTTTTCAATTTTAAGCTTTTTTCTACAGGTTTTCTTATAGTATTGCAACTATCCCTATTTAATTATTCAAGAAACTCCATGGAATAAATTTTCTGAGATATATAGATGCTGCCATGTTATTGCTTTACCTCTATGCCTAGAAAAGAGGAAATGAAACCACCATCGGTCATCTCAAACTCTTTGAACATGACCTCCATAAATTCATCGAACATCGATCATTTGTTCCTTGTAAACAAAAAAAATCATCAACATAAAATCATGCAATAATTATGTCACCACAACCATTCTTCTTGATGTAAACAACATGCTCATAAAGACATTAGGCAATGTCATTCTCTCGAAGATTTTGTCAATATATGCATTCCAAGGACAAGGTGTCTGCTTCAACCCATAAAGAGATTTTTTTAGTCGATACACCTTTTCTTCCTCCACTAGAATAATAAAGCCTCCAGGCTGGTCAAACATAGACATATTCCTCTTGAAGTCCATTCAGGACTGAAAAATTCACATCTAGTTGGTAGATCATCCAACTGTAATTAACAAAAAGGATGATAATCATCCTCACAGTTTCAAGGTGAGGAACAGGAGTGGAGAATTCTTCATAGTCCACCCCATACATTTGTTTGTACCCATTTTCTATGAACCTTGCCTTTTATCGATCGATTTCACCATCAAAAGTTCTCTTGATCTTGTATAACCATTTGACACCAATTATTTTTTGGATATTAGGAAGTGTGGTCAGCTCCCATGTGACATTTTTATCTATGGCACAAATATCTTCTTCCATATCCATTCTCCAACGTTCTTCCCTTGTGGCTTCCTAAATCTTAAGATTCTCATGATCTATATATAGGAAAAAAATATTTACCTATTTGGTTTTCTCATAAATGTCACTTAATATTTTCATTTTTATGGGATCCATGGGTGAGTATGAGCTCATAATTTTTTGACTTGACGGAGTCCTTTCATGAGTGATTTAATATCCTCATGATTTCCTATGTACGGACGATGCACCCGATCAAGGTGTTTCTTCCATTTTCTCTAAATGATCATGCCTTTCTTCAGGATCATCTTTTTCAACCAGAATGTCATTGTTTTATTATTCATCAATCCATTTCCAAGATACTTCCTCATTAATCAACACATCTCTACTCACCACTAATATATTTGTCAGTGGATTATAGATCTTATAGGCTTTATAATCTTCATTGTAGCTGATGAAAATTAAATTATCATCATGATCATCAAGCTTAATTCTTCTCGCTTCTGGAACCTGATTATAGGAACCACACCCGAAGATTCCTGGGTGTGCTATGCTCAGTTTGTAGCCACTCCGTTCCACTTATGGTTTCATGTTTCTGAAAATCATGGTTGGACACCTATTGAGAAGATAGTAATTACATGCCATTTATTATTCCAATATGGTCTTTGGCATGCCTTTCTCCTTCAGCATGGTCCTCCTCATGTCGAGGATGGTGCAGTTCTTTCTTTCTGTGATACCATTCTGTTGTGGCGTGTAGGCAGCGATATGTTGTTTCTTTAAGCATTGTTCCCTACAAAAAACATTAAATGCATTTGAAGTGTATTGTCCACCTTTGTCAGATTTGAGAACATTGATTCTATAACCACTTTCTGCTTCAACATGAGCATTGAAAATTTTAAAGATCGCAAATGTAGAATATTTTTCTTTGATGAAACACACCCAGAGTTTCCTTCTAAAATCATTAATGAGGGTAATAAAATACCTATTACCTCCATGTGAGGGTGTTTCAAGTGGTCTGCAGTTATCAGTGTGAACCTACTAGAGTGGTTCATTTTCTCTTCTGGACACTCCACTTGGGAAGGAGTTCCTCTGTTTCTTTCTGAATGTACATGCCTCACACACATGATTCTGAACTTCAATCTCCTACAATCCACGCACCATGCTTGATGGGGATAGAAGATTAATCCCGCAAACAAGCAGATGTCCAAATCTCAGATGTCATCTTCCTGAGTCATTCTTCATGAGTCCCAAGAGACAAAAATCATCCTTTTTGTTTATACACAGTGGAAACATGAGATTTCTCTCCATTTGGACTTGAGAAACAAGTATCCAATGACCATCCCTTAAAGACAATGATGAATTCTCTATGTATATAACATACCCCGTCTCAAGGAGTTTCCTGAGACTAATGATTTTTTTTCATGTTTGGTATATAATACACATTAGAGATGTAATTTGGCTCACCAGTATTTAGATAGATTTTGATTTTTCATTTTCCAATCATGTTTAACTTTGATGAGTCTTTAAATCTCACATCACCATGAAATTATTCTGTGAGTTCCTCAAACAATTAATTGTTACCACTCATGTGGTTGCTTGCACTCATGCTGAGATACCACACATCAGGGAATTCAAATTCCTTTTCTTATGGGAGGAGAAGTGTGGTACCTCCTTCTTCATTATGAGATGTTTCAACATAGTTTGATCATTCATCATGATCCACTTTTCTTCAACAATAAAATTCATGATGGCCAAATTTCCAGCATTTGTGGCATTTAATGTTATTTTTGTTTCCACGACCAACATGAATCGACCTAAAAAATTTTCTCTTCCACAAAAGCTAGTAGAATTTTGTTGATTTTTTTGATGGATTGGATAATATCCACACCCTCTTCCTCTTGCATGATTACTGCCTCATTGCGTGTGACCATTCTTTTATTATTGTAGAATCAACTTGGACTCTAAGGCATGCTCTTTTGTTGACCAGTCATTCTTTTGTATTCGTTTCTCATGAACATGCAACAACCCCATCAGTTCTTCAATGGAAAGTTTCTCTAAATCCGTTGATTCTTCTATTACCATAACCACATGCTCAAATTTTTTTGTGAGAGATTCAAGTGATTTTTCAATAACTCAAATGTACTCCAATTTTTCACCATTCCTTTTCAAATTGTTAACAATGAAAATTAATCTTGAAAAATAATCGGAGATACTCTCACCTCATTTCTTGTACACCACTTCAAAATCCACTCTTAATGTTTGAAGACGTACCCACTTCAATTGATCAATGCCTTTGATGATGGTGGAAAGGGTATCCCAAGATTGCTTGCTGGATGTTGCTTCGACAATAGTTTTGAACGTTGATTCATTCAACCCATGATAGAGGAGGAACAATGCCTTGTTTTCTTTATTTTGTTTATTTTTGAGGCCCATCTTTTCTTCATTCATGAAGGAAGCTTCTCCCTCCATAGAGGGTATGATATAACCATCAATGAGGATCTCCCATAATTATTATGACCTGAATAACACCTTCATTTGGATGCACTACCTTTCATAGTTTTCCTTAGACAGTTTTGGAAATTGTGGATGGATTGTGACCACTATAAAAAAATGGATGATCTTGGTAACCGACCTCTAATACTAGTTTGTTGGCTATACAAGCCAAAAAATTTATGAGAGTAATAAAATTGGCACACAATACAAAAGAGCTTTCAAGATTGGTATTTGGTATATTTTTCGGACTATAATTGCCAAAAATTTATTGGCATTTTCAATGGAATGAAACAATAAAATTAAATGGACAAGTTAATGGAATAAAAAATTAACATTAAATGGACACACGAGGAGAAAAAACATGGGGGAAACGCATCTAATTAATACATGCTGCATGTAAAAAACGTGGTGAAAATAAATATGGACTGCTAGATGCATGGGTTTTTTTTCATTTTCAACAGGCTCTTCCCTGAACCGCAAGTGATTTTTCCTATCATTGGATTCTAAAGAGGACTTTGTCAAAGCATGGTTTCATGCTCCCCATGCCTTCAACAAGTGGCGCTTCAGTAAATCCTGAGGGGAGATGGAGGTGCATCATTGGAGGGAGTCTTCCTTTGTAGTTGTGTGGGATGGTCTTTTGGGTATCCCCCTCCCCTTACACAATGTTTCCTTCCTACATTCAATTGGAGATTCATTAGGGACCTTATTTTGTACAGACAATTTGTTGGGATTGATGATTTAAACATAAAATAATGAATAGAGAGATAATTATTAATGGAGGTATTGTATCAAAATTAACGGAGTATTTTCTCCCAACAATAATGAAGAGTTATTCCCAATATTAATTGATTGAATATTAATGGAATAATGAATGTTGACTGCATTAATGGTGATATGGGTGGGGTGTCTATATAAGAGGATTCGGTAGCATGTTTTGGAATGTGGGCTGGCAAAGATGTAGCCACTAATAGAGAGCAGAAAAGGGGTTTCTGTGTTTGCATTAACCTGTGCGATGTGAAGATGGGGATCACGACAACGATGGTGTGTCAGCGGAGATGATCGAAGATGACGACAATGATGACGGTGCCATGTATCAGAAGTCCTCCTAGTTGTGGAGATCAAGCGGCGTGTCCCAGTTGTGCTGATCGGGGGTACAATAAAAAATGGTACATTCATGGGTGTCATGTGTTGAGAGATAAATCATTATGGTGCATTGTAAAAGGACATCAGGTGTTGTTAAAAATTCTTAGGGTGCTGTATAAAATTCCTTCAGGTGATAAAAAGCCTTCTGGTGAAATCATCTCTCCTCTTGTGTGTTTCTGCAACGACTACATCCGCAGCAGCACCAGGCTCCACCCCAACACAATTGGACTCTTCGATTGGAGGATGCAGTAATGGAATAGATTTTAATTGAGATGGATATCTCTCTGGCCTTTCCAGATTGAATGTCCAAGGATCCACCTACAAGAATCAGTCAGTCATTTTTCCATATCTTCATTGGTACTGCTCATTATTCTATATTCAAGGACACTCTCTACTTGTTTGCAGGAGACACCTCCAGTCCGAGCATGCTTGTTCAATGCGGCCTACACATCACTAGCTAGTTATTTCTCCTCTAGTCACTCTGGTTGATAGGATCAATCCTAGGGTCCCCTGCAAACCTCCATATGGATCTTGTTTGAGAATAGACTTTGATCATTCCCCCCATCCACTCCCAGTCGACTTCCCTTCAGACAAAACCAGTTGTCCCAGCCCTTCTCCAGGAGGGCCTATCCTTAATGGCCATAGTGCCATATTCTAACCTAGATTTTTCCCTTTCTGAGTTCCTTAAGGATTTCATGTATGATTCTAATGTCCTCGTTTTCCTTAATGTCCCAGGTTTCCCAGCCCTTCTCCAGGAGAGATTTTCCTTAAGCTTCTCTGAATCTCCCTTGAATATTCCATTGTTCAAGGACAACAATGGGATCCTGGATGCCGGTTTATTTGGATATCCTTTTACATGGTATAATAATTTGTGTGGGATCTTCAGAGAATCTTATTAGAGGATTTAGGGGGATCCTCATGTGAAGATATCCTCTTCTGAGAAATATAGATGCCTCCATGTTGTTGCTTTACTTCTATGCCCAGAAAGAAGGACATGGGACCTCCGTAGGTAATCTCGAACTCCTTGAACATGGCCTCCTTGAAATCATCGAACATCTGTCAACTATTCCTTGTAAACAGAAAATCATCAACATACAAGCATGCAATGAGTATATCGCCCTGATCATTCTTCTTGATGTAAAATGCACGCTCATATGGACATTTGGTGAAGCCGTTCTCTTGAAGATATCATTCAATGCATGCATTCCAAGCACGAGGGGCCTGCTTCAACCCATAAAGATCATTCTTCAGTCGATACACTTTGTCTTCTCCCCTTGCATAACAAATCCTTTAGGCTGGTCTACATAGACCTCTTCTTCTAGAATTCCATTTAGGAATGCAGACTTCACATTCAATTGGTAGATCATCCAACTGTGATGAACAACAAGAGAGAGAATCATTCTCATAGTGTCGAGGTGAGAAACAAGAATGTATAATTTTTCATAGTACACCCCATACTTCTTGTTTTTAACCCTTTTCTACGAGCCTTGCCTTGTATTGATCGATTTCACCATCAGCATTTCGCTTGATCTTGTACACCCATTTAACACCAATGGTTTTCTAGCTATTAGGAAGTGTGGTCAGCTCCCATGTTTCATTTTTCTCTATGGTGCGAATTTCTTCTCTCATAGCCATTCTCCAACATTCTTCCCTCGTGGCTTCTTAAAACGTCAGAGGCTTGTGATCTTCATACATGAAAAAAATATTTACCTCTTCATTTTTCGCATAGATGTCGCTTAAGATTTTCATTTTTATGGGTTCCATGGGTGAGGATTATCATGTCAAATTTTAACCTGATGGAGTCCTTTCATAAATGGTGGAATTTCCTCCCAGACTCCTATGTACCGATGATGCGCCTGAGGAAGGTATTGCTGGCGTTTTCTCTTGATGATCATGCCTTTATTCTGAATCTTCTACTCGAATTGGAATCCCTTTGTTTGGTTATTCATCATTCCATTTCCAAGTTTCTTCCTCACTAAAGAATACATCTCTACTCCCCAATAATTTATTAGATAGTGTATTATAGAGATTATAGGCTTTAGACTCTCCACTATAGCTGATGAAGATGTACTTTTCACCACGATCATCAAGAATCCTTCTTCTCGCTTCTGGAACTTGAGCGTAGGCAACCCACCCAAAGATTACTAGGTGTACTATGCTCGGTTTGTAGCCACTCCATGACTCTTGTGGTGTCACGTTTCTAATGATTTTTGTTGGACACTGATTGAGCAGATAGGAAGTACATGCCACTACATCTGCCCAAAAGTTCTTTGGAAAGCTTTTCTCCTTCAACATGGTCCTCATCATGTCGAGGATGGTGCAGTTCTTCCTTTCTGCAATTCCATTCTGCTATGGTGTGTAGGAAGCAGTATATTGTTGCTTGATGCCTTGTACCCTACAAAAATCTTGAAAATCATTTGAAGTGTATTCTCCACCTATGCCAGATCTGAGAACTTTGATTCTATATCCACTTTCAAATTCAACACAAGCTTTAAACATTTTTAAGATCGCAAATGCAGAATATTTTTCATTGATTCAATACACACAGAGTTTCCTGCTGAAATCATCAATAAAGGTAATAAAATACCTCTTACCTCCATGTGAGGGTGTTTCAAGTGGTCCGCAGATATCAGTATGAAATAACTGAAGTGGTTCATTTGCTCTTCTAGAAACTCCACTTGGGAAGGATTTCCTTTGTTTCTTGCCATGTGTACACGCCTAACACACATGATTTGGATCTTCAATCATTGGAAGACCATGCACTATGTTTGATGAGGATAGAAGTTTAAGCCCTCTAAAATGCATATGTCCAAATCGCAGATGCCATCTATATGAGTCATTCTTCATGAGTCCCAAGAGACACTCCTTAGCCTTTGTGTTGATTCACAGTGGAAACAAGCAATTCTTCGCCATTTTTACTTGAGCAACATGTCTCCAGTGAGCATTCCTTATAGACAAAGAAGAAGTCTCCATGTGTATAACATACCCCTTCTCAATGAGTTCGCCAAGACTAATGATATTGTTTTTCATGTTTGGTACATAATACACATTAGAGATGTAATTTGGCTCACTATTTTTCTGATAGATTTTGATTTTACCTTTTCCAATCATGGGTACCTTTGATGACTCTCCAAATCTCACGTCACCATGAACTTCTTCTGTGAGTTCCTCAAATAGTTCTTTGTTACCACTCATGTGGTCGCCTGCACCCGTGTCGAGATACCACACATCAGGGCATTCACATGCCTTTTCTTGTGTGAGGATGAGTGTGGTATCTTCTTCATCAAGATGATATGTTTCAGCATAGTTATATCATTCATCGGGATCCATTTTTCTCCAACAATCAGAAGCATAATGACCAAATTTCTTACAGTTGTGGAATTGAATGTTCTTTGTGTTTCCATGACCATGCGTGAATCATCCTCCACCATTCCATCTTCCATGAAAGGTGGTAGGATTTTGTGGCTTTTTTGATGGCTTGGATAATATCCAGGCTCTCTTCCTCTTCCATGATGACCACCATGTTGCGTGTGGCCATTCTTTTGTTCTTTAGAGTCAACTTGGACTCCAAGGCATGCTCTATTGTTGAATCGGTATTCTTTTTCATCTATTGCTCATGCACTTGAAACGACCCCATCAGTTCTTCAATGGATAGTTTCTACAAATATTTTGATTCTTTGATTGCCACAACTGCATTCTCAAACTTGGTTGTGAGAGATCTAATTGATTTTTTGATTACTAGAATGTCCTCCACATTTCCACCATTCCTTTCCAAATTGTTAAAAATAACAATTAATCTTGAGAAATAATCGGAGATGCTCTCACCGTATTTCATATGCACTGCTTCAAATTATGCTCTTAATTTTTGAAGACATACCTTCTTTACTCGATAATCACCTTTGAAGATAGTATCAAGGGTATCCCAAGCTTTCTTGCTTGATGTTGCTTCTGCAATCTTTTCAAACGATGATTCGTCCAACCCTTAATAGAGGAGGAACAATGCCTTGTTGTCATTCTTTCTTTGAATTTTGAGGCCTGTCTTTTCATCATTTGTGAAGGCGGCTACTTCCATCGTAGAGGGTAAAATATACCCGTCGGTGACGATCTCCCAAAATTATTGCAACCCGAATCACACCTTCATTTGGATGAACCATCTTTCATAGTTGTCTTTGGATAGCTTCAGAACTTGTGGCTGGATTGCAGCCATCTTTAAAAAATTGGGGGATCTTGGTAACCTGGCCCTCTGATTCCAGTTTGTTGGCTATACAAGCCGTGAAATATGAGAGGAAAAAATAATGAAGAGGAATAAAAATTGGCACAAAAAAAAAGAGCTTTCAAGATTTGTATTTCACAATTAAAATTTCAGAATACAATTACATCAATTTATAGACCCACAACATTAAATACATAACATTTATGTTGGTACAAAGAAATACCAAAACATTAAATATAGAGAATCTATGAAAGTATAAGGAAAGGCCAAAATATTAAATGAAAATCATTTATAATGGATCCAAGGATACCAAAAATTAAATACGGAATATTAAAATCATTCGAAGAAAATAAATGGAGGTGGACCCATGGAAAAAAAATAGCATGTAATAAATGATGACAGTAGTAGCATTGAATCGTGGTTTTGGTTTGCAATTGCAACACCCTTTATGTATTAACTTGCAGTTTAGGAGGTTTTGGGGGACCATATTATTTTTTCCTCTTCATGGGATGAGAATCCGTCCATTCATGACCTCATGAGGATTTCATGAGATCATTATCTAGGAGGTAACCCCTAGATATCTCTTCACAACAACCTTAAACATTTCAAAGGTCTTCTTATAGAATAATCCATATGTTTACCTTTAGGCGGTCACATTTTGTAAGGGGCTTTACCAAGATATTCAAAGCATGGAATTGAACATGATGAATAGCTAGAAGGTGGATGTTTTTACTGATCTTAGGTGTAAAAAGGACGAGTTTTAGATCTGTTTCTACAACAAGAGAGAGATTCCAGAGAAAATATTTGAGTTAAATGGATCCATGAAGGGGATAGGAACTCCAGGAATTTTCATGCCTACCTCAAAAGAAAATTGATGGCGTGTATATTTAAATTTTTATAGGGAGGATGGGACTTTTTCCATTGACAAGAATATTATTAGGAGTACGACAGATAGCTTCCTCTAGTCCATTATAGCTTCCCCTATCCCGCTCATGGAGGGAGGGTACCCAAGTGGTTCCTCATTTTTGTTTGATGTCATACCTTGGGCTGTTTATAGTGAGTTGAATGGAATCTTGCCGGAGAACCCTACTAAGGAAAGGATGTGTGAGGAAATGTGTTCCATCAATCCTGTCAATGCTCTGGGGCCTGTCTCTTTCCCTGCTTCATTCTACCATATTTTCTGGAACATTGTGAGTATGATTCGTATGGTGTTGGAATTTTTTTAGCGAGGTAATATTCCTCATTTTTTCTACACTACTGACATTTTCATTGTGCTCAATTTCAAAAACCCTCGTTCTTGGAAACAATATCTCCATATCAGCATGTCCAATTTTCCATATAAATTTCTCGTAGGAATTCTTAACAAGATTTTCTCCTAATTCATTCCATGTTTGGTGGCGGAGGAGTAGCATGGTTTTGTGAAGGGATGGTCTATTCAAGGGGTTATTGTCATGGATCATGAAGTTATTAGTGAAATCAATTTGAAAACTGTTGGGAGAAATGTAGCCATCAAACAACAAACGAACAAGGATTATGATAGAGTGGAATGGAGTTTTATCAATAGGTTATTAGCCGGTATTGGGTTATTAGTGTGAGTGGTCAATCTTTTATTTCAATGCTTTATCTCCTCATTATTGGTTGCTGCTTTTAAGGGAAAATAGTTACTCTATTTCAAAGTGGTCAGAGGAATGAGGCATGGTGAACACCTTTCCCCCTCCATTTTTATCATGGCTCATGATGTTCTCAACTATTATTTACACCATTCACTAGATATGGGAATGGTTCATCCATTCCACAGAATCATCCAGCTAGAAATATCTCTCATCTTATATTTGTAGATGAAACTATATTATTTGTGAATGGTTGTATGAGGTCCATTCAGGGGGTCACTTATGATTTAGATATTTCATGTTCTTGGAGTGGGTAAGTGGTCAATTGAGAGGAGAGAAACTTATTTGTGACCAATAAATTCTTGGAAAGGTGGATAAGGTCTTTGGAAACTGGCCTGGGTATGAGAGAAGGGACCAACCCTATGATATTCATGGGTTGTATTATGTACACTAATATCTTTCACATCAAGAACATTTAATTGGTCATGGATAAAACCATGGAACACATCCCCAACTGGAAAAATAGGTTCTTATCCATTGGGAGGGATTTACCTTGATCAACTATGTTCATTCATTCAAACCTGTGCACATTCTATCAACCATGAAGGTCCCCAAGAAGGATATTCCTAACATTGAAAGGACATTGAATTTTTCTTATGGGATTACCACACACTACTATAATTCTTGTTAATTGCGATAGACTATTTTCTACGGGATCCTATCACAAATTGGATTTAGCGACGGGGCCCTGTCGCAAATAGCCCATTATAGAAAACGTTGTCACAAATACAATTATTTGCAATGGGCCCATCGCAAAATATATTATTTGTTATGGGAAACATCTCCATCGCAAATAGGACTCCGATAATATGTATTATATATACATAAACGATTTCACAACGGGCTCATCGCAAAAACAATTTGTGACGGGCCCTTGCCCCATTGAAAATATATATATATATATATATATATATACATATATATATATATATAACGTTCTGCGATGGGCTCATCGCAACAAATTATTTACGATGGGAAAATAGCCCTGACACAAATATGTTTCTCAAAATATTTAGTTATACCATTTGCGATGGGACCCCATCGCAAATGGTTTCATTGTAAATAATAAATTAATTTAAAAAAATAAAATTTAATAAAATTATGATTAATGAATAAATAAGATTACTATTATTAAAACAATAAAAAATATTAAAATTCTATATATTCACAAAAAAAATTAAAAATTAAAAATATTAAAAATTAAATTAGTTAATATTTGCACCGATATAAAAGGCAGAAAATGTAAATAATTAATATTATAATGTTAAATTTAATGTTGAGCAGAACGTATGTATGAGCTCTGTGATGTTCAACATCTGAAAGCCTTCGTTCATGAAATCCACTGAAACTAATATTTGGCTAATTAAAAACTGTTAATTGATTTTCCATTTCATAATTAACATTCCCCTCGTTTCATCCCATGCGATTGTGTTTTGATGGATATTGAGATTCAAAATAGTGAGAGCATAGAAAAGCAATTTCCTCTTGAAAATAAGCTTCAGCAATTGAGCCTTCAACTGATGCTTTGTTATGTATTTTTTTCTCCATTTTCTGCTTGCATATCTCGAATGGGTACATCCATCGAAACTGTACTAGACCTCCATATTTAGCTTCATGTCGAAAATGTAATATCAGATGTTCTATTGAGTCAAAGAAATCCGGTAGAAATATTTTTTCCAGTTTTCATATAATTACAACAACATCTTCTTTCAGTTTGAAACCGTGATGGATCCAGAATCAAGTAATTAGAATATTCTCTGGAACTATGTTCACCGTGTTGATACCAAAAAACATAATCTGGTTGAAAACCAAACCGCAAGAGATATCCCCCAACATTGTCAAATGTATCAAACATTCTCATAGCACATTTTTTACAAGGATACATAATTGTGCCTTCTGAAACATATTCTGGTTTTGAGGATGAAAATTTTAAGTAAGCTTCAACACCCTCAATATATACAGGATTTAAACCAGGACCATTTGGATTTCTGTGCTAATTTATCAATGTTTGATCATTTAATAATGACTGACGTCGTCTTCCTTGTTCCATATTTTTATACATAAAATTTAAAATCATCAATATTTTTGAATAATGTGAAACTACAAAAACACTATCTGAAAAAATAATATAAATAATTACAACTACTTAATAATTACCATTAATTAATGGTGACATGATTTCCAGTGGATTGGAGGCTACTCTTTTGTACGACGACTCATTTAATTGCATCTTTCTCACACTTTTTATTGCTAATTATTTCTACTTATTCCTAATTATTCCTAATTATTTCTAATTCATACATATTATTAATAATTCTTACAAATTATTTATAATTGTTACTAATTAGTACTAATTATTACAAATTAGTACTAATTATTACTAATTATTACTAATTATTACTAATTATTACAATTTATTACTAACTATTATTAATTATTACTATTTATTACTAATTTATAAATACATAACAATACATAGAAAAATGAAAACTTCTAGAATAATGAAAGGAAATTTGGTAATCGTCGTTGTGGAGATGATTACAAATTTTCCCTTCATTATCCAAGTAGATTTCGTTTACTAAATATTTCTAATAAAAAAATTATATTATCAATATTTAAGAAAAAATAATATTAATATTATTAAAATAATAAAATATTTATAAAATATTAAAACTATCAATATTTGCAACATACTTTTCTCTATTATTAACATTTTCAAATCTCAAAGGGTCGTCAATTGTCAAGTCATGCATAATAAAAAGTTTATGTCAGTAATGTCCAATGTAAAATCTATAATTGTACATTCATGGTTGATCATCTCGCAATTAGTGTTGCAATAGGACGACCAATGTAATGACTTTCTCATCTCTAAGAATCATCTCACATGACGCTTTACATAGATCATTCTTCCTTAAAAATTTGATGGGATATCAGTAACTTTCCCTTAAATTTTCAAGGAAAATGGTCTATGTAAAGGTTCATGTGAGATAATTCTTATAGATAAGAAGGGCATGACTTGGGTTGTCATATTGCAACACTACTTGCGAGGTGATCAACCAGGCATGGTCAATTATAGTGTTTACATTGGACATGGCTGACACAAACTTTTTATTGCACATTCCCTGATAATTGGCGACCCTTTGAGATTTTAACATGTCTAGAATAGAGCAAATCCTTTTGAGAATATTGATAATTTTAATATTTTATAATTTTTTTTATTATTTTAATAATAAAAATATTATTTTTTCAAAAATATTTATAATATAATTTTTTTATTGCTAATTATTGTTAATAATTTCTAATTATTTCTAATTATTTCTGTTTATTGCTAATTATTGCTAATTATTGCTAATTATTGCCAATTATTGCTAATTATTGCTAATTATTGCTAATTATTTCTAATTATTCTTAATTATTCCTAATCATTCCTAAATATTCCTAATCATTCCTAATTGTTCCTAATCATTCCTAATTGTTCCTAATTATTCCTAATTGATCCAAATTATTCCTAATTATTCCTAATTATTCCTAATTATTCCTAATTGTTCCTAATTGTTCCTGATTATTCCTAATTGTTCCTAATTATTACTAATTATTACTAATTATAACTAATTATTTCTAATTATTACTAATTATTACCAATTATTACTAATTATTACTAATTATTACTAATTATTACTAATTATTACTAATTATTAACAATTATAACTAATTATTACTAATTGTTACTAATTATTACTAATTAGTACTTATTATTACTAATTATTACTAGTTATTACTAATTATTACTAGTTATTACTAATTATTACTAGTTATTACTAATTATTACTAGTTATTACTAATTATTGCAAATTATTACTAATTATTACAATTTATTACTATTTATTACTATTTATTACTATTTATTACTAATTATTAATATTTATTACTATTTATTACTATTTATTACTAATTATTACCAGTTATTACTAATTATTTCCAATTATTACTAATTATTACTAATTATTACTAATTATTACTAATTATTACTAATTATTAATTATTATTACTAATTATTACTAATTATTACTAATTATTACTAATTATTACTAATTATTACTATCTATTACTAATTATTACTAACTATTACTAATTATTACAAATTATTACTACTTATATCTATTTATTACTAATTATATCTAAATATTACTAATTATATATAACTATTACCAATTATATCTTACTATTACGAATTATATCTATGTATTACTAATTATATATATTTATTACTAATTATATCTATTTATATCTATTTATTGATAATTATATCTATTTGTTGCTGATTATTTGTTGCTGATTGTATCTATTTATTGCTAATTATATCTATTTATTTCTAATTATATCTATTTATTGCTAATTATATCTATTTATTGCTAATTATATCTATTTATTTATAATTATATCTATTTATTCATAATTATATCTATTTACTACTAATTATTTCTAATTATATCTAATTAATATTAATTATGACAAGATATTTATAATTATCACTAACAATATCAATTTCTTAGTAAAAATAAAAATAAATAAAAATCAATTGAAGTCTAATTAAATTACAACTAATAAGGAACAATTAAAATTGACATAAAAAATAAAATAAATATGAATAAAATAAAATATAATTACCTTAATATTTGATATTTTGAAGATATTGACGCCCTCTGATTGCTCTCGTATAAATAATTTCAACTAAAAAAAATTTCTTTGAAACCGAAGAAAGAAAAGAGGGAGAGAGAAAGATATGAATGATTTGGGGAAAAATGAATGGGTGTATATATAGGTTAGATTAGTTGCAATGAGGTTATTAGCGATGGGTTTCCTGTCACAAATACCCTCGCCCACATTAATTACAGAATACGGTTAAATGGTTATTTACGATGAGACTCGTCGCAAATAGTTCCTGCTGACAGTCTTTTTGCGATGGGATGACATCTCATCACAAAACGTTATTAACCACCGCCGAGTATTAGCGACGGGATCCCGTCGAAAATACCACTGCGTTGTTTGGTGCGCATGCCACACAGTTTGGCCCGCATGTCGCGCCAAACTATTTGCGACGAAAGACATCTCCCCGTCGCAAATAATATTCACGCGGTTTGGCGTGCAAGTCGCGCCAAACTATTTGTGACGGGAGACGAAAACCCGTCGCAAATAATTGGTTATTTGCGACGGTGAAATTTTCCCATCGCAAATAGCTTCCTAGACGGGTTATTTGCGACGAGATTTCTTCCTGTCGCAAATAACCCATCGCAAATAGTGATTTTCCCATAGTGAAATTCAAGGGAAGTCATACTGGGATTCTTGGGGTAATCTTGCTAAACCTATTGATGCAGGAGGGATTAACCTCAGAAGTGTCTCAAGTTCTATAAATGGGTTACATGCCAAACAATCCTGGGAGTCCTCAGAGGGAAAATGTTTTTGGGGAAATTATGTGAAATGAATTTATGGATTGCTTGGGGGGTTGATTAGATTAAATCCCTCTAAAATATGGATGATGGATAAGCCTCATATAAACATTCTCCAAAAGCACTACTGATGGATTTTTGGATAGTGGAGAATAGTTATTGGATCACAACTAGTGTGGGAATCTGCAAGGATTCCCAAACCTCCATTCCCTGAATATCTTCTCCAATGTATTATTTTAGGACCCATAATTCATTTAGGACACCCTGGATACTGATATGAATGACTCATTTGTCATTATCGACATGTAAGATGACCCAAATCGATGTGTCTTCACCGGCTCGGCTACATGTACGTTTAATATTCTTGATTTTTTTTCAAATTGATGTCTTTTACTTTCCCCCAGGATCATTGGGGGACACTATATTGTGTAATAATATCCCCTCAATGTATCTTTTCCTAGTGTGGAATATCCTGTATCGTGCCTTGCCTTCCGATGAGAATATCTTGAGGAGATGTATTTACCTTGCACCGAGGTATTTTTATTGTATGGAGTTTCGGTAGGAATCCACAAATTATCTTTTTTTCAACAGAAAATGGACTAAGGCCACATGGAGTGCATTTGGTCATTTCACCAATCAGTCGGACCATCTATACTCAGCTGAGTCCATCCTCTAGGCTTGGTTTCATGGTGCCAAGGGCCACTGTGAAGAGAGAAAGGCCAAAACTCTAATTTTTTACTATGGCTTGCTAGTTCATTTGGTAGTCTAGGAATTATATTCTCCACCAAATGTCATTGAACATCATCACAAGAATCTTCTTCAACATGGGGAACTTAATTATGGACTTCTCCAGACATTTTAATGATTCTGTGAAAGCACATTCTATCATGGATCTTGTCCC
This sequence comes from Viscum album, assembly GCA_963277665.1. Classification (NCBI taxonomy): domain Eukaryota; kingdom Viridiplantae; phylum Streptophyta; class Magnoliopsida; order Santalales; family Viscaceae; genus Viscum; species Viscum album. Next base: position 956,998,952 of record OY728123.1, read on the forward strand.
CTTGACCTTCTTTCCCAAAATCATCACTCTCAATTTGGGGAAATGGAGCAGGTGGAGACCACCCCTCTCCAGGTGAAAATTGAACATGGATGGATCTTGTGGTATGTTATATATGTATGGGGGTGGTGTTATCCGAGATCACAAAGGGTCATTCATTGGGAAAATCACTGTTGTTTTTGGAAATGGTGATTCTCTTCAAGAGGAAGCCCGTGCAGTGCTCACTAGGCTCCTCCTTTACAATCAACAGAGCCTTTCTATTAGTGAAGTTTAAACAGACTTGATAGTAATATTTAATGCACATTCATGAAAAGGACCCACTCAGAGTTACATTAAATATACCATCAAAATATTCAAGAGGATTATTGATGATCCATTGACCATTATTCACACTTGAATAGAAGGTAATGTGGGGGCTAACTTTCTAGAATCTATATCATCTCATAGCGACCAGTTCATTGTATTTTCTAGCCCAGTGTCTTTCTCCTCTGAGGGTACCAACTTGTTTCGGAATAATTATCTTGGTCTCTATTATTTTATACCCCCTTATTTGTTTTTCTTGTCGACTTTTTAGCCTTTTCTTGAATAATAATAAAAAGGTCTCTTGTGGTAGTACAAGTTGAACAACCAGCGTCACTCTAAACATTACCCCTTTTCTAATCTATTATATAAATTTCCTAAAACTTTATAACATCTATTTAATATTAATATTATCACATAAAAAATATAATTGGAGGAGATTATCCAAAAGAATCAACAAGATCATCCAAATCCATTTTCCAAAATAAATAGTCATCTCTTATGAGCATGTTGATTGCTAGCTTCAATGTCTTTTTCCCATTACTATACATCTGTTATTCACATTGTCGTCAGTGAGTATATTATTACTCAAAGACACATATTCATCAAACATTAACATTACATTGAGAAATTACATTGATAAAAAATATAATACCTAATAAATAATCCATTTGTGTACATTACCCCCTTATATGTGTCAAAAAATGGTGATATTTGATTGAATCACATTTAGAAAAAATATACATTGGTAACATTACATTTAATTTATAATGTGTTTATTTATTTAATAATGAGTTTCATTAACATAACAAATATGATGAGTCTCAAGTTTTAATTAAATATATAAATTCTAATATGAATATATAAAAGGGACCTTATTTAATGTCATATAATGAATTGAAATAATTAAATAAGCATCAACATGAAAACTTTTATATTATTTTTATAACCCCATGTGATTCTCAAGGGGCAACACTGGTACCATTTTTTAAGAGGAAGGATTAGTTAATCAATTATAGAATTGAAATCAAAATATAAACAAGTTAATAATCACCCAAAAGGTTTATCTATCATATATTTATGAGTTCATAGGTAGTCATCATTGTGAATAATATTTTCCAAAGATAAATATCATATCTACATAAAAACATTTATGTTTAAAAATAGATGATGCATTTAAGAAATAGTTCTATATAGTATATGGAAACTATGAATTTATATTGATTCCATTAGAACATAAAAATTCATTTTTTTCATTGTCAGACTGAAAAAAAAAGTAAATAATGATTACAATTTAAAATTAGTGTTTGATTTTATAGTCGATTTTATAATCTATTCAAACAAATTAGAAAAACATAACTAGGATTTCTATATTTTATAGAAGCCATTATTAAAGGATAATATTTTTCCAATATGTATATTATGTAATTTTTTGTTTCATAAAGTATCATTATTAATAATTTAATAACAAGAATGGGTATATATTTGGATCCTATAATAGTAATGTAATTAAATAATAACTTATAAAAGCTACAGTAAAGGAGAGCTATAGTATTCATTGATTTGATATATATTATTAATGATTCAAGAAAAACATATCAGGATTATCAAATATGAAAATATAGTCATCTTAGAAGGTAGACTTGATTCCTTGATAAGATGAATGGGAAGGATTCAAATAAAGAAAATATAAAATGGTTTATCATTAAACATATACCATAATACCCTATAATAGGGATTTTTATCGGAAAGAAGCTATTATTCTGTGATGGTATTGGATTATAATCATTTTCAAAATGACATAGTGGTAACCTATTCCACATTTAATTAATGACCATAAATAACAATTAACTAAATATAGAACTGGGGTGAGAAAGCCTCATAATTAAATTAAAAATATATTTTAATGATATATATAAAAGGAATCATGATATATACGATAATTAAAATTGAAATTTACATATTTGTACTAATATATTAGAACATGGGTGAAGTGTTATTGTTAATATTGACCAAGGATAATAACCACTCAACACATTACTATATTGGGAAGGAAAAAATGTTGTTGATAATCTCAATAGAAATTGTATCAGTACCATAAAAATTAGGAGGATTGATAGGTACCAAATATTCATGGATATATAATTCATTGATAGTGAATTAATAATATAATAGGTGAATTGAGACCTTTCCAATGTGATTTCCCAACTTCATTACCATTTTTTGGTTTAAGGAGGCATAGAAGGATAATTGGAATTTGAAAAATACTACTACAAAAATTCTATTGTTAAACAATTAAAAATATTAAATTATAAATTTTTTAAATGAATATGACTCCCTTTTATAATATAATCAATGATTGAGATTTACGATTGGTTTTATAGATCATAATATTCTATTAACTAAGGAATCCCAAATATGTATACTGATCACCAAGAGATATTATTTGAGTACTTGAAGAGGGAGATTTCAATGTATATATAATTTTTTATAGTGTTACAAAATTTCATTCATGATGTTTCTCCATATGAAATTGTTTATCATAATTCCATATTTTCCATATATAATTCAATCATTAATTTATAATAATTTTGTGAGACCAACATTCCAATATATTCATGTAATTGACCTTTTATATTTTCATAGTAAATGAAATTCATTGTGTCTTTCTTATTCACAATAAAATAATCATCTCATTAAATTGAGACAATCCTTGATGAATTTATTTCCAAACACTCAACATATAATGAAATAAACCTTTTTTACTCTATGGTCTCCACTACCCAAATATCAATGAAATTTATCCTTATATTCTTTAGAGATTGTGAGAGTTGGTTAAGTTAAACATTATTGTTAACATATGTTGACAACTGATAATGAATAATAATAAGATCATTTAATTCGGTCATTATCCAATATGTATTCTCCTCAATAAATCATAAATCACATTCAATGTCAAAAAATTTATATCTGGTCCAAGTAATAGAATAAAACCAAAATCATTGTGTGAGAAACCATAATCATAGGGAAACCGCATAATCATGAAAAAATTACTTATATGATGTCTAAATCAAGACACTTTTTTCTATATATCAATTATTAGGATAAATGTAGATCAATCAAAATCACAATATTTTTAAAACCATCATGATAGTTCTTTTTTTTTTTGAATTTCCAATGAATATCCATTAGGAGTGTCAAACCATGTGTACATCAAGGCCTCCTATCATTTACCAGTTGATGATAAATTCTAGCTCAATGCCCCATTTTTAGTGTTATTACCACTAGGTACCACTATGCCAGAGCCACATTGTCATGACACCCTCCCCACAATGTGTACCCCTCCTAGGCCGATAATGGGAGAATAGAGATAGTGAACCCCTGGTTCTCACCTTTAGTAGGACCCTGGTTGGTGACTATCACTGAGGGTATAATGAACATGCAGATGGGAGGAATTTCCCTCTATGAGAAAAACATGATAAAGTAAGAGATAATATGGACCCCAACCAACCCCTTCTAGTCTACAATATAAAAGAAATCCAAGTAAAAAAATGGAATGTCATGCCAGAAATATTACAACTAAAAGTAAAAACATCAATTACCAAAAAAAATTAAAGATGACACTGACCACGAAGCCAAAAAATCCCCTAAAACCAATAAGATAGTAGTAATCATCTTGATCTCCACCCCAATCCAACTTACATGAAACATAGTTTATATAAACGTTGGGTGAGTATAACAGTTTACCTAGTAGGATCCTCCCCGGAGCCTCTCCTGAAAATGTAATGAAATCATGCTAAATCATAATGAACAAAAATTGAAACAAACTCATCTCATAAATATGTATACTAAGTTCTCAACCTCACCATGTATTATCTCACCAAGTATCTCATATAAGAGCATATAATATAATAAAGATTATCAAGGGTACCCCATTACTACTTCCCCACCGGTTTTCCTCTTTTCCCTAATGTCGCACATCCTGATGATATATCTCCAAAAAAACTTATCCTGAAGTCACCTGGGAGAAGCAACACAACACGAACCTCATGCGTCAACATGAACCTCTTGCCTCACTCCACCAAATCCACATAACCAAAGTAACCAGGTAGTTATAGGAGCCAGTGCAACCCGTATAATGTGTATCATGCATCATGTATTACACCTAAAGCCATTAAAACCCATATGCATTGTAAGAACCCTCAAGCCATCACATCCTATACACGTTATACGTATATTAGCCCTTAGTAAACTTTATATACAATATATGTGTGTGAAATATCCTCAATCCATTGAATCCCTCTATAAATATATATTAGGAAATCTAACCACCATGTATAATAGCACAAGTATCTACCAAGAGAAGAGAGTGGGGCCATAGGGGGTAGTAAAAAATCCATCCTCCCACTGGGATGTTGGGGAAAACACCCCCAGAGCTCAGAATCCTTGGGGTGTCAATTTCCATAACCGATAGGGTAGAGTAGCATATAGACACTAAAAAAATTAAATGATATAATATATCTCACAACCAAACTATGTGCATAGCCTAGTCTTAGACTCAACTACAGTTAACATCTATTAGACTCCCCACTACCCCTAATAAGACCGGATATTCTATAAGCACATAACCATTTAAATAGATACATTATATTACTTTATACATTTTTATTAGTTTCATATTATGTTTATTAATTATTTAATCATTAATTATCCATTATCATTTACACATTTCATTACATTATTATCATAACAATGTCTCATTCCCTCTGGGTATAACCAAATCAAGTCCATGGTTTCTCAGAATTATAACCACTGAATTGCATCCCAGTAAGATCCAACCCCATGGGTTAAACATTTTTTCATTTATTTATCAATCATTACCATATTCCATATTTCTAGGAATTATAGAAAAAAAATCATTCATACCAAATAGAACAAGATCAAAATAATGAGTAGATGAATTACCCATCGAGTATTTTCCCCAATATTTCAAGAGTGTAGACCCATCCAACCATTAGAATCTAAAAACCGAAATCACATGGTATACACCACACACATTTTCCTCCCTTAGAAAGAGAGTAAAAAACTACATGCATCAAGTAGTGGGGAATGTAATTATGATAAACACACAATATTTTCAACAATAATCCAACTATTATATCAACAAGTAAGCCTAACTTCAACTTTTTATATCATTTACGGTGTCCTCCCCGAAACCACATATAAAAACGGTGTATCTTGCCTCTCTAGGAGTTAACTAATATAAAACAAAACCCGACCTACATGCCACATGTACCACAACAACCCCCCAGGCTTAGCCATCCCAAGGGAAAGTCACATTCAAGCCTCCCTACCCCACATACCACACGTCACATATCCAAATCACATATCAATAAGTAGTAGAAAACATTGAAATGATCTCCCGGCCCCAAAGCAATGAATTCAGCCTTCACAAAAAAAGATCTCTCAGAACTCCAAATAATAAGTCACTTTTTCTTTACATGAATGTGGGAAACTAAAGAACAAAAGGGATTTATTGTTATCATATAACTAGTTCTTATTTCATCCTGTAATAACTGATTAATTATTCACAGGTTTCAATTATGGGAAACCTAAACAACAATTTATCAAATGCTATCAAAAAATAATTAAAAAATTAATATAACCAACCTTTAGGTATTTTATCAACAAGAATCAACATTCTTCGGGTTCATTAGCTAACTCGATTTAATATTTATATCAACATCAAATTTATTAGCACTGAATTATAACGACAAAAACTGGATTTATTAAAAATTCCTCATTAACCAATTAGCCAATTAATTTTAAATTAATTCTGAATTTACGATAATTACCAATTTCCACCAAGAAAATCATGGTAAACCAAGAAAGGCATATATATCACATAATCATTAAAATCAAGAGGCAAACTGTTATCACAGTATAAAGAAACAACATCGCTAAGTGATCGATACAAATTCATTAATCTTGTTCAACAATTTAATTAGGTAAATTCCATAATGATACAAGGGGAAAATCATGTTAAAACCTTGATTGAACACAAATAAATATATAATCAATGAATCCACTACCATAAAAGTGCATCCACATTATTCAAAGAAGATTTAATCAACATAACTGATCCAGATCACCTCTCTTACAACAACTGCATCCACCCGAGGACGCCACGCCACAACCGCATCATCCCACAATCAATGAAACTCCATTAGGTACATGGAGATAAAGTTCCACCACATGGATAAGATAAAATAGAGAAAAATGGATTAAATAATTCAAAATAAATGAGGTATATCGTACCTTGGATCGAATATGGATCACTATAGATCGAGATGGAAGGTCGAGATCCATTGCCTTAGAAGGGATCTCCAAAATGATGATGAGAGGATTAAAAAATTCACCTGAGGTCAAGAGAGAGGGATTATGAGGCAATAGTGTTTGACAACCAAAGTGGATGAAATATTTTAAAACATAAAAAATCATGGGATTACATTATGTGTAATCCCCTTTCATGTCGAGTACCCCCCAAAATTTTATTTTTTTCAAAAACAACATTCCACCATTAACCTTTGTTTATTTTTAAATCCCAAAAATATTAAACAATGTGAATACAACATTCAAGGAATGAAAGTTCCCTAAATTATCACTTGAACTCCTTTAGAAATCCTGTGAGCCTCCTCCAAGAACCTCAGTATCCAGAAATAGCCAAATCGTTGATCCTGTAAATCTTGGACCTTACATCTGATACCTATAAAAACATTCTCATCCTCAAGAACCCAAAACCCACCATGAGAGGGAACATAAATGGGTTATATAAAAAACCACCTCATGAGATACCTCTTAAAATATTTCTCCACCACATGATCTCACCACCTCACTAAATGAACAAGCACGAAACCACACAACCACAACAATCGGATCACAAAAACCCTCTCATGGGAGATAGGTATAAAAAGGGAGAAATAAAAAAATTAAAATAGGGAAATCCATCACATAAATAAAAAGTTTTATACTCACAAAATGAACAACATTATAAGGGAAGAGATAAACATTAAATAGCTCAGGGTACTGAGTGCATGTATACAAATCACATTCCTAGGTAATCACCTCCTCGCTAATGTGATACCACAAGAAAAGAACCTAAGGGATATCACACCCATGAAACACCTTCTAATTTCGGACCTAGATCATTACAGACCACTCCTCTAAGGTCACACAATATTCAACGTAAATATTTCCCCAATAAATGATGTGAGAGTATCCAGGAAGATAATGATGGAGCTATGACACATGAAAAATATCATGTATACAGAGCATTTGTAGGGGATGAATTATCTGATATGCCCTAGATCCAACATGTTCCAACACCATGTAAGGCCAAAAAAACTGGGATGGAAACTTACTTCCACGACCCAACCTTCTCTGCCCATATGGGTAGTCACCTTAAAAAATGATCTCCAAAATCAAACTCATTATGTCTCCTACTATGATTGGAATATTATTTATGATGATCTTGTGCAACCTTCATACCATCACAAATCAGATGAACCATCCATATTTCATTATGTACTAGTTCTGGTTCAAGATTTGCAGACTCTCTGACCTCAGTCCAGCACAATGAAGAACATTATGGTCAGACATATAAGTCATTAAAAGGATTCATGCTGATGGTGGATTGTAAAATATTGTTTTCAGAGAAATATTTCAAGGGAAGGTTTTGATCAATAAACCTCCAAAATCTAGGATAAAAGATTGAAACAAGTCTTCAAGATTCTGGACGGTCTGCTTTGTCTTACCATCTGTCTGCAGATGAAAAGCAGTGCAAAGGCATAATTAAAAACCAAAAGCATGTTGGAGACCTCTCCACACCCTAGTTGTAAAAGGATGATCACAGTCAGAAATGATCATCCTTAGGACTCTAGGGAGTCTCACCTCCCCCTCTAGATACTACCTCGATAGAACTGCCATTGAGCTCGACTCCTTGATCACTATAAAGTGGGAAGATTACAACAAATGATCTACTTCTGCCCATATATCTTCAAATCCTCCCAAAGTTCGAGGTAATTTAGTAAAAAATTCCATCAAGATTTCCTCCCACTTCCCCTCAGGAACATCTAATGGATGGAGAAAACCACCTGTAACATGGTGCCCAACCTTCACCTTATGGTAGACCAATCATTGAAACACAAACTCTAAAACTACATGCTTCATCCCAAGATAGAAAAACTGACCACTCAAGGCTTGGTACATCATTATCACACCAGGATGTACCACTATGGGAGATATATGGAACTTTAATAGAAATCTCTCATGAATTTCCAATTGAATGAAAATCCTTCCTTGAAATATCACTCCGTGTTGGTTATCTTCACACCAACCATTAGGGTCTTTTCCACAATAAACTCGGTCTCTTTAGACCTCCAACTCAACATCCCCCAACAGGGAATTATCCACCTTCTACACTAGAGATGATTGAACCATCATCTGGGAAGGAATCCTCTTCTCTTGACTTATCCCATATCAATGTGAAATATTTAAATTTATTCCATCAGCCGCCAAGAATCACCTGATTCATGAACTACATCATTGCAAAACTTCATGCTCTATGAATCAGCTACAATATTTCCCATTCCAGGGGTATAGAGAATCTCAATGTCATAATACAATAATAACAACATCCACAGACATTGAATCAGGTTCAAGTCACCTTAGGAGAAAATATACCTTAGATTCCAATGATTAGTAAAGACCACAAAGTGCTCATCGATGAGGTAATGTCTCCATAACATCATAGAAAAGGCTACTACCTTTAACTCGAGATCATGGGTGGAACAGATATGCACAAGGGGATGTAACTACCAATACCCATAAGAAACGATTGATATCTAATATATATGAACACATCCCAACCCAATATGTGAAGCATCATAAAAATCCTCAAACTGAACTCCTTCTGTTTGTAGAAAAAAAACAAGAACAATGACCAAATTCTCCTTCAGATACTCAAAATCATTCTGACACTAATATGTCCACAACAATGATGGATCTTTTCTACTCAGTGTTGTTATTGGAATTTCAACATTAGATAAATGGACTAAAAACCTCAGACAATAGCTTGAAATACCCAGGAAACATTGCACCTTAGCCATTTTCTCAGTGAATTCCCAAGACATAACTACTTATATCTTAGATTGATTCATAGATAATCCATCATGGGATATAAAATTCCCCAAGAAACAGATATATTGATCCCAAAAACCACAATTTAGTAACTTCCTAAAGTAGCTGCTAATGAAGGAGAATTCCCAATATGGCGCGTGGATGCTCTGCACGCTCCTCCTAGGAAACATAGTACAAAAGATGAATTTGTTGAAAAACACCCTAAACTTATATAGGAACTCATGGAACAAAATGTTCATTAACCCCATGAACATATCTGTATAATTATTAACACCAACCGGCATCACAACAAACTTGTGATGCCCGTGACGACAATAGATAGTAGTCTTTAGAATATCCTCATACTTCACGAAATTTTGATGATATACCAACTGAAAATATATCTTTAAGAACCAAAATTCACCCTTCAGTTGGTTGAAAAAATCATCAATATGTGGAAGAGGATAGTGGCTATTCACTGTCACTTGGATCAAGTGACGATAATCGATACGCAACTGCAAAATACAATTAGCATTCTTCATGAAAAAAACTAGTGCACCGCATGATGAAAAACATTTCTAAACAAAAAAAACTGAATTAGACTATCAACCTATATATGTATATCTTATAACTCAAAAGGCTCCATCTGATATGGAGAAATCGAGATAGGATACATGTATGGATGTAGTTTAATTCCAAACTCAATATCTCATCGAGGGTGTAATGCTACAACATTTTTGAGAAATACATCATGGTAATCTTCCATTAACCTAGGAAAATCAAAGTGAAAAACTTCCAAATAACTAAACATTATCTTAGCCATCAAGGATTAACTTTAAGAAACATGATTTTGACCCATCTGAGCATCAATCTTTCCACTAAATGCTACTAGATCTCCATCATCATTAATGAAAAAAGCTTACCACCTGAAAAAATCCATGATAACCTACACAAAATAAAAACAATTCATTCCAAGGATGAAATAAAATGATTTCATCCCTATAATATAACAATCTCCCCCCATGAGTGGTTCTACCACAACACAGGTCATAGTCTATTTGTAATTCAAATATGTTTTCTTGACCACCAACTGACATAGTCAATGCCAAGGGCACTGGATGTCTCTATACCTCATGTCCCAAATAGTGGATAAGGGTAGGTGATATGAAGGAGTGTGTCACTTCTGAATCAAAGAAGGCATTCACCCAAGTAGAAAACAAGAAAAGGGTTCCACAAATGATGCCAGACGTGCCTGACCCTTGAAAATCTAAAGAATGACGCTGACCACAATCTCCTCCACAACCTCTCTTACAGTGATAAAGACCACCTGCATGGCCACACTCTACTATCTGTGGATGGAAGTCATCCTAAGGTTGTCGTATTCCTTCCCATTATTCCTTCTACTGATCCAATGTGGTGAAAACTATTGTTGCTTCCTCAGCTGGAACTGCCTCAATAGAGGAACCTAAAGCGGAACACATGACACATGCTGACCGATATCAATGGTTGGGCACTCTTGATGCCTATGAATATTTAATCCCTAAGAAAAACATGTGTCTTATCTATTATCCCACATCTGAGATCCACCACCCCCGAAGAAACAAGAAATTGAGGGTTGAGACCTACACCCAACTAATCAAAAGCTCTACTATCCTGACAACTAAGAACCCTTGACAACAGCTCTGTTTCGTGAGGAATATTGATGACTCCTATCTCATGAAAATTCAGTTCTTGATAATGTCCTCTTGCTGAAATCTTTTCTCTCCAACACCTCAAAATAAATCTTCAACATGAACAGGGTGACCTGGATCTGGATATATGGATGCAAAGACTCTTCTAAATATCATTCCTTGGTATCCACATCAGGAAACATGTCCTAATAATATCACAAAAGGTGCCAAAAATCGACTCCAAACTCTCTCGTAGTGGAGATCCCCTTCCAAAGGCTACGAAACTACTAATGATTGATCAGATTAATATTCGAACAAAGAAAATAGACTTTGAAATTCTCTCAAAACTCCACCCATGGTATTTGTAACTCCTCGAAATCCCCACAGAATTTGAAAAATCAATTCCTCATGGTCCCCAAAATGTATTGTCAAAACCAATGAGACCAAATACTCCTTCCATGAATGGATCAAACAGAAAGCTATCTCCACCTCCTCCAACCATTCTTCTATGACTGAATGTGAAATGGATCCTTCATACCCTTTTAGATTCTGTCACTTAAAATATTTTAGCTTCATCCTCCAAGTGTCATTATCATCAACATCTACCCTGCGATGATATGATGGCACACCTTGCTGAAGATCTTCTGTGCAAACCTGACGATGTCATCGACCTGGAGCCAAACCTACAGAAGAAGAAACAAATTGAAATCCTAAAAATAGAATATGGAATACATTAACATTAATTAATTGATTTATTTTATTCATTTTAGGTTAACCTTTCCCAAGGTCTATCCATTCAAACACATGCACAAAGAAAAATGATGAATGATCATTTCCTCGGTCTCTACCCTGAAACCAGTATCACCGCATTTATTAGATACTGTAAGCTTCAAGGTAAATGAATAATATCACCGGGGGGGTTTGAGTACCCATGTCTCATCCGGTATCCAGTGTTTAGAGTTATTTCTAATATTATCTAACATAGTTTATCTACAAACCCATGCCACCTCACACGTTCCTTACCTTGAATTTCATCATATCCCTCAATCATCCCTCTGATACCACTCTATCATGACCCCTCCCCACAATGTATACCCCTCCTGGTCCAGAAATCGGAGAAGATAGATAGTGACATACCCCAATTCCCACCTCCAGTAGGCGTTGGGTTGGCGAGCAGCACCGATGGTATAATAAACAAGCATATGAGAGGCATTACCCTCTAAGAGAAACAAATGCAGAAGAGAAAGACAAGATAGAAACAAACAAACCCTTTCTTAGACTACAATATAAATGAAACCCAAGTAAAAAAAAGTAATTTCATGTAATAAGTTCGACAACTGATAAGAAAAACTACAAGTACCAAAAGAAAGTAAAGACGAGATCGACCATGAATCCAAAACATCTCCAGCAACCCACAAGCTGGTTGTAACTATCCTGATCTCCAAGCTACTTCGAATGACCTGAAAAATTGTATATAAATATGTGGGGTTAGTATAACAATAATATAAGTAGGATCCTACCCAGATCTTCTCGTTCAAAAGACAAGAAAGCTTGCTAAAGAACAATGAAGAAAAAGTAAAACTAACTCATCACCTAAACATGTATACTATGTTACAAGCCTCACAATGGATACCCTCCCAAAGTATAACATGCAGTAGAATATAATTTAATAAAGTATATAAAGGGTACCCCACTTCTACTTCCCTACTATTTTTTTTCTTTTCCCCAGTATTTCACATCCTGAGAAATTCTCTCAAAAAATGATGGCCTACAGATACCGGGGCGAAGCACCAAAAAACACACCCTACTCATTACATCACCACCTCCACATAAACAATGTGAAAAGGTAGCTCTAGTATCCACTATAGACCATATAATGTATATTATAAGTCATTTATTATACCTCATTCCATTACAACCTATACACTGAGTATGTTTCTTCAAGCCATCACATTCAATACATGTTATACCAATTGTACTCCTTAGGAAACTATATCCATTATATATGTGTGTGAAATGACCATAATCCCTTACAACCCTCTACAGACATATAATGGGAATACTAACCACTGTACATACTAGCACATGTAACTACCTGGAGAAAAGTGGATGGCTATAGTAGGTAATCATACATCCATCCTCCCACCGAGATATTTGGAAAAACACCCCCAGGGGTCAGAATCCCTGGGGTGTCAATTTCCCTAATAGATAGGGTGAATTAGAATATAGAAACACAAAATGTACATGATATAATATATCCCACAACCACACTATAGTCATATCATATTATTAGACTCAAATGAAGCTAATGTCTCTTGGACTCTTGACTACCACTCCTACAACTAGTTATCCTATAATCATAGACCCATTTAAGGAGATACATGAAATTACATTATCCATTTTTATCAAATTCAATTAATGTTAATTAATTAATTAATCTTTAATTAATCATTATCATTTACCAATTTTAGTTAATTAGTATCACAACCAAGTCTTAATCCCCCGAGACATAACCAAACTGAGTCCACTGTTTCTCAAAATTATTACCTCAACATTATGTCACAGTTATATCCATCCCCATGGGTTAAACATTTATTAAATTCATTAACAATCATTACCAAATTACATATTGCTAGGAATTCTAGAAAAAAAAAATTTATGATACCAAACACAAGGGGATCAACATGGTAAGTTGATGAACTACTCATCGTGTATTTTCCACCTGTATCATAAGCGTAGATCCATCCAACCATGATAATCTAAACATGGAAATATCGTGGAAAAACTCATGCATCATTGACTCCCATAGAAGTAGTGTAATAAAACTATCTACCTTATGTAGTTTGGAAAGTAAAGTAGCTAAACAATCAAAAGATTTCAAATACATCTCACTTTCATATCAATGAGTAAGCTCAACTTCAAACCATTCCATCATATCTTGTTGCCTCCTCAACACCACTTTCATAAACAAATTTATATTTACACCATATGAGTCATTTTCTACTACAAAAATTGGGACACCCTACCCCGCATACCACAATATCCCTCCAAGATCATCTATCTCTAGCTCACTTCACATCCAAGACTCCATGCCCCACATACCACAAGACTGTTATCCTGAGCTAATTAGAATAAGAAAGAACAAACATTGCAATAGGATCTCAACCCCAAAAAATGAATTCATCTGTTACACATAATGAGCTCTCGTGACTCTAAAGCATAAGGAAATCAACATTACATGTAAGTAGGAAACACGGGCCCTATAATGGAATTATCTTTATCACAGAACCAGTTCTTATTCCAAATTTAATTAACCGATTCAATATTCACTGGTTCCAAGATAGGGTAACCTAAACATAAATCTATCACAAGATATTATACATTAATTAAAAAAATTATTTAACACACCTTTAGTTATTTTATGAATAAGCATCACCATGATTTAGGTTCATTAAAAAATTCGATGAAACATGTTTATCTACATCAATTTCATTAACATCAAATTATAACAACAACAAAAACCTGATTCATTAAACATGCCACTTTAACCGATTATCCATTTAATTATCAATTAATTCCTTATTTATGTTATTTTCCAATTTCCAGCATGAAAAACATGATAAACCAAGAAAGAAATATATATCAAACTATCTGTCAAATAAAGAGGCAACCCGTTATCAGGATATAAAGAAACAACATCACTACACAATAGATTCCAATTATTTATTCTGGTGTAAGTATTTAGTTAGGTCATTTACGATAACATCCAAGAAAATAAATCAAGATAAAAATATGATTTCACATAAATAAATAGAAAATCCATAAATCTCTTACCTCAAAAGGCCTTCAACGTTCTTCACCTGATAACATATCAACACCATATATCCTGATCAACTCTCCTATAACAACTACATCCTCTCGAGGGCATCGCGTCACAATATCACTAAAAAACAACCAATGAAACTCAATTAGAAACATGAAGAACAAGTTCTATAATATAGAAAATAGAAATGGGAGGGAAAATGATCGATTAAATAGAAATAAAATAGGTTAGTCATACCTTATATCAAATATGTATTTTTATATACCGAATATTGAAGTTAGATATCGATTCTCGTTGAAGGAATCTCCAAAATGTTAAAGAGAGGGTTCCGTGGTCAGTTGGGGTCAAGGGAAATGGATGCTGAAACTATAGGGTTTGAGAATTTGAGTAGCATAAATGTTTTAAAACATATAGAATTAGTGGAATGTAGGACATGTAATACCCTTTCACATTGTCTAACCCTCAAAATTTTGTTTTCGCCAAAAAACATGACCCCTTTCACATTTATTTATTTTTCAAACCCTGAAATATTACACAGCATGAATCCTACAATCACAATGAGATTGTTCTATTCTCTTAGATTTTAGCACCTGAACTCCTCCAGACATCCTCAGAGCCATGTTCTAGCACCTTAGTATTTGGAAATATGCAATGGGTTGATCCATGTAGATATAAGACCTTAAAATAAGTACCTATAAAAAACATTACCATCCACTATAATTGAAAACCAAACTAGATAAGAAACAGAAACTGGTCATTTGAACAATCACCTAGTGAGATACCTCTGAAAGTATTTCACTACCACATGAGATCACCTCCTAACTAGATGAGCAATCAAAAAACCACACAACAATTTCAACCATCTCCAAAATACTCTCCCTGGAAAAATACCTATAAAAAGTGAGAATTCCACAAAAAGAAATAAGATAAGTCCATATCATAAGTAGAGAACGTCTATAAACACAAAATGAACAATGTCACATGTGAAGAGAAAAACATCAATCAAGTTGGGGTATTGAGATCATATCTATGACTCAAGTTCCCATGTACACTCCAACATGCTATAGTTCCACCACAAGACACAAACCAATGGGATATCATGCCTAAAAAACACCTTCTCTTAAAGGTCCCAGATCTATACATGCCACTCCTCGATGGTCTCATCATCTTCAACATCGATCTCACCCCAATCGATGGTGTGAGAGTAGTTATGATTTTAACTATGGATCTACGTCACAAGAAAAACATCTTGTATCTGACTCATCAATATGGAAGATCTATCTGATATAAAAAGACTAAAACATGAGCCAACACCTAAAAAGTCCCAACTAAAAGGGAGAAAGATTATCCAAATGACCAAACCTTTGATTCCTACCACATGAAGTCACCTTCATGATCAAAGGATATCCAATGTAAAACTCTGGAGGTCTACTCTGATGATCAGTAGTTGGTTTTGGATGATCCAGTGCTACCTTTATCCCATCACAAATCACCTGATCCATCTCTTTCGTATTCTATATAAGTTCGAGTCTGAGAATTGTGGAATCTCTGACCATAATCCAGAATAATGGTGAACAGTAAGGTCTGCCATATAAGGCTTTAAATGGATCCATGCCAATGGTGGAGTGAAAAATATTGTTTTAAGATAACTCCACTAAGGGAATGTTATTCTTCTAAGAACCTCCCAAATCTTGTATATAAGAGCGCAAAATAACTTCAAGAGTCTAGATGGTCTTCTCTGTTTGACCGTCCATCTACAAATGAAATGTAGTGATACCATATATTTGAGAACCAAAGCATGATGGAGACCTCTACACACCCTAGAGGTTAAATGATGACCTATATTGGAATTGATCTTCTTTGGGACTCAGTGGATTCTCACTACCTCTTCTAGATACTGATTTGATGGAACCTCCACTAAGCATGACTCCTTGATCGCTATAAAGAGTGATGATTTAGTCAAATGATCTACTGCCATCCATATAGCATCATAGACCCCCGGATATCATGTTAAACTAGTAAAAAATTCCATCATTATGTCCTCGCACATCCAATGAAAAACATATAACTGTTGGAGTAAACCATTGGGAACATGGTGCTTGACCTTCACTTTCTATTAGAAAAAACACCAAGACCCAAAATCTACAACTGAATGCTTCAAGAAAGGCCACCAAAACTAGACTCTCAATGCTGGGTACATATTCATCATGCCAGGATGAAAAACTAATGTATAAATATGGATCTGTATAATAAAAAACTCACACATCACCAAAGGAACAATGATTCTTTCCTAAAACAACACACTATGGTTTTCATCTTCAGACCAACCATCAGTGGCTTCGCCACAAACAACTCTGTCTCTCCAAACCTCTACCTCAGGATCCCCCAACTGGGACTCCTACACCTACTGCACTAGAGATGACTTCCCCATCATCTGAAAAAGGAAACATATACCCCCATCTTCTTCCATATCTAGGTGAAAATCTGAATGTTCATCCAACACCCTCCATGAATCACCTGATTCACACACCGCATCACTTTGCAACTTCATGCTCAGCTCATCTCCTATAATATTTCCATTTAAATTTTTATATGAAATATAATTGTCGAAATCCAATAATAACTTCATCCACAAACATTGATACAGGTTCAAGTCACACTGGGAGAAAACATACATCATTCTCTTGTGATTGGTAAAGACAATAAATCACTTGATGATAATGAAATGTCTATACAGCTTTATGAAAAGATTACCAATTCCAACTCAAGATCATGGGTTTAATAGGTATGCTAAAGGGGAAATAACTATTGAGACCAATAATAAAAAAATGATATATGTTTCATAATAACACAACCCATCCCAAGATTCTAATCATCACAAAAAATCTAAAACTGAACTCCTACTACTGGAAGAAAAATAACTACAACATTGAACAACATATCTATCAGATACTAAAAAGTTGTATGGAATTGATCGTTTAAAAATAACACCCAATCATTTCTATTAAACACTATTAGAGGAGTCACAAACAATGATAAATTGCATATGAACCTCCCATAATAGCTGGATAGAACAATGAAACAACACACCTCTTCCATTATCTTTGGTGATGACTATGGTAAAACTATTTCTATCTTAAACGGGTCAGAAACAACTCAATTTTAGGATACAAAAAACCCCATAAATATGAATTATCTAGACAAAAACTCACAATTTAGAATCATCCCAAACAGCTGCTGACGAAGAAGAATTACCAAAATGGCATGCATATACTCTAAATGATCCTCCTCAGACACGGAGTACACAAGGATTTTTTCAATGAATACCACCATGAACATATCCAGGAACTCATTGAACACAGAATTATTTAACCCTTTTAACATAGTTGTAGAATTTTTCACACTGAATGGTATCACAACTAACTCATAATTCCCTTGATGATAACCGAATGCAGTCTTCAGAATATCATCATCCTTTAATCACATATGATGATATCCTAGCTGCATATCAATATTTGAGAACCAAATTTCACAATCTAGTTGATAGAATAAATAATCAATCCATGGAATAGGATTGTGTTTTTTCACTTACACTTGGTTAAAGTGACGATAATAGATACACAATCGCAAAGTACCACCAGACTTCTTAACAAATTGAACTAGTACACCCCACAGTGACACACTTGGCCGAAAACACAATAATGCAGTAGATCATAAAGCATTATAAGAAGATGTCACAGCTCATAAGGTTCCATACTATTTGAATACATCAAGATAGGAGACACATATATCTGTAGTTCGCTCCCAAACTCGACCTCTCATCGAGGGGGTAACACTACATACACTTCTAGAAAATCATAAGGGTATTCTTCAACAACCAAACAAAACACCAACTGATTAACCTCTAAAGAATATATAATCATTTCATCCATTAAGGATAATAAGGACAGAACATGCCTCTAACACATTTGAGTGTCTCGATCAATAAAAAACACTGCAAGTTATCCATCTGCATCGAAAAATAAAACATAACTTTTAGATAAATCCAAGATATCAAGAACTGAATACATCTAATCTATGATAAGTATGAAATAATATTGTTTTATCTATAAAAAATAAATCTACCCTAGAGCGGTGCAACCCCAACTCTTGATCACAGTCTCTACAGACTTCAAACAAGTCTTCTCGACCTCCAATTGGCATAGTCAACACTAGGGGCACTATAACTCTCTCAAACTCATTTACCTATGCATGAAAAGGGGTAGGTGATATGAAGGATTGTGTCTCCCCTAAATCAAATAAATCATGAACACATGTAGAAAACAAGATAAGGGTACCTAGAATAATGTCTGGCTTGCCTTGTTCGTGCAATGATAAAGAATTAATATGACCACGACCTATTCTATTTCCTCTATCACCATGCTGATGACTACCTCCATAGATGTTCTCTGCTCTAAGAGGATGGGGAGTGACCTGTGCCAATCCTCTGCATGCCCAATTTTCTCTCAAATAATCCAAAACTGATACAACATGCTGCTAATACCTAATATTTAACTACATCAGTAGATGAGCCTAATTCAGAACAACTGGTGCACATTGACCACTCAAAATGGTCGGGCACTATCACCACTAATGACATCATCCTCCATATGAAATAGATGTTTTTGATCCCTTAACATAGGTCTGAGATCCACTGCCTCGGGATAAGAGAGTCATTGAGGGTTGGGACCTACTCTCAGATGATCAGAAGCTCTTATGTGCTGAAAAATGGGAA
This sequence comes from Viscum album, assembly GCA_963277665.1. Taxonomy (NCBI): domain Eukaryota; kingdom Viridiplantae; phylum Streptophyta; class Magnoliopsida; order Santalales; family Viscaceae; genus Viscum; species Viscum album. Next base: position 957,018,693 of record OY728123.1, read on the forward strand.
CCCTAGACCAAGGATCTACTTCATGAGGATTTTATATGACTCCCCTCTTGTGATGAGCTGATTTTGGAAAACATGATCTCGATGACCTCTACTCTCTCCCTCACCTCAATATAATTCTTCTTCCTAAATGGGTTGACCTAGAACTAGATCTATTGATGCAAAGTATCCTTAAAATTCTTCACCTTGGCCTCCTTATTCAGCAATAGGTCTGAAAAATATTGCAAAAAAGTTCCTAAAATCGATTCCAAACTCTTTCACATTGAAGCTCCCTACGAAAGGGTAAGATACTCTTGGAGACTGGATTCCTTCGCAGTTGAAGGAAGAAACATGACTCTAAACTAGCCTCATAACTCCTCCCATGAGATTCATGACACATTACGATCCATAATGAATAAGAACCAAAAATTCATCATGGCCCCACACAACATCATCACATCTAAAGACACCCATTTCTATTTCCGAGATCACATCAAATTGAATGATATCTCAACCTCCTACCATTCTTTTTTTGTGATAACATCTAAAACGGAGCTCTCATATCTTTGCAGACTGTTGCATTGAAACTCTCAGAGTGTCCTCATCCAAATGTTTTCTTCATCAACCTCTCCCTTGTGGTGATCTGTTGGCACAACTTGATGGACATATTCTTTGAAAACCTGGTGATGAGTGAGACTTGATCCATACAAACAAAATAACTAACAATTAGATCTCTTAAACTTGGAATACATAAGGCTTAACATTAATTAATTGTTTTCTTTTTTTTATTTTTGGTTAACCTATCCCAAGGTCTACCTATTCAAACATAAACACAAAGAAGAATGATGAATGACCATTTCTTAGGTCTCTACCCTACAAATAGTATTACCTCGTTTAGTAGCCACTACAGGATTGATGGTCCATGCATCAAATAATTGGGGTCCCTAAATACTAGTGTCTCAGCTGGTCTCTTGAGTTAACAGTGATTTCTAAACATATCTGACATCGTTGCCCTACCCACCCCTGCAAGCTCACATATTCATAACTCCAAACTTCATCAAATCCCTCAACTAGACCTCTGATACCAGTCTCTCATGAACCCTCACCAAAAAGTGTACCCCACCTCATCCAAGAAAGGGTGAAAATAGATAGTGACCCACGAGTCCCGCCTATAGTAGGCCCCATGTTGGCAACTAGCACCGAGGTTATAATAAAAATGTATATGGGATGCATTACCCCTTAATAGAAAAACACATAGAAGAGAGAGATAAATAGACCCCAACAAACCCCTACTCAATCTACAATATAAAATAAACCCAACCACACAAATGTAATGTCAAGAATGAACTACTTCAAGAGGAAGGAAAAACTACAACTACCAGAAAAAAGTAAAGACGACAGTGACCACAAAGCCCTAATAGATTCTCCAACCCACAAGCTAGTAGTGACCAACATGATATCAAATCTACTCAAAATAACCTCAAAAACAATATATATATGTTTAGGCTTATTATTACAGTTTACATATTAGGATCCACCTCGGATCCTCTCATGCAAATGCAACGAAATAATTCTATAGCACATGGAAGAACATGTGAAACTAACTCGTTGCCTATACATGTATACTAAACTCCCATCCATACCATGGATACTCTCAAAAATTATCAAAAACAAGTGATTGAAATATAACAAATAATATTAATGGTACACTACAACTACATCCCCACTGGTCTTCCACTTTTCCCCAATGTCGTACTTCCTAAGAATCTATATTCAAAAGGCTAGGCTACGGACACCTGGGTGAAGCACGATTACATACACCTTAGGCATCAACATGCACCTCATGCATCACACCACCACATCAACATAACCAAAATAACTATGTAGCTCTGGGAGATACCATATCCTGCATAATGTGTATCATGCATCAGTTATTTTACCTCCACCCATTACATCCCATATGCAATGTAAGGATCCTCAAGACATCACATCATATACATGTTATACCTATTGTAGTACTTAGGAAACTATATCCAAAATATGTGTGTCTAAAATAAACACAAGCCATTACATCCCTCTAAATACCTATATTGGGAAAACTAAATGTTGTGCATACCTGCACAAGTAACTACCAATAGAAGAGAGAGGGGACAAAGGGGGTATTCAACCATCCATTCTCCCACCAGGATGTTGGGGAAAACACCCCTAGGGATCAGAATCCTAGAGGTGTCAGTTTCCATAACCGACTTGGTGTAATATCATATAGAAACACTAAATGTACATGATATAATATATCTCAAAACCAAAATATGGGGATATAATAGTCTTAAATTGAATTGCAACAGACATCTCTTGGTTTCCTGACTACCACTCCTATGACTAGATATCATATAATCTCACAACCATTTAAAGAGCTACATTAAATTACTTTATCCATTTTTATCAGTTCATCTTTTTGTTCATTAAATGATTAGTCATTAATTAACCATTATTATTTCCACATTTCACTTCATTAGTATCACAAAATGGTACCTTATCATTAATACATAACCAAACAGAGTACACAGTTTCTTCGAATTATAAACTCTGTATTGAATCCTAGAAAGCTACAACCCCATGGGTTAAAAATTTACTCAGTTCATTAAAACTCTTCAATGCATTCCATATTTATAGCTATTAATGAAAAAAATTATATGCTACCTATAAAATGGGATCAACATAGTGGGTAAATGAACTACATGTCAAAAAGTTTCCACCTATAGAATGGGTGTAGACCCATCAAACCCTGATAATCTAAACACAGAAATCATGTGGAATACCCTACGTGTCTTCAACTCCTTTGGAAGGAGAGTAGTAAAACCATCTTCCTAATGTAGTGAGGACTGTAAAAAGGATTTAAAAACAATAGATTAAACAATAATCCATCATTCTTATCAATGATTAATCCCAGCTTCAACCCATTCCAACATATCCAGTGTCCTCACAGACACCACATGCATAAATTGACAAGTCATTGTACTCTGGTAATCATCTTATGACACAACAACCTGACCTCTGTTCCCTACATACCAAAAATCCATATATGAACAATCATCCCAGGCTCACGTCACATATGGGCCTCCCTGTCCCACATACCACAATTCTCATATTTATAGCACATCACAAGTAGTTAGAAAAATCATAGAAACATTCTCTTTTCCCCAAATCAAGGAATTTTACCTTCACACACAACGACCTCTCACAACTCCAAATCATAAGTCACTCGGCCTTCACACAAAATCAGAAAACATAGGCCCTATATAGAAATTTTATTTTTCATACATACAATTAATATTCCATCTTGAATTAACTGATTCATTATTCGTAGGTTCCAACTATGGGAAACCATAACAACAAGTTATCACAAGCAATCAAAAATTAATTAAACAGTTATTTTAACATTACTTTAATTCATTTATCAACAAGAATAAACATGATTTTTTCTCATTAACCTATTTAGTTAAACATCCATATCTATAACAATTTTATTACCATCAAATTATAACAACAAATAGATTTATTAAAAACACCTCTTTAACCAATTATCCAATTAACTATCAATTAAATATGATCTTACATTATTAACAAATTTCCACCTAGAACAACATGATAAATCAATAAAAGAATATATATCACACAATCTAGAAAATAAATCGGAAAACTGTTTTCATGGTATAAGGAAACATCATCACTATGCAGTCGATACAAATTCTTTAATCTGATTCAAGTATTTAATTTGGTAAATTCCCTTGAGATCCAAGGTGATAATTCATTCTAAATATATTATTATTCATAAATAAATATAGAATCCATGAATCCCCTACCTAAAAAGTTCATTCATGTTCTTTTCAAAAGAAATAATCAATAAAAATGGACCTCAATCTCCTTTCCCACATCAACAGCATCCACCCGAGGACTCCGTGACAAAACTACAGCAGCCAAGAACCAAGGAAACTCCATTAGGAAAATGGATATAAAGATCTATCCCTTGGAAAAGAGAAATGGGAGGGAAAAGGATCAAATAAAACACAAGAACAGAGGTAAATTATACATTAGATCGAAGATGGATTGCTATTGATCGTAGATGGAAGCCCAAGATCGATTCCCATTGAAGGGATCTCCAAATAATTGAAGAGAGGGTAGTTGGGTTTCTTGGATTCAAGAGAGAATGATGCTACGACCATAGGGTTTGATAACCTGAGTAGCTGAAATGTTTTAAAAGATAAATCATCAAGGGATTACGAGACATGTAATCCCCTTTCTTGTTGTGTACCACTCGGAAATTATATTTTCATAGAAAAAGGTGTCTCCTTTCACATTTATTTATTTTTCAAACCCCAAAATATTACACAATGTGAACCCTACTTTGACTATGTGAATGTTCCATACTCCCTCCTTTTAGCACTCAAACTCCTATATACTTCCTCTATACCTCCTCCAAGTTCCTTGGTTATTGGAAATATGAAAAGGCTTTATCCATGTATATATTAACATTACACACATCAACATTTAATGTCTATATATGAATGTAACTTCATAGAATGCACATGGAATACATTTTCCAAAAAAAATAGGATTTTTCCCTATACATTGACTCATCATTAGACTTATAATTACATGTATCTCTAGACATGTCCTTATAAATATCCCTTGGGATCTCACTATTGATTTCACATCCTATATTCCAAAGGATAATAAAACCCATCACATGATTTATATATTACTCTAATTTAGGTATTTATAATCAATTAAATATTGTAATTTGATATAAAAACCTTGTAAACATTTAAAAATGTCCTCTATGAAATGTATTTTCTTTATTTGTGTCTAAAGAATTAAATTTAAATTATATTTTTCGAGTTCTATGAGTGGAATTTTCCAAAATCGGAGAGAGAAAACACTATCCCTTCTGGATGTCCTTTCCTCAAGAATCCATTTTTCAAAGATCCAATAGGTATCAAATTCTCACACATGAGAATTAAAAATGATCAAATTACTTCTTTTTCTACTGATATTAACTGTAGTGGTATGCAATTATTTCTAGTATACTATACACTACTAGAAAATAAATCTTTAGCAATGATTTAAAAACGTGTCTATAGACCCAAGAACTGTGGCTATAGGTTATATCCATTATTTAATCAATTGTGGATGGTATTGGAATTGCTATAGGCCTATACCCATAGATCAAACCATGAAATAGGCTAAAATCACTCACCATCTATAGACACAGTTTTGAACTGTGGCTATATGCCTTCTCTTTTCCTAAAAAACCAGCACCGTTCAGCCAGTGCTGGACCCTTTCACCCCCTGCAAAACCATTCCCTCTTGAACCCCCCCCCCCCCACCTAACATAGACCCCTTGAACCCCCTATAAACACCCCTTGAACCACCATTGCACACCCCCTGTCCCCTGGCACACACCCCCTTACACACCTACACACCCCTTGAACCACCCCTACTGGACACCCCCACTGCAACCGCTCTCCTAGAAAACCCCCTCCTAGACACCCCCTAGAAAGACCCCCACCCACCAGACAGACATCCCCCTGGAAAACAACCCCCCTTTCACCCCCTTAAACATCCCCTACACCCCATGCACCCCCAGTCCCCTTGCACACTCCCCCTTTCACCCCCTTGCACACCTGCACTCCCCTTCCCCCTACTAGACCCCCCTTGAACAACCACTATTGTACACCCACTTGCACCCCCTATACACACATTCCCCCTTGCACCCCCTCCATCCAAATGCCCCCCCAGGATAGACACCCCCTCGACAGAAGCCCCCCCGGACCCTGGACAGACCCCCTGAGATAGTATCCCCCACCCCCTGGACACCCCCACCCACCCCCATAGACTGACACCCATCCCCCTAGACAGACACCCCCCTTGGACAGCACCCCCACCTCCATGGCTAGACACACCCATAGACAACACCCCCCGGACAACACCCCGTGGATATACACCCCTTGGATAGCATCACTCGACCCCCTTGGATAGACACCCCCTGGACATCAACCACCAACCCCTGGACACACACCCTCTTTCCCCTACACACCCACCCTGTACATCCCCCCTTTCACCCCCCTGTATAGCCCCCCTTTCACCCCCCTACAGAGCCCCTTGCTACCTCTTCACCCTCATGTCTCCTTGCACACGCCCCCATGCACACCTGCACACCCCCCCTACACACCCATGTTGGACAACCATTACACCAATCCTACTGGACCCCCCTGCACACACATCCCCCATGCATATCCATCTTTTCACCCCCTACACGACCCCCATTTCACCCACCTTAAATATTCCATGCACCCCCCCCCCCTCACAACCACGCCCCCTTGCACACACCCCCTTGAAAACCCCCATGCACACCCCATGCACACCCCCTACACCACCCCTTGAACAACCCCTGTTAGACCCCCTTGCACCACCCCTGCTGAACACCCCCACTGCACACCCCCCTCATGGACAAACCCCCCTTCCTGGACATCCCCTCCCATTTGAAAACCCCCTGTATAGCACCCCACCAAACACAAGAAGAATATAAAACTACTGAGGAAAAATAAATTGTGGGTGCTATGAGGAATTTAAGGCCTATACATATGAATTTAAAGGAGCATAATTTGTCATTTAACCTAGAACATGATTATGATGAATTAACTAGTCACCAATATCTATTCTTTTCATCAACACTACAGTCTGTGATTAAAATTGGGGAGCAAGAGTAGATGAATATAGCTACATCAGTACAAGTTACTGATATTGTTTCTTGTAATCATTCACATATTGTATTATTTCTATGTGTTGTGGTACACAAAAGGATTTCATTTCAATTATGACATTGCAACAAGATCCTATAGAGCTTCCAAACTAATGAACATCATCTAAATTTTTGAAACCTTTTTGTTTGAAGAGAAAACCTATTGAAAATATAGTTGAATATAAATATATCAATGTCGTCGAAGGATGCATGCAGGGATGTGAATCTAAAAAGAAAGAATTAAGATTCTTTAAATGGTTGTGTGTGGAGAATGAAAATGCTTGGGACCAAAGGGAATGTATAGAGGATAAATACCAATGCACTGAAAAGAGTTTCATCATATTTATAAATTATATTATATGGAATAAGGGTATTTTCATTATACTATAATTTTATTATAGATTCAAAAATCATTTAATTCTATATGTAAATATATATAATTTTTCCATCTATGTTATCTAGTTGCATTTATAGACCAATTTCGAACCTCATTGGCTAATATGATTACATTTGAGGTTTTGTGGTGCGGTACTATGTGAATCCAAATATAATTTTTTTGATTTTTGTGGTTATTTTAAAAATGAATAAAATAATGTGAATAGACTTTTTAAACATAAGGTTGTTAAGGGAAGTGATTTAGAATAGACTAGTATAGTTTTTTAGCTTTGGCAAACCACTGTTAAAAACCACAGATCTAGTAAGATATATAGGAAAATTGAAATAGAAAATTCCTCATTTGGAATTATATTTTGAAAAAATTACATGTTTATACATATTGGAAATTTATAATATTTTAATAGATAAATCACTCTGAGAATAAAATTAGATAAATATTATAGATAGATCTCTCCAGATTCCTATAAGTTGACAAATTTTGGAAAGCATATGTAATTCTTGATGTGGAAAATGTACAATTTAATCATGGATGTTTTGATTTGTATAGGAATTATAGATATCATACCTCATAATGTTTCTAATCCTTTTCTATATGTCAAATACAAAATATTATTGAATTTCCAGTTTTCTTTAGTTTTTCCCATAAAAACACTACCAGAGGTGCATTTTTGGTTGCGGGACATGTTTAGATGTAGAGGGGAAATTTGAAATGAAATAAAAATGGGGGATTATTGGGGAACTAGTTGATTTCATAGAATCTATTTGATGAAGAAGTAAATTATAAGAATATGAGAGATCCTCCAATATTACTGATAATGAACAACACTTCCCATGTTAGGCTTTAATAGGTATGAAAAATAGAAAATTTCTTAAAATTCAGATTCTCATCAAGAACTTTTTTCCTATATGGTAGGATGAAATTTGAATAGGAATACCATAATGTTGAAATATCATAAAAATATCAATGGAGGAGGTAAAGTTTTGTGATGTTCTAATGTGGAAGATGGAACTGCAACAAGAAATTTATAATCTATAAAAAGGTGGTAGTTCTATTTGAATTATTTATTCTTTATAACTTGAGTAAAAGTTGTAATTTCAATAGAGATTTATTGATGTTAACATGTGATTTGGTTGTAGATTTAGAGAATAGTGTGGGGTAGTGTTGCACTGGGGGTAGGTGAGTGTCTAATAACTACTATGAAATTATTCTAAACTATATTTAAATGTTCTTTTCCTACTATATGAGAGTAGTTTAGGGATGATGATGTGTCTCTATTGGAACTACTGACTTCCATATTCCTCAGCATTCAATAATTGAATTGGTCTTATCCTATTTTTAATTGACACATTTTATATCTCAGTATACACACCAATGTTTATAAAACTATAGTTTAGAAAATAGTTTCCATGAATCTTTTCATTTCAATTGTTTCAATCATGTATTTGATTTCATGATTTAAGTATGTAAAATATATTCAAAAAAACTAAAAAAATTCTCAAGAAAAAATACAGGGAGAGTAAAGAAGAATAAGATAACACCCATTGTCATATCTTAAGAGCCTTATCAACTAAAAGTAGCATTGGGTGGTTAATGAGGAACACAATGATAGTAAAAATTGGTTTTGTGATGGGGAAATAATAACCTAGTGAGAGGTGGAATCAAGAAGTAATCCGGATCTAGTGGTTTCGGTATAGGTTAGTAACACAAGACTTGAAAGGTGGTATATGTATCATATTGGGTGATGAAATAGTGGATGTATTCACTAATGTTTAATGTGGGACATGGAAATATAGTGTCAAAAAATAGAGAAATACCACCCAATTAAGGATATGGAGAATTCTCATAGTGGATAGAAAATGGATACAATTTTTTCACCGTGTCATGGAAAAACTCATGGATGTAATGTTTCATTTAAATGATTTATAAAATAGCGCAATCATGATCATTTTTGAGTCCATAGTAAAAGGAATAACAATGAATAGAAGATTCCTAAATCTCTTGGATAGACTAAAGATTCCAAAATGAGCACTTGGGGGAGATCCTTCTATAGTAAACACCGTAGTACATTTCTAAAGTACCTATGAAAAATAAGGAGGCCAACTACGGGAATGTTTTTCACCATGGTAGACTCTTGTAAGGTATTTTAAAGAGAGATGTTAGAGGACCCATGTATCGTGGAATTGGGTGTGTTGGGTGTTAGATGTTTTTTATCTACAACCCAAACCACCAAATGAGTGTGGTGATGGGAATTTCAATATGATTTTTTCTGGAAAGAGTGGTATGTGATAAGAGAAGCACCATTCCATGTTGAGATATTAGAGTAAAAATGTTGAAATTTTCATGAGGATTAAATATTATAATTATCCAAATTTCATGGATGTAGTTATTGAAAAAATACCTTCCATTGATAATTAATATATGTCTAAAATTATATATATGGTTAGGTTTGGAAATAAAAATAAAAGGGCATGATCGGGGTGTTGACCTAAACATTTTTTAGAAGGTCACACAAAAAAGACCATCAAAATATAAAGGTAAAAAGCATATCATTGTGGGGAAAATATTTAGTTTATTTATGTAAATTAATGTAATATGTTTGACCATACTAAAACCGTGTATAATTTCATGAATTATTGTGAAAAATCTAGAGAAGGTGAAATGATTCCATCTATCAGATAAAAGGGGTTGGTTTCTAGGATCTGTATAACTTGATAGAGTAGTTAGAGAGATTATTTATGAGAAAAATCAAGTTAATATATCTTAATAAGAAGGAGTAAAGAGACCAAATAATATCATTACTAGATATGGTTCAATTCTTAAAGTGGTGGCTTGATTTAAAAAGTCTTGCACTAATTCATCAAAACAATAATGAAAAAATACTACATTGTAATTCCATCTAGGAATTATATACATCTAGAAAAGAGGGGTTCTATATATATGACTATGTGGGATTCATAAATTCAACCCTCACGGTATATGGTTTTTCTAATATATAATAGAAGAAGTAATTATATTAAAGTGATAGTAAAATGAGCATTAAATAAAAACCATGATGAAAATGAAGTCTCATGCTGATTAGAGAGAGATCTTCATGTAACTAAACTATTAATGAAGACCCATAATTCAATAAACATTCAATCATTATCTTAAAGTATTGGGTCATTATACAATATGTAGGTCTGACCCAAGATTGGAAATGCACCTTTCCAAACAAAATTATAACACCTAAAGTGATTATTTTTATAATATGTTATAACGAAACAATGGAATTTGTATGCCTATAATTTGGAAATAATCTTTTCACACTAGTCATGCACATCCCCTCCCCCTTGACCCCTCCCATGCACACCCCCTGAACCCTACCACCTCCCATGCACAGCCCCATACCAACCCAACACACCCCCTTCATACCCCCTACCCACCCCATGCACCTCCTGTACACCCCTCGCACACCCCTCCCCCTACCCCTTACACACCCCCTTCCCCTACCCCCTCACCCTCCACTTCCCCCTAACTCCTCCACTACACACCCCTTTCCCACCCCGACCCACCCCTACACACCCCACACCCCCTACCCACTCCATGAAACCCCATGTTCCACCCTCCACATTTCATTCCACTTCAACCAGTTAATTGATGGGAAAACATAGAAAAGAACTTAGAGACATGTCACTTAATACAAGAATAACAATTCATTTTATTCTAACAAGGTCCTCTCAGTTTATACACTCAATTAAAGGAATTCCTCCATGAAAACTAATTCCATCCAAATCATGCTAGTCAGTTAGTGGTGACTTGGTTATTATAGCACTTTCCTACTTGGGCAATTCCATCATAAAAGTCTAACAACTCTTAAATGGTGTTTTGATTCAAACAACAATGTTAATAAAAATATAGAAACCCTATACATGGATATAAAAAAGATAAAGTATTATTTTTGATTTATTACTAACAACAACATAAATTATAAGTAAAACATCAATGAAATAATGTCAAACAAGGTATACCACTGTTAGTTTTCGCAGACAACACACCTCCATTGGAGGGGTTTTATTACAAAACCATGAATATTTTATCAAAATAATAAATTATATTAACTAAAAATTATTTAATAATTTAAATTTAATATAAAAATGAATTAGTAAGAAGGTAAATTAATTAAATTTTAATCATTCTTGAATAAAGAGGCTTGTAGAGGGACCCTACCTCAACCTGGAGGCACATTTTCTTTTGACGATGACAACTTGAATCTCTCTTTTTTCCACTTGCACACATATGAAACTTCACATATATATAAATACACCTAGTCCATATGTACATATTTACATGTCCAAATATGCACAATGGGGCCCTTAGATATATGTTTGTACTTGCATATACACCTTTACACTTACACATTTATATAATTTTCATATCTATATATAAGTACACCTAGCCCCAATATATATATTCATACTTCCTTGACTGAATATATATAATGTGGGAACATATATATGTATATTCCTACCTATACATACACATGTAAGCCTTCGTCAACGGGGAATCAAATCCACCTCAACTAAATCCACAAAAAACAACATCAGTCAATTTCCCCTTTTATCATACATTCATTTAATTCAGAATACAAAAATTATATATAACATAATCTTTCCATATTTCCATATTACAAGTTTATTTCAAGCATTAGGTGATTCATAAAAAATGGCATGTGAATCAAATAATTCCACAATAATCAAAAATTTATATATATCAAAAAATTCAATCAAGAATCATCAACATATATCAATAACATGAATTCATGTTCTTATCATATGATTCACCTATTTAAATTTAAATTACTTTCAATTAATTAGTTATTTTGATTATCTTAATCCATACATTCATCTTAATAATTTAAAAGTATTACTAATTAAAAAATTAAGAATAATAATAATGGATATGTTTTGAATCCATTACCTCAAGTGATGCTTCAAAAAATCACAAGATGAGAGCAAGGAATGAATAATGGTCACACTACCAAGAAAATGAAGATCCTTATAATATGTAAAAAATAATTTCTGAACTACTAAACCTAATAACAAAAAATTATAAGGAATTCAAATACCATGTACTCCCTAATAAGATAAAATAAGAAGGAATTGAGAATAAAAGTAGAGGTAATAACCTTGGATCTTAATGAGCTCTAGCATTTGAAGCTAACAAATAAAGAGGAGGGTCACAGATCGAGAGAGGATATAGGAGGAGGGTGCTTCCATGATAGGAGGGTTGTGGATCGGGGGAGGACGGGGGATGAGTGGACCACAATGAGAGTAAGGTCGCAGATGGAGAGGAGGGTCTCTTTGAGTGGAGGTTCACTGTGAGAGGTCAAGGGTTGATCGGGGGAGGATGGAGGAGAAGGGTGCCTCTGTGAGAGGAGGGTTTTGGATCGAGAGGAGAGTCACTATAAGAGGAGGGTTTTCATGAGATGTCGAGGGCGTAGGGTCGATCGGGGGAACATGGAGGAGGAACCCTACACGGGTGGAGGGTCGATTAAGGGAGGATGGGGGGAGCCCGATGGGTTTTGTAAAAAAAATGGGGACAAATTTTATACAATATTTTTAACTAAGTAGTGTCTAAAACATGTTATACCTACATACCTATAAAACTGTGGATATATATCTATGGTTATAGACTAAATTTATTATAGTGATAAGAGATAAATATTAATGAACTCCATTAGAGTTCATTCCTCCTTGGTAGCAAACAAAACCATCCCTAGTGGTATCCTTTTCCTTGTAAAGTAATAGGTTCACACCCCAAACCATCATGGAAGTAAATGTTCACTCCCTAGGGCAACATAGTGTACAAATGTCCCTTACTAAACTAAGTTCACTCCCCATTTGAGACCATTATATATAACAAGAAAAAAAATTACTCAATAAATTGGGGATATATATATGTCCCTCACATCATTAGTTATAATGTTACCATAATACATCCTTATAATGTAACCACTATCCGTGGTTACAACATAAACACTATCACATAATGAAAATTAAATATATTTGTTCCACAATATCATAATATAGTTATCATATTAGTACCCATGAAATGAAATGGGTTTCACAATCATTTAATCATAATATATCGTAGGTAAAAAATAGGTTTAATTATCATTTATTTATTTAATCAATTCATATTCCATGAAAAAATATGGAGGTTTCATAAGCATTTTGTCATGGTATAACCCATGGAAGATAAAAAGTTTTCATAAACATCATGTTATCATAAACATGAACCATTTAGTGATATAAATAGAACATTATCCTAGGATTACACCCCACAAAATCAGGTGTAACTAAAAATTATTTCTTCTTTTATGGAAAATAATTTCTAAAGAAATAGCAGTTAAAACATGTCACTGTGGAAAAATAACTTTTCTTTGAAAATCACTTTTTTAAAACATAAAATTATTTCAATTATTTTTTTAAAATAGCCATAAAAACATTTAAAGGATTATTTAAAATTCATTTAAAAAATATATTGTGGAAAATATTCCCTCAAATTTAAAAAGTCTACTCTAAATATAATTATTTTCCAATTATCTTATAAAAAATTATTCTGTACGAAAAAGGGTTTTTGACCAAAAATATTTTTTTTCATAAAAACATTATGTTTTTTAAAATCATGGTTACCAAAAGGGAATAAAATGAAGGGGATAATGTTTTTTCATAAATTAATCATAGTATAAGAAAATTAATGTCCTTATTTATAGATTGCTCATAACATTTTACCATCATAAACATAATCATAAATAATCCTGATGAAATATGAGATTGTAACATAAAATCATCACAACATATAAGCAATGAAATTTAAATACAAATGTTTTTAAGGATAATAGTCATAAAATAAATTCATTGAATGTATATAAACTACATAAATGAAATACTTTTGCAATATGGAATGTGTCTCACATAAATAAAAACTCCGAGAGAACTCCATTACCGCTTGAGTAATATTTAGAATCATAATGCCCAGTAAATAATAAAATCAAATAAAACATATAAAAACATGAAAATAAGTTTAATATTGATATAACATGTTATGGGGAATGTATATACACCATATAAAATAAATGAGTGTTGAATTTGCATATGTCTCTATGAAATAAAAGAGAGACTAGAAAATCCCTTACATTAAGTCAATACGTACGACATACATGTTCAAACCTCCTATATTAAAAATATATTTTTTAATATATGTATATTAAATAAAAATATTCCCACATATAATTATATATATGATTTTTATAAGACATTTTTACCCATTTATTAACAATTCAATGTTAACATTTTGTTTTAGGAAATAGCCCCATTTTTTTTATATATGTTATGATTATCTATTTGTATTGATATTAATTGGAAACATTATTTCATTATCCCAAAAATAGATAAAATGATATAAATTTCAAATATATTCATTAAATAATTATTTTAATTAATCCATAAGATTTACTAGTGGAAATTTAAAAACATAATTTATGTTGATAGTATGTTGTACGTATAAATGAATGTTATTTCCATTTTCTTCTTGGATTTATCAATGAATATTAAATGATATATTACAATTAAATAATTATTTTTATGTCATATATATTACATAATTCCATTAAAACCTTCATTAATACTTTCCATGTAAAGCGTGAACGAATCATATTGCTTCATGAGGTGGTAATATGTCATATGTATAAGTAATATAATCATATTCTCATAAAATGAATAGTATGACTGTGTGTGTGATATAATAAGTATATATATAATAATATCATTAATAATATATATAAATAATAAATCCATCATTATTTCCAGCCTTGGGTAGTGGTTATACCGAATTAAATGACATCGGTTGGTGAGGCAGTGGTGTGCCATACTCACGAATGATGGCTTCATAACCCTTTTAATGGAAATGGAGATGGTAGTAGGTCATTACCATAAAATAAAAATAACTATGTTGATGTAATATACTATATATGATATTTAATCATGATATAATGTGAATTAAAGGGTGTGGAAGAATAAATAAAACAAAAAATGTTCATTGATGGACATTACCTCTTTATCGAGCATCCTTCAGTAGTTTGGGCCAAGAGACTTCCTATGATAGATTTTACTAAAATATTGGTATTCTGAGCTGAGAGAAGAGATGTTTTGAAGTTATTTGGGTAGTTAATTTCTGAACAAAAATTATGTGATGTTGCGATGATGTGAAGGATGGTGGAAGACTTTTATTAGTGGGGGAATAGAAAAAACATGGAAGCTACATGGAAATTTCCCAAAAGACATCAAAATAATAAAGTATTTCTCATGAAAAAAAGTTTAAAATGTATCCTAGTGTCTATATTTTGAGGCATAATTTTGTAATATATATATAACATTGTATTTAAGTATTTGGTCATTTTTAACACGTAAATATTTCATTTAATGACAGGTAAACTAATTTATACCTTAACAATGATAAATGATTTTTTATATTTTTAAAATTAATACTGGTCAAAGATTCATTTAAATATATTAGATAATATATTTTACTATGATTCAAAATATGAAATACATTATTCTAAATTTGACTCATAAAAGTAGAAATTTTTAATTTAATATTAATAATAAAGACTTGATGAGAAAGTTAGTTTTAAGGAGAAAATGTTTAATTGTATACAATGTTTTTATAGCCACATTCAATATAAAATTGATTAAAATGTCCCAAATTTGATTAATAGATATATAATTTAACTAATTACACATTAAAACCATTTTATAATAAAATTTATCTTTATAAATAATTAAAACAAAAATGTAGTTTTCAAATAACATTTATTATTTTACACTATTCATCAAAAATTATATTTTAAAAAAATTCTCAAAACTAGACATGAATATAATAGGAATTTATTATTTACTAAATGATGTTAATTTTTTTTAAATTATATAAGTGTAAAAAAAATTAATTTAAAGCAAATCCTATAGCTGGGATGGAATAGTAGGTTTTTGAATGAAAATTGATTTTTTATTATCAAAACATATTTGAGGAAATTGTGAGAAACCAAAAATTCAGTATGAACATAGAAATATCAACACAAGAAGATACAGGAAAATCAGAACAAACTACTAAACCCTCCCAACACCAGAAACTATGCCATGACAACAAGCCTTCACCAACACTAGACCCTTCGACAAGCAGTCCCGTGCAGAAGTGCACGAGCATGGTACCGATGGAAGAGTCATACCATGTCAAGTATCCCAATACAAAAGACCTACACCAGTGAAGACTTCGAGCTCTGATCCCCTTCTGGCATAGATCCAAGTAGAGAGTTGGAAACAAGCACCAAACATCAAAAAAAAGACAACAATCAATATGAATACCCAAAATAGTGGACATCTCTCAATGTAAATCCTCTCAAACCAACCGAAAAACCACCAACATAAACAGAATCAATAAGAAGAAACGTAATATTACCTGAATCCATCTCCTTCTAAAGTTTTTGGGATAAAGATGAGACCTGTATGTAATATAACTCCAACATCCTCTTTTAAAAATCAGAAGCATGTTGTTCCATGAACTGAATGTACTCCTCATCACTGATTTTACCTATGTTGAAACCCCCAACAATAATTGAGTCATTTCTATCAATCCATAAAAATTTTTCCTCATTGAGAGGAACCTCTAGATAAATCCCCATAATTTTAGCTACCTCTTCCTAAGTTGAATTGAACATGAAGATCTGATCAATAAATTCTTCTTCAAAACATAAAAGGGGAACCAAGTCTGGATCACCTACTTCTATTGGCCTATGATGGGTTAGAGAATCCATGTACAGCTTCTTTTCCTTCATATTCTTAGTAGAGAGTGTCCAAATGAGGAGGTACCGATAAGGAGTACTTCTTCCTCTTCCTCTTACTGAAACCCCTATTGCTCTTTGGACATGAATCCTCATCTTGTAATTGGCTATGTTCACTCCCTTTGAAAACCATCATGCCGAACCCATCTCCCTCTCCTGGGGAAATGGAATCAAAATTCACATCAGCCTCTGGGTGGCCTTTGGACCTATTGCATAAGGGAACTGATGTCTTGATTATGTCCAGAACCCTCCCTCATCCACCATTTGAAATTACTTTTCAGTCATATAACCATTGCCACCTATAAGAGTTTTCTGTATACCCACACCATCCTCCCCATCTAGTGACATCCGGCTTGATTCCATATCATGGATGGACTATATAAAGCCACACCCCATAAATTGAGGCTGCTTTCTAGTGTCTTCTAAAGCCACACCTTGGATTGCACAAGCTGTTTTTACCATAAGATATTCCTCTTTGATTTCAGATTTAGAATCACCTGCAAGACTATACTAACCCAGCACGGAAACTTCATTACCACTAAGCACTATGACTAGCATGCTCACTCTATTGGGATCACCTATCATTCTTCTAAAGATATCTTGGAATTCAGATCAAGAGGCAGGGAAAGAGGCTACTCCTACCTCACCTAGTTGACTACATGTGAGTTCAAAGGACTTGTGACAACTGAATTTATGCCAGCATCCTGGTCATCATGGACTGGTATTTTATTCTGGACAACCTGAGCATTGTATGGTGGATAACTACCTTCAGTGGATCTATTACAGAATTACATGGCTAGTCATTTAACAAGAAAACCCTCCACCATGTTATTCTCATGATTTTCATGAACACCGTTTCTCACATTATTCTGAATGTCTGTATTTATTTCCTATACAATCAACTCTCTAGTGATTTAACCAACCATTTTCGAGAAGGACAAAAATGAAACCACAATTCATAGACAACTAACTATTTACACTAGAACTCTTCGCCTATGGTGGTCCAAACAAAGTTTAATTACACCCTTTGATGCATCTACCTCCACACACACTCCAGGGTTAACCAGATGACTGACATAATTTTTCTAACTATTAGAACAAAAGAATCTTCTTAGGTGGTTTCTAATCATTTTAACAATCGATGGATTTTGAAATGGTAAAGGGAGATTCGTAATACTTACCCAAACCGGAACTGAGGGTAAATCAAGCTTCATATAGATATCATATGAACATCATTACAGGTAGAAACATGAGCCATGTCATTTTTGGGGAGCCCTCGACCAGGGCTTTATCATGTCTTTCTATGAAGAAAAATGGATCAAAATATTACTATTATCCAAATAAGCTATGGTTTCCCATTCTTGAAAATCCTTGGAACCGAACCCAAATCAATCAAACAGATTGACTAAGGGTCTTCTCTTCGAAAAATGAGTGACCGAAGATAGAAAATAGAGGGATGAAGCATCGTTATACTCTGCAATCGAAATTAGAAGATTACATCGTCCATCTTGAGATCTAGATCCTTTGGGCTCAAGAAACATGGAGGGAACAAAGGATGAAAATATGGATTGGAGAACGGGAGAAAAGATGATTTCGCTCCTATGATAGACGGTAGAGGTCTCTCCCCTAGAGGAGAAGGAACCTACTCGGAGGCCACCATTGACACAGATCGGGAGCTCAAATCGCAGTGGATTTCCCACCCTTGAACATGTTTTTGATGATTAATTATTATTAAGAAATATTGGTTTTTAAGAAGTGTATTTTTCAGGCATATACTGATTTTATATTAAATATATGTCTAATAGTAATAATTTAATGAACCTAAATTAATAATAATTAATATATAATATATAAATTTTATTTAAAACATTAAAAATTAGGGATTACATTAATTAATTAAAACGTTGATACAAAATCTTCTTTCAGATAGTTATCATAAAAATCCATTTTTTAAACCAAAAGATAAACTTATAAAAAAATTAATATAAATTCAAAAGAAATTAAGTGGATTAAAAATAACTATTTAATATTTATGTTACATTCAAACATAATAGTTAATTTATATAAAATAATTTATATAAAAAAGTGATAGTATTATAAAAATATATATTTTCACTATTTGATGATAAATCAATGTTTTTTAAAAAGCATGAATGTTTCACCATAATTTAATTTTAGTATAATGATTTGAAAAATGATTTTCATTTTATAAAAAAATTATAATAACCCTATAAGATTAATTATATTATTTTCTCCAAAAAACCTATTAAAATAAATTTTGAGCAAAACATATTTATGATGAATATAATTATACATTAAAAAAAGATATATTATTTACTTATAATTTATAAATAAATTTATATTGATTATGAAATTAATAGGTAACTTTAAAAAATTAATTATTAATATTTATACCTATATATTTAATATATAGGTTTTAATTTTCATATTTAAAATAATATTACCTTAGTGTTTAATATAACACAATATATTTATATTTTAAATGATTATAGAAATATTTTTCAAAAAATATCACGATGATACAAGATATCTAATATATTTCCTCAAAGGCCCCCTTGATGGGGTTGGAAGAGAGGAAGGAGAGGGGGAGATATATGTGTAATGTGAGAGAAAAAGGGGAACAAATGAATGAGATGAACTTCTTATTATAATGGTAAAACAGACAATTTCAACCATTTAAGGGGCTACCAATTTTTCCACATTGTTTTTCAAAACATGCACCAACCGTTTGGTTAGCTCTATATTTACCCCTCCACCTCATACATTTTCTACGCATGGTTTAATATATGGTTTTCTATATGTGGATCATGTTTTCAATAAATCTTCTTCCACAAACGAGGTCTCTACTAGAGTACCACATGCTTCATTAACCTTGATCCTATACACAATGTCCCACATGGTTATGTGACATGTTTTGAAATTACAATTTTCTATCTATACTCCATTGGCAGTACCTAATACAATTTTGGTTTTGGTCTTAAAAAAAAGTTTTATCCCAAACCTATGAGCTACCATTCGAGCCAAAATGCACATCCATGAAATCAATTTAAAATAATTTCTATATTTTAATTCCCATTTTGAATATCTAATAAAAATTTAACCCATAGAGTAATTGAAAAATCAAAATACTATGGAAATTTACAACTTAGAAAAAATTAAATTATAAAATTTATTAAAAAATCAATATATTTAATATGTTTTGCAATAATATTTGATTTTAGGGTGAAATTTGATATGAATCTTAAATTTTTAAAAATAAAATGAAGGTTTTTTAGATAGGATTTCTCCTATAATTTTAGATCTTGATTACTGAGAAGATCATTAACTTTATGAATTACGTAATATTTTGATTTCATATAATATGAAAATATTCATAGATATTATGACAAAAATAAAGATGAATTGTTATTTGAAGCCTAGATGAAGATGAAAATCAATGAATATGTTGATCTGAATCTTTGTGAATATAATTATGATAAAGAATATGGATATTATTAAAGAATAATTTCTCAAATACGAATCAATTTTAAGAATGTAACGTTAAAGAGAAATATAAAATTTCTATAAATGTGTTAATCAATAATTTATGTATGAAATTTTTGTAAAATCTATGAATATTAAACTATGATTATTATGAATTTTAATATGATGAGATATCCCATATAATTATTTGGGAAAAAACTAAAATGAAGTATCCAATACACGTGGATGTAAGAAAAAATTAATTAAAAGTACGTGAATAAATATATTTCATAAATGGTAAGAATATATACATTTATTTTTATATAAATAATATATTAAATTTCATGAGACTTTTATTAATTTTATTTCCCATGTAATAAAATTCCTTGATACATTATGTATCATTGAATTTCATTATAAAATAACTGATCTAAAAAAACTATATTAGGATGGCCATAAATCATGTATTAAAAAAATAACATGATAAAGAAGTAAAAGAAATGATTTATTAAATAAAATGTGGAGATAAAATAATTGAAGAATAAAAATTTATATTATGATTTATTCTATAGTAATGAAATAATTTTGGTGAATTTATATTTAAATTCAGAAGAATTAATATAGATTTATTTTGAAGAAAAACATTCTATAATATAAATTCTTTTATGAAATATTTTTTCTATGTGACTTATTTCCCTAAATTGTTTGGAAAATGATCATTAAGTTCATAGAAAAATTGGTGAGTCCCCCAATGTTCACTATGAGACTCTCTCGAAAATTTAGACTAAATATGTTCTTGGTGAATATGAATGTAATTTTATTTTTACCAATAGTCAATGTTCAACATTAGGCCATGAAATAATTTGATAAACATTTTCACATATGATAAGAAAGAAAGTGGAATTTTTAAAGCTCTTTAAGCACTTAAGTATCTAAAGAAAAGAAAATTTACACCTAATATGTGGAAAAGAACAAAAAATAGGATACCATTTTAGGAATAATATTAATAATAATTGACCATTCAGATTCTAGGGATACTAATATTGTTTTGGAGGGTTTTTGGATAATACCTACACATATTGAAATAATATATCACTAATTATAATGTGGGGTGAAGTTAGATAGAGATATTAAGATGCGAGGAATGAATATATGATAATACATGCAAGGAATAATTTTTTTGAAGAATCCAACTCAAAAATGATTTGAGTGACAACAAAAATATACAATATGTGTGAATAATATGTTCATTTCACAGAAAGTGATTTAAATAAAATTCCATGATATATTACATTTGTAGAGAAATGAAATTGTAATTATGAAAAATTTAATAAAAAGAATGTTTCTATTAAGTTTATTGAATTATATAATAGAAAAGAAATCATGGTTTCTTGATAGTTATTCTGCTTCCCATATGTTAAGTGATTTGAATATTCAAAACACAATAATAAATTGATGTATTTGTGATGGGGTCCCATTCTAAATGACCCACTGTAGATTACGACGCTGCAAAGAGTTCTTTTCTATGGTTTTCTACAAGAATATATATTTGTCATGGGAACCCTTTCCATCCCAAATAGTTTATCTGAGTAAAAAAAACTCTTTTGTGATCGGCCCATTGTAATTATTTTTTCAGCAAGATTTACTACCCATCAGATGAAAGTTAAAAAAAACAAGTAAATTAAAAATTAATATTTTAAAACATTAAAATAATAATAATAATAATATAATATTAAAAAAATATTAAAATATAATAAAATTATTTAAAATATAATTAATATAATTAAAAATGACAAAATGATAAAATTATGTAATATTAAAATAATAAAATAATAAAAAACACCACATTCCCAACAATAAAAAATATAATATAAAAATAATAAAAAGTAAAAAATTAATAAATATAATATATAAATAATAAAATAATAAAAAATAAGAAAATAATAAATAAACAATATTCGCAATAGTGTAAAAAACACACTTCATAGAAATGTATATATATGGATTATTAAAAATATTACAAAAAAATTTACATTCAAATGTTTATTTGAAAAATTATTTCAATCACTACGGTGTAGGGTCATTTGGATGAGATCGAGGAGCTTACGGAGGGTACTCCATTCCAAAAACATGAGTCAAATATCACATGAACTCCATCATCTGATCATGCTGTTACTGATTCCATCAAAGCATCTCCTCCTTCTATTGATGATGTCGTCGATGGAGCTCAAACGACTTCATATACATGGTCTTTATAAGTTCACCCTGAGATTATATATGGTCCTCATACTGTGCAGTAGAAGATGGAAACTCTCCACATGTTTCTATCGTGTTGCACGACGATATCATATTGGTACCATAATAACTCTCGGGCATTAATCGAGAGTCGACACCAACAACATGGCCTTTATTGACGGCATACATGGTCTGCTACATCAATACTACATTATCAAATCATGCTATACTAGAGGTATAATCCTTAGTCTCTTCCCAACTCTTAGCCTGTTTCTGAGACATCACAACCTCATATTACCCCTTCAATTGAAATTTAAAATTAAAATAGTCAAAATATTATTTACATTTAATTTTAAAACTAAAAAATAAATTATACTAACTACAAGATGATGTTGATGATCACCTATAATTTCTCCAGTGACATGATTATTGTAAATCCTCTTATAAATGCTTAACTCCTTAATATCGAGTTGTTCGAGTTGGTATATGAGTACAAATTAAACAGTTTACCTTCAATGTTAATGAAAATTTTAAAAAAAATTAATTACCAAATGTTGTCGATGGATACCATATGTACAACTACCAGCTCGATGTGTCACCACCAATCTCCACTAGTTATATCGACCTGATGATGCACTCATCGGGAAGTTAACTCCCATTAATATGACCATAATCTATCCAAAACCTAATATGATATATAATCTTATCAATAGGCACAACAAGACTCATTAAAAAATCTATGACTTCCACTTTTCTCATTATTTTCCTCTTCAGATTTTGTGAATATTGATGGTAACACTCATGTATATATCCATCTAATGCCTCCCAGATAGATTCTCGCATTATATCATATTCTAGATACCGTAAACCCTATAAATAATTAATAAAATCATCTTATTACTAAATGAAGTTTCAAAATAAAAATTATTAATTTATATACCATCCAATGATCGAACATACATTTCTAAACATCAATGGGAATTTTTTCACATGTAACCCATGCTCTAGAAAAATAATTCTGCAACATATCACTTCCCTATCTAGGATATATATGCTAAAATCTAGGAAATAAGAGAACAAATAATCGAAAAAATAGTACATAATTATATTAATGAAAATTATTTAAAACTAAGTAAAATAAATAATTGAACATTCCTCCAAAGGAATGGATAAAAATAATGGTGTGGAAGTCGCTCAAGGATAGGGTCATAAATCATCAATATCGCAGGAAAATGACCCCTTCGAGTTGCCATTGAACTACCAACAATATGAAGGTCAGATAATGTACCACCAAGCTCATCATCAGGTAGTACAAAAACATCTAACTCAATAATTATATTAGAAACTTTTTTAGTATCCATCTAAATTATGAAATGAATATTATCATCAATTAACTAAGAACATGTAATATATATGGATATATATTATTTATGATCATAATCAGTAATTTATTATTTCAATATTCATCCTCATATTCAAATATGAAAGTCTCAATATCTTCATATTCATCCTCAGTATAATCAATTTCCATGGGAATTTTATCTTTATCATGTCTTTATATTTCAAATACACATGTAATAATGATGGAATAACAAGAATATTGACTATCATAAGAACCAAATGGATAGAAATAATTTGTTTAAAGACCCATTCAATCATTTTGAACTTCTAAAGCAAAATATGGCTGTATTTGATCAAAATGTTTCCCTTAATCACAATATGTAGGATGATTTAATATTTTACCCATTAAATATTGGTTTTGTACCATGACATCAATGATGTTGTGTTCTGAGACATAATTAAACATAATAGTTTGGGTGTAATTGGGATATTCCCCAACTATTTTATGGGAATAAATCCATAATTGCACAATTATGCCTCTTTGTACTTTTATTTTCCACATGTAGGATTACTAACCAATTAATCATTTTCACCATAATATGTGATGCAATAATTTTATCTATTTTGAGTCTTCTACAAACCAAGATGAAAACTACAAAACAACCTCTTGTTCTCATAGAAATTTAATGAAACAAATTTTCTTCAGGTGACCGTGCTTTAACCAAGGAACATAATTGATCAAAATACTCATTTCACATTCCATTATTTTATTTAATAGCAATGATGTTTTCAACTACTGAAAATTTTATTATATTACAACTAGTATATAAGGCATCTTCTGCGGAATTCAAAAACTCAACAAATTAAGCTACTTCCAGGTCATGAGTTAAATCCTTATCATCATGAGTTTCAGTTTTCTGAAGAGACGGACTAGCCAGATCATGTACTACATTTTGAAACTGTGATTTATCTAGAACCTTATTATTAGAATCATTTTATGAATTGTTTTCAAAATGTTGATGCCAAATAATATAATCATTTTGAAAATTAAAATGTAATTAATGACCTAAAATGTTTTCTAATTTGTCAAACCTTCTCAAATGAAATTTCATACATGGAAACATAATTGTACCTTATAAAAAACATCTAGTTTTGATGAGCAGGATGATAAAAATCTACAATACCCTAAAAATATCCATGATTTATACCCATAATTGTTTGGAATCTATTTCTTCTGGATATGGGGATGACCTTGTTTGTTTATGGTTCAAACATTCAAATCGGTTTTTAATGGTTTTTTCGTAGAACCTAAAACATCCAATGATTTTATATCCATTTGTACCTAATTTAAAAATGTAGGTGCTCATTAGTTTTGGACCCATGAGGCTTAAGAATTTTCAATGGTCAAGAGGATGGCAGGTCAGGCTCATCACACCTTTTTAGGGGGAATCATTACCTACTCTGGGACTCTCTTATAGATTTAAGTTATGTTCACAAATACTTATTAATTCACAAATTATGAAAATTAATTTTCCTTTAGATTTATCAATCAATGAATGATATGTATGAGATGTAGAGAATATTTTATATGTATTTGAGGTTCTTTATTGATGGATAATCACCCATATGTATTAGATATTCTTAGTAAATGGTATCCTTTAATACATTATATAGAAATATCTTGGTCATTATGATGACCTTACTAGTTTTAAAGCCACTTAGTGTGGCACTTGAAGTTTATTGTCCTTCAGAAAGACATAGATTATTTCATAGTTTGGATCATACCCACAGATGGGATACCTACGTATCCTCGTCAAAAAAGAATCAGAACCCATATAGTTCGATAAGAAGGGTGGTGTTTATGCATGGTTAATGGCCTAAAAAGAGATGTCGTGATTAATTTTACCCTCTAATCTCACATGAGTCATGCTCGGTGTGAGAAATAAGTGGTATCACTAAACTTGATGATGATTCCACTAAATATGCAGTCATGAGAAATGACGTGGGGCTTATGTATGTATGATTGCCCAATTAAATGAAGACCATGAATTACTTCATGAAAGAATCCCAGGAACAGGGTCCATAAAGGTATTTTTATTTTATGTAGATTTGGAGTTTTAACCTAGGTCTTACTCTTAATGAGGATGCTGAAATTAATGGGGACTTATGATTGGGTCTTAGTCCTGAGAAGGAGGCCTAGGATAAGGGGAATTAATACTGGGGCTTACTCCTGAGAATGAGGCCCAGGTTAAGGGGAATTAAGACAGGGGCTTACTTCTGAGGAGGATGCCCGAAATCAAAATATCTTCTCATATTAATTTATGAGGTTATATTGGAAACATCTAACTGTGGTGACAAAAATCTTGGATGTCATGATGTTTTGGGAGAGGTTCTCACATAATTCCTTTCAGATAAGGAAGCTAACAATGGAACCATGCCATAAATGGATTTGAAAAGGTGTTTGAGGGATAATATCATGAAAAGGAGAGGTGAACAGGAGAGAGTCACACAAATAATGTTAGAACACAAGTCTTGGCCGCGCAAGTGTACTTGCGTGGCATGGGTTCACCTGGGTGATGAAAAATCTATAGGGTAATACTTGGGGGAGACTTAACTCAAGCCTATAGTATTATCATAAGTTGTTTCCAAAAGGGAGGCACACAAGTTTCATTGAATGGGTAGGGTGGTGCACAAGTGTTTCTACTTTTAAAGAGGTATGGTCACATAAGAGTGCAAGTGTTAAAGAATTATAAACACTTAGGCCTTACCCTAATCCTTCAAGTATTTCATTCTTGGTAAAAAGTTACCTTAGAAACATTCAGAAGAGTTGATTTGAAGACATGGGCGACCAGAGCTTGAATATGAGTTTTGGAAAATTAGTCCTCAAAATGGGGGGCCCAAAGGGGCTATTAATAGGCCACTGGGTACCTTGGGAAAAAAATAATAGCACGTGCAAGTGACTTTCATGGCGCGCAGGAAACATGCATGACTCCCTCTAAATGGGTATTTGATCCATGCCTTTGTCAATTTTTTATTCTTTTAAAAGGGTGACCCTCTTTGTGCTTAAGGTATTCCCCTTTTCCATTCGTTGGACTCTGTGATGGAAAGGAGCGTCAATAAAATTCCACCCTAGAGTTGGATCCAAAAAGGGAAGAGGATCCGGCTCTGAGGTAAAGCCGAAGTACAAATGGTCTGTGGCACGAATATTCGACGCAAAAATTGTGGGGCATGGAAGTATGGCCCACAGGTTGTATAGATTGATTTAAATACAGGCTCACTCCCCCACGAACTCATTCAACTTCCAGAAACTCGAGCTCTCGTCATCCAGGTGCTTCGGTTTTCAGTCTACAGTCTTCTAGATTTTTTTGGTGCTTCTATAGAAGGTATTTGACTTGAACGATATGACTTGGGCAGCAAAACATTTGTGGCCCGATTGACTTGCGTGCAAAGTTAGGACTTGAAAACCTTAATGAATTTTCCATTTTTTGATTTCCGTCAACAATATTTCACAAAACAAACTTACTTATGGTTAGTCTATTTTATCTTTGTGCAGAATCAATGGCTCCCAGAATAATTGGATCAGCATAT
This sequence comes from Viscum album, assembly GCA_963277665.1. Lineage (NCBI taxonomy): Eukaryota > Viridiplantae > Streptophyta > Magnoliopsida > Santalales > Viscaceae > Viscum > Viscum album. The sequence continues at coordinate 957,046,392 of OY728123.1, forward strand.
GTGTTGGCCAGAAAGAGAATGGATGACATGATGAACGTTGTCGGCCATGATCATTATGTTATCTGTGAAAGCACTCTCCCAGATTTCGCTGAGTACATGAAGAAATATAAAAACAATTTCCTATAGAGCATCTACTTGCCATTATATGGCTGTGGTTATCTTCAAGGAGTCAACGTTCCATTGGCAATGAATTATATTCTTCATTCATGGTTTCATACTTATTCCAATTTCTCTTCGGAAAATGTATCAATTGCAGGATCATTTTCCAATGCTGGAATAGTGGAGAAGGAATTCATAATGCATCATAGCCCATGTGCTCCAGATCAGAAGCCTCACAAGCCTGAGCTGCAACCACATTTCTATCCCTCTATTTTCCAAAATTCTCAGATGGACCAATCCAAGAAAAGGAAAAAGAGTTGGGATTTCCGTCTTGGAGGAGGTGTGAAGATAACTTGGATATGGGAATATTGGGTGCGACAAACCTATGGAGAGTTTGTCGGTGATCTTAAGGGAGATGAAATATATGAAGCCATCTAGGCTGTTCATACATATGTCTATAGGAATTATAATTTCGTGTTGGAGTTAATCAGTTGTTGGATCCCAGAAATGAATTCTTTCCATCTGACTCATGGAGAAGCAGTCATCAGTTTGTGGGATGCCTACATTATTTCAGAGGCTCCAAATTTTGGAGATATGTATAATGAATTCATCCCCCCAAGGTGACCTATAATGATTCGAAGAAGACTCTGGATTTGTCTCTAGAGTTAATGAAAATTTTCCACAAGCTTAAGAATACCAACACAATGAAAACCCACTCTAGAAAAGATATCAATCTAGAGGAGAGGGTGGACATGTTTCTTATTATGAAGAAAGAGGAGGGACCTTCCTGCACTTGTCCTACTAGTTTCCCTAGAGCAACAAAGAGGGGTGCTCCAGGCATATTTTGTCCAATTTTGGAAGCAGGAGAATTTGAGAGGTGGGAGTATGATGTGGACCAGAACTTTCCTGCGAAGACCCATCTGGCATGATTTTTGGCTTTTTGGATCAGTGTTTACCTTTTACTAGTTCAGGATTCGAAAGGAGGCATGAGTTCGAGGACCTTTGTTGTTGCATCCAACCTGGATAAAAGGAAGATGGTTGGGTTGGACACCCTAGTTTTGGAAAATATTCATAGGATCTTACTTCAGGTTTATATGGGTAAGTCTCCTCTAAGAATAGTGGTGTCACGACCCACCCTCGAGACCCGTGTCGTGACTACCCAAAGCCCGCCTCCCATAGGCCAGGCGCTGGCGACTAGCACCAAGGTGTAAAACTGATAAAGGGAAGGCATTGCCGTATAAAGTAAACAAACACCACAATGTAATCCTGCAGAAGTAACACTAAGTAAAACTGGTTACAATAATAAGTGAGGAAAGTAAGTGGGACAGAATACAAACCCAAACTGAATGTAAAGCACAACTAGAAGGAAAGTACAAAAACTGAAAGTAAAGCAGCAACGTCGAGCTATCCACTGGAAGTACCACCTGAAGGGTGTGTACAGATAGCCTCCTCAGCTCCATGGGTCCATCCGTCTGCTCAATGTACGTCCCGCCCAGTGGTCCACCACCAAGTACTGACTAGCTCCACAAGCCTCAACCACGATCAGCGCCGTCCGTCGTCTGCATCCAACACAACGTAGTGCGGGCATAGCCCATGCAGGGGTGAGTATACGCTACTCAGTAGGGACCCCGAGACCCCCAATGGTCTCCCAGAATCCACAAAGGATAATCCACAAAGGAAAGATACAATCATGAAGTAACAACCAACACTACTTAGGTATATGCCCATACATATACCTTAGTCATCAATTCCCGTTCGGCTCCAACATCCGAGCCCAAGTTCAATCACGTCCACATAGGATCGTACAACCCAATCCACATAGGATAACACCACCCAATCCACATAGGAAATCAAGTCAATCATATCAAAGATATTGATTGAAGTTCAAGACTCAGCTCACATAGGTATACTTCTTCGTAAGGTGATAGAGATGATCAGATATGGACACTGATTCATCTAAGCTAGGACCCACATAGGATACTAAACAAGATAAGTTGTCGGACCCACATAGGATACAAACCACCTACTCTGCCAGACCCACGTAGGATAGAAAGAACATAGTAATCACCGTCGAACCCATGGAGGATTTCAGTACGGTCTTAATTTCTGCGGAACCCACAGAGGATTTTAGTGTAGTCTTCATCCTCGTCGAACCGAAAGAGGATTTTAATACGATCTTCATCACTACCGAACCCACGAAGGATTTCAGTGCAGTCTTCATCGTCGTCGAACCCACGGAGGATTTAAGTACATTCTTCATCACTGCCGAACCCACGGAGGATTTCAGTGCAGTATTTATTGCCGCTGATCCCACATAGGATTTCAGTACGGTCTTTACAGTCATAGCCAGCTCTTGCGTTCCAACCCACAGCTTGCTCGTTTCCGGGAGGGTCCGCTCCATGGGCCAAAGGGGGTCGATACATCAACTGACACATAGTCCGGAGTTGATGTATCCCAATGTTCCATCTCAACAAAAGGAACTCAACGCGATAGATGGTTCGTCAATTGGACGCCCGATCTGAGAGTTATTGGCTTTTTCGTTCCAGGGCCCCGGTTGGTTTTTAAGTCAAAAACAACCCAACCGCACACCAACTGCATCCAAACCACGAGCGTAGTAAGCCAAAAGGTTTGTATCACTATGAGTAATCCAACAAAGTCTACAACACGTCAATCGGATGTCCGGAGCTCAAGTTATAAGCATTTCCGCTCTGAGGGCCCGGTTGGTTTCATGTTTGAGTCAACCTAGCCATACCCAAAGTTCTCCAAAACCATGAGTGTAATATACTGAAATGAACGTCTTGATCCAAGGATCACATCGTAACTGACAGTGCATCGATTGAAGATCCGTAGTCCAAGATATGGGCAAAAGACCGGAAGTGATCTGAAAATGGGGGGTCTGGGCCCGGTCCGACCCGGCCCAACCACACCTGGGTCGCCCCGAACTGGGTCAACCAAACCGGGGTACAGGTCCGACCCAACTGGGCGCGGCCTGGCCCAGTCCTCGCAAGCTGGCCCGGCCCGGCCGGGTGGCACGCTGGCCCAACCAGTGAGCCGAACGGGGGACGCGATCCCCCGCGACCTTTGCGCTCCGCGGAGGCGGCGAGTGTCGCGTCCTGATTCCCCGGATCCCGCGCGGCCGCTGGATCTGGCCACCTACCACTGCGGTTGAAGTCACAGCGGTTCCTCCAAGCGGCGCACCGGGGCGCCGCCGCTGGTGATGTCTGCGGGCTACCTGAGTTGCTCCGGTGGTCCGTTTTCAATTCCGCCTGCGCCGGTGTTCATCTCGGGTCCCGTACTTTACTGCGGAATCATCAAATCACCTCCGCGGCCCGTTCCATCATCTCCCGTAGATCCGCACGTCAAATAAAAAATCTGCGGAGTCTTCGAATCTCCTCTGCGGCCCCGACTCCAGCCACAGTTTCGTTCAGCCTCCACAGCGCGGCGCGACGACGCCGCGCTTCTTCGCCCATTCTTCTTTATTTCCGCATGGTGTCATTTCACCACACTACCTTTGTTCGTGGCGAGAAAAACACATCATCAAAAGGGGTAGGAGGGTCGGCTGTGTTCATGCGGTTCGGCCCCCTCCCGTTAATCTAATATCAAGCGACTAAGAAAAAGACGTTTGGACGGTCAAGAAAATTCATGAACCAAAAATCAAACCCCTACCTCGATAAAGTCGTCGAACGAGGTTTGTCGTGGGAAGGGATGTCGCGGAAGACGGCATCTCGGAATGAGGATCATCGGCGTCGCATTACATGGTGTCCCGGCACATGGAGTCATGGAGAAGAGGACCGTCGGCCTCGCGGTACAGGACGTCGCATCGTCGATCTCTGAGGAATCAGCGTTATTCGTCGTCCTTCGTTGGAGGTCGGCGTTATTCGTCGGTGATGGTTTGTTCTTCGCGTTCATCAAGGAGGAAGAAGATATTCCTCAAGAGCGCAAGAGTCCTCCCTTCCTTTCAAACAACGAATCAACCACTAATAAAATATGTCTTGTCTTATTTTATTAACACACATGCAAGCCATTAATTTGAAAATCAAACAGATCTCATTCAATTAATTGAATTAATTGAGGAGCATTTAATATTCAAATTAATTTGGAGGGTTGACTTTCCATTAATTCGTGGTGCTGGTGAGTTACATATTAAAAGCACGAGAGGGAGGTTAAAAAGGTATTTGAAGGGGTGGGGCTCGTGTGGTCCCCACTTCACTAATATCCTACCTAGTGGAGTTAGGATATTAGTGGGTCCCACTCCAACCACCAAGCATAGGTTTAACTACTTAGAATATAAATAAAATTTGTAGCACAATATTTTATTTTATTATTTAGTTAACCCATTTAATTAATAACCTAACACGAGAAAATGCAACACCGGAAAAGGTGTTCCTAAGTAATTACCGGCGTTCCGGTTTCATCGGTGTCCTCGGATTTTGATTCTGAGAACCGGTTCAAAAGTTAGGAAAACCTGCTCGTTTGTTCACTGAATGTACACGAGCTAAATTTTGGAACATGATTCCGGGCACACCGGGCCTCGGAATCCGGTGTCGTCAGAAAATGCGCCCTTGTAAAATCCCAAAGAAAATTAAGAAAAAAATTCCCTTTAATTTTATGGGTCTTCAAAAGTGGGAACATTTTAATATTTATGGGGAAGGATCGACACTCACTTCAAGACGTAATTTGTACAAAGTGATGTACCAAGCATGCTCATACCTGGTGCTCCGCCTTCACCTGCTGATAGGTGGGGCATCGGGAAATGAACTCAGCTACAGCCTTCTTCATACTCGTCCACCAGTGCGATCATCTGAGGTCCTGTTATATCTTCACCACTCCTAGATGTACCACTATAGGGGAAGTGTGAAACTCCCTCAACACCTCATCCTATAAAGAAGTTGGTACCATGGTACGTCCTCTGAAAAAGACGACGTGCTCTCCTCCCACATAGAATCCATTAGGTGCATGTCCTAAGGATATCTGTGCACGCAGCGTCTCACAGTCATTGTCGCCTCACTGTACCACTCTGACCTGCTGTAGTAGTGGAGGAGTGACTGTTAGTGACTAAAGAAAGGATGCTCCATCTATATCCATAATGGATATCTGCAAAGAGGCTAACTACTCTGTTGCCTCCCGGACTAGCTGAATTCCCATCCTCCTACTGAGGACATCGACTACTACGTTCCCCTTTCCATGATTATAGACTTTCTCAAATTCATAGTCCTGGAGGAAATCGAGCCATCGCCGCTGTCTCAGATTTAGTTCCTTCTGCGAGAAGATGTACCTGAGACTCTGGTGGTCAGAGTATACTACAAAGCGCTCTCCCATCAGATAGTGTCGCCACATCTTCATAGCGAAGACCACTGCTTCTAACTCCAGGTCATGGGTAGCGTATTTCTACTCATGATGCCACAACTGACGTGATACATAGGCGATCACTGCCCGATCCTGCATCAGGACACATCCTAGTCTGTTCTCTTATGCATCTCAGTAGACTACGTACACTATTCCCTCCTCTGATATCCTCAAGAAAGGTGCATTGGTCAATCTCTGTCTCAGCTCTTGGAGGCTCTGCTGAAATCTATATGACCACACGAAGGGTTTCCCCTTCTTTGTCAAAGCTGAGAGTGGTGCTGAAACTCTGGAGAAGTCTGACACAAACCTCTAGTAGTACCCAGCTAGCCCCAAGAACCTCCGTACCTCCGTCACACTCCTGGGTGGATCTCAAGCTAGAACTGCCTCGATCTTCGTAGGATCCAATGCAACTCTTGCCTCAGAGATGACATGTCCCAAGAAGTGGACCTCACGTATCCATAACTGACACTTCAAGAGCTTTCCATAAATCTTGTGCTCTCGGAGTGTGTCCAGTACAACCCTCAAGTGGTAGGTGTGCTCCTCCTTAGTGGTCGAGTATATCAAAATGCCGTCGATGAATACCACGACAAATCGATCGAGGTATGGCTGAAAGTTCTTTTTCATGAGACTCATGAACACCGCTGGATCATTGGTTATTCCAAATGGAATAAAAAAGAACTCATAGTTTCCATACCGACATCTGAAGGCCGTCTTCTGCACGTCATCGTCTCAAACACTGAGCTGATGTTAGCCTGATCTATGGTCTATCTTCGAGAACCACCATTCTCCCATGAGCTGATTGAAGAGGTATTCAATCCTCAGTAGTGAATACTTGTTCCTCACGGTCACCTGGTTCAGGCGACAATAATTGACACACAGTCGCAAGCTCCCATACACCTTCTTGGCAAACAATATTGTGGAAGACCATGGTGAAACACTAGGTCGGATGAATCCCTTTCCCTACAAGTCCTCCAGTTGTACCCGTAGCTCTCGAAGCTCAGCGGGAGCCATTCGATATGCTGGAGTGGAAATCGGGGCTATCCCTGGGTACAGGTCAATATAAAATTCTACCTCTCTATGAGGAGGTAGTCCTAGAACGTCATCAGGGAAAAAGTTTGCATACTGATCCACCACTATAGGAAACTAGGACCCCGTAAGTCAACTCCTCCTAGGATGAGGCTAGCCAACTGATGAGTGATGGGCTGTCATCTCCTCAGCGTGAGTCCATCCTGCACTACAAAGGATCCATTCTCGCCAGTGAAAGTGAACCTAATACCATCGGTGCGAACACACCGCACCATGCGCCTAATACAGTCGATCTGAGCATGAACTGTAGATAACCAATCCATTCCCAAGATGACGTCGTAAGGCCTCGACGCTACTACAAGAAGATCCCAGCTGAAGCTCTTGCCACCTAGAGTAAGCTCACACTGATGGAACCAGTGTGTAATCGTCGAGTCTTCTCCCGTAGGAGTCTCTAGCCGTATGGATCGAGCCAACGGCTCCGCAGGAATCCTTAAGCTCCGAACAGGGGCAGCGGAAATAAAAGAATGACTCGCTCCTGTGTCTATATGAACTGCAGCAAGGGTGGAGTAGACATAGATAGTACCTAGAATCATCTCTGGCGTGCCATGGTCATAGGCCTCCATTGACTGAAGTTGGGCCTTTCTCTGCCCACCAGCTCCCTTTGGTTGGGGTGGACCTCCTGGTGGTGGTGGTGGTGGTAAAGCCTCAAAGTGTCACCAACCACCTGCTGCATGGCCAGCTCCCCTGCCTCATCTGCCTGCTCTCGGCGGACCGCCATGATCGACCCTCTGCCTCTGGCTGGGTGGCCCCTCAACCGTCTGCTGCTCCTTTTCAAGATGGTTCGGGCAGTCACTAGCCATGTGGCTCTGCTGGCTGCATGCGTAGCACTGCCTTCTCCTCGGAAGGCTGGCCCTGCGCCGTGTGCCCCGCACCTCTGAGCCAGTGTCCTGAGGCTGTCTGCCTGGTGGTCTGGTCCACCTTGACCCCTGTGACATCCATCGACTGCCAGCTGCAGATGACTCTTCTACATGCCGCCCTATGGTAGGTCTCGCTGCTGGTGTAGGCTCAGCAAGAAAGCTCTCAATGAGAAGGGCTCGGTCAAGTACCCCTACCTATGTCGGAATGCTGAGGGAGTTAATCGATGCCCTGATCTCATGCCTCAGTCCCTGCTCGAAGGTCCGGGCCCATAAGAATGGGTCCCGTACCATATCCGTCGAATAGCATGAGAGATCGGTAAATCTCTCTGAGTACTGGGCGACCGTCATGCTGCCCTACTGCAGCTGTAGAAGCTCCTGAATGCGCACTACACGGAGGGTGGCTGGGACGAACTCGGAGTGAAGGAGGGTCTCAAAGTCCGTCCAGAGTAGGGATGCCTCGTCGTGCACCTGGAGCATCAGGCTCCAACATCTGTCTACTGCTGGGTGCACGAGGCTCACTGCACGGATCATCATGAGGTCCCCTGGTGTCCCCACTAACCTGAAAACTCACACAATCACCTCTAGCCAATTCTCAGCTCCCTGAGGGTTCGTCTCCCCATGGAACATGGGCGGTCTCTAATGCTGGAAATCATGCAGTGCACTAAGGCGACGTGCACTCTCAGCGGCTGGGGCTGGAGGCATCGGTGGCTCGGTAGGTAGATGTACCGTCGGTGCCTCCGCTGAAAAAGGGCCCTGCACCGAGGCCTCGTCGCTCGGTGGGATGTTGTCTCGCACAAAGCTCAGAACCCTAGTTGGCTGCCATTGTGGGCCCATCCTGAAAAGAAACAGGTGTGCCACAGTCAAAAAAATATACCTGGTGAGCTGATACAAAGTAATCAAAAGTAAAACTTTTGAAACACACATGCAATCAATGTTTTCGCGCATTGAGTCGGGAATCAGAAGTCAGGGTCCTGGTGTACAGATAGGTCGGCCGCCACTCCAACAATGGACTCCTTGGACTGATAATCACACTCAATACCCTTAACACTATTGATTCAAATAGAAGAAAGATCAGATCCCTGAGATCTGCGGTAGAACCGAACTCCTCTGATACCAATTTGTCACGACCCATCCTTGGGACCCGTGCCATGACTACCCCAAGCCCGCCTCCCATAGGCTAGGGGCTGGCGACTAGCACCAAGGCGTAAAACCGATAAAAAGGGGAAGGAATTGCCTTATAAAGTAAACAAACACCACAATGTAAGCCAACCGAAGTGACACTAAGTAAAACTGGGGACAATAGTAAGTGTGGAAAGTAAGTGGGCCAGAATACAAACCCAAATTGAATGTAAAGTACAACTGGAAATAAATTACAACTACTGAAAGTAAATCAGCAACGTCGAGCCTTCCACTGGAAGTCCCACCTGAAGGGTGGGTACAGATAGCATCCTCAGCTCCTCGAGTCCAACCGTCTGCTCCGTGTATGTCCCGCCCAGTGGTCCACCTCCAGGTACCGACTAGCTCCACAAGTCTTAACCACGATCAGCACTGTCTGTCGTTTTAATCCAACACAACGTAGTGCAGGCATAGCCCGTGAAGGGGTGTGTATATGCTACTCAGTAGGGACCCCGAGACCCCTGAAGGTCTCCCAGAATCCAAAAATGATAATTGAAAAAGGAAAGATTCAATCACAAAGTAACAACCAACACTGCTTAGGTATATGCCCATACATATACCTAAGTCATCAATTCCCATTCTGCTCCAACATCTGAGACCAAGTTTTATCACGTCCATATAAGATAGTACAACCCAATCCACATAGGATAACACAACCCAATCAACATAGGAAAGCAAGTCAATCATATTGAAGATATTGATTGAAGGTCAAGACTCATCACACATTGGTATACTTATTCGTAAGGTGATAGAGATGATCAGATATAGCCACTGATTCATCTAAGTTGGGACCCATGTAGGATACTAAACCAGCTAAGCTATCGGACCCACATAGGATACAAACCAGCTACTCTTCCAGACCCACGTAGGATAGAAAGAACATAGTCATCGTTGCTGAACCCACAGAGGATTTCAGTACGGTCTTCATTGCTGCCAATCCCATGGAGGATTTCAGTGCAATCTCCATCGCCGTCGAACCCAAGGGGGATTTCATTACAGTCTTCATCATTGCCGAACCCACAGAGTATTTCAGTGTAGTCTTCATCACCGTCGAACCCACGGAGGATTTCAGTACGGTCTTCATCACTGCCAAACCCATGGAGTATTTCAGTGCCGTCTTCATCGCAGTCGAACCCATGGAGGATTTTAGTACGGTCTTCTCAGTCGCAGCCAGCTCTAGGGTTCCCGCACATAGCATGCTTGTTTCTGGGATGGTCCGCTCCACGAGCCAAAGGGGGTCGATACATCAACAGAAATGTATTCCGGAGTTGATGTATCCCAAAGTTCTGTCTCAACAAAAGGAACTCAACGCGACAGACGGCGCATCAATCGGACGCCAGGTCTGAGAGTTATTGGCTTTTTCGTTCCAAGGGCCCGGTTGGTTTTTAAGTCAAAACCAACCCAACCGCACTCGAACGGCATCCAAACCTCGAGTGGAGTAAGCCAAAAGGTCTGTATCAGTAAGAGGAATTCAACAAAGTCGACGACACGTCAATCGGACTTCTGGGAGCTCGAGTTATATGCAATTAGTCTCCGAGGGCCCGGTTGGTTTCGCGATTGAATCAACCCGGCCGTACCCAAAGTTCTCCGAAACCTTGAGTGTAATATACCGAAACATCCATCTTGATCTAAGTATCGTATCTCTACTAACTGTGTGTCCATCGGAGTTCTGTATCCCAAGATATGGGAAAAAGTCCAGAATTGATCCGACAATGAGGGGTCTGGGCCCGGTCCGACCCGGCCCAACCCCCCATGGGTCGGCCCGAACCGGGTCCGAGTCCGACCCGGCGGGGCGCGGCCCTGCCTGGTTGGGCGTGGCCTGGCCTGGTCCATGCACGCCGGCCCGACCCGGCCGATGAGCCGCGCAGGGGATGCAGTCCCCCGCGGCCTTTGTGCTCTGCAGACATGGTGAGCGCCCCATCCTACTCCCCTGGATCCCGCGCGGCCGCGGGATCCGACCGCCTGCCACTGCGGCTTCAGCCGCAGCGGCTCCTCCTTACGGCGAGTCGGGGCGCCGCGGCCTATGGGTGTCTGGCCGGTGCCGGCCACCGCCTCTGGCCACCGGTGATGTCCACGGGCCCCCAGAGTTTCTCTGGTGGTCCATTTTCAATTCCGTCTATACTGGTGTTCATCTCGAGTCCACACTTTACTTCGGAATCATCAAATCACCTCTGTGGCCCGTTCCGTCATCGCCCGTCGATCCACACATCAAATAAACAATATGCGGAGTCTTCGAATCGCCTTTGTGGCCCCGACTCCAGTCGCGGTTTCATTCAGCCTCAGCGGCGCGACGGCGCTGTGCTTCTTCACCCTTTCTTCTTTGTTTCTGCGTGGTGCCTTTGCACCGCACTACCTTTGTTCACACCGCGACAAACACATCACCAAAAGGGGGAGGGGGTCAGCTGTGTTCATGCTTTCCAGACCCCTCTCATTAATCTGATATCAAGCAGATAAGAAAAATATGCTTGGATGGTCAAAAAAATTCATGAACCAAAAATCATACCCCTACCTCGATGAAGTCGTCAAAGGAGGTTTGTCGCGGGAAAGGGACGTCACGGAAGACAGCGTCATGGAAGGAGGATCGTCGGCGTCGCAGTACACGGTGTCATGGTACAGGGCGTCACGGATAAGAGGACCATCTGCATCGCGGTACATGGCGTCGCGTTGTCGATCTCCGAGGAATCAATGTTATTCGTCGTCCTTCGTCAGAGGTCGGCATTCCTCGTCGGTGATGGTGTGTTCTTCGCATTCTTCAAGGAGGAAGAAGATATTCCTCAAGAGCGCAAGAGTACTCCCTTCCTTTCGCACAACGAATCAACCCCTAATAAAATAAGTCTTTTAATATTTTATTAACACACACGCAAGCCATTAATTTGAAAATCAAATAGATCTCATTCAATTAATTGAATTAATTGAGGAGCATTTAATATTAAAATTAATTTTGAGGGTTGACTTTAAATTAATTCGGGGTGCTGGTGAGTTACATATTAAAAGCACGAGAGGGAGGTTAAAAAGGGATTTGAAGTGGTGGGGCTCCTGTGGGCCCCACTTCACTAATATCCTACCTAGTGGAGTTAGGATATTAGTGGGTCCCACTCCAAACACCAATCATTGGTTTAACTACTTAGAATAGAAATAAAATTTGTAGCACAATATTTTATTTTATTCTTTAGTTAACCCATTTATTTAATAACCTCACACGAGCAAACGCAACACCAGAAAAGATGTTCTTAATCAATTACCGGCATTGTGGTTTCATCGGTGTCCTCAGATTTCGATTCCAAGAACCGGTTCAAAAGTTCTGAAAACCTGCTCGTTCGTTCACTGAACGCACACGAGCTAAATTTCAGAACATGATTTCGGGTACACCGGGCCTCGGAATCCGGTGTTGTCAGAAACTGCGCCCTTGTAAAATCCCAAATAAAATTAAGAAAAAAAATTCCCTTTAATCTTATGGGTCTTTACAAGTGGGAACTTTTTAAGATTTATGGGGACGGATCGACACTCACTTCAAGACGTATTTTGTACAAAGTGGGGTACAGGTTCCTTGAGGTTCTTTCCAACCATCTGTTCAGGGATTTTCTGGAATTTATCCCTTATCCCTAAATGATTATGACATCAAAATAAGGCTAAATATGTTCAAGGAGTTTAACTTCTTTCCTTGTGGAAATCCACCAACAGTCCGATTTGTTGATGTTGGAATAGCCAGCTTGGAGTTAAGGGAATATATGCTGGCATGTAGAGATGGTACACTAGCCATGAGGATTGATGGAGAAATTATATACCAGGCCTATGCTCTATAATTATTCTCACATCAATTCAAATATCTACAGCAAATTATAATATCCCCTCTGGTGCATGTCAGGTTTGAGCAGCATCTGATGGTTGCTTGTCAACTATGGTTACTGACATTTATGAAGAAGACCGGGGTGGTGTTTGATTGACTAGCTGTTGGAGCGACAGGTCGATTTACTACATAGTATGCCGAGATCTAGGTTGCATCATACCCTAAAGGGGTACTGAATCTGTCGGCCCCTCTGGTGGGAACCAAGAAGAGAACCATTAGGAAAGAGGATTTTCATTTGGAAGGTGATTCTTCCTCACATGGAGCTAATTCACCATAATCCTCACCCGGAGCTGATTCAAAGGATTCCCATGATGGGTATGATGAGGCACTAAATACGTCAAAGCGGCCTCGTGCTAGATATAATCCACCTGCCAGAGTCAAGAGACCCACTGCATAGACTTTTGGTGTGTTATATCATTGAGGCAATTTAGTCGCCATTATTTTATACAGTAACAAGTTTCATTTTATTATCCTTTATTTGTGATTGCAGGAACTGGGAAGAAGTTGATGTCCTAGATTGCAGGACCCTCCTCATGGCCTTCTGGTGCACATCCTGAATATTTACGACCAGAGGCTCTCCGGACATGGCAGAGTTTATATTGTGATGCTGAAACCACCTGGATGGACTTATGTGAAGGGATGCATATCCTTAGAGTGGGGAATATCTAGGCTTCCTCTGATATCCATTTTGAGGACAAGCCCACTAAAGTGAGGGTTTACATCAATGAGATGGAAACGCTCATATATGCCACTAATAAGTCTGTTTTTATCACCAAACGGGTGAAGGAAATGATGGACTGTGGTACCACTGAGGGGATTTGTCCTTTATTAGACGAAGAGTGGCATGATTATGTGGCTCATGATGATTTATGTTTTAATTTTTCTCATATTTCTACCTCTTTACAATTTTAATTTAATCATAAATTTGTTATTTAAGGAAATAATCTTCTTTATCTTACAACTTGTAAAGGGAAGAACCACTGAAATCCCTTCGCCGTGGTATAGCCCTAGTGGCACCACTCTTGGAGCCACTGAATCTCCTCGTGATCCAGGCGATGTATCTCTAGGTCAGTAAGCCATGGATGAAGAGTTAGAAAGTTCGTTGTTGTCTTCGATACCTATTTTTGGAGATGATGATGCTAGTCCACCCAAAAAGGCCAAGAAGAAAAAGCATTGAAGAAATAAGACCACAGTCAAATGATTTACCAGTAGTGGTTAGTCTTTCTTGTATTCAGGAAACATAACTTATGAAAAATTTCTCAAACTACTCAGGATTGCCGGGGCTTCTTCAGTTTCCCGTTTAAGGGAAAGGACTAACCATCCTTAGAGTAGAACTGAGGATATTGTAGAATAGCTACAAGTTCCTACTCAAATGGTTGTTCATGAGGAAATACTGAGAGCAGATGAGCCATCGTTTGTTTCTAACACCGCTCTTATTTCTAATGCTAGGAAAGCAAATACTTCAGGTAAATTAACAATACTTCATATAAATTCAAATGAGACAATAACTTACTTCCATTATGTGATGTTTTTGGGTCAACACATGCACCAGAACATTTGGAAAACACCACAGCTAACCCCATGACTGTCTGTGAAGAAGCTATCTGGGGTCAGAGATTTCTAGATGAAAGTCATGAGGAAGACATGCCGAGTGCTCCCACCGGTGAGACTAAAATGGGATCTTGGACATCATTGGATAAAATAATGAAACTTGGAATGTACTTTGATAAAATTTTATATCATGTTAAATTACCATGTGATTTATAAGATTTTGGAGATCTACTTATATAATCAACTAGACATGAGTTTCATCATTTGTCCTTTTAATATTCTTATGATTACAATTCTAACCTTGTTTGGTTAAAAATGTATAATTCCATCTAAATAGACTACTGGGCCATCAAATCATGAATGGATTTTTGTCAACCCTATTATTGCAGAAACACTGGCTCAGGTGGAACTTAACATAGAAGACCCTCCAGAAACCCATCCTAAAAATCCTGTTGAAGTTAGAAAATATGGGGAGGAGTCTTCACAAGATGCTGATATATTGTTAGGTAAAAGATGATGATATTTTTGGCTTAATTAATCTACAAGAAAATCAATAAACTTTTACTATCATTGGAAACTAACCGTACTTTCAATTGAACAAATAGGGTGGTCAGCTTCAATGGATAGATCTGGAGGTGAAGCCTTATCCTCATCCCAAACAGTAGCAGAAGGTGAAGCAACCAGGGTCTGGGAAGGAGCAGAACATGGAACTTCCTTAATTTCTTTCATCCCAAACTATGTTCCTCCCTATGATAGCGATGCTGAATCAGAACCAGTGGTGAAAAAGGTGCTCCAATTATCACGTCGAAAGGCATGGAAACATATATAGAAGATAATATCTGAGTTGCCTCTTTGAGAGATTCCGTTGAAAATTCCAAGACTTTCATCCCTATTTATCATGCTAGGACATAGCGGTTTTGGATATAAATAAATCCATGACGTAGTGAAACAATTAATTCAAAGGAGGGAGCAAGAGGAAAGGTTCATTCGAGACCTAATCAGAGCAACCTTTCTGATCGATATCAGTGAATTTCAGGGTGCAGTGTTCCGAGCTGAGGCTGATCATGCTGCAAAGCTGGAGTAATTGAAGCAAAATATCAAGGAAAATATTGCCCAGTAGTTGCACATTCATTAAGAGATAGATACTGTTTCTGGGGAGCTTGACCGGCTTCATAATTCTTTGGAAGAAGTCCAAGTAGATGCATAAAAGCCATCAAAGATGCCAAAGAAGCACTTTATAAAGCTGAAGAGAGTGAAGTTGGTCGCGTAAATGAACTTCAAGTGGTTGTTGATGAAGCTCATGATGCTGTGAAACAGATGAGATATCATGTTGAAAGTCTTCTATAATTTATAAAAGAAAAGAGAAGAGACTCCAGTCTATGGATGTTCTTTTAATCTTGTTCATTAATGAAAATCAGTTCATCTTCAATCATGATATTTTCTTATTATTTTTACCTAAGTCAATGGGTCTGGAAAGCATAGTTTTATTTTTTACTAGGGTTATATAAACAACCCCACAAACTTTATCTTTTAATTTCTCAATATTGCATAAATCATACAAAATGCATGTCTAGTGAGATGGGACTCGACTTTTGTTCATAGTACCCTTTATAGGTTCCCAATTTAATGAGTACCATGTCTTTTTTATTGGCAGTTGAAAGTCGTGCATGTTGGACTATTAAAAAGATAATATTTAAGGTATAATAGCTTTGACCGAATGGATGATATTGACTCAATTCTTGATAATTTGTTTGGAAACATATTACCATATTCAAGTATGGAGGGGGAAAAGTTTAAACTGTGACTTGAGAAATTTTGAATATGAGGAATGTAATGGAAAAAGAGCTAAAAGTAATTAGAGGAAGTCTTTTCTAAGTATGAAGTTAGTACTGTATGACAAACCTATCATGGGGGTATAATTATGTAGGGCCAAATGGGGAATAAGCTGCATAGTCAAATAGTAGCATCTTTTGGATGATAGGTCTGTTATGTAGACAACTTATGCAAGGCCACCTAAGGGAATGTGCTGCATTGTTGGGAAAAATAACTCTATGAAATTTGACTTTCTATTGATAAAATCTGAATATTGTTTTATGGGGATTCAAATTTTCCAAAGCACAGAGTTTGATTTATGGAGAATGGTAGTAGGACATGGAGAGGATATTTCCAATTAGAATTTTCAATGAATTGGAGGATTGTGACTTCTACAAAGGCCTGACCCAAACATTGGAAAAAAGGTATCAGTGGTTTTGAATCATATCACTAAAACCATAGATAGTAAAATTATACAATATAATATTTTCAGATCATGGAATAGATTATGGAACAAATATGTTAAGGATGGCGGTTTATTTTTTACAGATCCCTACATATCGTCTTTAAGACCAATCGGGGCAAAAGAGGATTCTCCTAAGAATGAAGTTACCACTACTTGACAAACCTGTTTTGGTGGTTGAATTATGCAGGGCCAACTATGGCATAAGCTACATAGTCAAATAGTATAATATTTTGGCTGATGGGTTTGTTATGTAGATAACTTATGAAAGGCCACATAAGGGCACATGCTGCATAGTCAGACAAAAGAACTCTCAGGTATCAACCATTTTCTGACAAGAAGTCAAGAAAAGGGTTATAGAGACCATGTATATAATTTGTATAATGTTGCGGCTAGGTCCTGAATTAAGATTCTAGATTTCACTATGTATCTCATTAGGATAATAATCAAGACACATTAAGTTATTGAAATACAGTTTAACATCATTCAAGACGAGAGCATAGAAAATATTAGTCTAGTTTCGTAGAACTCGGACCATAGTGGGGGAGACACATTGTGCATTTGTTATAAATCTAATACGAATAAAGACCAGAGTGTTTCACGTCACAGCATGTGATCCTAGGGGGACTTTTCATCCAAGGTAACATAAGTGGTGTTTGGGGTTAGGCCCAAAGGCTCAGGGCTATACTCGAGGAATGCTCGAGCGTTCCAATGTATCCCATGAGGATGGGAATCAAGCAACACTTAGATCTTGAAACCTGACATGGTTGGAGACCATGTCAATGATGATTTCTCTCAAATGGGGGTATCAGGGAGTATTTTAGTTTTCTTATCATACATGACATAAGGTGAAAAAATAGTTTAAGGTCATATGCATGGACCAGTGCTATGGATTTTAATGTCCTACAACAAGGACAATTGTGGACTGTATAATTTAATGTCATATAGGTAGGACGATGGGACATACATGGTTTAACATAATGTAGGATGAAAGTGAACCGATATGAATAAGATGGTTGATAGGGGATTCATGGATCAACATCATATGTGATGGAGGTGAAACAATGTGAAGAAATTGGTTTCAGGCTTGAACCTCAGGAGGATGCCTACATACCTGGCCTAGGAGGCAAGGATCAAAGTCCACGTAGTTCAATTTAGAGGGATTTGATGATCAGGGTGTACTTGAGGATAGCGACCTGAAGATGATGTTGGTACTTAAGCGTTGTTAGCATCCCAGAGAAAATATCATGGTCGAAGATTCTTCTAGGCTCATGTGAGTCATGCTTGGTGTGAGAAACAAGAAGCAGCAACAGACATGGCAATCATGTCACGAAATATGCGACCACGAAGGATGATGTGTGGCTTATGCATGGTTAGATGCACGGGGCATGCATGGACACAATGTTTAAAAGAATATTATGCATGCAACAATCACATTTTAATGTCATGTGTCACATATATGGGGTGATTGGTAGTCTTATGTCTTGTTGCTCAGACGATGCACATTTTAACATCATGTTGGACGAAAGTGTGGACTATGATGTTTAATGTCCTGCAGCAAGGACAATAGGTTTATTTGTGTTACACAAAATAATTCTTCAAGAATATTGCATTGGTTGGAGTTGTAATGATTTCTCTATCCATTGAGATTAAAGAATATGCTCCATTGGAGTAAACCCTATGTATTGAGTAAGGTACTTCCCACTTTGGATCAAGCTTTAGAGTCTTCTTTCCTAGTATCAATGGGGTTCTAAGGACCAATACCAATTATCCTTGAATGAATGAATGAAGATGAACATTTTTATTGAAATCTCGTGCTATTTGATTCTGATAGGCTACTAAATGGTGAAGTGTGAACAATTGTTTTTCAACTAGTCATTCCAATTCATCCAATAACTTTTGAGATTGTTCATCTATAGATAACTGATCACAATTGTAGACTCTAAGAGAAGGTAATTGGACTTCAATAGGCAAGACTACATCCATTCCATATACCAATGAATATGGATTTGATCATGTAGCACTGCGGGTGGTAGTTCGATAAGCCCATAGAGCATGAAAAAGTTTATCAGGCCATGAATTCTTATCTTTATCCACCATGTTTTGAAGTATATTTGAAAGAGTCTTATTGAAATCCTCTACTTAACCATTGGCTGTTGCATGATACCGAGATGAATTGTTGGATCTGATATTGTATTCTTGATACAATTTTCTTACTTCAGATGAACAAAAGTTGGTGCCATTATCCGTCAATATGGTATGAGGAACACCAAATTTATTAATGATGTTAGACTTGAAAAAGCTAACAATTCTTTTAGCACAGTCATCTTTGAGAGGTATCGCCTCTACCCATTTGGAAAAGAAGTCAATACCAGTAAGAATATACCTAAGTTGCTTAGCTGTAGCCAGAAGATAAGGTCCTACTACATCCATTCCCCATGTAGCAAACAACCAGGAGTATTTAGCCATATGAAGAAACTCCAGGGGTTGATGAATGATGTTGGCACATACATGGAAATAATTACACTTCTTAGTGAAATCAACACAATTTTTCTTCATTGAAGGCCATGAGTATCCAAGCCTTCGAATTTGACCAGAAGTTCTATGTCCAGACTGGTGGGCACAACAAACTCTTGCATGTTCTTCATTCAATGACAGCCATTGTATCTTCACCATCAATACATCTAAAGAGAATTCCTTCAAAAACTCACTTTTAAAGAATTTTTTTGGGATATGGGCTATCATAAAGTGTAAAATTGACCACACGTCACCAAACTTGTTCTTTCCCAGCTCTATCAGGTGGGAGTGTTCCATTTTGATGTTATTCCCAGATAGGTGTCATCCATCCTATAGTATGACCATATGATTCAGAAATGGGACTGATTTCATTGATTTCCTCTATTTTCATTTGATAAAAAGGTGAAACTACATGACGGTGGGCAATACTGAGGATTGTTTCATCCTGATTTGGATCTTCCAGGGCTATGGCTACATTAGCCAGTGCATCAACTTGAGCATTTTGTGATCGCGGAAAATAAGAAAATGTCGGTTTTGAAGGATATTACACCATTAAATCTCTAACGTAATCACGCAAAGGGATTATCTCTTCTTTTCTGATGGAATAATCTCTATTTATTTGTTTTATTACCAAATCTGAATCACCTTTACATTCAAGTGATTCACATGTGCCAGATGCACCAATTCCAAACCTACGATTAGATCTTGATATTCTGTTTCATTGTTTGTACCACCTTGAAACAATAATAAATAATAGGGTAGAACTGACTTTTTCTGGGGAAATAAGCATGATTCCTAACCCAACTTTTTTGAATTTAGGATCTTCCATTTTCTTCCTTGTTGGACTTTTGGAGGCACAATAAAAATACATTTCCCATGTATGGGAATTATCTTCAATAGAGAAGACCTCTTCATCAAGAAGTTCAATATTATATGATATATCTTCTATAGATGGGTGTTCATCAAGGAAATTAGAAAAATCTTGGCCCTTTATTTCCTTTTGAGACATATACTGGATATCAAACTGGTGAAAAATATCTTCCCACCATGTCAGATGTCCTATAAGCGTTGGTTGAATAAGGATAAATTTGAGTGGGTTATTACAAGATACCAATTGGACCTCATGATGTTGCAGGTAGTGTCTCAATTTATGAACTGAAAAGATTAATTCAAGGTATTACTTTTCAATACTTGAATATCGAGTTTCTTCCTCAAGCATACTTCAAATGAGATAGTAAAGGTTTTTTTCATTCCCATCATCATTCTTTTGGGCAAGGAAGGCACCCAATGATCGCTCTAAACCTGTCACATAGAGAATAAGTGGTCTTCCTTCAATAGGTGGCATTAATAATGGGGGGCTCAAGAGATACTTCTTGAGGATATCGAATACTTCATGACATTATTCAGTCCATTGGTAGGTGACTACGTTCTTCATTAATCTGGTGAAGGGAAAACAATTTCCTTCCAAATTGACAATGAAATGATGAATATAGGCTATGTGTCCTTGAATTCCGCTTAATTCCTTCAAATTTCTAGGAGGTTACATGTCTAGTATTGATTTTTTCTTCTCAGGATCAACTTTAAAAGCACGATGGAGTACAACAAAGCTGAGATACCTTCCTGAGGTTACCCCGAAAGAACATTTCAAGGGATTCATCTTCATACTGTGTTTTCAATGTTTTTTTAATATGATTTATAGATCATCCATGTGATCATAATGTTGTCTGTATTTAACTACCAAATCATCAACATATCATTCAAAAAATTTCAAAAAAAAGGTTTGAAGATATGGTGAATGGCACGTTTATACATTGCAAATGCATTATTCAGGCCAAAGGGAATTACCCAATAGAAAAACACACCTTGAGGAGCTCTAAAGGCTATAGACTCATTATCTTATGGGGCCATTCGTATTTGATTGTACCCAGAGTAACCATCCATGAAGAAAGTGCTTCATAGCCAGTCGCTTCATCAATTCAATGTTTTGTGATCAGAACTGGAAAATCATCCATGGGAAAATGCCGATTAAGATATCTGAAGTCAATGAAAATTCTATTTTTTCATTTCTTCTTTTTCATAGGGACAATATTAACCATCCATTTGGGATATTTAAATTCTCTGATGAAGTTATCATTAACATGTTTATCAACTTCAGCTTCAATTTTAGAGGCATAAGTTGGTTGTGTTCTTCTTGCTGCTTGCTTGAATCCTCAATGTTTTTCTAGAAAACCCAAATGATGAGTGGAAAAATCGGGATCAAGACCTATAATTTCTGTATAATTCCACGAAAATACATCTCAATTTTTCATTAGAAATGAAGTATACATTTCTTGCTCATTAAGATTCATGGCTGGTCTAATTAATGCATGGCGTGGATCTTCTTTTATACCCAGATTTATTTCTCTAAGTTCATCCATAGTAGTAGAGATACCCTCTTCAAATGATAGGGGAGCATCCCTGAGATCTTCCACTAATTCTTCAATATGTGTTAGTTCTTCTGTTTCTACTTGCATAGTAGATAACGAAGCAGAATTTCCATGGTTAGGGGAAAAGTTAAAATTTGAACATCTTGGAGAAGAGGCTACCATTTATGACCCTATTGATGATGAAGGGTCTTCCTGGGTTAATAGAGAGGAGATGATTGATTGAGAATCAAAATCATTGTTTTCCTTTGGTATTTATATAACTTCTTCAGACCTGGTTGATGAAGTATAGAATTTCTGGATTTTAGCAGAGGAAATGAAGACATATCCATCTAAGATTTCATCATTTCTTGGTGAATCAACAATTTCTCCCATGATTTCTAGCTTGATTGTTGTAATTAACATTATGGAAGTTTCCATAAGACTGTTTGGATTTAGGTCTATCCTGTCAATTTGATTGATATGATACACATAATCTGTACTCACATGTAAAAATGGGTTTGCTGGAATCTTTTTCAAACCATTTGGAGCATTAATTTTGGTGACATTATTTTCCATGGATTTTTTCTTTCCCTCCATGTGATAAAATTCTTCATCAATGTATTGAGATTCACATGTTTTGAAGGGGGCCTTGTCACCATACAATGTCCCAATTTTACTATTGAAACAATATTTGAGGCATTGATGGCACAATGAAGATACAACCGCATGTTGATGTAGCCAAGGTCATCTAAGAAAAATGTTGAAGGTTGTGTTCTAACGAACAACCATGAAATCTGAATTAGAAAAAGGTCTCCAAATAGAATTCTAAGTATAATCTCGCCCATTGGTTCTTGTTCATTCTTATCATATCCTTATAACATCAAAGTAGAGAGATTGAGTGAGGCCCAATCGATGAAGTGTACGAATAGGAATGAGGTTGAATCCTAAGCCATTATTAGTGAAAGATCTTTAGATGTCTATTCCATTGACTTTGCTAGATAGATACAAAGGTCTGATGTGTCCATGTATAACATCATCTTCATCTTCATATTCATCTATAAAATATATCACTGCATGGAATTATGTAGGATCAATCTCTATATGGTAGACTTCAACCGTATCAATTTAAGTTTTGACATCTTGAGGACTTGAAAAAGCCTCAATAAGGGCCTCCCAAAGATATTTTGATAGATTCAAGGCATCTAGAATTTATAACATGGTCTGTTAATGCGCCAAATGTTTCAAGAAATCATAATTTTGGTCCAAAGGTCTATGTTTCCCATCATGAAAATGTGGTTTTGTAGGTTCCTTGTATGTTTATGCTTTGGCAGTAGATGCATACCATATCAGGGCAGGAATTGGAAACACTACTGGATCTGGTTGATTAGACTGACTAGGTCTATCTATTTGCTGAGAGGAAGAATGTATTAACTCTAAACTATCTTCCAAAATAACCATGTCAGGACCGAATCTACAATGTATGGAAGAAATTTCTTGTTCCTGTTGAGCTTGCTGAAGAGATTTTCCATGAGTTTCTACAACATATACAGTTCTACCAGGGGTAGGATTGAAATAGTGACTTTTGGAATATCGAGATCTTCACCTGTATCCTAGACCTCTGTCTCATCCTCTTATTCCTCTATTAGAAACATGGAACATAGGCTCACTATAATCAAAAATGTCATTGGCGTAAGGATCCATTAAATGAATCATGTTAAAATAACCAAAGAACAATTCTTCATCTGATGAAGATTCTGCTTAATGAACCAGTTCAGGAAGTGCCGTTTGGTGGGGTGGTGCCAGTGTTTTTGAAGTAGACGACATAAAAACTACCAGCGTTAAAGTCAACTTAAGCTTCGACACAAGCTCATCTTCTTCTGACTGCTATTCTTTCTTCAAATTACGCTGCTTCTTTGAGGATTTTCCTTCATATGAAGGGTGTTTTTCTATGGAAGACATAGCAGAAGACACAATTGGTTGATTCAATTATGTTCGTAAAATGGCATGAGTTCGGTTGATCATTTTCCTAACCATCCAATCATCATATTTCGCGCATTTTTACTTTTGACCTCATGCCACTGACCTTTTTTCCTCTGGATCAGTAGTAGTAACACATGCTACCTGGGATGAATAACCTTTCAGTTTCACTTGTCCAGAGTCCACCATCTTTTTCATGAGGTCTTAGAAGAAAAAACACTTCTCAATGGGATACCCCAACATCTGATGAAACGTGCAATAGTTGGGGAGGTATTCGTATAATTCCTTTTTTGGCCTTTTGGGCCATGGAAACTGAACCAGATTGTTTTCCAGAGCTAGGATGAAGTAACCAAGAATGTGTTCATTCCAGAAAGAATACACTTTGTTCTTCAAATCCTGAAACTGTTTCCTCCGTTAATCTCTTTGGTCATCTTGACGAGGCGACCATTTTTTTTGACACTTATTAGGTGGTGCCCTTCGATTTGATGAAGGTTTTGAATTTTAAGTAGGTATAGGTTCTTATTTAAGTGTATATGTAGTAGTATATTCTTTCCCTATTCTATTTCCTGGAACCGATGGAATTACACGAGTTTTAGCCTTATTCATTATAAAGGAGTCTTCTATCTATTAAGCGATTGATGTAAGGTATCAAAACCTAATTGTGTATATCATAGGGATCAATGGTGTGCATAACTCATCACTAAGATTTTCCACACAAATTTACAGCAACTCTTCTTGAGGGGGTGCTATAATTAAGGAATATGTTAATCCCTTCTAGCGAGTAATGAAATATGAAACTCTTTCATTTATCCTTTTCTTACAATTGTTAAGATCAAAAATTGTTTTCTTTGGTAATGTTGAGCTAAATTGATGAAGGAATTTTTGATAGAGATCTTTCCCACCCAGTAATTTACCAAGATTGAAAACTCATATAGCAAACAAAATCAGGTCAATATAATGACTACACAAAACACCTATTCTTAACAGCTTCTTGTTTCTGATAAGTTCCCATCATAAGATCACAATGAGAAACAAAATGTGTTATGTGTTGTTTTAGGTCTCTCAAAACATTAAAAATTGGGAATATGGTACTCGAAAAATTTGATGGGGGAGGAATTGCATCCGCCCACTCAGGGTAAGCTCTCTTCTCTGGTTGAACGGGTGCATGTCATTCTTCCATAGCTTCCAACCGAGCTTCTAATGACTCAATGGTAGTCATTAATTTTTGAGAAACATCTAGTTAATCTGGATTATATGTAGGTGAAATAACTGGAGTTTGGATGGGTGTGGTGACCAGTACTGTTATTGATGGTAGTATTTCCTATTTCTGTCGCATATGACCCATAGGATTGGACCTGTGAGGGTGTAATTGTAAAGGGGGTATTCGTGATCCATACCAATAGCTACAACAAACTTCCTTGATTGATTAACTCTAGCATGATTAGGAGGAATACTACCCTGAAGTAGTTTTTTATTTAACCTCCTTAACTCCTTCATTTCTTCTTCTTATTATACGAACCTTTCCACTAATGAGAGAGATTGGCCATCTCCAGAGGTAGGGTGGAATGTAACCAGACTTTTTTCCTTTCCCATGTTGGATTCCTTTCGGAGAGGGGGAAGTTGGTTATTTGAAGGAATATGTAGATTTTCGGTAAGCCTTTCATTTAGGTTTCACACACCTTCTTCATTTGTTTTAGTGTATACAGCCTCTTGAACATGAACTTCTTCATCTGATTCCTTTGAGTGAGCTTCATGTTCTGGGGTATCAATAACAACGACATTGATTAAATTTATCGATGAATAACCCATTACAACCCTTCTATAAACATTTCTATGATACTGTCTTCTTTCATGTACTTTATGAGACATTTCATTTTATTTAGTTGATCCCTCAAGAACTTCTTGATGATCCATTATTTGGAGGGAATTTCCTGATAATTCGGCTCTGCATTCCTCTTTTGTATTCTTCCCTAATTGAGTGAAGACTGATTTTCACTAAGGGGGAGATTGAGAATTTGAAAAAGTCCCCAGTCCGATGGACTGGGACTATTCCTATTTTTCCAGCTCAAATCCTCAAATCATGTCAGTTGATTTCGAGGGTTGGATTAAAATAGTACCCAGCCTGGAAAGTTGAGGTGGATCTTGAGCTACTACATCTGAAACTCTCTTAAAAGCTCTCCTGATTTTGCATATCTTAGTCAATAAATTAGTCCGATGCATCATCGATCATCCACTCAAATCACCTGGCATAGATGACCATTGGATTTTTTCTGACACTTCTATCACCTGATGATGCGCATGCTCTAAACGAGAAGCTTGTTCGATATTCTTATTTGCTTGATGCAAGAGTAATTCGATAACTTGTTCTTTATATGCCTGACTTTGGTAAGAACTAGATGAGGCATGTTCTTGAGCAAGCCATTGATTACACACAAAACCAGTTATATGTGGCCAGCCATGGGCAATAACATTTCATGAGACCACTTTTGGCAGGCTTTGTTGACAAGAGAGCACAGTGAAATGCAATGCTCCATGAACACCCCATCCCCTAACATGCATACTAGATAGGGCATTGGTAATTAAATAGAGTACCTTTTTTAATGCGCCAAGGCATGCACACTGAAGGGTACTCTTCTGATTTTCATCCTTTGGATGTTGCGAAACTGAGAGAAATGCCAAGTCAATTTGGAGTTTCAACCCCTCTATTACCTTAACATGATTGTGATATTCATCATAAGATAATATTTTTTCCTTTAAGTGACAAAGTGTTTTCCACTTTTTGAGACGAATATCATGAATACAATCTTCTGTCAGCGTTTCCAGAATATCATACTGAGAGTTAGCCATAGGCCAAAACATGACTGGTATATCACCTTTCGCCAGTTTTTTTTCACATATTCAGCACTTCCTCTTTGTCTTTTGATGAAGATTATTCTACCTGATTGGACCAAATATGGTGCTTCATTGTTGCTTCATCATATTCAACAATATTGTTAGAGAATTAATTTTTCAAATTAGAAGATGAATGACCCATGGGTGGTTCAACGAATGACCTACACCCTGGGAAATCTTCTGATTGAGATTGAATTTCACCTGCTTATGGTAAGGCATCAAACATGACTGGCCTCACATTTTAATGTGCTTCAAGAAAAGAGGGCTTTCTTGTTACTGCATTTTCCATTGAAGAATTTTCCCGGAAATGCGAAATACTACTATGGAGAGGTCTTTCTCAGCTAAATTCATCATCATGGGGAGGACCACCTTGGGGGGTTATATAAAAAGATGAAACTTTTTGCTCCTTGGTCTTCTGGCAACATAGATGGTTATCGTGGCTCTCATCTGAAGTGATACTTTGAGATTGACCGTATCTTCATGAAGAAAGCCTTCATGAGGAAGTTTCTGATAAATACCTTCAGAATTATTGTTGTTACTTTAGGAATTTTTAAATGAGAGAGTACAATCTTGAGTTTCAACAAATAATTGTCTGAGGGCTTCAAGAACACCAGCATTGAGCAAGGCCTTATTGCAGATTGGCTCTTGATTTTTTAACTGTGCTGGATGGGACTTTTTCTTGGATTACTTCTTACTCACATTGGAAACCAGTTTTTGACGAAAGTGGTTATTATGGGCAGGTGTATGTGCCTTCTCAGGAGAAATGACCAGGTTAGGCTCATTATCTATATTTAAATCGGGTGTCTGTGCCCGACTTGATTGTCTTTATGACATGGGGGAGTATGCCCCACAACCATCCTGGACTAGAACAAAGCTGTGTATCTGCTCCGGAGTGGAATGTTGATGAGTCACTCCACTGATAGTGATGGATTTATGTTTCTTTCCAGATGATTTCATTGAATTTGTTATAATATTCTGACAGGTATCCAGAATTTGGGCAGGGATTTTCTTATGCTCTTTTACCATTGTCAAAATGTGCTTGGCGACATCAGATACCAGAATAGGAATATATGTCCATTCCGTGTTTGGAGTAGGTGTGTGTTCCTACTCCTGTCCTCCTTTTCCTGTCAGTGAATTCTGAAAGTACTCATGTGTGGGGGAAGAAAGTTTTGTCTGCCTCTAGTTTGTCAATGGAACTTTCCAATTGAAATCTTCGAGTGCTACCAAACGAGAATGTTGGTTAGCCTGATAAATTTCAGGTGTATGTGTCTTCTGATTATTCTCCAATGAATATGATTGATAAACTTCCTTCAATACTGGAAGATGAGATTGCTGGCAGAATTGATGAGTGTAAATAGATGTATGTGCCTGTTCACAGGTGGTCACCACATATGATTGGTGGTCTTCTTTGGATGCAGTTATACGAGCATGCTGGCAGGCTGATGATTTATAAATAGGTGTATGTGTCTACCTATTGTACTCCATCATAATTTCCTGGTGGGATTGATGTGTTACTTCCAGACGAGTCTGCTGGGCAGTAAAATTAGGATGGACGAGTGTATATACCTACTCATTGCTTACCATAATGTTAGGTTGATGGAATTTTTCAGAGGGAGAAAAAGTAAGAACCTTCACTATATTGGCGAAATTTCACCTCGGACGGTTCATCTTGTGTGCTCGGGTCTGAGGAACCTGAGCCAAACACATAGAGGCGATACCCTCATCATGTTGAGGGCGCACTACTACACGATTCTAGCGGCAATTGTTTGTGGGATTCCTGAGGAAGGACTCTGATATTCTTGAACTGAGGCCTTGAGTGACCTGTTCATTCACCTCTCTATACTATGGGTGGTACTGGTTGTTGAATTATGGGGATAATGACCCAAAATGGTTGGAGATGGTGGTTGGAACCATATGCTTCTTGACCACTGGTCATCTCTGTCTGGAAAACCAGGGTGAGTTGTTAACTTGGAGGTCTTATCGAGCAGCCTCCAAAGTCGGGATGGTACCATATTGATTGTATTACCTCATCAATAAATTATTGACCCCATATTTGAAGAGGATGAGTAGGTGATTTTTTCCTCAGAGTAGACAAGGATCCAGCATGAGTAGCGGCCGAGGCATTCACAAGTGTGAACTTTAAAGAAGCTATTTTGTGTTGTAGAGAGATCTTGAAAAAGAGTGCATGTTTGATATAACAGACATAATCAAGATAATTTTGGCCAGACTACATCATTTTGATGAGCACAAATGTTATTTATTTCTTTGTTTTCCCTCATATTGAATTTAATAGGGGCCTGACAAATAAGTAAAACATCATTTAACTTGGTTAAGGATTCACGTCAGGTTAACCATTTTTTTGTTTCTTCTAGAAATGGGGATAACCTTGTTTGTTTAAGGATCAAACTTTCCAATTGTTTTCTATCGGGTTTATTTGTAGAACCTGAAACATCCAATGATTCTATATCCATTTGGACCAACTATCCAAAGGTAGGTGCTCATTAGTTGTGGACAGATGAGGCTTAAGAATTTTTATTGGTCGATATGATCAGAGGTCAGGCTCATCACACCTTTTTGGAGGGAATTATTACCTACTCTGGGTCTCTCTAATAGATTCAAGTTATTTTCATGAATCCATATTAATTCACCAAGTATGAAAATGAATTTTTCTTTAGATCTATCAATCAATGATCGATGTGTATGGGTCTTAGAGAATCTTTTATATGTATTTGAGGTTCTTCATTGATGGAGAATCATCCATATGTATTAGAGATTATTTTCAATGGTATCCTTCAATACATTATATAGAAATCTTTTGGTCATTATGATGACCATACTAGTTTTAAATCCACCCAGTGGGGCACTTAAAGTTTATTGTCCTTCAGAAAGAGAGGGATTATTTTAGAGTTGGGATTGTACCCGAAGATGGGCTACCTACATATCCTTGTTAAAAAGGAATCAGAACCCACATAGTTTGATAATAAGGATAGAGTTTATGCATGGTTAATGTCTCAAAAAAGAGATGTTGTGATTACTTTTACACTCTAATCTCAAATGAGTCATGCTCGGTGTGAGAAACAAGATGTATCAGTAAACTTGATGATGATGCCATGAAAGAAGAAATCATGAGAAATGATATGGGGATTACATATGTATGACTGGCCAAGTAAATGAAGACTAGGACATACTTCAAGAAAGACTCCCAGGAGCAGGTTCCATAAAGTTATTTTTATTTTATTGGGATTTAGAGTTTTAAACCAGGGCTTACTATTAATGAGGATGCCCAAATTAAAGGGGACCTATGATTGGGGATTATTCCTAAGAAGAAGGCCCGTGTTAAAGGGAATTATGACTGTGGCTTACTCTTGAGAAGGAGGACGAGGTTAAGGGAAATTAAGACTGGGGCTCACTCCTGAGGAGGATTCCCTAAATCAAAAAATCTTCTCATCCTAAAGGACGAGGTTATATAAGAAACCTCTAACCGTGGTGACATAAAGTTTGTATTTCACGAGGTTTTGAGAGAGGTTCAAACAGAATTCCTTTCAGATAAGGAATCCAACAAAGGAACCATGCCATAAATGGGTTTGAAAAGGTGTTCGAGGGCTAATATCTTGAAAAGGAGAGCTGAACGAGAGAGAGGCACACAAATGAAGTCGGCATGAATTTCTTGGCCGTGCAAGTGTACTTGTACAGCATGGGTTTACCTGGGCGATGAAAAATCTATACTATAATACTTGGGAGAGACTTAATTCAAGACTTTAGTATTATCCTAAGAAGTTTCTAAAAGGGAGGTGCACAAGTTTCATTTAAAGGGTAGGGCGGCGCATAAGTGTTTCCACTTTTAACCAGGTCTAAACACTTAGGCACATAATTGTTGAGGAATCCTAAACACTTAGTCCTTATCCAAATCCGTCAAGTATTCCATTCTAGGTAAATCGTTACATTAGAAGCTTTTAGAATAGTTTAGTTGAAGACTTGGGCAAGCAGAGCTTCAATTTGAGTTTTGGGAAATTCGTCCTCGAAATGGGGGGCCCACATGGTCTATTTATAGGACGCTGCACACCTTGGAAAAAATATATGGCGTTCAAGTTACTTGCGCGACCCATAGGTGGCGCGCAATTGACTCATGTGGTGCACAAGAAACTTGCGTGACTACCTCCAAGTGGGTTCTTCAACCATGACATTATCAATTTTTGATGTTCTTAAAAGGGTGACCCTCTTTGTGATTAAGGTATTCCCCATTTCCATTCATTGGACTCTTTGATGGAATAGAGCGTCAACAGAATCCTACTATGATTTATCCAATTGCGATCATGTAATGAAGACTATTACTGACTACCTTTTTCCATATTTCATTAAAAAACATTAAATAAATAATTTTTTGATGATTAATTTTATATAATAAAAACATGATAAAAAAATCATAAAATTATAAAATTATAATTGACTTGTAAATATTAAAAAAATTATCTACTTACCACTATTATTTTACTTATTTTCACTGATTTTTACCAATTACAGTCACTATTTACAAATTATAGTGACTTAATGTTAAGTTCTAATAATTTTTACAAATTCCTACTAATTTGTACTAATATTTTTTAACTACCACTGATTTTTCACAAATTATAATGATTTACCATTAACTATTATGAATTACCACTAATTACCACTAATTTTTACTAATTAACACTAATTACCCATACTTTTTAATACATAGGAGTACTAATTACTAATTATCACTAATTAATACTAATTATTACTAATTACAACTAATTATTACTAATTACCTCTAATTATTACAAATTACCATTAATTATTACTAATTACCTCTAATTATTACTAATTTCCAATAATTACCACTGAATACCACTAATTGACACTAATTACAATAAATTACCACCATTTTTTTAATTAAAACTAATTACCAATAATTTTATATAATTATTACTAAATATTATTAATTATTTCTAATTTTTACTACTTATTAAAAATTATTACAAATTATTAATAATTATTACCAATTATCACTAATTATTACAAACTACCACTAATTATTACAAATTAACATAAATTAATACTAATTACCTCTATTGTTTAATAATTCATATTTATTTTTACTAATTACTATTAGTATTTACTAAATGCTGCTAATTCTTATGAATTAGAAAAAAATTTCTCATGACCACTATTTTTTATTAAATATTACTAATTTTTACTAATTACCATTAATTATTTCTAATTACTACTAATTATCACTTATTATTACTATTTTATATTATTTTATTAAATGTTTTACTAGTTATTGCTATTTTTTACTAATTTCATCTAATTTTTATTAATTATTTGGATTTATAACTCTTTTTAATAATTACATTTAAATTAATACTATTTTCCTTTATTTTTATTGGTTATTAAAGTTAATTAATAAAAATCACAACAAAGTTTTACTAAATAGAGTAAATATTCACTAATTATTAGTAATTATTAAAAAATAATGTTAATTATTACTAATTACTTGTAACTACCACTTATTATTACTAATGTATTTTAATTTATAATATTTGTTTTTAAAAATTATTACTAAATATTACTTATTGACAATAATTTTTACTAATTAAGTCTAATTATTACTAATTATTACTAATTATTACTAATGACCAGTACTTGTAAATAATTACCTCTAATTAACCCAAATTACCACTTATTACCACTAATTACCACAATTTATTACTAATTACTATTAATTACATCTAATTTTTATTAATTACCACTAATTATTGCAAATTATTACTAATTACCACTAATTGTTACAAATTATTATAAATTCTTACTAATAATTATGAATATTTACCAATTAACACAAATTATTACAAACCCCCAACAATTACCACTAATTTTTACTAATTACCACTACTTTTTAATAATTAGCACTAATTACCCCTTTTCTACAAATTACCACCTAATTTTACTAATTTTAACTATTTTATAATAATTACCACTAATTACCAATTATTGTTACTAATTATTACTAATTACTACTAGTTATTAATAATTATTACTAACTACGATTAATTAACACTAATTATAACTAATTTTGACTAGTTACGACTAATTATGACTAATTATTAATAATTATTTCTAATTATTCCTAATCATTAAAAATATTAGTAATTACCATTAATTATTGATTTTTTTCTAATTATCTATAATGTTTACTAATTATTAGTAATTATCGCTAATTTTTTTTATATTTTTCACTAATTACCACTTATTATTACTAATTATTACTAATTATTACTAATTATATCAATTTATTAATAATTATTACTAATTACCTCTAATTATTACTAATTATGACTAATTGCCACTATTTTTTACTAATTATCAGTAATTGCCCCTATTTTTTCTAATTATCTTTAATTACCACTAATTATTTCTTATTATTCATAATTATCAATAATTATAACTATTTACCCCTACTTACCACTAATTTTTACTAATTACCACAAAATATGACAAATTATCGCTAATCATTATTAATTATTTGTCACATCCATGCCTTATTTTCAAGTAATTTTCTCTTCTATTCTTGGCCTACCTTTCCACCCAACCCCTAAAAATTTGGAAGGAAATGATGTTTTTTTGGGTGGACAGAATAGACAACATGATTTACTAAACCGGGTGGACAAACCCTGCACAGGTGCCCAAGTCATTTTTTATGTTATTCTAATTGTTCACATTCAAAATAAACCTAATCTTCCCCTTTCTTCCCCCATTCGACCATAACATCCTTAGAAGGGTCCCAAACTCCCTCATACACTATTGGTACCCATTTTAAGGGGATTTTGGTGGGGGAACATTAAGATTCTTCGAGTAAGTGATTCCTCCGTTGTTTTTCTTCCATTTCCATACAGTTTCTTCCATCCTTCTTGAAGTTAAAAATGTCCAGTGACTAGGGTTTCATATCTAGGGTATAATTTTCTGTTTCATGGATGAATCTTGTGTATTAGGGTTTGTTTTCATCCCCTTGTAGTGCGGCTGTGTTGCAGTTGATGTTTCACACAAATATTTGGGGTTTTTGACATCTATGGAATGTGTTTCCAGGTGTAATTATTATTTGATGATGTTATCCTGATTTATTAACCTTCCTATCAAGTTACTTAAATATTGTGTGTGGTGTGAATTTTTTTTCAAATAATTGGTTAAGCGTTTCATTCTAAAGATTCATTTTTTCTTCAAATTGTGTGTTTTTCATGTGTAACTCCTATTTTATCATTTGATGGAAATTTAAAATATTTTCAAATTTTTAATTAAATGTTTCTAGGGATGGCCATTCTTTTTTTCATATGGCATTGGGGTGCATTTGGCCTTGAATGTGGGTTTTGAAATGTATTTGGTGTGCAAATCCTTTTTTTACATATTGAAATTTTATCATGAAAATTTAATTGGATTAATAAGTTAAAAAATGGTAAAAAACATGATGGTTATTGTCTAGTGCGTTCATGATTCAGAAATAGTATTCTTATGTGAAAATGTTATTTTATAACATATTGAACTTGTTTGAGCATAAAGTGGGAAACCCAGGTATCTAGGTGGCACAGACTAGGAATAGTTTTCTAGTGATTCAGTAGTGGTATCATCCCTATTTCACATTTCCTGTTTGATGATGAAAACACTGTCTAATCATTGATGTTGTTTGGAGACCACTAGGCCATTGGGGTTTCCCCTCCTAGAGGCTCATGCACGAGAAGGTTATTTGTTAGGGTTAGTTGTACACTGAGATACTATGTACCTAGTGCCCCATAACTAGCTAGTTCCTAGGTTTGTTCCTGTGACTAGTTCCCATGGGCTATATTGTACTAACCATTAGAATAATTTGTGTTTTGTTGGAAAATCGAGTAGAATGTTTTTTAAATTAAAATTTTACATTCATCAATGTTTCCCTCTTCAAAATTAGTTTCATTAAAAGTTTCATATTTTAGAAATTGTTCTAGGATTTCTTGTTCATAAGAAATTTCTTGTTTTTTGTGTTAAAATTTTTATCACATGAAATATTTTTGGATGGCATCCTATTGGGATTAGGATCAAACCCTACATAAACCCTTCGATGTAAGCATACTAGGTAATGTTGGAAATATGTAATGGATAAACTCTTGATCCTTCTCATTCTCCAACTATAGAAGATGACTTTGTTCCTAGGAAAGAAAAATCCCAGAAGTTTCTAATGGAAAATCCACCTACCTTCCTAGGTATCAGGGAACACCGAGAAGTAGAGGAGTGGCTTGAGAATATTGATTGCATGTTCAAGTTCCTATACCCAACTTAGTTGTTCAGGGTAAAATGTGCCACATTTCTATTACAGGGTTCGAGCCGTAGGTGGTGTGAATTACTACTTTGATCTAGGAAGCATGATCAGATGTGATGGAAGTACTTCAAGGATTCCATTAACAACCAGTACCATTTTGAATTCTTGGATTATTCCAGATCCGTGGAGTTTATGGACCGCATCCTGGGGGATCAATCAATGATGGAGTCTACCAACTGATTTTCTGAGGTACTTCAATATTCATTTGAAATAGTCTCCAATGAGTATATTATGGAATAGAAGTTAAATAGGGGTTTGTGGTCAGTGATCTATTCTCATGTATTTCTATTCAAGATGAATTACTTTGTAGTGGTGGTTGATCGGGATGGTATGGTGTAGATTGATCACCAGGGAATTTTTGGTTTCTCTGAGATGGTATTAGTGATGGGTAGTGGTAGTTCATATAGGAAGAAAAGGAAGAAAGAGGGGATGGGGAAGATGGAAGGTGATAGTTCATTCAATCATCATAGGTACTTATCATCTGTGGCTTCTGATGCAAGGTACGTCGTGTACCACCAATGCGAAAGATAGGGCACACCCAACCAACCATCCCATCTCCTTTGAGGACTTGTTATCAGTTTGAATCTATAGGGAACTTGTAACTTGTTTTCAAGGTGACGCGTCCAATACATAGTGGGGAAGGATTAGTGGATTCTAGGGGAGCGTTAGTTCAGCTAGATCTGTCTAGAATAGTGGGATATGGGTTTTGTGGCTATAGAAGTAGGGGGATATTATTTTCTAGATAGATCCAGTTCATGGAAGTGTCGTAAGAGAATGACCATTCTCAGGAAGAGACAAGGTATCTCCATGATGCAGGTAAGTCTCCAGTAGTATTAAATGCATGGCCTTCGATAGTTCAAGATACTATTTTGATTGAATCTTATTTAGTTAATGTTTCCTTTGACACTACTGCCACTATTTCTTTTATCACTGCCTATATTATGATCCTTCTGAATTTTCTAACCTAGTTACAGTCTTTTGTGATAGAGTCAGTGATGTTGTTGTGTAAGAAGAAGGATCAAGGTCGGAGATGGCTATCAGGTTTTCTTTTAATATAAATTTCTGAGATGGAGTGGGAACTCATGGTATTGGATATGAAACTTTTTGATGAAATCTTTTTCATGGGTTGGTTAGTGCACTTTCAAGAAAATATAAATTTTTACAAGCAGCGTGTGAGTTTCATTTCAGCTGATGGGAGTCCTCATGTTTTTCCGGGGGAATGGGATCGTTAGTCATGTCATGCGGGACCTCCACTAACATATTTTGGGAATACTATATTCCACTTATCATCGGTTCTATTATAGGGAAATGATCTTTCACATTATTGTGGATTACCTCATGTAGTGGATGAGTTTCCGGAGGTTTTTCTGGTAGATTTTTCAGGATATCCTTTGGAGAGGGATGTAGAGTTCTCAAATTATTTTTCACTGGGAAAATAAACGATATCTATTACATCATATCATATGGACCCCAGTAATTTGAGTGAATTAAAGACACAATTAGATTATTTGAAATCCCCAATATTCATTCTCCCAAGCTTCTCTCCTTTGGACACTCCTGTTATTTTTTTGAAGGCCGACTGGTCCCTGTGGTTGTGCATTGAGTATTGGAAGCTGAATAAGGTAAATATAAAAAATACCCCATTCCAAAAATTTATGACTTGTTTTATCAACTGATGGGGGTAAAATTGGTTTTCCAATATATAATTACGCTCGTGTTACAACCAAGGGTGAGAGAGGCAAATATCCTAAAGACATTATTCCCAAGTAGGTACATAACCATTGAGTACTTGGTCATGCCCATTGGATTGACCAATGCTCCAATGATCTTTATTGTACTCATGAATATGGTGTCCCAATAGTATCTAAACTCATTTTTATCGTATTCATGAGATAAATCCATATTTACTCTAGATCTGTGGAAGAGTTAGAGCGTCATTTATAGATCATGTTGTGAAATCTACAAAATCATAACCATTATGAAATGTTTCCAAACTCCACCTACTCGATCAGGGAAGTGTTGTTTCAAGGTAATTTTATCTTGATAGAGAGGATTTTGATGGACCCTGAGAATATTAGTTCAATTATGTGTTTGGAGATACCGAAGAATGTGTTCGATATCAGGAGTTTCCATGGCCAAGTCATTTACTAAATGAGGTTTGTTCAGGATTTCTCTAAGCATGATTTTCCCATGACCTAACTCACCTAGAAAAGGGAATAGTTTTAATGGGTCACAAAATTTCTAGAATAATTTGAGGAGTTGAAGTGATGGGTGAATACCTCCCCCATATTGATCTTTCCAGAATCTGGAAACAGCTATGTGGTGTATACTAATGCTTTTTTTATGGGTCTCAGGAGAGTTCTTATGCACGGTGATGACATGGAGGCGTATGGATCTCAGTAACTTAGACCACATGAAAATAATTACCCCACCCACGACGTGGAGTTGGAAGTGGTGATATATTTATTGATGACTTGGACTCACTACCTATTTTTGGAGAAGTTTTTTGTTTACTTTGATCATAATTTCATAGCCAATATCTTCTCACAGAAGGATCTTAATCTGAGGCAGCACTGTTGGATTGAGTATTTGCAGTGGTTCAACATTAATATCGTCTATAACCTAGGAAAGGGTAACGTGGTAGTTGAAACCTTTATCATTTAAGTACCAGTGAAGGCTTTGAGGGAGTCTTGTGATGAGTGGACTCTGATGTGGCTCTTTTCCTAGATGCACTTGGAGACCAAGGAGCACATCCGAAGTACATTATTGGCAACCATTCAGTTGAATCAATCTATTTTAGAGTTGATTATGAAGGAGTATCATAGTGGTGAGCTGTGTTAGAAGTCCATTTATGGTATTCATGGTAGTGAGAAGTCTTCTAATTGGTCTTCATCCTCCCATGGAATCTGGTGCTTCAAGGGCCATTTAGTGGTTTCGTTGTCTTTGTGGAAGGTGGTAATATAAGATAGCTACCAATATAAGTGGGTCGTTCATCCTGGGGATACCATAATGTATTATGATGTTCATTGATAATTCTGGGAGCCAGATATGAGGTGGGGTATATCTTATGTTTTATCGAGATGTTATATATGTCAGCAGGTAAAATCAGAGCATCAAAGGCCCTCTGGTTTGCTTCATCCAATACCCATTCCTTCATGGAAGTGGGATGAGGTAGCCATATTTTTTTTTGGATTACCTTTTACACCTCAGGGTAAGAAATATATTTGGGTAGTGATTGATCATCTGACCAAATCATCCCACTTTACTCTGATTAGATATACAATGAAGGTGGATGATTTGGGCGAGTTGTATATTCAGGAGGTGGTAAGGATTCATGGTGTTCTGTCAGAAATTGTCTCTGATAGTAGCCACAGTTTAACATCTCGGTTTTGGGAAGTAATTTAGATGTCCATGGTGTCCTAGAATAAGATGATCATGAAATGTCATCCTCAAACAGATGTTAGATGGAGCAGGAAAATCACATTTTGGAAGACATGGTCTGTGCTTGTGTCTCGGACATCAAAGGTTCATGGGATAACCATTCGGTATTGATCAGTTTTTCTAAAAATAATATATATCATTCCTCTATTCTAATTTCTCCTTTTTAGGTGCTCTATGGTCATCCTTGTCAGTCTCCCCTATGTTGGGATGGGGTAGGTGATACCTCACTGTTTGGGTCAAGCCTTTATCAAGACACATTTGAGAAGGTCAATGTGATCATACAATGGTAATTAAAAGCTCATAGTAGCCACAAATATTATTCATATCATAGGCATTGAGATATTGAGTTCTATGAGGGTGATATAGTATTATTGAATTTGAAACCTCATATCGGTCATCATCATTTGGGAAATAAGGAAAATCTAACACAGAGGTATGTCATACCCTTTCAGATCACTGAGTGGATTGGAAATGTGGAATACATGTAATAATTTTTTT
This sequence comes from Viscum album, assembly GCA_963277665.1. Lineage (NCBI taxonomy): Eukaryota > Viridiplantae > Streptophyta > Magnoliopsida > Santalales > Viscaceae > Viscum > Viscum album. The sequence goes on from OY728123.1 coordinate 957,084,727, forward strand.
CCCAATTGAAATTTATTCATGATTTATTCCATGTCTCCCAGTTAAATAAGTATAATCTGGATCCATCCAACGTGTTTAATTGGGAAGAGTTGGAGATAGATCACGATTTACCTGTGTTTGAGCAACTAGTGTGAAATGTGGATTCCCAAAAGGAAGGTGATTGGGAGGAAGTCTATTACCCTATTTTGGTTCCTTTGGAACCATGGGAATGATTTACATGAGATGCGGGAGTATAATTCATGGGTTGAGAAAGAGTACCAATTTTTATTTTCCAATTGAGAATTTAGTTTCATATGAGCCCCAACCTAGTTAGTGTGTTATCTCAATGTGAATCCATGAGATGTAAGTTTGAAACAATAATAAGGCATAATTCTAGGGAACTATAGTAGTACTATAGAAGGTATTGTAGTAGAAATTGTAGAAACCCTGTGCGGGTACTATTGGAAAAACTATTCAGCACTATAGCACCCTGAACTATTAACCATGGGACACCGATTTGGGATTAGAGTAATTAAGGCCTTTGTGCCACCTTTAAGGCCTTAGGGCCACCTCAAGGACTTTGGGACACATCAAATGCCTTTAGGGCTACCTGATATGCATATTCCCAGACAGAGTCTATAACAATCTAGCTCTATAAGAGGTTTCATGAGCAGGGTGAATTCACTAGAGCATAGATAAACAGATTTTGAAGAATAAGAGGGTACAAAATTTCAATTGGTACGGGGCATGTGCATCTTTTCACATGACAGCTATTGGAAAAACTATTAAAAGGTGGAGATCGGATCACAATGCTGATGCTAGGGAGGGGCGGTTTGAAGTAGCAATAGTCTGTATGATATCCTTAAGACCTACGAGTCTTGTAATATCTCCGAGACTACAGTCAATGTAATCTATAAGAACATGAGCCCTATAAGGGTTACCCCTCTTCCCATGAAAGGGGCGTTATCAAAAATAAAAAAAGGCCTTTAGGACATTTAGGCAATCATGTTTCGGGTTGACTTTCTAGGGAGGAATGTTTTTCACGGTGGGTATAATTTTCACATACATGTCCTTGTTTTCAATTTTTTTATCTTCAATTTTTGGCCAATTATTCCCCCTATCCCCCCTATCATTCCATTGAAATTTGGAGTAGAAGGAGTGTTTTTTTGTGGCCAAAACATGCCACACTATTGAATAAACTATGTGAAAAAACCGTGCACAGTTGTCTAAGTCATATATTTTTATGTTATTCTACATTTTTCCTTCCATAAATAAACCTAATCCACCCACTATTCCCCAATTTGACACTAGAATCAATGTATGGCTCCCAATCTCCCTCATCCTCTCTTGGAAGTCATTTTAACGGGATTTTTGTGGGGAACTTAATGGTTCCTCAATTAAGTGATTCCTCCAATGTTTTTCTTCCATTTACATTGGGTTTCTACCCTCCTTCATGAATTTCAAAATGTATAGAAACTATGGTTTCATAGATTATGTATAATGTTTTGGTTATTGGTAAACTTTTGTGGATTAGGGTTCATTTTCATCCCCATTTGGTGTGGCAGTGGTGAAGATGAAGTTTTTCACAATGATTTGGGATTTTTGACATAAAAGATTGGGTTTCCATGGGAAATAATTATTTTATGAGATATATTTCTTGATCAAACTTCCTAGAATTTATGTTACCTATTTTTTTGGTTAAAATATTATTTTTTAATTAATTGGTAATGCGTTTTATTATAAAGATTCATTTTTTTTCAAATTGTATGGTTTTCAGGTGTAACTCTTGTGGTATCATTTGAGGGAATTTTATAATATATTAATATGTTTTATTAAATTTTTATACGGTATAATATTCTGTTTTGGTATGGTATTAGGGTAAATTTGGCCTTAAAAGTGTGTTTTGAAATTAATTTTGTGTGAAAATCCTTGATTTACTTCATGAAATTGTTTTATGAATATTTTAAATGGTTTTTTGAGTTTTAGAAAGGGTGGAAAACATGTTGGGTATAGTATTGTGTGTATATGTTATGGAAAGTGTATAATTATGTTTAAATAGTATTTTATAAAATGTGGATCATGTGTGAGAACAATGAGGGAAACTCAGGTATCTAGGTGGGTGGACTATGACTAGAATTCTAGTGATCTGGTATCAGTATCGTCCTTACTTCACTTAGGATGTTTGACAATGAAAAAAATAGACAAAAATTGATGTTGTTTGGAGACCACTTGGCCTTTTTGCTTTCCCCTCATAGTGGCTTGTGCATGAGAAGGATATTGCTTATGGTTACTTACACATTGAGATATGATGTACCTAGGGCGTCACCACAATCTAGTGCTTAGGGGTGTTTTTGGGAGTAGTTCTCATTGGATATATTTTACTTATCATTGACATATGGTGTGTTTTGTTGGATAATTTCATAGAATGTGTGTTTTATTTAAAATTGAACATTCTTTAAATTATCCATATTGAAAACTAATTTCATTATAATTTTCACCTTTACAAATTGTTTTAGCATTTCTTGTTCATAAAAACATGCGTGATTTTTTTTCTTAAAATGTTTATCACATGGAATATTTTTTCTATCATCCTATTGGTCTTATTATCACACCCTACTTATACCCTTGGTTATATGTATATATTGTAATATTTGACATTGGTAAGGGCAAGGTCCTCGGTGACAGCGGTTTTGGTTGTTAGCTTCCTTTCTTGGTGTGGTGCTGCAAAGATGGCTTGTGGGAGATTCCCCTTTTTGTGTGGTTGGAATTTTGTTAGAATTTCTTATCATTTTTAGTTGTTCCCCTTGGGGTTTTTTATTACTATGTAACTCAGTTCTAAATTTTTCTGAAGACCTGTTTGGTGTGAATTTCCAGATTCAGTTTATTTATTATTTTTGGTTGTTTTTAGTTTCTAAAATTTGGTAAATCATTACCAAACATTTATTCATGACACTCGAGAACTTGTTCCAGCCATGGGGATAGGGAACTCCCTTTAGGACATTCCATGCACTATCTCAGGTACTGGTCTGGATGGTGACCAGATCTAGTTCGTGAAATTTTTACTAATTATTACAAATTATAACTAATTATTACTAATTACTACTAATTACCAATAATTTTTATTAATTATCATCAATTACCACTAATTTTATCTATTTATTACTAATTTCCAATATATTTTTTAATAATTATTGCTAATTACCAATAATTATTATTAATTATTTCCAATTGTCACTAATTATCACTAATTATTACTAATTATTTTTAATTATTACTAATTAAAACTAATTACAAATAATTATTTTTAATTAACACTAATTAATACTAATTACCCTTTTTTTATTAATTACCACTAATTTTTTAAAATTACAATTATTTGTTACTAATTACTGCTAATTTTTACTAATTATAGCTTATGGTTAATAATTACTTCTTTTTTACTAATTACTGATAATTATTAATAATTATATTTTATTATTACTAATAACAAATAATTATAAAATATTATTACTAAATTTGTTAGTTTATAATATTTTTTTCTAATTACTGCAAATTTTTACTAATTGACGCTAATTGTTAGTAATTATATTTATATGTGACAATTTTTTACTAATTATCGCTAATTAATACTATTTCTTGTTATATCTAACTAACTACCATTAATTACAAATAATAACCACTAAAGATTACTCATTAGCGCTAATTTTTACTATTTACAGCTAATTAGCACTTCTTATTGCTAGTTTTTGTTAATCTATAACATTTTTTTACTATTTAAATATAGTTTTTTATAACTATTTTTGATTTATCTCTAATTTTAATCAATTAACTGTCATTAATACTAATTAAAACTTTTTTACTCATTACTGTTAATTATTACTAATTAATGCTAATTATATCCATTTACCGCTAATTTAAACTAATATCTCCAAATTATAACTATTAATTTTTTATTTACAAACATAACTAATAATTTAAAATAAATTTTATAGATTTAAAATATTTATTTATACATATAAATAATTAATTATAATCAGAAATAATTAATTATAATTGACTCAAATTAAAACTAATTAATAATGGTAAAATATAAAAAAATAAAATATAGGAAATAAATATTTAAAACATTAGATAAATAACATAAAAATAAAGAGATTTCACACTACAAACAACAAAATTTACTTTCTCGTCACAATTTATACTTCTAAATAAAAAATTGGAGAAAAAATATAAGAAATGAGATGTATATGGGTAAATTGAGAGAAAAATAGTGGGGGGGATATTGGTGAGATTAATAGCAACATGACTACTTGTTATGAGAACATCATCACAAATAGTTCCCTCAATAAATGATTGAGTCAAAGCTTAAAAAACTAGTAGAGAAGGATCCCATCACAAATAATCTCCTTTTGATAGATTATTTTCAATGGTTTAATGATTTCATCCAAATTCCCTTGACAATTCCACGGGTATTTGCGATGAGACTTTGTTCCTATCACAAATACACATTCCCACATTTCTATAGGATGGTGACATAATAGTATTTTTGATGAGATTAAAATACCATTACAAGTAGTTCCGCCTGGAGGACTATTTTTAATGGGCGCACGCCCCACCGCAAGAGGGTATTTTTCCTATAGTGAAATAACACTAAACAATATGAAATAAGGGTTATAAAATTTGGAAATGATTGTTGTTTAAAAAATATTTTTACATCAATTGAATTTAAACATAAAAATTTAACCTATACTAAAATGATATATTATATTTATAATGTTTAAAGAATAATAATTAATTTATTATTCATCTAATTTTTTATGGTTATAATTTTTTTAATAGAATCACGTATCATTAAATATTAAAAGGATAAAAGGATCATCTCATTAATAAAAAAATAAATCTATTTTTAATTAGAGATATAACTATGGTCAACTATTTGGTTGAAATCTATGAAATATTATATGGAATATAAGACATTTAAATCTTGTCCAATCAATCATAATCAAAATTTATAATTTTGTAGCCGTAATATATCTTGTGAAGACTAATATATAATTCCATAATGTTATTTCAAACTGTAAGGAAGATACGATGAATTGCATATGTAACAAAAAACTAGACATTCATTCTATAAGAACATTGTAAAACCATCATATGGAATGTCATGGACCCATGAGACATAATTCCATGATTTTTGAATGGTATTTCATGATTTTTTTGATAATTAACTTATAATTGATAATTTTATGCTAATAAGTCAGATGTAAAAATCTGTTGACATGTTTGAAATATTTAGACGACTTGTTGAAAAATATTTGGGAGTCGACATCAATCAGTTGAGATATGATAATGTGAATAAGTACACAAGTGATAAATTTGCAATTTTTATTTATAAACATTTAATAATGATTAAATTTAGTACTATTAATACTCATCAATACAATTTTCTTGTCATGTGGAATAATAGAGTTATTGTTGAGATGGGAAGAACAATTTTATGTGGGACAAATATGACATTTTCATAGATAGAAGATATGAGTACTAATATCTATATTAACAATATATTAATATTAGTAAATAATATGCATTATACTTTATATTAGATATGATATAATAAGAAGAAAATGAAATACAAATCCAACTCTATGGTATAACATGCTTCATAATGATAAATTACAATATGTTGGGAATGTTTGAAGATAATGTTAATGAATGATTATGTATAGGATTATTATATTATGGGATTGGGAAATAGTGATGCAACAATATTATTCCAAAGGCAATACACTATGCTAATGTTTCAATTACCAAAAACTAGTTCACCTAAGTATAAATAGTTGAATGAGAATTTGATAATTTTTGGGACGGTGTTATGTAGATCTCTAAATAAAATGTTAAAATTGAAAGTGGCATTGAACCAAATATTTTTAATGTTGATTCTGAAAAAACACATTTTGAATTCAATCTTAATAATATTTACAGAAAATATTTTTTGGGTTCAAATATCTTGATTTTAATAGAAAATATCATTGGAATACAAGAAAATGAATCTAAAACCCAAATAATATTGATAATGGTGAACCAAGGATGTGTTATATAGTAGGTGAAACCAATAAATATGACTGAAGGAATTGAGAATGACAAATGAGTAAAAATGAGTTATGATGTAAATGAAATTATAAAAAATTCAACTTTTTAACTTATATCATGAAAAATGATAAAATTGTAATTGGTACCTATGTCTGTATAATAATAAGAAAAATTAAAAAGGTAAAGTGATAAGTAATATCGATAGGATGGAATGCAAGGCATGCTCTCAAATTACTTAAATTTATTGTGAGTAATATTTTACTTTAGTAGGAATATTGGAAAATTATATTCTTTTATAATAGATAAAGATATACATTTTAAAGACTATAAAATGGAGGTGACATAAAATATTAGGAGTGGTGATCTTGAAGAAAATTTATTTATTAAGAAACATATTTTTTATTTCTAAATTTTAATGGAAACATGGTATTCAAACACAGTAATGAATTGTTTGGAATTATAAATCCTTTAAGTTCCTTAAATTATAAACATGATGGCTTCTAAAGAAAAAATATTTTAAAAAATTCATAAAACATTATATATTTTTATTTTAATAATTATAGAATAAATTTGAATATTTTAATATATTGAATAGTTTGGATGACCGTACAACTAGAATTGTATCCACTATAACGAGTCACACCCTAATGATCATGACGTTCCATGATGATGACAATAGATTACTATGTCAGGGATGAGGTCTACTAGTGTTAGTATAGGAGAGGGGTTATATTTTCTGGCCTAACCTAGGAGGATTTAGTTGATTCAAAAACATTGGTTCATAATGAAGTGGTGTTTTGGAATTGGGGAATTTCTTCTACCAAGATAGAATCATGCCCCAACCCTTTGTCATGACCAGGAATTTTGGAAGAAGTGTGAGGTTTTGTGGTGACCCCATGGTCACACTATGATAGAGACATGGGGTTTTATATTATATATATATTAGTAATTTAATTTCAACCCACTATTGATCAATTTTCATGATAGATGAACGAGAGGGTTTCATTTCATGTATCCCTCTTCATATAATCCCATATTTTTTTCCCTTGTCAAGGGATGTTTTATAGGTTCCAATTTGGTTGAATTTATATCCATCAATCCATTATAGTTTTCTTTTGGTTTAGTATGACCACCTCTAATTTTAATTTCATTAGGAATTTTTTTTGTTGAGTCCATTAGAGAATGATGAAATTTTGTAAAATTAATTGGTATTTATATTATCATAACTATAATACATAATGAATGGGTTATATCACAACATTTAACACCATATAATTAGAATTATTACACATGGTGAATTTTATGCAGGGATTTAATATAGATGTAATTAATTTTTTTTAGAGTAGATTATAGGTTTTTTCAAATTTCCTTGGTTACTGTTAGGGGTACACCATAGACCTTCTGGGTGTGGTTGGTCATGGTTTCAATGTGGTGAGATACATTGATGATGCATTTTTAATTTATACCTAACTATATTAAATTGTAAAAGTATATATATGTTTTTATAATTAAATGATTTTCATGTAATTTCATTATATAGGGTGTTTCAATGATGGGTGACGGCTGGTTAGACATGAATATTCTTTGGATGGACATTATTATGAGTGATTCAAAGGAAATGATATGTGTGAGGTAGGTGTTCCCTTGAGGAAACACATTTATTAAATTATTATTTCTTATGCATGCATCTTGTCTCTTTTCTCACCATTAAAGGAGATTTAATTTATTTAATATTAAATAAATTTTTTAATTAATATAATATTCAGTTGGATAAAATATTCATTTTCAGAACCATGATATGCTTTTTAACTATAATTAGATTCCTTTTCCATATGTAAAAAATGCCTTAAATGTTAACTTATTACTTAAGATACAATAATTTCATGGAGTATACCATAAATTAAATAAAATTAATAAAAAATATCATTCCAAATGATATGATCCCTCAGTGACCTATGGGTAAAGGAGTGTGATAGTAAATAATTATTATCCCTAACTAGACATTATAAAAGCACAGTATTCCATAAATCCTTTTTTATAGAAGAGATGAGTGTGGTTTCTTTCATCCTTCACCATTGATACATGAGCTCCTTGGTGGGTACACCCTAGGTAGGAAATATTTTTATGTTGAGTGAGTGTGCCAAAAATTTACTTTGGATGTTATGTGGCTATTAATACATTAATTCAGAGTGATACCCATAATTATTTCCTCAAGATTCTACTATACATTAAATTTTTCAATAGGGATATTTGGGGTTTCTATTACCTTTGAGTGATGGAATTGGTGTAATATATTATATTGAGATTGAGGAGACCATATAGGGTGTATATTTTTCAATGAGATATTATGGATCTTGATGTGTGACATAGTGTTATTCTTCCCCTATATAGCATTTTTATAGGAGATCATGTGTAACCTAATCCTATTTTCACTATTTGTTTTGAAAAGTATTTTTGGTAGTCCTGTAATGGATGGATGGTAATGTTTATGATGTTCAAATGATAGTCCAAATAAGTAAATATGTGTTGGTTTTTGTAATGTGGCATATATTACATATCGGTCATGACATTTTTGGGGGGTATTCTCTTGGGTGAAATCTACACAAGTTTATATGAGTGTTTTGACAAAACGTTTATGTTAGAAATATAAATTTGAAAGAGGGATTAGGTGCTTAGGGTGGGATATGACCCCACACATCCTGGAGACCTATTCATAGTTTCTAGTAGTTGATTTTATTCATAATTTTTAGCATTATAAAGTTACATTATTTAGTATTTTTTACTTTGGTAAATCCTTTTGTTCTGAGAATGGGTAAATTTCCCTCTTCTAGCTTCTTATGTTTTAGAGATGGGAATATTTAACTTGGGTAGCTTTATATTTTTTGAAAATTGGAATATATATTCCAAGAGTTTCCTTAGGTTTTTAAAGGTTTTTATGTACCCATATATTGGTAACATATGCATAGAAACATTTGACACTAATAAAAGATGTATTAATCTTAAACACTAATCTTCATAGTTGCAATCGGTCCTCCTTGGTGATTGACTTGACCAAACAACGAGACCCAATGTCTTTATCTTAAGTAGGAATCTTTGATTCATAGTGTATAATTATATACCAAGCTTCAGAAAATGTTATTTATTTATGTTTTTTTATATTTATTTCATCATCTTATAAATCCACTTGTGCATTCACAAAATGACTAATTATGTTTTGGACCCATTTGGGGGTTCCCTATTGAGTCGTACTCACTCCTTGTTGGGTTGGTAATGGATCTTTTGTACCTAAGAATAAATCACAAATCATTTTTTCATTTTGGGCAGAGGACCCATGTTTCCTGAGTAAGATAGATTGATTGGAATAAAGTCATGATAGACTAAAATTAATTGTAACATAATTACATATCCAATATCAAATGTTTTATGCTTCATTTCCTATGGTATATTAGGATTATATTTTTAGAGAATTAGGATAAAACTGTATCTAATAATGAATACGTATTTATCATGTAATGGGCATTTTTTCAATATATTATGGAATAATTAGGACATAATAAACCTTATACATATCTCATAATTCCTAAATTTTTTATTATACAAATATAGTTTTTATTATATTTCATTATGACTTTGGGATATTGAAACCTAATAAGGGTGATACTAGATGCTTAGTAAGGGTACCTATACTGTAGATGATATCATAGATGGAATTAAAATTCGTAAAATGTTAATTATCAATAAACATTCCATATAATAAATATCTATATACTAAAAAAATACTTTTTTTCAACATTGCAATAAAAAAAATTATATTAATTACATTAAAAAAATTTATTGTAATAGACTACAAAATTCAATACATCTTGATTAAAACCATCAAAGTATAAACAAATAAATTATTATATACTTTTTTTTCACAACCAAGATATCAATATTACATCGGGTAGACATTCACAAAATAAAGAAGAAAATTATCTCATGATACCATCTAATTCATCAAGGGGATATATAATAAAATTCCCTCATTATCAATTCTTTTTTCCAATTAATTAACTAAATAAAAAATATGAAAATAACATAATTAATAATGAAAATTATTTATAAATACAAAAGAATCTATTTTGTGATAAAAAATTATAAAAAATTAATATTTTTATAGTTCATAAATTAATATAATAAATCTAGAGAATGAAGATGGATGGTTAAGTAAAACATAATCAGCATGCCTATGTAATCAATAAACATCCATATCAGAATAGAAATTACATTGAATGACATTATTTATACAATATATAATGGGAATAACATTTAATTTCTTCATCATAAAAATAACATATTATAATGTAGTATTAATTATTTATTTATAATTATATTCCTAAATCAGTGGATTCAGGGGTATTTATATTAGATTCTATTTCAAATAAAAGGAAAAACTATTTCTTTATAGAATAAATGAATTGGAAGGGAGATAAAAATAATAATAATGACCAATTTTATAAGAAAAATAACCCGATGGATCATTTATATTTTATATAATTTATTATATATTTTTAAATAATGAAAATGTAGTATTAATTGACCAAAAAATCTTTTTATTGCAGCTTTGGGAAATTTTAAAAGCATCATGTGAATATGATCCCCAAAGAGGATTATTACCAAATGAAAATAAGATGTTGGGCTGGTTTCCTTATAACGCTTAAATAATGTATCAAGGGAAAATTTAAATAGTGTGATGAAATATATAAAACAAAAAATTAACAACGGAAAATAAAAATATGGTAGATTTTGAATGGTAGTGAAAACAAATTTTCCAGATGTGTTAACTTTAAAATGAAGTCCTTATTCTAAAATATAGATTAATGAAGAAACCATTATCTCCTATGTATCATTTTAATAACAACCCATTATTAGAGATAAATACCAAAATTGACCATAAAATATCAGTGCCAACGAGCCCGTACCTAAGTGGTATGGGCTCCTACTTGGCATCCAAGAGACCCGGGATCAAAACCGGGTGGAGGTGAATTTTCGGGTTAATATAGAAGCACTATAGTAGTAATATAGCTATTACTATAGCAATTTCTATATTAGGTACTATTCAGAACTGTAGCAGCTAGAATTATTCACCCGATTTGGGCCTTCAGGCCACCAGTTTAGGCCTACAGGTCTCCAGGGCCTTCGGGTTATCAAAGGCCTTCGGGCCACAGGGCCTTCGGGTCACGTAGACCATGGAGTATCCCAATTCACACAGAACATGCCCTAGAAGAGGATTAGAGCAACTTGAGTAGCAGCCACTAGATGAAGAGCTAACCAGATTGGAAGAATGAGAGGGGATGGCAGTCAGCATCGAGACCAGGCACCGTCCAGCTTTGTACGGGGAAATGCTAGCCGATTTGCAATGCATGGAGGGGAGCTAAGGAGATCAATGCTTCAAGATGCTGGGGAGGGGCGGTTCTAGTGGGATGGGCCTACGGGTCATGTAATGGGCATTGTATGCCTCTGGGCCTTTGGGTCATGTATTGCGGGTCATGTCGGGCCTTGTGCCTTGGGCCTACGGGTCATGTACGGGTTCCCCTTCAACCGTTAAAAGAGTGATTATCTATAATAAAATAAAAAATAAGGCCTTCGAGCCATTCAGACCATAAAATATCAGTAAATAAATAAAATTCATGATATAATAGAATATATATAATGTATAAATTCCATCTAAATGAAATTATGTTAATTGGAAAAAAGGTTTATCACAGATAGAATTTTTTGTTGAAAAACGTTTATTGTAATGATAATGAAAGAATATTGAGAAAAAAATATGGTTATAATGAAATTAGCATTAAAATATCAAAAATTAAATGAAATTATTTTTCTCATGATAATATTTAGGAAATTAATAGACAATATATAAGAAATAATGTTTGGAAATATAAAAAATGACTCGTATAATTTATTATAGATACAGAAAAAACATAAAAACATGGTATCCATTTAATAAAAACAAATTTAATTAAATATCATTATATTGGTCTTAAAAATGAATTATATAAATATTGTAAAATAAATACATTAGGAAATAATAAAAACATATAAATGATATCATGGGGTAGATTATGAAATATTCATGAACAAATAAATTTTGAAAAAAATAACCCCATACCATAATTCCTAAAATATATTGAAGAACTTTAATTTCCTATAAAAATAATAATAAATATTTTATCCACCTATTTTAGAACTATATTTATATATATTAACTGTTATAAGCATCTTAAATAATTATTATATTCATGTATGTTTTCATTATCAGGAGTGAGTAATATTTATAACTTTATACTAGTATCATGATAATGGTGTTTTTCATTGTTCTTTTACTAAATATCATCATTACCATATCAAAAAAATGTCCTTAAATATGTGTTTTATATTTATTTATGATTTTATATTTTCATTCTATGTGTTTTATTATTAAATTCTCAATGATTAAATAGACATTGTGAATGTTTTGATGAATTTTACTGAAAAAATGATAGTATATTAAATAATGAATTTACTAATAGTGTTACAACACTTAGAGAAAAATGAAAAAAAACTTTTTCTTATTAAAATAATATGTTTTTATAAATCACGTTCTAATTGTTTTAGATTTTAATATTTTATGTCATTGTTCAAGTTGGTTGATAGAACGACCCAAACATGGACATGCCTTAATATATGTATTAATATGGATAATTTTTTTTTATTTTGGAATAATATAATTATTACAGAATAATTATGATATTACATAGATACTTATATTATGGTGAATTATTATTAGTATATTTTACTAAATAAAAAGGATACTAGATGAAAAATATGATATAAAATATTGTTGTCACGACCCGCCATCGGGGTCCGTGCCGTGACTACCCCAAACCCGCCTTCCATAGGCCAGGGGCTGGCGACTAGCACCAAGGCGTAAATACCGGTAAAAAGGGAAGGCATTGCCTTTGTAAAGTAAACAAACACCACAGAGTAAGCAAGCAGAAAGTAAACACTAAGTAAAAGCAGAGTACAACTGAAAGTGTGGAAAAATAAATGGGCCAGTATACAAACCCAAACTGAAAGTAAAGTACAACTCGAAAGGGAAAACAGCAACTGAAAAGTAAAAGCCGCCACACCGAGCTGTCCACTGAAAATCCCACCTGAAGGGTGGGTACAGATAGCTCCACTGCTCCACGGGTCCCGCCGTCCGCTCCGAGCACGTCCCACCCAGTGGTCCACCTCCAGGTACCGTCCTGCTCTGCAAGCCTCAGCTAAGATCAACGTTGTCCGTCGTCTGCAACCAACACAACGTAGTGCGGGCAAAGCCCGTGCAGGGGTGAGTATAAGGTACTCAGTAGGGACCCCGAGACCCCTGAAGGTCTCTCAAAATCCACAAGGATAAACCACAAAGAAAGGTACAAACACGAAGTAACAACCGACTCTGCTTAGGTATATGCCCATACATATACCTAAGTCATCAATTTCAAATACGCTCCAACCTCCGAGCCCAAGTACAACTCAGTCCACACAGGAAAGTAAACGTATTCCACACAGGAAAGCAAAACGTAATCCACAAAGGATAGCACAACACATTCCACAGCGGAAAGTAACAGGATTCAGCTCACACAAATATACTTTTTCGGATGACGATAAAGATGATCACTGAACCATCTAAGTCGTCGGACCCACGAAGGATCGATAGGTACTAACCCCCGCAGTGACCTACACTGGATCGGACCCACACCGGATCGGGCCCACACAGGACCTGTAGCACTGATCCACGTAGGATCGCTGAGTGCAGTAGTCGTCGTCGTCGAATCCACACAGGATCTCTGTACTATCGTCGTCGCAGTCACAGTAGCAGTAGCAGTAGCAGTAGCAGTCACAGTAACAGTCACAGCCCGCACTAGGGTTCCCGCACACAGTAAGCTCGTTCGGAGGATCCGCTCCACGAGCCGAGAGGCTGATACATCAACTGTCACAAAGTCCAGAGTTGATGTATCCAAAAGTTCCGTATCGTCAATAGGAACTCAACGCAACAGACGGCGCGTCGATCGGACGCCCGGTCTGAGAGTTATTGGCATTTTCGTCCCCAGGGCCCGGTTGGTTTTTAAGGCAAAACCAACCCGACCGTACTCCACCTGCGTCCAAACCTCGGGCGGAGCATGCCAAAAGAACCGCCTCACTAAGAGGAACACAACAAATCTGACGGCACGTCAATCGGACGTCCGTAGCTCAAGATATGAGCGTTTCCGCTCCGAAGGCCCGGTTGGTTTCGTGAACGAACCAACCCGGCCGAACTCAATGTGTTCTGAAACTTTGAGTGCGATATACCGAAACGACCGTCTCGATCCAAGGATCGCGTTTCCGCAGACGGTTTGTTTATCGGAGGTCCGTGGCTCAAGATATGGCCAAAAGACCGAATTTGTGTCGAAAATGGGGGGTCCGGGTCCGGGTCGACCCGGCCCGACCCCCCCTGGTCTGACCCGAACCGGGGCGACCCGACCCGGATCCGAACCGAACAGGGTCGGACCGACCCGGTCCACTGGACCCGGCCCGGCCGGTGGCGGCGCGGCGGCTAGGCCCGGCCAGCGGCGGCGCGGCCAGGTGTCGCGCATGTGTCGCACGCGGGGGGTATAACCCCCCCTTTTTTCGGATCTCGGCCGGCCTAAGGCCGGCCGTTTCTTCTCTCACGCGGGACCCGCGGGACCCGCGGGTCCCGCCTCTTAACCAAACTGGCGGCCGGCCGCCTTCCTCTTCTCCGCCGCGGCCGTAGTCGCGGCTCTTCTCCGATCTCCGGCGGCCGGCGAGGCCGGCCGCCCCTGGATGCTCCGCCGCGGCCGTAGGGCCGCGGCCTTCCTGATCTCCGGCGCCGGCGAGGCCGGCGCCCCTGGCTGCTCCACCGTGGCCGTAGGGCCGCGGTCTCATCGTATTCAACGACGCGGTGCGTCGGCACCGCGTTTCTTCGTCGCAGCTCGCTCCGGCCATTAATTCTTTTGTTCCTGCGCGGTTTTGACGACACCGCGCTGTCTCCGATAAATCAACATGAAAGATTAGAAGGGGGAGGAGAATCGGCCATGTTCGTGCGGTCCGGTCTCCTCCCATTATAACGATAACAATTGGCCAATCGTATAAACACAACCATGAAAGTTTCACAATTTTTTTAATAAAAAATTGGAACTACGCCCAACGGATTATTCCTTCATGTTCGAGGGAATGAAACACGTACTTTAAAAAGGAAAAACCCCTACCTTGGTTCTGGAACGAAGTTCGATGATCGACAATGATTCGCGGAAGTCAAGCGTCGCGGTGGTCGGCGACACGGAAGAAGAACGTCGATGTCGCGGTTATGTCGTCACGGAAGACGGAGAAATGAGGAGCGGCGTTCTTCGTCGGAGCTTGAGCGTTCTTCGTTAAAGTTTGAAGAAGAAGGAGGAGGACCTCTCAAAATCCTCACAAGTTGGCTAAACAAAACTAACCAAAAAAATAAGGTTCCTCCTTGTTTTATTTACCAAGTCAAGGAATTCAAAACTTCAAATTCAAAAACATAACACTTAATTAATTATACATGTCATGGGTAATTAATTAGATGTTAAGTTAACAAGCTTTTAAGAGGGAGAGAGGGGAGTTAGGGAATTTGGAAAGGTGGGGCTCGGGTGGGCCCCTCCTCACCTTAATCCTCTCTTAGGTGGTTACCACCCAACCTCCAACAAAAGGTTTTAACCACTTAAAATATATAAAATAAATATTGTTTCACAAATTTATTTTACTCTTCATAGAAAAATTAAACAACACCTCTTAGGCAAACGCAACTCCGACAAAGGCGTTCCTAAGCAATTACCGGCGTTGCGGTTCCATTGGTGCCCTCAGAATTTGATTCCGAGCACCGGTTCAAAAGATAGAAATTTCCGCTCATTCGTTCACTGAACGTACCCGAGCTAGACTTTGGAAATTGATTCTGGGCACTCCGGGCCTCGGAATCAGGTGCCGTCAGAAACTGCGCTCTTGTAAAATTCCAAAGAAAATTAAGAAAAAATTTCCCTTGATTTTTACGGGTCTTTAAAATTGTATATCTTGTATTCTACAAATAAAAAAGATTCATGTTTCACTTTTCAAAATAGAAAAGGTGAAAGGTTGTTAGTGATTGTTTCCATTTAATGTAAAAAATTGCAAATATAATATATTTAATTTTATTAGAGTAGATATAATTGTTTTGCATGTGTAATATTAAGATGAAATGAACAAGAAGCAAGAAGCACTCACATTGATAACTTTGGATCTCTCTCGAAAATCAACATGGAAATAGATTATGTTGACTTTTTAATTGAGAACATTGGTATATATACTAGAGGTAGGATTATAGGTTGAATATTTTTTTTAGTTTTAGGAAGAAATTTTTATTGAATAGTTTTATGATGATTTTGTGGAAGTGATTCACTTCAATATTTAATTGTATTGGTAATTTTTAAAGTACACATTATATTTCAATAATAGTATGTTATTTATAAATGTTAAAATAATAAAAAATTGTAAATAGTGGGTTTTTGGGGAGATAATGTTGGAAAATGATCGAAAATTCATATTAAAAGAAGTTTAAAATATTTCCATGAATTTTTCTCTTTGATTTTAAATGTTCATATTTTTTTACCATGATATATAATTCTCAAAAAAATAATTAAATTTTAATGCACAAAAATGAAATTTTATTTAAAAAATAGTTTTTTCATAATTATTATTAATATGAGATATATTTTTTTTGAAAAGTATTTCTATTTTTATGAAACATTGATTTTAAAATTACAATATTTCACGCCTAATAACCTATTTTTAGAAATATTTTTTTTTATTTTTAAGAATTTTTTTTGGTAAAGATTATCAATGATTTTTATTATATTAATATAAATTGGTTTATTATAGAAATAATTAATATTATAAGGAATTAAAAGAAACCAAAAAGACTAATTTTACAATAATAATATTTAATTTAAATAAAATACCAAAAATAGTTTCTTTCATTAAGAAATATTTCTTATGTTTATAAAATTTTAAAATTAGGTTTTATAAATCTAAATAGAATTTTGAGAGGTATATATTTACTAATAAATTATAACATTGTTCACAAGAAATGTTTTATAACTATATAATTTTTATATAATTCTTTATATAATGATTAATATCATAACTTTACTAGAAAAATTTATGTTTCAGAATTTTCCTCAAAATCAATTCTATTAGAAATAGCCCCAAAATTAATCATAATAAAATGATTTTACCCTAAATATAAAAATGAATATTTATTTTTGAAATAAAAAAATATTGAATTTGTGAATTTTATATTTGAATAACGATGTAAATACATAATAAAAACCATTTAAAAAAATATATATTTTAAATTATTAATTACACATAATATATTTTCCTATCAATTTATAATCAAATTTTGTGTAAATATATTATTTATATCAATTATATATTTTTACATAAAATATAAATAATCATAAAATAAAGAGTAAAAAAATTACAAAACTTTGTCATTTTAAATCATAAACCAATATTTTTATGTACTTTGATACACTAAGTGAATTTTATAAATTATTTATTAATAACAATGAAATTTATTTTTTACATATATCTAATAATTTTGTAATATATGTTTTTATAAAAAACATCAAGAGATAAATGGTAATTATTATATTATATTATTTTGATCGTTGTGTTCTAGTTTGAAATCTCATGAAATCAATCGAACGGGTTAGGTTTCAAAAGAAAATATAATTTAGAATATTAGAATGTTACATTAACCACAACTAAATAATTTTCTTACTGAAAAATTTAAAATCATAGACAAATATATTTTTTTAAGGACTCCTTATTCACCATATCCCCGACACATCTTTTCATTCCATTTCTAAAAAATCGTTAAATTTACCTGATGTTTTCTTTCAAACTGTATCCATTTTCAAAGTAAATCAATTTAGTTTCAATAAAAACCCAAAATCAACCCAATCGTTTCTAATTTCTGCATTCTTCACCTAAATTAAGTATTAACTCAATTGAATTCATGCATGCCACAGTTCACTGTGGATCGACCCTGAACTTATGCCATACTAAAGTTCTAAGAACGAGTAATTAATTTGGGACGCATAAAACTTCAATCAATGACAAGTGAGACAAAATTTTGGCATTATTGCCGGGGACCCCGTTTGGTATTAGTTCTAAGATTTAAATTGTGTTAATAACTTATTTAATTGTAAATAAAAAAAAATAAAAAATAAAAAATTATCAAAAATCTATTTTCTAATCGCATTTCAAATTTTTTCCCTTTTACTCCTAGTTTTCATTTTTGTGTTGTGCATAGCTTAAAGTGTATGTTTAGACGTTTTACACGATACAAAAGTGCCAAGTATTTGTAATTAGTTCCGCTTGACCTGGAAATCGAACGGACCTTGCTTCATCGTCGGCGTACACGGATAGAAACTCACAACCATCAACCACAACCCATGGCGAACATGGAAGAGGGAGAACCAGCCGTAGATACTGCGATTGAGCATCAGTACCAGGATCAGTAGCCTCTTGCTGTTGGTCTACCGGAGCAAGCTCCTAGAGCCTTCACGGAATTCCTCTGAAGGGATTACCAACGGCCGCCACAACAACTCTTCCCACGACCATACATTGCGCCTCAATAGTAGTTTAAGAAAGCTCCACCGCATCAACAACAACCTCCAAGATATACCCTTATGGATTACGGACTTCCATCGATT
This sequence comes from Viscum album, assembly GCA_963277665.1. Taxonomy (NCBI): domain Eukaryota; kingdom Viridiplantae; phylum Streptophyta; class Magnoliopsida; order Santalales; family Viscaceae; genus Viscum; species Viscum album. The sequence continues at coordinate 957,103,572 of OY728123.1, forward strand.
CAAGGAGCTGATATGGGCATCGTTCGTCCTCCGGTCCAGGCCCAACACTTCGAGATCAAGCCTGCTATCATGCAGCTGATCCAAAACACAGTCCAATTTGGAGGTCTAGCCATTGAGGACTCAAACGCCCATCTCTCCATCTTTCTGGAGATCTGTGATACCTTTCGGTACCATGGCATGTTCGAGGACGCCATCTGTCTTCACCTATTCCTCTTTTCTCTACGGGATAAGGCGAAGGAATGGATCCAGGGGTTTCCACAACGATCTATTCTCACCTGGGAGGAGCTAGCCCAGGCGTTTCTGTCTATGTACTTCCCACCAACCAAGATGGTGACACTCCAGAATGAGATTCATAACTTCCAGCAGCACGAATCTGAGTCATTGTACGAGTCCTGGGAATGCTTCAAAGAGATGTTACAAAAATTCCCCCATCATGGACTCCCACTCTAGATGCAACTCCAGACCTTCTATGGAGGATTTACCAAGAATACCAAGTTCGTAGTGGACGCTGCGGCTGGAGGTATGGTGATGCGGAAGTCCCCCAAAGAACTATTCGAACTACTGGAAGAAATGTCAGCCAATAGATTCCAGTGGCACTCCGAGAGGGGGAATCAATAGCGAGGTATGCACAACATAGACGCTACCACTGTGTTAGCTGCTTAGTTGGACGCTGTTTGCAAGAAAATCATTGCATTGAACCTCAAAAGAGCATCTCAAGTTCATACGGAGAACCATCCAGCATGTGGCGACTATGGTGATAACCACATCACCGGAGAATGCCCGGGTTCTACTGGAGGCCCCTCGACGAGCGAGGTGAGTTATGTTGCCCAAAATCGAGGGCCCAACCAGTACCAGCAGTACCAGAACCCGGCATGGTGAGATCAATAGAACACATGTTGGGGCCAACAATAGCAGAATCTTCCGCCCCGGCGACCACCCATCTACAACCAGACTCCATATCAGAACAAATTCCAAAGGACGCAACAACCCCAACATGATCCTTATCAGCAACAAGGGTATTAGAACCCTCGTCCACAACAGCCACGATAGCCACCTCCTCCACCGGCTCAACAACCACCTCAGTATGAGAACACCTCAAGGTTAGAGGATCTGATGACTAAATTCATATCTACGGCTGAGACTCGGTTATAGAATCAGTAATCTTCAATTCGAGGCTTGGAGAATCATATTGGCCAGCTAGAAAATCAACTCTCAGGAAGGCAGCCAGGTACACTACTGGGGAATACCGAAAAAAAACCCAAGGGAGGAGGCCAATGCTATCATTCTCCGGAGTGGAAAAGATATCCACCAGAACCAATCAGAATCGTAAGGTGCATCCACACCCACTGTTGATGTAAAAGTCACAAATACCAACCCCTCCTCATCCAAAATCCCACATAAGGAGGATTTACAAAATAAATAAATGGAAGTAATCCAACCATTCAAGCATGCCTTACCCTTTCTGGAAAGATTGAAGCAGAGAAAGCTGGACCACCAATTCAGCAAATTCATGGATGTTTTCATGAAGCTACATATCAACATACCATTTGTTGAGGCCCAGACACAAATGACAACACATGCCAAATTCATGAAGGAAATCCTATCCAATAAGAGGAAGATGGAGGATTTGGGCGTTATTGCACTAACGAAGGAGTGCTCCGCGGTGGTTCAAAATTCCATTCCTCACAAACACCATTATCCAGGTAGTTTCACAAATTCATTTTACTATTGTATCGTGCAAGTTTGGGAAGGCCCTCTACGACTTAGGGGACATCGCAAGCCTGATGCCCCTCGGAGTTTTCAAGAAGCTGGGACTCCACGAGCTCAAGCCTACCCGCGTCGCCCTTCAACTTGCTGATCGATCCATCAAGCACCCAAAGGGACTACTAGAGGACATACTGGTCAAGGTGGGTAGGCTGATTCTCCCTGCTGATTTCATCATCCTCGACATGGGTGAGGATCCGGAGGCGCCACTTATTTTGGGAAGACATTTCCTTTCCACTAGGAAGGCGCTCATTGATGTGCACCAAGGAGAGCATATTTTCTAGGTAGGAGACGAGAGAGTCTCTACAATGTTCTCAAAGCCATCAAGCAGACATCATTGCCCGATCATGGGGATTGTTCTGCAATAACTATTATGGATGATCGCCTGGCGGATGATCTAATATATTCTTATATTTATGATTACTTGAACCTTCCAGACATTTTTGTTAAAGAAGAGCCCGAGAATTTGAAACTCCTGGATGGCCAGGGCGGCCACTATTGGGACAATTATCCACCATAAATATCTGGTAATCAAGGTATGTAGGTCGAGCCAACATCCTAAACAAAGGCGCTTCCTGGGAGGCAACCCAGAGGCTACACGCCGTGTCCCACTTATTTACACGGCATGTACTAATTCTTTTTAATTTCATCATGTTTCGAAAAGAAAAACTTGAAAATTATGGTAGTGATTCATATCCTAAGAATCTCTCAAGAAATAGGGTATTAGAAAAGAAATATGAAAAATTGTTTAGAATACCTCTCAGGAGTGGAAAAATAATAAAGGTACAATTAGGTCATGACATTCATATAAATGATTATCCTAATTAAGGTAATTTAATAAAGGTTGAAAGGTTGCAATTGAAACTATATCAGCAATCATTTTAAAATACTTAAAAACTAATAAACATGTAACCTTTACAAAATTTCCCACTGATAACTCTAGCATTTATAAGATTGATTAACCAAAATTTCTTTACATTTTCAAATATAGAGTCTAATAATTATGTCTCCTAGTTTAGTTTAAGGGCAAAGACTAAGGTGAAAGATAAATATTCTCCCCCACACTAAATACTGCACATGGTCCACCAAGTGCACTAGCAAGCTAAAGGGTGGGAAACTGGGAGAAATGGGGAACAAAATGAGGGAACGAATTGGAAGAAGAAAATACAAAAAGAAATAAAATAGAAATGGAAAAATACTCCGCTTGTGAAAATTGATGCCCAAGGCGCTCCATGTCCGTACCTGTGACTATGGAGAAAAAAGAAAATTAAAAACATGAATAACATCACAGCACAGAAAATGACAGAAGAAATATATAAGATAAATGAAAATGTCACTATCATGGGGTCACCTCAGGGGATCCATCATCCTATATGGAATCAGCCGGTATAGACAGCTCAGGAGGCGTGGAAGGGCAAGGCTCTGACTCAGCATCAAGAAGGATATCTGATGAAGTAGGAGCCGCAGGTTCTAGACTCAAGATCAGAAGCTTAGCCACAGGTGCTAGACTCATGGATGTTTTCACCATTACTTTTTTTTTGTATCACTGAGAATCCATCCCTTGGTCCGGCTAAGAATTCTCAATTATATTAGATAGTGTTTTAAGAAGAGTAAGATGAATTAAAATGATTCCAACACAACTATATAAAACAAAATACAAATTATGATCCCATCATCCAAAGCCCCAACACGAGGGGTTTAGTTACACATAGAATTTAGAAGAGAAATGACACACGTGATACCTGCCGGATTCATGGTGTAGGCATTGGGGTAGAGTATTGGAAGGTGGAATGGCAGAGTGACGACAGTAGCTTCGGGAATGGTGATAGCAGAGTTTCTCTTTCCTCTCAATGGTTTGGAACTTCAAAATCTGTAGGCCAAGGCTTCTTTTTATAGAAAAATAATGTACACGGTGTGTATAGAAAGTAGACGCCGTGTAATTTTCATCAACGCATTTTGGAACCATTTTCTCCGCTGGCAGGTGGTCGAGCATGCCATTTTTGACTTTTGAACATGGTTCCACCTGCATGTTGAGTGTACACGGCATGTAGCGCCGCCATACATAGCATGTAGTATCAAACGTTTGGCCGCAAACCCCTTCTAGAATAGCAGACACTGCGTGTAAAAGTTCAAACACGCTGTGTCTTTATGAACGACCACATGGGCGTGTTGAATTTTCATCAGAAACCACAGCTTCTAGAAAGTAGTACACGACATGTAGCACCTCCACACACGGCGTGTATCTTCGGCCAGGTGACATGGGAGTGTACTCCCTCCTTCGGTCCATGTCCCTGCCTGGATGTACACGGCGTGTATAAAAGTACACGCCGTGTAGTTTCAAAATTTTCACATGCATCCCTTGATTCGTTTATTTAGCCATAAAGCTCATGAAAGTAAACAGATTCACCAAAATCAAATAATATGTTCATAAAACCACAGATATTTGCTGAAAACATGTTTTTATCTTCAATTATATATATGGAAATGTATACACAAATTGGGTTCATCACTTTCTCTACTATTGATCACCTTATCGCATAGTTAGGGAGCTAGAATGAGGTTTTATTTTTATCATTTTTGGTATGAACATCTTGGTTATCAATAGGTGGTGGATGATTCTTGTAAAAAATCTACTAAAGGGATCACTTGAATTCATTTTCACAATAGTTTTAAAAGGATCAAGGATTATCTCTAAACATAGTTCAACAATCCACCCCCTATTTTTCTGAATTTAGATGTAGTTAAAGTTGATGACATGCATTTGGAGGCCAGTTTAGAAGAGAACTTGGATGATGATCTGTTTATTGACCTCAATAAAAAAATAACATATTAGTGGATTTAATCCTAATGTAAGAGCATTTGACTCATGAATATGCTAGAATTAGATGTCTTAATGAAGTAGATTGGAATATATCTTTTATTCATGATTTTTTAAGGATATAAAATATGTCATATGTTCTAACATCCATCTTCAGCATGGATCACACACATAAAATAGGGGTGAGGTTAGAGCCTTGAATGAATCTCACTTCAGGTTCCTCCTTACAGTCCCTAATTCTCGCATGGTTAGAAGATACCTGAGGGGATCAGAAGAAATTCTCTCTACAGTTCTTCTTGCTTTCCACAATATTGATAACATCTTCTTAGAAGTATTTCGAAATAAAGAAGATATCCATGAGTAAATATGTGGAATTAATAATGGAAGTTCTCTAAATACAGACTATTTTAGCAGATCCTTCTATCGAGCCTCTTGGAACATTATCACGTATGACTTGGTGGAGGAAGTGAAAAATTTCCACTTCGGATGCACTCTTTATCGGGTTTCCTAGGCCACCTCCCTTATCATCATCCACAAAATTATGAACCTCGCTACCTTACATCATTATCATCTCATAATTTTATGTAATTTACATTATAAATTACTAACAAGTGTTATCAATAGAAGACTTTCAACCCATCTACCTCGACATAAATTAGAGGAACAAAACAATTTTCTAAATAATCAAACTATTCAAGAATCGATCACCTTGGAGAAGGAGGTGGTTAGTGACATCAAACATAAAACACATGGCTCCAACACTTCTATTAAGATTTTTATAAACAACACATTTTATAAAGTTGAATATAACATCATCATTAAAGTGATTTCCAAGATGGGATTTTCATCATGGGCTTTGGATCTTATATTCAGATGTCTTAGCTCTACATATATTTTAGTCTATTTTATGTGAAAATGTGTTGGATTTTTGAAAACTTATCACTATATTTGGAAATGTGATCACTTATCCCTTATAATCTTTTTCATCACTCAAGATGCCTGCTACCATCTCATTAACATGAGTATTAAAATGGGTGAAATTCTCCCTTTTTGGTGAAAATTGATTTCCCATTGTATGTATCACTTTATGTTCACATATGGAACTATCATCTTTATGAATAAAAAAATCAATTCACAGCATTAATAAAATTTTTAATGACTACTACACATGGAATGGTTTACTGATTAATCAAATAAAATTATACTTCTATATCTCTAAAATGTTCTAGGAGAAATGGTTTCCTCTTTGAAATTAATCATGTAAAATCATAAGAGAAGATTTCATATGGATTATCTTGGTGCCCCCATAACCTCAATGGATTCTAATTTTTCACTTTGATATCATTGTTGGAATAATTACTAAAAATTTCATGAAATAAAAGAATAATAATCTTTAATTTGGGGGAAACATTACCTTTGTTAATTGTTTTCTTTATTATAATTTGATTTATACTCTCTCTGTCATTTGGATAAAGCGATTTATAACCATCATTGAAACCAAAATGGCTTATTTCATAATATATTTCCACTCATATGGTAAGCACTATTAGGCTAATGGGATTGGATAACCACATCCATGAGGGAAGGTGTCATCAATTTCATTAGTACCTTAGACACTATTCAATACATGAATTCAAAAATTTCATGGGAAATTATAAAAGAGAACACTCTCTATTGAAGATTCATGGACAGAAAATTTAATGGTTGTTTGAGTGTTACCAAAGGGAACCCCTCTTCCATCTGAACCATCCTTAATTTCCACCTTAATTCTATATAGAATCATGACTTTTGGATTGTAGGGATAGGAAATATATCATTTAGGAACAATAATTGTGTGGGTTCCAAAAATGGTTTTCCCAAGTTCCTGGTTCGAGATATCTCCTTCAGTAAATCCCACAATCATCCGAACTTAATTTTTAATGTTATCAATTCTCAGCAATGAGAGGCTTTCTCCTTAATTGATTTGAATGAAGAGCCAGATAGTTGTGTTTTTATAGTCTCATTGTCGGGCATATTTTTTGTCAAGAATTTTCATATGGTGATGTCTAACCCAATGAATGAGTATATATGGAGGGAGATTCCCTAGTGTTAAGACATCTCATCAAAAATTAAATTTTCTTACTTTAATAAGCATGAATTATTCTCTTTTAACCAATAATAACTTCAACCATGAAGGTGTCCAGTTAGTCTCAGGTTTTTTGTGATATAGAAATTTTTAGGAGGAAACCATGAATCACCTATTCTTCGAAATTTATTGGGATTTCAAGGTATGGAGCATATTGGGACATTTTTCTTGTTACTCCATTCTAGGGACTTCTGGAGTTCCTTCTGTTGAGAATTGGTTCCAGGGTTCTAGTGATATGGGTATTGATATAAATTCTAGGTACTTGGTTTTATATAAATGCCGATGGTTCATTTTTTAGGGATGAAATACTTTCCTCTTTGAAAGAACGGTCTACTCATGGAGAGCTCTCATTACTCACACTAGAAACCTTCTAGTGATTTTTTTTATTTTTAAAAAATTGAAATGGATATCAAACTCTCAAAACACTTCTGGTCTGTAATCATTCATATTTTCACCTCCCCAATAGATCTCTCAGCCACTGGGTTTGATAGAATCTACATCCATTAGGTAACAAAATTAATTATGATGACTCATACAATATGGGAGTAATTTATGGAGGTGGTGTGGTTTTGGACTGTAAAGGATCAATAATATTTTCTTTCAATGAATTCATCATAATGGGAACTCTATATAGGAGGAGTCACATTATTTTCTTACCAGTCTCAGACTTTGTCGAAAATTGGGGATTAGTCTAGTTGTAGTAGAAACTGACACTTCAATTCTTAATGATTCTCTTCTCTGGTCAAGTATTACCCCTTAGATAGTTTCTTAAATCTTCTAGAGGTGAAGAGGCCTTATACACAACCATGTTAATATCCTACACACATGTCATGAGGATAATAAGGTGGCAGATTACTTTTCCTCCCTATAAGTACATGGGTCAAACATTATTTTCTTCACCAGTGTTGAATCCTTACCTCTGGAAGGTAAAAACATTTTTAGAGGGGATTCCCATGAGCTCTATTACTTATGCCTCTATTTTATATATTTCTTTACCATTATATTTTATTTTTCTATCTATACCTCTTCATTTTCAATAAAATATAATGATGATGTAGGTAGGAAAACCTCATAATAAAGGGAAAAAATCATTGACTATCTTATCAAAAAATTTAAGTGGATTATGATAATTAATAAACAAACATCTTTCACTATATATCTATGGTTGACTCACTGGTCTTTGGTATTGGGTATCTATGATTTCTTCAAATAATATTAAATCTCCACCCCAAATATTTCATTATTAAAGAGATCTTTTAGTTTTTTTCTCAAGTGAAATTATACAGGAACATGCCTTGTGAAAATCTTATTAACCTTTGATTATATGAATTAGATGTGATTTTACAAATTTATCAACTCTCTCCAAAAATAATCCAAAAAAAATTATAAAATATATAGGAAAAGAAATTTTCATATTTCAAAAAAATGTATCATCATATAATAGTGTAATGATGACCATGACCTATATTAAAAACTAATTCTAGGAGTTATGATACCTAATCATGAAGGATTCTTGGATCAAATGATTAGGCAAATAATGGGGTTTAACCTATTCTATGTGAAAATGATACATTTCATATGTTTGATGATAAAACTCTATAAATTAAATCATGAGGTGTGTATATCTCTAGGGAAACCTGAATACGATTCTGGTAAGTGATTATTAAAATTATGTGGATGGAATTTATTTAATGATGGTAATGTAAAACCCATAGATTTGGGAATATATTTTGTTAAATAAGTAAATTTTTCAATATCTTCCCCCACACACAACACTAATCCAAAAAGATACATGACGTAGTTATTATAATGAAAATTTAATAATAATCATAAATCATCATTAAATAAAAATATATTAACCTCGTAATATGTTTTAATATAGTAGACCGGGTACTGTAGCAGTGGCGGTACTATAGGAGTACTATTCCCATAAGGGCCCTTTGGACCAAAAAATGGGCTTGCATGCCTTGTATTCAGGGCACTTGGCCTTGGGCCTTCGAACTATAAAATGGGTCTCCCTCTACCCAGACGAAAAAGAGGTCTTCAATTTGATAATAAAATTAGGCTTTGACCCCAACCATTGAAATAAAATATCCCAATACATAAACTGACATATTAACATCACTCTGTTAGGAATTGGTATTAGATATTAATAACAACATTTAATTTTTAGAAATGTTATTTTAATAAAAGTTATGTTAATTATATTTTAATTTCAAGTGAAATTTTATAATTGTTATAATTTTAATATTACAAAATAAGATTCATTTTTTAATTCCAAATATTAATTTTTTCCAAAGGTAAAGTTTTAATATTTTTCCTAAAATATTTTATTTTTTTGGTTAGTTATGAAAATACTATTTTTACCAAAACTACAAAATTAAATGAATGACCTAAAAGTTTATAATTACCTATAATTTTTAAAATAAGTATATAATAAGTAAAACTAAATAGTTTAAAAATACTATGTTCAATTTAGACAACTTATGACTAAAATTTCTGTAATATAGCGAGCATTTTCCAATAAAATAAATTTTTAGCCTTTTCTTTTAATGATATTGTCTTTTGTAAAAACGGATTTTATAATTTTATTAATTATAAATAAAAAAATTTTTTATGAAGATTCATTTTTTATCATTGAAATATTATTTGTCGATAATTTTATACTACACAAAAATTTTAAGCATAAAAATACACCTTTTCCTAATTATAGGATTTAATACATTACGTACACTAATTATATATTTTATTTTTATTACAAAAATAATTTTTATATTAATATATATATATATATATATATATAATATTTGGAATCCTTACTTATATAAAATGTAATAAGGGACATTTTATTTTTAGTCATTAAAATTAAATTACTTTGGTAAAAACAAGTTATGTCAGATAAATCAAAAATATAACAATTAATAAATCAAGGGGTAATGGGATTGAAATATATTAAAAAAAATTATAATGGGTTGTTTGAGATATGTTTTACCTTATATCAACCTAAAATATAATATTTCTTCTTTTGGGAGCCATATGACATAGGAAACATGTCCTCTCTTTATATTACATTGAAATTTTACAAAATAATTCTTTCTCACAACATATAAAAGTGTCCTCTCAACACTCTTCCAATACCAATAAATGAATTATATTTCCACTTGAAACTATTATAATTATCCTTCCATTATTACCCTATCCTTATTAATTTATCATTTGGTCACAATATATTGGATTAAGAATTTATTTCCGAGGAGTCTTCTAAGGGAATTTCTAATTTCTCAACATTAGTAATTTCGTTTCCTAAATATCAATATTTTCCTTCTAACCATAGAAATATACAGTTCAAATTCAAATATAATTTCTTAATTATCATTTTTATACTTAATTTTAATTATTATGTCATAATAACAATTAACCTCATTCACACTTATTTTTCAACAAAAATGAAACCTTTATTATTGTGTTGTGTGGGCTAATGCCTCCATGAATAAACAACTTAACTTTTATTCACAACTTTATCTCATAAAAAAGTATTTAATTTAAAATTTTATTTAATTTAATATATATAATATATTTATTATTATGAAAATTAATATTATAATCCACCTTATTTCCTTATCATTCATAGAGATATAAATATATTAACTACATATTGCGCAGACTAACGTCTCCATGAAGTAACATATCTCATTTTTTAGCTATATTATTTCTTATATATTAAAATCACATAATATTAAATTAAATACAATTAAATTTATCTAATTAATATAAATATACTTATCTAAAAATGATATTATTCAAAAATAAAACTTTTTTGTAATCATAATCATCCATTAATTTTGGTATGATCATGTTTGGATTTAAGTGGCATCCTACCTGAAAAGAACTATAAAATAATTTCATGGATGACTATGAGAATTCAATTATGGATTATAAAGAATATAAATAGGTACAAATGTTTTTGTTTTAGTTTCATAATGATATAATTCATATAGACTCAGTAATTTAGTAACCGTCAATCATTTGTTGAAAATCTCCAAACCATGATTGTCGCTAATTTCACTTATAATAAATAGGACTAAAAAATTCACAGAATTAACTTTTTACATTATAAATTATGATTAAAAATAAATTAATATTCCTTTTGGAACTCATAATGAGGAAATTTTGGAGAAAAATTAAGAACAACATTTTTATTATGAAACCAGTTCAAAAGGATCCATTTTGCATACACCTGATATTGAAAATATATAATAAACAACTAATAAACATATAGAGAATAATTATAAATTAAATTTAAAATATATTATATACATTATAATGATCTTTTATAGGTGATTAATATCGATATGTTTTTTATAAATTAGGATATATTTTGATCAACTAAGAAAGAATTAAATGTATGGGTTTCTGTTTAAAACTTTCACATATGGGATATAATTTAGTGTAAAAAATATATTATATGGAATGTTATATGTGAATCCCATTTAATATATTCAATCATGATATTTTCATTAATCATGTTATATAATGTTTCATTTCATATCATATCCATTATGGTGGTTTCACTTGAAAGTTTCTATGGATGGAAGGGGTTCTTCTCTCAAGTATTATTTCAAGAGACATGTTTGATTTTTCCAATGATTATTTATTTTATATGGTATATTCATTAACATATTTCTTTAAATAATTTAATATATTATATTTCATGATATTTTAATTTTTTATTCATAATCTCCTTTTCAATATATTTTGACTCTTACATTACACATACTGCGATGATTTTTTTCACCAATCACATTTTTAAATAGGGAGTTATTTTGAATGATAATTAATATGGGAAATTCATTAACATTTTCTTTCTAAAAGTGTAATTATTTAATTATTTTCTGGTAATTATTTATCTTTTAATTTCGTTATCCATATTTAATTTCCCCATTGGATCATTATTTACCCACTAATAGGAAATGGACCCTACAATTGTTTTTTCAGGAGTCTCCTTTTTTCTATTTACATATTCATTATATGTTTTTCAAAATGTGCTTTTATATAACTTAATATTTTATTTAGGTCATTTAATACTAATTTACCATCATTAAAAGTTAAAAATAATTTTCTAAAATTTTTCATACGGGTTATTTTCATCAATGTGTTAAAAATGATTTCTTTTTAATGTTTTCAATGAAAACACATATATTCTCCAAATTTTAATTTCATATAAATATGTATCTCTATATTTTAATTTTTTATAAAATAAGTTATTTTAGAATATTTTTTTAAAATATTTCTTTTATGTTTTTTCAAAATATCAAGGATATGTCTAATTTCCCATATGATTTATCTAAAACAAAAAAATTTATTTCAATCTAGGACATTGTATTTTAAAATATATTATTATTTACAAAAGAAAATCATTAAATTTTACTATTCAAACTCTTTAGGTAGACAGATTTTGTATTTTTATTCTCTTTGAGAGGAATGAACCATCACTTTGATTGTCTTAACTAACCTTCCATTGTGAATAGTTATAACTTTTCTTCTAATCCCTTTGATTTTAGAACACCCTATTTTCCATTTCCTTTATTGAAGGGTGTTCAACTAGATTCCATTTATCGAATGATTGATTGAATTGTTAAAATAAATGTATACCCTTTATCTATATTGTGTAAATACCATATACTCTATTATCATGATTAAATTGTATTTATATAAGTAACTGAATATCATTGGATATACACTTATTTTTTATATGTATATCATGTTATGATTTTGGATGGAATTATTAATTTTTCTCTTATGTGGTTCCATTTAAAAGGGATATGATAACCACTTTCTTTACTTGGTTTCTTTCTAAAATATTGATAGTTTATTTAATGATTAACACATATGTATAATTGATGAAGGAAAATTTCCTATATCTCCCTCCAAGAATTTTTTTTATGTTTATGTATCATGATCTTAAAAGGGTTTATTATTCCAAGACAAAGAGTACACATAAGGATTTATCCCAAACCAAAGTTTACCAGAGAGGATTTATCCCATGATAAATGGTATATGGGTTGATTTTTCCTAAGATAAATGGGAACAAAATTTATTTTATCCAAATACCAAGTGCACATGGGTGTATTATCCCAATCAAACGATGGTACGTAGGTGGTTAACCCAATCATACTATGTAATGACTATATTTGTTAGTATCCTTGACTTATAGTCTCAAGGCTTATAATTTTCCATTGATTAAGGGATATTCACTTGACTATGATATTTTATCATAGCTCATCTTAATTGAATCATATTCTGAACCTATTTATATTTGTTATAATATGGTATGCCAAGCCTTATTACATGATTTATGAATACATATTTATTGGGTATAATATTAATATTCTTCCTAATTATACCTATATTCTCATCTATTTCCCTCTTATAATCATTGATTGTTATCGATTATGCTTACAATTATTGGGTATCTGATAACCCATTTCTTCTGTTTCTATTTCTATATGTTATATTTAAAAGTAATACATAAGATGTGTTGAGAAGAGTACCTTGTGTAAAGGATTTATGGTAGTGTTTGAAGGCTCACTGTGAATTAATTAATTTCTTATATAGTAGAAAAATATCCTTTTGATATAAGTAACACGGGTTATACTAGTTAAATAATTATCCTTAATATCTAACTCTATAAACCCAAAATGTTTCATGTGATGTAAATGTTATATTATTATGGAATGTCCATGTAATTAAAGATTTTTTTCTGAATAGAATTTTTAAAAGTAAGTTATTTTTAGAAACATATCTATGAGTGAATATCTAGGTCTCTTTATGGTTGTCAACACATTGATTATATTAATCACATATAATGTAATTTGACACCACATATTCCATGATTAATGTTGTTTCACAACTATGTGGGATTACATGGTATGTACAAAAAATACATGTCATGTACCCCAGACTCATAATATGGTGATTGGAGGAAAATAAAAAACATGTAATGATTCTATATAGGGTTCTTCTATATGACATGTCATGATTTGGATAAATCATCCTCATTTTGTTAACCATTAGTACGTCGTTGGTATGTAGTAATTATGAATCATGTATCAATGTTATTTTTTAAAAAGATTCAATACTTTTAATTGTATATTTGAATGTTCATCATCTTTTGATGGCATGTTCTTGGTTATATCAATGTTGAAGAACATAATATATTGAAATTTGGATTAATGAATGAAAAATTAGAAAGGAAAAATTAATAATCAAATGTGTGTTAGATTATAAAATAATAAATAATTATAAAATAACATCAGACCAATCTATTAGAACATAATAGTATTGTGAAACCAACTTGTCACATACCCAATGATTTTTATTGGTGTTTTCTTAGGGTTAAATCATAATAATTAGAAAAATTAATCCATAGAATAATTAAATAAAGGTAAATTTTAGTTATTATTTATAATTAATACATTTTTTTGGAATTTACAGCACCTTGAATTTATTCTTTTTTATTATACGGTTTACCTTTCTTGTTATATAATTATTTTGTTAATGTATATAAGAGTGTAATTTCTCAAAAATGTATCCAAACATTATCTACGAAAATAAAAGCATTGCAATTGTAAATATTGTAGAGACCCAAAGCTTGATGTACATGAATATTACATTACATTTACGGAATACTTAGTACATAACAGAAACACACACACAAGGATCGTAATAGTTTAGTGTCTTTGGAATCTCTGAACGTAATCTTCTAATCGTGGTGAAAGATCTTCAATATCTCCCATAAAGATCTTCCTTTTTTTTACCTAAAACTTTTCTTTATATCCTGGGGAAAAGAGAACATAAAAGGGTGAGCTCAAATGCTCAGTAAGGGTAAACAAAAGAAATATCAATCACATCGTATACACCAACACATAACTTTTGGAAATCTTAACCTGCAAAAGAGATAATAATTTCATAACATGGGATAAATCATGGCAGTGAAATGTAATCACAATAATCATAACTTAAATCATGAAACTTTGTGTCATACACACATAATCATAGAGAATCATTTCTTGTGAGTCAAGACTCATTGCCAATACTATCTTAGTGGAAAAAGTCCCTTTCTGAACCGAGTCACCCTCGTTCCAGTCCTCTTTCAATGAATCGGTATAACCTATCGTTCCAGCCATGTCTATCTCATGAGATATAAAATCTTTACCCAATGAATTGGATGGAGATATAGTTTTCCACCCATCTCATAATGATACCATTCTTATGTGTGCCACAAAATTATAAACCATAAATCATTGCATAACCCATGTAATAAAAATGGGAATCTTAAACATCATGACATCATAAAACAATTTATATACGATAAAGGAATTCATAAAAATAATTCCATCACAACACAATAAAATCAATGTAATAATAGGGATAAAAACAGAACCCTTTATTATCTTAGATGGAAAATAATTTTGATAAAACACTTGAACTTCATTCTTGAGGAAACTATCCTTTCTACTTCAAAAACACTTTTCCTTTCTTAACATGTCATACAATTTTAAACTAAAAGATGTTGATAAAAAATAAACTTGAAAACTTGTAATGGAAGCTTATTGTAAATAATGTTTTAAAAATCCATTCATCCCGTATAAGTTAAAAAACATTCTTTTCGTACTTTTTTCGGAAAAGTCAAAATGTACCTCGTACGAAAAATGAAAAAATATTCCTTTCATATATTTTAATAAAAACTCACCAAAGGGTAAAATAGGTTTTAAAAAATAGTAGGTGGATGGAAATAATATTACATATTGAGGAAACATGGATATGGATGATAAAATACACCCCAGTAAATTTCAAAGTATAAACAATCTCGGATAAAAATGAGATTGTGATATTTCCCTTACCTTAGGTCCGATTTGCTTTGTACGTGTCCGAAGCTCCTGTATAATGGTTTAAATAATGTTATTGACTTATTCCAGAGTTATACATATTGATATGATATCATATATGGTCATATTCTTAGCTTCTTGTTAGTAATATTTCATTGTTACTTGTTACTCGGGTCTTTATAACTTTTTGTTCTTATGCGTGTTTTGTCGAATAAATTCTTATTCTTATCTTTAGGTTATAGATACTTAATTTCCAGAATGGTATTAGTGTAGTATATACCATATTCATTCATTCAATCCATTTATATAATCATTATGAAATGAAGATCATGTAGAACGAGTCGCATCACATCATGGAGACGGTATTCCGTACGTACACACGAGTGATGATATCGTTCCTATGATCGTGGAATTGTATTGGAGTATATATATATTATTTCAGTATCAATATTAATTTATAATAATCATAAATAGTTACTCATTACACCATTATACCCATCCTTGTAAGGTGATGGTGGAAAATAGATTACACCACGGCGTGGAGACGGTATTCCGTACGTACGCACACGCGGTGATTTCATTTTTCCGTAGGATGGATAGAAGGAGAATTAGGGTTGTTTCATATTTATAATAACATATCAGTATTTAAGTAATACTTATGTTATTACTTTATCATGAAACAACTAAGTAAGAAGAAGTTGAAGAAGAAAGAAATTGAAAAGATCGGTAATGGATATTACCTCTTCTTTGGAACGCCTCTTTGAATCCTCCACTTAGGGAACTATGATTGGTCTTTGAAGAAGACCAGGACCTCTAGGATTATTCTAGGGAAGTGGATAAGGGATTTTGGCAGGGGTTGGACGAGCTTGAGTGCTCAAATTGGTGTGAGGAGGAGGGGGAGGAGGTGCCCTTTTATAAGGGAGGAGAGGGGCACCTTAGGAATATCTCAAAATATTATGTTATATTAAAGTCAAAATCGGGTTATAATGGTTCCAAAGGGTCTTATTTCGAAGCTAAAGTGGGTATGGGTCGACATCCTATCAGCCAATAGGATTTAGACAAGTTTAGGTAATTATTTTAACCTTATCAATTAGATTTAACTCTAAGTTAAATAATTTAACTGTTACCGTGTCTTTTTGTTTTCTTACACTATATGGTTAATACACTTACTATAACATGCCAAACGAACCCCAAATTGTTTATTATTAATATATATATCCATATCTAAGTCATGTTGCCGAACCTTAGATTTTGAGAAATAAAATAACAATTACTAATATAATATTTGATTTAAAAAGTATTTTGTGTCAATTTTGACACTATTTGATATATGATTTTTTTGAAAGTCATAATAGAATTATATTTTCAAAAAAGTTGTTAAATCAACACTAATATATCATAGTAACCTAGAAAATTAGTGGGATTCATAAAAAGTCTCAAATTATATTTATTTTTGTGATTATAACATCAATTATGTCAATATTTCATTAATAAGATAATTATTGCATCATCATTGTGACATGAATAAATTAACTTATGTGATGTCTAAAAATTAAATATAAAATACCATTATGTAGGATATCGTTTTATATTTCTAATGAATTTTTATAGTCGAATTTATCTTAGGTATAACCCCGTATTAAAAATGTTTTACTTATTAAACGTAGCTTTTAACTATTTTAACCCTTCTTTAAATAAATTAATAATAAATGTCCTAATCTAATCCAAGTGGGACTAAGTGGTCATATTTTATTCCTAAGATTGTTTTTGGTCGAATTACACTTTTCCAATTGAATTAGAACATGTGTTAGGGTAATAATAATATCATTTTTACCCATAATTACCCTATTTACTTTTATCCGTGGTAAATAAAAGTAAAAAGTTAATATTCACCAAAAATTATTTTCATCTAATTGAACCACATTTTGATTAATGACATCAACCGTGTCTCTTGGATTTTTGAAATTCCATTGACAGAAGCGGAAAAATTAAGTTTTATGAAAAATTCAGTTTTTTTAACTACCACTTAGTAGTTTCACTATACATCAAAAATTGATGTTTTTCAGAACAATGCCAAAATTTCATCCTAAACTATATTTAATATTCCAAATTCAAAAATGAAGTCTATTTTACCAAATTCATAACATAGAAGTTGCATTAATTAATTTTATAATTAAATCCCACTGTTAAAACAAATAGCGTGTTTTTAAGAAATAATATCTATCAAAAGATTGACACTTGTTTATGTCTGGTTTAAATGTGAGATTACATCCAATGACCAACATTGTATTAAATTGTAAAAATATATTCTAAATATACTTTAAAACCACTCAAATTAATAATTTATCACTATTAATTATTTCGATTGAAAAAGTTGTTTTTAACTAAAATTTAGTAATTTTCACTATTCATCAAAATATGAAAGTTATCCGAAAATTACCAAAATTTCACCCTAAACTAATTTCAATATTCCGAATCCAAAAATGAAGTCCATTTTGAAAAATAAGATTTAAAAAATTTCAAAAAGTGGTTATTAATATTCATAACGGCTAGTTTTAATAGCATATCGTTGTTTAGTGAAACTCGGTATTGCGTATTACACACGTTATCGAGGAAGGTCGTGATTGAGTGTAATTCAAGGCAAGTCAAGGATGCATGTTGTGCAAGCTCCTTTTGGTGTAGCGTACAACACAATACATTAGTGAAATTAAAAAGAATATTTTTCATAAAATCTTGGGCTGTTACATTCTACCCCCGTTAAAATGAATTTCGCCCTCGAAATTCGTCGGGGTTATAAATGGTTTACTATTCGAAATTTTCTTTAATAGAAACCCACATCGTAAAAAGGAATACCAAAACCAATATTTAAAAACAAACGTATGAAACTTAACGGTTGCTCAAATAAACTAATCACTGGGTTTCCACATAGGTGAAAATATGGACATGGAAGAGAAATCTAACCATCATGTTCTGATGGGGAGTGGTAGAGAACATGGCTATGGAAAAACCAGCAATCACAAAGCCATAAATTTGTGACGATCTAAGTTACCATCTGATTCATCAGATATAAGATCACTAGGACAACATTTTTGGTTTTCAAGATCGTTTCCCTAAAGTTGAAAATTTTGAATTAGAATAAATACTTACTTTATTTTTGTACAATCTCACTGTTGTTCGTGCCTTGAACAATTTCCACTTCATCTCTTAAATAAATGAAGTTGAATTTTTCATTCGTGAAGTGTTAGCAGATCATGTGATAGAATGACAGGTCATTCCATCTGTCTGAAACAAAATGTTAGCAAAAGTTATTAATCATATATGGTTCCTAAAATGGACTTATACTTCATATATCATACTGCTTAATATAATAAAACTAGTTTCTACTAAACAGGGACTTCCTGTAGGCCAGTGGTAGGCGATAAAGGCCAGTCGCACATCGGTTATGGGTTCGATTCCCACAGACTTGTCCGACGCGATGGGCTGTCGCCCGTTCTGTAGGTTTTCCTTTTTCTAAAACTATATTACTATAACATCCCATCAATAATATCGAAAAAAACTTCTATCCTTAAACAATACTAACTTATATCCAACATAATCCATTCCAATCTTTAGGCTTATCCATAATACTGAAGTCCACTCTCATAACATAGTGAAAACGATTACCAGAGATTTAATACCATTGTTGATCCCCATATATCATAAGATATGTTTTGTTGGTCACATTCCAAACATTCAAAGGCCTTAATCATGTACTCTCTTGAATACCCATTTAACCTTAGTGAAAACATGAATGCAGTTAAAAGTTATCATTTTCCACATACCAAAATCCTCAAAATTCTATATACTCAAACCATGATATCACTTAGCCCTTATATCAATCATGAGCTCATGAATACTATTAAACATTTCATTTTCCCGTTTTCCCTTCATTATGCGCATATCATCTTATTTCCAAAAATATCTCAATCACTTTGAATACCAAATTAGGCCAATACATAAATATTCCAATACTCCATGATACAATATTATTTTGGAATCCCATTACATAAACACTTAATCATTCCACCACATCGTTGTCATATTCAACATCTCCAGTAGTGATCCCATGTGACGTCCCTTTGTCATTTGCCTTCAGTGGTTGCTCATGTTGATCATCACTAACCCTTGGATTAGGACATTTATTATCATAATGCCCCGTTTCCTTGCACTTGAAGCACTGAAGTGTTGGTGGTGCGTTCTCTGAAGTGTTTGCTTTAATCACATAATTAGAAACCCTTTTCCATTACTTCGACACTCAACTGCTCGATGACCTTCTTTTCCACACTTAAAACATTTTCAGGTCCCTTTAAGACAATCTCCACCATTCTTATTTCCACACTTTGTGCATAAGGAATCATTCATCTTTTTTTCACCATTATTCTGAAATTTCTCCTTGAAATCCATCTTTTGTTTCTTGTCAAAACCAGGAGATGGATATGTAACACCAACTTCCATTTCGACCTTGATAGCACAACGCACAATTTTTTCATAGCTACTGAAGTCTCTTATAGCTAATGCCATTCGAAGACTTGGTTTTAATCCACTGAAAAATCAATCAACTTTACTTTCAGGTTGGATGATAATGCCAGATGCATACCTTGCAAGTCTTGTAAAATTTAATTCGTATATACCAACAGATTCATCATCCTTCTGCTTCAGCTCAAGAAACTCCTTTTCCATCTTTGTGCGAAGAATACGAGGGAAGTACTTACTGAAAAACAAGTTCTTGAACTCGTCCCATTCCATTGACTAAATTTCATCTCTTGGCCTCATATTATTGATAAGATTCCACCATTGATCAGCTTCACCTTCCAAACGATATACTGCTAAGACGACTTTATCATGTTCAGAACATTGAAGAACTGAAAATATCTTTTCAGTGGTACTGATCCATTGTTCAGCAACAAGTGGATCGGAAGTCCCACTGAATGAAGGTGGACGTTGCCTCATGAAGGACTCAATAGAATATTGTTCCCTTCTCTGCTCATTTGGATGTCCAGAATGATTCATAGCTTGTGTAAGGATAGCAATAAGATTTTTTACACCATCTCCCATAAAATTTGTTTGTTCAGGAGGACAATCATTTCATTGTCCATTGCATTGATCAACACGGTTCCTTCGGGTTCCATCCATCGCCTAAAACCCAAAAAGAATAGTGTGAGAGGAAAAATCATATTAGGGAAAACAACATAATAAAGGGGGAGTACCTTCAATATCTAACATCTTAGGTTTAATTCTATGATCGTTAGCGTAATTCTAGTACTATAACCTATACGTATACTTAACCTTAGGGACATCCCTAGACATACCTTAGAAATATCTCTAGGGATCTCACTAACGTTTTCGCATCCTAGTTTCCAATGGTTGACTAAACCTTTCCTCTGATACCAACTGTAGAGACCCAAAGCTTGATGTACATGAATATTACATTACATTTGCGGAATACTTAGTACATAACAAAAACACACACACAAGGATCGTAATAGTTTAGTGTCTTTGGAAACTCGGAACGTAATCTTCTAATCGTGGTGAAAGATCTCCAATATCTCCCATAAAGATCTTCCTTTTTTTTACCTAAAACCTTTCTTTATATCCTGGGGAAAACAAAACATAAAAGGGTGAGCTCAAATGCTCAGTACGGGTAAACAAAAGAAATATCAATCACATCGTATACACCAGCACATAACTTTTCAAAATCTTAACCTGCAAAAGTGATCATAATTTCATAACATGGGATAAATCATGGCAGTGAAATGTAATAACAATAATCATAACTTAAATCATGAAACATTGTGGCATACACACATAATCATAGAAAATCATTTCTTGTTAGTCAAGACTCATTGCCAAGACTATCTTAGTGGAAAAAGTCCCTTTCTGAACCGAGTCACCCTCATTCCAGTCCTGTTTCACTGAACCGGTATAACCTACCGTTCCAGCCATGTCTATCTCATGAGATATAAAATCTTTACCCAATGCATTGGAGGGAGATATAAGTCCCACCCATCTCATAATGATACCATTCTTATGTGGGCCACAAAATCGTAAACCATACATCATTGCATAACCCATGTAATAAAAATGGGAATCTTAAACATCATGACATCATAAAACAATTCATATACGATAAAGGAATTCATAAAAAAAAATCCATCACAACACAATCAAATCAATGTAATAATAGGGATAAAAACAGAACCCTTTATTATCTTAGATGGAAAATAATTTTGATAAAACACTTGAACTTCATTCTTGAGGAAAATATCCTTTCTACATCAAAAACACTTTTCCTTTCTTAACATGTCATACAATTTTAAACTAAAACAAGTTGATTAAAAATAAACTTGAAAACTTGTAAATGAAGCTTCTTGTAAATAATGTTTTAAAAATCCATTCATCCCGTATAAGTTAAAAAAACATTCTTTTCGTACTTTTGTCGGAAAAGTCAAAATGTACCTCGTACGAAAAACGACAAAAGATTCCTTTCATATATTTTACTAAAAACTCACCAAAGGGTAAAATAGGTTTTAAACAATTGTAGGTGGATGGAAATAATATTACATATTGAGGAAACATGGATATGGATGATAAAATACACCCCAGTAAATTTCAAAGTATAAACAATCTCGGATAAAAATGAGATTGTGATATTTCACTTACCTTAGGTCCGATTTGATTTGTACGTGTCCGAAGCTCCTGTATAATGGTTTAAATAATGTTATTGACTTATTCCAGAAGCATAAATATTGATATTATATCATATATGGTCATATTCTTAGCTTCTTGTTAGTAATATTTCATTGTTACTAGTTACTCGGGTCTTTATAACTTTTTTTTCTTATGTGTGTTTTGTCGAATAAATTATTATTCTTATCTTTAGGTTATAGATACTTCATTTCCAGAATGGTATTAGTGTAGTATATACCATATTCATTCATTCAATCCATTTATATAATCATTATGAAATGAAGATCATGTAGAACGAGTCGCATCACATCGTGGAGACAGTATTCCGTACGTACACACGAGTGATGATATCATTCCTATGATCGTGGAATTGTATTGGAGTATATATATATTATTTCAGTATCAATATTACTTTATAATAATAATAAATAGTTACTCATTACACCATTATACCCATCCTTGTAAGGTGATGGTGGAAAATAGATTACACCACGGCGTGGAGACGGTATTCCGTACGTACGCACGCGCGGTGATTTCATTTTTCCGTAGGATGGATAGAAGGTGAATTATGGTTGTTTCATATTTATAATAACATATCAGTATGTAAGTAATACTGATGTTATTACTTTATCATGAAACAACTAAAGAAGAAGAAGTTGAAGAAGAAAGAAATTGAAAAGATCGGTAATGGATATTACCTCTTCTTTGGAACGCCTCTTTGAGTCCTCCACTTAGGGAACAAAGATTGGTCTTTGAAGAAGACCAGGACCTCTAGGATTATTCTAGGGAAGTGGAGAATGGATTTTGGCAGGGTTTGGACGAGCTTGAGTGCTCAAATTGGTGTGAGGAGGAGGGGGAGGAGGTGCCCTTTTACAATGGAGGAGAGGGGCACCTTAGGAATATCTCAAAATATTATTTTATATTAAAGTCAAAATCGGTTTATAATGGTTTCAAAGGGTCTTATTTCGAAGCTAAAGTGGGTATGGGTCGCAATCCTATCAACCAATAGGATTTAGACAAGTTTAGGTTATTATTTTAAACTTATCAATTAGATTTAACTCTAAGTTAAATAATTTAACTTTTACCGTGTCTTTTTGTTTTCTTACACTATATGGTTAATACACTTACTATAACATGCCAAACGAACCCCAAATTGTTTATTATTAATATATATATCCTTATCTAAGTCATTTGGCCGATCCTTAGATTTTTAGGAATAAAATAATATTTACTAATATAATATTTTATTTAAAAACTATTTTGTGTCAATTTTGACACTATTTGATATATGATTTTTGTGAAAGTCATAACAGAATTATATTTTCAAAAAAAGTTGATTAAATAAACACTAATATATCATAGTGCCCTATAAAATTAGTGGGACTCATAAAAAGTCTCAAATTACATTTATTTTGATGTTTATAACATCAATTATGTCAATATTTCATTAATAACATAATTACTGCATCATCTTTGTAACATGAATAAATTAACTTATTTGATGTCTAAAAATTACAAATAAAATACCATTATGTAGGAAATCTTTTTAGATTTCTAATTAATATTTATAGTCGAATTTATCTTATGTATAACCCCATATTAAAAATGTTTTACTTATTAAACATAGATTTTAACTATTTTAACCCTTCTTTAAATAAATTAATAATAAATGTCCTAATCTAATCCAAGTGGGCCTAAGTGGTCATATTTTATTCCTAAGATTGTTTTTGGTCGAATTACACTTGTCCAATAGAATTAGAACATGTTTTAGGGTAATAATAATATCATTTGTACCCATAATTACCCTATTTACTTTTAACCGTGGTAAATAAAAGTAAAAAGTTACTATTCACAAAAAATTATTTTCATCTCATTGAACCACATTTTACTTACTGAAATCAACCGTGTCTCTCAGATTTTTGAAATTACATTCACATAAGCGGTAAAATTAAGTTTTATGAAAAATTCAGTATTTTTAACTACCACATAGTAGTTTCACTATTCATCAAAAATTGATGTTTTTCAGAACAATGCCAAAATTTCATCCTAAACTATATTTCATATTCCGAATTCAAAAATGAAGTCTATTTTACCAAATTCATAACATAGAAGTTGCATTAATTAATTTTATAATTAAATCCCGCTGTTAAAACAAATAGCGTGTTTTTAAGAAACAATATCTATCAAAAGATTGACACTTGTCTATGTCTGGTTTAAATGTGAGATTACATCCAATGACCAACATTGTATTAAATTGTAAAAATATATTCTAAATATACTTTAAAACCACTCAAATTAATAATTTATCACTAATAATTATTTCGATTTAAAAAAGTTGTTTTTAACTAAAATTTTGTAATTTTCACTATTCATCAAAATATGAAAGTTATCCGAAAATTACCAAAATTTCACCCTAAGCTAATTTCAATATTCCGAATCCTAAAATGAAGTCCATTTTGAAAAATAAGATTTACAAAATTTCAAAAAGTGGTTATTACTATTCATAATGGCTATTTTTAATAGCATATCGTTGTTTAGTGAAACTCGGTATTGCGTATTACACACGCTATCGAGGAAGGTAGCGATTGCGTGTAATGCAAGGCAAGTCAAGGATGCGTGTTGTGCTAGCTCCTTTTGGTGTAGCGTACAACACAAGACATTAGTGAAATTAAAAAGAATATTTTTCATAAAATCTTGGGCTGTTACATTCTACCCCCCTTAAAATGAATTTCGCCCTCGAAATTCATCGGGGTTATAAATGGTTTACTATTCGAAAGTTTCTTTAATAGAAACCCACATCGTAAAAAGGAATACCAAAATCAATATTTGAAAACAAAAGTATGAAACTTAACGGTTACCCAAATAAACTAATTGTTGGGTTTCCACATAGGTGAAAATATGGACATGGAAGAGAAATCTAACCATCATGTTCTGATGGGGAGTGGTAGAGAACATGGCTATGGAAAATCCAGAAATCACAAACCAATAAATTTGTGACGATCTAATGTACCATCTGATTCATAAGATATAAGATCACTAGGACAACATTTTTGGTTTTCAAGATCATTTCCCTAAAGTTGAAAAATTTGAATTAGAATAAATACTTACTTTATTTTGGTACAATCTCACTGTTGTTCGTGCCTTGAACAATTTCCACTTCATCTCTTAAGTAAATGAAGTTGAATTTGTTATTCGTGAAGTGTTAGCAGATCATGTGATAGAATGACGGGTCATTCCATCTGTCTCAAACAAAATGATAGCAAAAGTTATTAATCATATATGGTTCCTAAAATGGACTTATACTTAATATATCATACTGCTTAATATAATAAAACTAGTTTCTACTAAATAGGGACTTCATGTAGGCCAGTGGTAGGCGATAAAGGCCAGTCGGACTTCGGTTGTGGGTTAGATTCCCATAGCCTTGTCCGACGCGATGGGTTGTCGCCCGTTCTGCAGGTTGTCCTTTTTCTAAAACTATATTACTATAACATCCCATCAATAATATCGAAAAAAACTTCTATCCTTAAACAATACTAACTTATGTCCAACATAATCCATTCCAATCTTTATGCTTATCCATAATACTGCAGTCCACTCTCATAACATAGTGAAAATGATTATCAGAGATTTAATACCATCGTTGATCCCCATATATCATAAGATATGTTTTGTTGGTCACATTCCAAACATTCAAAGGACTTAATCATGTACTCTCTTGAATACCCATTTAACCTTAGTGAAAACATGAATGCAGTTAAAAGTTAACATTTTCCACATACCAAAATCCTCAAAATTCTATATACTCAAACCATGATATCACTTAGCCCTTATATCAATCATGAGCTCATGAATACTGTTAAACATTTCATTTTCTCGTTTTCCCTTCATTATGCGCATATCATCTTATTTCCAAAAATATCTCAATCACTTTGAATACCACATTAGACCAATAAATAAATATTCCAATACTCCATGATACAATATTATTTTGGAATCCTATTACATAAACACTTAATCATTCCACCACATCGTTGTCATATTCAACATCTCCAATAGTGATCGCATGTGACTTCCCTTTGTCCTTTTCCTTCAGTGGTTGCTCATGTTGATCATCACTAACCCTTGGATTAGGGCATTTGTTAGCATAATGCCCCATTTCCTTGCACTTGAAGCATTTAAGTGTTGTTGGTGCGTTCTCTGCAGTGTTTTCTTTATTCACATCATTAGAAACCCTTTTTCCATTACATCGACACTCAGCTGCTCGATGACCTTCTTTTCCACACTTAAAACATTTTCTAGTCCCTTTAAGGCAATCTCCACCATGCTTCTTTCCACACATTGTGCATAAGGAATCATTCATCTTCTTTTCACCATTATTCTGAGATTTCTCCTTGAACTCCATCTTTCGTTTCTTGTCAAAACCATGTGATGGATATGTAACACCAACTTCCATTTCGACCTTGATAGCACAACACACAATTTCTTCATAGCTACTAAAGTCTCTTATAGCTAATGCCCTTCAAAGACTTGGTTTTAAGCCACTGAAAAATCGATCAACTTTACTTTCAGGTTGGATGATAATGCAAGATGCATACCTTGCAAGTCTTGTAAAATTTACTTCGTATATACCAACAAGTTCATCATCCTTCTCCTTCAGCTCAAGAAACTCCTTTTCCATCTTTGTTCGAAGAATATGAGGGAAGTACTTACTGAAAAACAAGTTCTTGAACTCGTCCCATTACATGGACTCAATTTCATCACTTGGCCTCGTATTCTTGATAAGATTCCACCATTGATCAGCTTCACCTTCCAAACGATATACTGCTAAGATGACTTTATCGTGTTCAGAACATTGAAGAACTGAAAATATCTTTTCAGTGGTACTGATCCATTGTTCAGCAACAATTGGATCGGAAGTCCCACTGAAAGAAGGTGGAAGTTGCCTCATGAAGGACTCAATAGAATATTGTTCCCTTCTCTGCTCATTTGGAAGTCCAGAATGATTCATAGCTTGTGTAAGGATAGCAATATGATTTTTCACTCCATCTCCCTTAACATTTGTTTGTTCAGGATGGCAATTATTACATTGTCCATTGCATTGATCAACACGGTTCCTTCGGGTTCCAGCCATCGTCTAAAACCCAAAAAGAATAGTGTGAGAGGCAAAAATCATGCTAGGGAAAACAACATAACAAAGGGGGAGTACCTTCAATATCTAACATCTTAGGTTTAATTCTATGATCGTTAGCATAATTCTAGTACTATAACCTATACGTATACTTAAACTTAGGGACATCCCTAGACATACCTTATAAATATCTCTAGGGATCTCACTAACGTTTTCGCATCCTAGTTTCCAAAGGTTGACTAAACCTTTCCTCTGATACCAACTGTAGAGACCCAAATTTTGATGTACATGAATATTACATTACATTTGCGGAATACTTAGTACATAACAAAAACACACACACAAGGATCGTAATAGTTTAGTGTCTTTGGAAACTTAGAACGTAATCTTCTAATCGTGGTGAAAGATCTTCAATATCTCCCATAAAGATCTTCATTTTTTTTTACCTAAAACCTTTTTCATATCCTGGGGAAAAGAAAACATAAAAGGGTGAGCTCAAATGCTCAGTAAGGGTAAACAAAAGAAATATCAATCACATCGTATACACCAGCACATAACTTTTGGAAATCTTAACCTGCAAAAGAGATCATAATTTCATAACATGGGATAAATCATGGCAGTGAAATGTAATCACAATAATCATAACTTAAATCATGAAACTTTGTGGCATACACACATAATCATAGAGAATCATTTCTTGTTAGTCAAGACTCGTTGTCAAGACTATCTTAGTGGACAAAGTCCCTTTCTGAACCGAGTCACCCTCGTTCCAGTCCTGTTTTACTGAACCGGTATAACCTACCGTTCCAACCATTTCTATCTCATGAGATATAAAATCTTTACCCAATTCATTGGAGGGAGATATAGGTCCCACCCATCTCACAATGATACCATTCTTATGTGTGCCACAAAATCATAAACCATACATCATTTCATAACCCATTTAATAAAAATGGGAATCTTAAACATCATTACATCATAAAAAAATTCATATACGATAAAGGAATTCATAAAAATAATTCCATCACAACACAATCAAATCAATGTAATAATAGGGATAAAAACAGAACGCTTTATTATCTTAGATGGAAAATAATTTTGATAAAACACTTGAACTTCATTCTTGAGGAAAATATCATTTCTACTTCAAAAACACTTTTCCTTTATTAACATGTCATACAATTTTAAACTAAAAGAAGTTGATTAAAAATAAACTTTAAAACTTGTAAAGGAAGCTTCTTATAAATAATTTTTTAAAAATACATTCATCCCGTATAAGTTAAAAAAACATTCTTTTCGTACTTTTGTCGAAAAAGTCAAAATGTACCTCGTACGAAAAACGACAAAAGATTCCTTTCATATATTTTACTAAAAAATCGCCAAAGGGTAAAATAGGTTTTAAACAATTGTAGGTGGATGGAAATAATATTACATATTTAGGAAACATGGATATGGATGATAAAATACACCCTAGTAAATTTCAAAGTATAAACAATCTCGGATAAAAATGAGATTGTGATATTTCCCTTACCTTAGGTCTGATTTGCTTTGTACGTGTCCAATGCTCCTGTATAATGGTTTAAATAATATTATTGACTTATTCCATAATCATACATATTGATATGATATCATATATGGTCATATTCTTAGCTTCTTGTTAGTAATATTTCATTGTTACTTGTTACTCGGGTCTTTATAACTTTTTGTTCTTATGCGTGTTTTGTCGAATAAATTCTTATTCTTATCTTTAGGTTATAGATACTTCATTTCCAGAATTATATTAGTGTATTATATACCATATTCATTCATTCAATCCATTTATATAATCATTATGAAATGAATATCATGTATAACGAGTCGTATCACATCGTGGAGACGGTATTCCGTACGTACGCACGAGTGATGATATCGTTCCTATGATCGTGGAATTGTATTGGAGTATATATATATTATTTCAGTATCAATATTACTTTATAATAATCATAAATAGTTACTCATTACACCATTATACCCATCCTTGTAAGGTGATGGTGGAAAATAGATTACACCACGGCGTGGAGACGGTATTCCGTACGTACGCACGCGCGGTGATTTCATTTTTCCGTAGGATGGATAGAAGGTGAATTAGGGTTGTTTCATATTTATAATAACATATCAGTATGTAAGTAATACTGATGTTATTACTTTATAATGAAACAACTAAAGAAGAAGAAGTTGATGAAGAAAGAAGTTGAAAAGATCGGTAATGGATATTACCTCTTCTTTGGAACGCCTCTTTGAATCCTCCAGTTAGGGAACTAAGATTGGTCTTTGAAGAAGAACAGGACCTCTAGGATTATTCTAGGGAAGTGGGGAAGGGATTTTGGCAGGGTTTGGACGAGCTTGAGTGCTCAAATTGGTGTGAGGAGGAGGGGGAGGAGGTGCCCTTTTATAATGGAGGAGAGGGGCACCTTAGGAATATCTCAAAATATTATTTTATATTAAAGTCAAAATCAGTTTATAATGGTTCCAAAGGGTCTTATTTCGAAGATAAAGTGGGTATGGGTCGAAATCATATCAACCAATAGGATTTAGACAAGTTTAGGTTATTATTTTATCCTTATCAATTAGATTTAACTCTAAGT
Source organism: Viscum album (assembly GCA_963277665.1). NCBI lineage: Eukaryota > Viridiplantae > Streptophyta > Magnoliopsida > Santalales > Viscaceae > Viscum > Viscum album. Next base: position 957,133,648 of record OY728123.1, read on the forward strand.
TAAATAATTTAACTTTTACCGTGTCTTTTTGTTTTCTTACACTATATGGTTAATACACTTACTATAACATGCCAAACGAACCCCAAATTGTTTATTATTAATATATATATCCTTATCTAAGTCATTTGAGCAAACCGTAGATTTTTAGGAATAAAATAACAATTACTAATATAATATTTGATTTAAAAACTATTTTGTGTCAATTTTGACACTATTTGATATATGATTTTTGTTAAAGTCATAACAGAATTATATGTTCAAACCAAGTTGATTAAATCAACAATAATATATCATAGTATCCTAGTAAATTAGTGGGATTCATAAAAAGTCACAAATTACATTTATTTTTGTGTTTATAACGTCAATTATGTCAATATTTCATTAATAAGATAATTACTGCATCATCTTTGTGACATGAATAAATTAAATTATTTAATGTCTAAAAATTACAAATAAAATACCATTACGTAGGAAATCGTTTTATATTTCTAATTAATATTTATAGTAGAATTTATCTTATGTGTAACCCCATATTAAAAATGTTTTACTTATTAAACATAGATTTTAACTATTTTAACCCTTCTTTAAATAAATTAATAATAAATGTCCTAATCTAATCCCAGTGGGCCTAAGTGGTCATATTTTATTCCTAAGATTGTTTTTGGTTGAATTACACTTGTCCAATAGAATTAGAACATGTGTTAGGGTAATAATAATATCATTTTTACCCTTAATTACCCTATTTACTTTTAACTGTGGTAAATAAAAGTAAAAAGTTACTATTCACCAAAAATTATTTTCATCCCATTGAACCACATTTTTTTTACTGACATCAACCGTGTCTCTCGGATTTTTGAAATTCCATTCACAGAAGCGGTAAAATTAAGTTTTATGAAAAATTCAGTTTTTGTAACTACCACTTAGTAGTTTCACTATTCATCAAAAATTGATGTTTTTCAGAACAATGCCAAAATTTCATCCTAAACTATATTTCATATTCCGAATTCAAAAATGAAGTCTATTTTACTAAATTCATAACATAGAAGTTTCATTAATAAATTTTATAATTAAATCCCGCTGTTAAAACAAATAGCGTGTTTTTAAGAAACAATATCTATCAAAAGATTGACAGTTGTTTATGTCTGGTTTAAATGTGAGATTACATCCAATGAGCAACATTATATTAAATTGTATAAATATATTATTAATATACTTTAAAACCACTCAAATTAAAAATTTATCACTATTAATTATTTCGATTGAAAAAGTTGTTTTTAACTAAAATTTAGTAATTTTCACTATTCATCAAAATATGAAACTTATCCGAAAATTACCAAAATATCACCCTAAGCTAATTTCAATATTAAGAATCCAAAAATGAAGTCCATTTTGAAAAATAAGATTTACAAAATTTCAAAAAGTGGTTATTACTATTCATAACGGCTAGTTTTAATAGCATATCGTTGTTTAGTGAAACTCGGTATTGCGTATTACACACGCTATCGAGGAAGGCCGCGATTGCGTGTAATGCAAGGCAAGTCATGGATGCGTGTTGTGCAAGCTCCTTTTGGTGTAGCGTACAACACAAGACATTAGTGAAATTAAAAAGAATATTTTTCATAAAATCTTGGGCTGTTACAAATATGACTGCCATCAATGAGAATATAAGGGTCTAAAATCATTTTTTTATCACATCAATAATCCTTCCCCTATTGATAGAGTCTCTTAGGTTATCCTGTTCAAGAGTGTTTGGTGGAGAATGATCAAATCTTATTCTTGAGTGTTTTGGGGAAGATATCATTATTCACAAAAATTTTCAAAACCCCTCAAGAAATGATCTATGCATATCTATATACTATGGACACGTATGTAGTTATTATCCAAGGATCATTAACCAATCTCATAATTCTATGGAAAAAAATCAAATAAAAATAAACCAAATATTTTTATTATTTAATTGATGCATATAAAACAAGTGGATATTTAAATAATATGTCTTCCAAACCCCTAACACAGCTCATTAAACCTCTTCTTCATTTATCAGAGCATTAATATTAAATATTTATTAGTGTAAATAAATATAATTATACAATTAATTCTATAAGTAAATTATTTTTATATTCACCAATTAGAATATAAATAATTGTTAAATATTCAACATACATAAAAATAATTTTAAATGACTATTGATTAAATTAATACACGCAACCGTACATGAATAATTATTAATCCACAAGACAAGAATAATATTTAATCAACCATTCAATTTTAAATATATTTTAATTGAGATTTTTTATAAACATACTATGAGAACCTCTAGGAGTCCTTATCAGTGTTATTCTGTGAACTATCATAATGTCCATGATTAATATCTATCAATACATCTTGTCACTCCAAGATAAATTTTTTAATATCATAATTATTAAAACATAATTCAAATTATTATTGTTTAATATAAAATATTTTTATTGATATCTCATCAATATGGTTATATATTTCATGTTAATAACATATATGCTTGATTTATCTCTCTTTCAATTCATAAATAGAACACATAAATAGAAAACCATAGAAATGGATTTATTTGATAGCTCTATTAAAAAAACGGGTTAGTGATATCTACATATATAAAAATATAAGGGGAAATTTAGTCGTGACTTATTAATTAATGTAATTTCACATATAACACACAAAACATATCCTACCTTACTATGTGAATATTTCATTATGGATATCAACAATGTATAAAAATAAACAACTAATAATATTTTTTTACCAATATTCTCATGTATTAGGACCAATAATCAAATTTATAGAATTGAAAATCCAATGAAATGTATAACATGTGGAATTAAAATTGAGTCATCTATTTTCATAACCATTCCTAATAGATATTACTATGTGCAAACTTCATTTGAATAATTCCCATGGTCTTATTAACCCCACGACACCAGATACCCTAACATCATGTGTTTCCCATCAGATAAATGTCACTTATACATAGAACAAATGTTTAAGATGATTTTCATTGAACATCTTGGTTCTCATAATAATTTGGAACTAATATGAAATTTATATGAATTATATACTCAAAATAAATTATCAAAATTATGTTACACCGAATAAAAAAATATCATGGTATAAGAAATTTGTATTTATTATATTCTTAGAATAAAAAAAGTAAAAACATATTTTGTTCTAGGGAACTTTGTACAACATTACTGATAAATTCATCCACTTTATCCTTCTCCCCATTGGAATAATTTTTTATAAAATCATAATGGTTGGTAGTGGATAAATTTATATATGTGAATCCAATATTAGGAACTAAGTCTTAATTAAAATTATTTAATTAGTAATATTTTTTCCACTAAATTACCATCAATGTTATTATAATAATTATCCCTCCCTATTATCCTATTAAAGGAATTCACAACTCTGTGACCTTGGAGAGGGATTTATCTGAATGATGTAGAGGATTTCTCATAATAAATGATTTTGAGGCAATTTTTAATTTCTATTTTTCAACATGATAGAAGTGGAGAAATTGTCTCATTATTTGTTTAATATGTGTTCCTTAGTCTTAACTGGACTAATTTCCATTTAGGAGGAATATCAGTGACCTAGGTATCATTATATTTGATTGATTATATTAAGGATGTAAGAATAGATAAACATTCATTCAGTTATAAAAGTTGAAGTTCCCCCTATAGTGTATCCATTAAAGCTGCACCTCCTACCAATTCTTGATATTTTATTCTAATGAGTATTGGATCTGTAATATCATTTTTTATTTATGGATGAGAGGAATATATCCCATATAATGGTTTAAAATTTAGATGATTTAACTACCCAATTATTATAACACCCCAATATTTTGTGATATATTTCACTTTATATAATTTTATCTATTTAATTTCTTATTATACATGAAACTCTAAGCATCAGAAACTGTGATATAATATTGAAATATTATTATTAAACATGAAACATATCAAGCAATAGTTGGATTTCTAGGTATGAATAGTACTAATTAAATTATTAATAATATGTATAAATTTTTTTCCTTACTGATTAATTGTTCATTAAATATAAGAAAATAAGTACTCAATTTTAAATATTGAAAATAATATATCTTCATGTTAAAAATAAAATTTTCAAAGTAATTTAATATATATATTATATGTATTAATCACAAATAAAATGGAATTTTGATGAAATATATTGGTATATGATTTTAAAAAATTTATAACAATTAATAGATTGGTTATAAATTGGTTATAAATTAATAAAAAACATTTAATTATAAAAGAAAATATTTTTCTAAAAAAATATTTTTATAACCACAATGTATTTTACATTAAAAATTGAATTAATTAGTTTTGATGAATAATTTTAATTAAATATATATAAAATATAATCAACAAAAAATTTAAACAATAATATAATTGTTTTCACAAGGAATGGAATAATAATAAATTCATTTTAATTGTTAATTTGTTTTTTAAAACGGTTTTCATGGATTTGTTTCCCACATATTTTCTTAAAGGAATTTATGTTACTTATAAATAAAATATGTTAAAAGCATTTCCAAATTTTTAATAAACCTATATAAATTTATTAATGTGTTCAATTTAATATTTTTCATTATGAATTTTAATTGAGGTAAAAATTCATTACTACAAGAAAGGTTAAAATGGTTAAAAAGATGGTAAATTAAAGAGATAGTGGTTAAAATGACCTAGAATCATGTCTAAATAAAATTTTCATCATGTATTTTTATATTTTCCCATAAAATATTCTATATTATTCTAATTAAGAACAAAATTCCTAGTAGAGTGACTTTTTTATTTTTTAATATTGTTAATAATTTCAAATCAACCTTTTCCCTCACTTGAAAAAACGAACAAAATCTCTTCTCTTCTCTAAACCACATGATAAATTTATCATGAACTATAATTTCTCAAATAATTCCCCAAAATTTGTCCCCTTTTATTAGATTTTCCTTTCATAAAAAAAATTCTATTTTAAATAGGAATATATTGGAATCTGAATGATGTTTCCCTAAGAAGAGGTATATATTCGTACGAGAATATTTCATGATTATTTCTCCATAAAAATATAAATAATATTTTATAAAAATATAAAAATAATTATATTAGTATATTTAAAATAAATAAAATTTTTTTTTTAAATTAACAACCAATTTACATCTCCTTTATAACCAATTGAAAATAAAAACATCGCTTATGCGTACGTATAAACAACCGTCTCCATAAAGGGTTGTATTGTTTATCATTATTATCAATCATGAATAGTTATATAGATTAATTTGATTTATGAAAATGATTTTATTAATATTATTTTTATTTTATAAATATAATATATTTTATACATTCTTAACCATCAATCAATTTGAAAATGGTAACATCGCTTGTGGGTACATGTGGATAACCATCTCTCTAAAAAATGATGTGATTAATTTTTCATTTCTCTTTTACATGGATGGTAATGAAAATATATTTAATGAATATATATGATATTTATGATATATTATTATTATATTAATATTATTTATTATTTACCTTTCTTTTTTTCATCCATTAAAAAAGTAGAAACATTATGTATGCGTATGTATGGACTACCGTCTCCACGAAGAGATATAAGTCATTTTTCATCAAATTATTTTATAGATTTTAATAAATTTTGATATAATTATTAATTATTATATTTATGAAATTATTAAAAATTTTTAGATGATGAAATTATTTCCATGGTGCAAGGTTCGGAACCAATGAATAAAAATAAGCATGCAAAATGGACCAATTTTCACCAAAATGTTAAAATTAATGAATAATTGTTAATAAATGGGTAATTGAAAATTATAATTGATTGATATATTGTAATATGTATATTTATATGATTTAAGAATATATTTATAATTCATAAATATTTATTATATAGTATTTTTGAACACGTACGAAGAAAGACAAAACCTGAGGCAAGGGTTTCTCATCTCACTGTTATTTATGTGAGACATAATCCATATTCAACAATTGTATCTTTAACTTGGTTTATATATTACCCATGAATCTATATTATTATTACTATCATGATATTTATTATTATTTAAAAATTGATCTAAGGATCTCTATTTCATCAGGTTTTGATTCAGAGATTATGAATACTTTAAGGGATCTTCCTCTCAATATTACTTCATTAAAAATATTTTAATATATGAACCTATCCATGTTTATATGAGGTATATAATACCCCTTTATATATTATATATTTAATATATTCATATTCATGGTATTTGAAGTTCTATTTTATGTTAATTCTTTCAAGGAGTTAATGATTCCAAAGTTTCTAAAGAGGTAATGGTTTCTGTTACAATAATTTTTTTTAGGATTTTCTATGTTAAATTTCCATAGAGGGATATTATATGATCCTTATTACTTATAAACCACATATTTTTTCTCCTTTATTTATTTATATTATTTTCACATTTCATTACATTTTCCACTCTTTGGTAGTTATAATGATTAAGAAATGTTTTCTATGAAAATTCATCCACTTTTTTTCTTTTCGGATTGGGAATATTTTTATTCAATGATCATGTTGTTTAAAATGTTTCAAATAATGTTCTATTATAGTATACACTGATTTTATAAATTCAATTTGAACCATATTCCAATATAATTTTAATAAATCATAAATAATTTTTTATATATTCTATCTAAATTCGATATTTATGTCTTTTACAAAAAATATTAAATGATTCACTATTTTCACATTTAATAAATGGTTATATTTTCCTACAATCATGAAATTTAATTTCAATGATTCATACATTATAATTTTATATGGTTATTTTAACAGTAATATATTTATCACTGTTATTGATATTTTTAGTTTTTAAAGATATCAAAAAGAAAATAATATATTCCCCAATTTGTAATGAAATCTTAAAATGCTATTTTATTTTATATCTAAACTATGTAAACATATTTAAATATTTATTTTTATATAGTTAGGATATTTTATAATTATATCATTATTGATTTTTCTATAGAAGTATTATTATGGTCATGTTTTAAAGTGTTTTTTATGAAACCCATTTCATTCCCAAAAATCAATTTTGCGATGATTAAATAATGGATAGTTTTATGATTCCATAAAACCCCATTATATATATGGATTATGATAATGTGATGATAAAATATTTAAGAAACATGTTTATTTTTAATGGGTTATGCTAGAATGGAAGGATGAATGTTTTCATGATTTTATTCGACACATATGTATGGTTTTCATTATGTAATGGGTGGGGCCATAATTATATATCCCCATAGTTAATTGGGTGAAGAATAATATTTAATGATACAGTACGAACTATATTGGGGAATGAAACCTAATTAGTACGGAATTTATCTACTATAAAAGTCTTAGTAGTGAGCATTGATTAAGAAAATGATAGATTGGGGAGTGAACCCAATTCAATATGGTTCTTTTTATTTTATGATAGCCTTAGTAGTGATCCTCAACCTTGGAAATGATTTTCTATGATTATCAGTATGCCAAAAATTAATGTATTATGATCATGCTATGTTCTCATAGACCATGATTTATTACTGATGACTCTTCACTCTTAATACACATATCATTTTTCATAATATTGTATTATGACACGACACATGGTTAATGATATTTCACTAATTAGTTATGATTTTATTTATTTATGGTCTTGTTATCAAACCCTTATGATCATATTATTTTCTCTTCTAATCATTGATTTATATCTCATATGTTTACCCTTACTAAGAATCTAAGACCAACCTTTATTTTGATTCCATTTCATAGGCTTAGAATTATTTTTAATAAAATTGTCTCTAATATGGGTACTACATAAGAAGAAATTTTTACATTATGTTGAAGATCATTAATAAAATAAGATGATTATATATCCAGTATCTAAAACATTAATCCTTTATGTTTATGACGAATTTATTTTTGTGATGTTTAAATAATATTCATATAATTTGTTCAAATATTTATGCAGGTAATTATTGGGGCTCCTAAAATGGTATCAGAGTTTGGTTTAATTAGTTTTTTAAATTATTATAAGAAATTATTGTTGAATACCCCCGGGATAAGTTTGTCTGTTAGAAAAAATAATCATGTTTTTTAAAGTATATATTTTTTGGTTTCTTATCATTGAAATTACTATCTAGATAAATAATGTCGATGCAGGATCTACCATTGATGCACCTTGGGGTAATTACCATGAAAGGGTCTATTGGGAATTGACAAGACATTGACCTAGTGGACAAAAAATGGCTTAACATCACACATGTTTTGAAACTCATAAAGTATATAATTTGTTTAATTCACATTCTCTTTATGAAACATTATGATTAATAATGTTTATATAATTAATGGAAAGCCATTATAATCCATTATAATATGGGATGAACATAAATTATCATAGGATAAAAGATAGTTTCATAATTTAAGACATATTAAGAATGGCTTTTTGATTATATTAATTCAAACTTTCATTATTTATTCCTGACGATCCCACTATGATTTTTGGTTTTAGTAAATTATGAAAACTAAGGGGAACCAAGTTAGAATTGGGTTTGAAGGAAAATGTTGTTTTTGTTTGAATGAACAACCAATATGAATAGAAGTCAGAGTGAAAAATATTGTGGTTATCCCTAACCATCTGTCTCGGTTTATAATGAAAAAACTCAACATGGGTGGCTATCCTAACACACCTAATTAGAGGAAAATAGAGTTTCATGGATGTTTAGTAACAGAATACATTCAAATAAAGAATATTTAAATTTATATATTCCAATAATGTTGGAAGAATCAAAAGGTAAATGTGTCAAAGGAACGTGAAGTTGTTTTATATTTCAAAAAAAGAAAATGAGTAACTAACTATCACAAAAAATGAATATGTTGATGGAGAAAAATAAATTTCATCCTTAGTCACCACTAATAGTTAAATGTCATAAATGTGCGAAACATTGTAATTAACTAAGTCAATGCCCAAATACTAGGGGTAACTACTAGAGCATGGGTAGAAGGAATGATCTATTATATGACAATATATGAATTGGAGGAACACTTATCTCATGAGTGGAGAATTTAATGTTAATATTTATAAGAATTTGTTTTTAATGAATCTATTTTGTCCATGTTAGAATTTTAAATATTTTAATGAATATTTCTAGAGTTAGGTAAAGATTTAGAGTGGGATTATGGATCCCTCTGATCCTTAGTGTTGATATATTGAAAATATTAAATATATTATATCATGGTAATGTAGTTTCATGGAATAAAGAAATATTACAAGAATAAGGATTCAAATGGGAAAACCTCGACCACCATTAAATTTGGAATAAGGTTTTTACTCTAGGAATGTCATAACCTTTGTTCATATCGAGTGTTTGTTTGAGAGTAGTCTGTAAAGACCCATAAATATTGAGGGAAATTTTTTCATAAATTCTTTGGGATTTTACGAGTATGTAGTTTTTGACGGCACCTGATTCTGAGGTCCGGTGTGCCTGGAATCAATTTCCAAAGTTTAGCTCTGGTACGTTCAGTGAACGAATGAGTGGGTTTTTCTATCATTTGAATCGGTACTCAGAATTGAAATATGAGGGCACAAATGCAATTGTAGTGCTGGTAATTTCTTAAGAGGACTTTTACTGTAGATGTGTTTGCAGGGGAGGAGTTAAAAATTGTGGTTTAAATAAGAAGAGAATAAAAATGTCGATCAATTTTTATTCTTTGATTATGGCAGTTTTATCCTACATGGGGGAGTTAGGGTGGGACCCATTAGCATCCTAACTACCCATGTGAGGATAAATCTGAGGTGGGACCCGCATAAGCCCCAACCCTTCACATTCCTTAAACTCGCCATTAAACACTTGTATTTAATTGTGTAACTCCTGTCCTCCCCACTCTTCCAATTTAATTCATGCCAACACACATTAATATAATTAATTGAACCTCATCAACTAATTGAATTAAGTATTTGAATTTATAATTTTGAATGCATGGTAAAGTAAAATAAAATAAGGAGAAGCCTTATTTTATTTTTGGTTGGCTGGTTGTGATGAGAATTGGAGGAGAAAGAACTCAAGTTTATTTTGAAGAAATTTATCTTCAATGAAGAAATACAACTCTCTGACAAAGAACGTTGATTCAGAAGCCCTGGTTTCTTTATCCTATTCTTCCTCCATGACAAGGGAGGAGACACCGATGACGACGGAAATGACACCATCGTCTGCGGCGCTTGACAACTGAGAACATCCTTCATGGTAGGGGTTAACTCTTTTGTTCAAGTTTTATCATTGACCTTCGTTGATTGAAATTTGGCCGCTTGTTATCAATATAACTGGAGGAGATCGGACCGCACAAACATCGCCAATCCTCCTCCCCTTTTTATTGTTGATCACCATTGAAGTTTGAGGTGAAAGCTGCGCGGTGTCGTTGCACTGTGCGGGGACAAAGAGGACCGAGGCTAGAGCGGGCCATGATGGTGGTGTGCGGTGCTATCGCACGAGGCCGGAGAAGCCGAGGGAGGTTGCGGCCAGAGCAGGCCATGGCCTTAGGCCATGGTGGTCTAGCAGGGGTGGTCAATTATGTCGGCCACCAGCATCTCCAGTAGGCGGGACCCTGAAGGGTCCCGTAGCGGCTTAACCGGCCATCCATTTTGGCTGTCCGTTTTTTAGAAAACCGGGGGGTCATAATCCCCCGAAAGAATTTTAGGGCGGACTCCACAGGGTCTGTTGTTTCCTCAAACAGTGGGTGGCGCCCCCTTTACGCCCCGCTCGGCCAGTGCCTAGCCGCGACCGGCTTCCGAGCCGGGCCGTAGGCCACACTGGCTGGGCCGGCCGCGCCCAGCCAGGCCGGGCCGCACCCAATCAGGGCAGACCTGGACCCGGGTCGAGTTGCCCCGGTTCGGGCCGACCCAGGGGGTATTGGGCCGGGTCGGACTGGGCCCATACCCCCTATTTTCATACCAGGTTCATTCAAACGCCCATATCCTGGGATACAGACCTCCGATCGATGCACCGTCAGTTGCGGAGGGATCCTTGGATCGAGACAGTCGTTTCGGTATATTACACTCGAAGTTTTGGTGAATTTTGGGTATGGCCGGGTTGGTTCGAACCCGAAACCAACTGGGCCTTTGGAGCAGAAACACTTATAACTTAAGGACTTGATGTCCGAATGATGTGCCGTCAAATATGTTTAATTTCAATTGGCCATAAAGTTCTTTTGGATTACTCCACTCGAGGTTTGGACGCATCTGGAGTACGTTCGGATTGGACTAGCTTAAAAACCAACCGAGCCCTGGGACGGAAAAGCTAATATCTCTCAGACCGGTCGTCCGATTGATGTGTCGTCTGTCACGTTGAGTTCCTATTGACGAGACAGAACTCTGTGATACATCAGCTCTGTACTTCGTGATAGTTGATGTATTGACCCCCTTGGCTCGTGGAGCGGACCCTCCCAGAATCGAGTGTGCTATGTGCGGGAACACTAGAGCTGGCTGTGATGACGAGGATGAATGTACTTGGATCCTATGTGGGTTTGGCAGCGAGGACGACTGAACATGGATCCTAAGTGGGTTCGGCAGCGAGGATGAATGTACTTGGATCCTACGTGGGTTCGGCAGTGAGGATGACTGTACTTGGATCCTACGTGGGTCGGCAGTGATGGTTACTATACTAGGATCCTTCGTGGGTTCGACAGTGACGACTTCTATAATTGGCTCTTACGTGGGTTCGGCAGGGGAGATGATTCAGAGGCTAAATTTATCTTCTCCACCATTCTTTGTGAGTAGTATACCTGTGTGAGCTGAGTCTTAAATTTCAATCATTATCTTCGATATGATTGTCTTACTTTCTTATGTGGATTGGGTTATGAATTCCTATGTGGACTGGGTTGTACTTGGTCTCGTGAGTTGGAGAAGAACTGGAATTGATTACTTAGGTATATGTATGGGCATATACCTAAGTATAATTGGTTGATACTTCGTTTTTGTATCTTTCCGTTGTGGTTTATACTTTTTGGATTTGTAAGACCTTTTGTGGTCTTGGGGTCCCTACTGAGTATCGTATACTCACCCATGCACGGGCTATGCCCACACTACGTTGTGTTGGATGTAGACGAAGAACAATGCTAATCATGGTTGAGACTTGTGAAGAGAGATGGTATCCGAGTGTATAATTTCGGGTGGGTCTTACACGGATCAGACGGACAGATTCGAGGAGCCGATGAGACCATCTCTACCCACCTTTCAGGTGGGATTTCCGGAGGACGTCTCGATGGTTTCTGTTTTACTTTTCAGCTGTTGTACTTTATTTTTCTCAGTTGTACTGTCCTTTCAGTTGGGTTTGTATACTGGCCCATTTACTTTCTAGCACTTACTTTTGTACTCAGTTTACTTAGTGTTTACTTCAGCATGCGTACTCTGTTGTGTTTGTATACTTATATAAAGGGAATGCCTTCCCTTTTATCGGGATTTATTCCTTTGGTGCTAGTCTCCAGCCCCTGGACTATGGAAGGCTGGCTTGGGGTAGTCACGGAACAAGCCCTAAGGACGGGTCATGAAAAATTGGTATCATAGGAGACAGTTCTACCACAGAACTTAAGACTCTGATAATTTATTCTATGTGAAGCAATAATGTTTAGGGTATTTACTGTGGTTATCAGTTCAGGGAGTCTAGTGTTGGTGTGGCGACCGACATATCCATACACAAGGACGCTGACTTCTGATTTCTGACTCAGTGCACGAAAACATTGATTGCATTTGTGTTTTAACAGTTCTCTTTGTGATTACTTTGTGTCAGCTCCTCAGGTATACTGTATTAATCACAACACACCTATTTCTTTTAGAATTTCCCCACGAAGGTAGCCAACTAGGGTTCTGAGCTTTGTGAGAGTTGGCATCCCACCGAGTGACAAGGCCGTAGTGCAGGGCCCCATTGCAGTGGAGGACCCGGTAGTACCTCTACCCACCGAGCCACCGATTCCACTAGCCCCAGCAACTGAGAGTGCATGTCGCCTAAGTGTGCTGCATGAGTTTCCTCATTAGAGGCCACCCTGGTTCCGCAGAGAGACGGACCCTCAGTCAGCTAAGGATTGAATGTAGGCTATTGTCCAAGTCTTTATATTAGTAGGGACACAAGCTGACCTCATGGTAATCCTTGCGGCGAGTCTCCTGCACGCACCAGCAGGTCGATGGTGGAGCCTGATGTTCCAGGTGCACGAAGAGGCATCACTGCTTTGGATGGACTTCGAGAGGCTTTTCTACTCAGAGTTCATTCCTGCCACCCTCCATGCGGTGCACATTCAGGAGTTACTACAGCTGCGGCAGGGCCGCATGACTGTAGCCTAGTACTCGCCGAGATTTACCTACCTCTCACACTACTCCACGGACCTGGTATGGGACCCATTCTTCGGGGTCCGGACCTTCGAGGAGGGACTAAGGCACGATATCAAGGCATTGATGATCTCCCTCAGCATTCCGATGCAGGTAGGAGTACTGGAGGGAGCCCTTCTTGTAGAGAGCTTTCTTGCTGAGCCTACACCAGCAGTGAGGCCTACCGCAGGGCGACACGTAGGGGAGTCTTCTACAGCTGGTAGCAGACAGGTCTCACAAAGGTTCAAGTGGACCAGGCCCTCAGGAGGTCTACATCAGGATACTGGTTCAGATGTGTGGGGAACATGTAGCAGAGCTAGTCATACGAGAGGCAGACAGTGCTATGCATGTGACGAGCAGGGCCACATGGCTCGTGACTGCCCGACCCTCCATGTAGAGGAGCAGCAGACGGTTGAGAGACCACCCTGGCAGAGGCAGAGGTTCGACCGTGGCGGTCCCCATGGAGCAGGAGGATGAGGTAGAGGAGCTGGATGAGTAGCAGGTGGTGGACGATGCTTCGAGGCTCTACCACCACCACCACCAGAATGTCCACCCCGACAACAAGGAGCAGGCGGACAGAGGTAGGATCATCTTCAGGCAATGGAGGCTTTTGACCATGGTATACCTGAGATGATTCTAGGTACTATCTATTTCTACTCCACCCTTGCTTCGGTTCTCATAGACACAGGAGCGAGTCATTCTTTCATTACCGCTACCCTTTTTTGGACCTCAGAGATTCCGACAGAGCCATTGGCTTGATCCTTACAGCTAGTGACTCCTACGGGAGTAGACTCGATGATTACGCACTAGTGCCAGTAGTGTGAGCTTACTCTAGGAGGCGATAGCTTCGGCTGGGATCTTCTTGCAGCGGTGTCGAGGCCTTACGATGTCATCTTGGTCATGGATTTTTTATCTACGATCCATGCTCATATCGACTGTATTAGGTGCAAGGTGTGGTGCGTCTGCACTGATGGGAGAAGGTTCACCTTCACCGGCGAGAAGGGAGCCTTTGCAGCAATGAATGGACTCTTGCAGAGGAGAGGATAGCTGATCAACGATCAGTTGGATAGTCTCATTCTAGGAGCAGTCGATGTGCAGAGTCCAAGTTTTCCTGTTGTGGTGGATCATTATGCCAACATTTTCCTGATGACGTTCCAGGACTACCTCCTCACAGAGAGGTAAACTTCTATATTGATCTATACCCTGGGATAGCCACGATATCTACTCCATCATATCGGACGGATCTCACTGGTCTTCGTGAGCTAGGGTTATAGGTAGAGGACTTGTAGGGAAATGGATTCATTAAACCCAGTGTTTCACCCTGGGCTTCCCTGATTTTGTTTGCAAAGAAGGCGGACGAGAGCTTACGACTGTGTGTTGAATACCACCCCTTGAACCATGTGACCGTGAAGAAAAAGTATCCACTTCCGAGGATTGGCGAACTCTTTGATCAGCTCAAGGATGTGCCAAAGACGACCATCGGGTGTCGGTATGGCCACTATGAGTTCTTGGATATTCCATTTCGCATAACCAATGCTCCAGCAGTGTTCATGAGTCTCATGAACAGGATCATCCAGCCTTACCTTGATCGGTTTGTCATAGTCTTCATCTATGACATTTAGATTTACTCAACTACTGAGGAGGTGCACGCTTACCACATTAAGGTTGTATTGGATACACTCCAAGAGCACCAGCTTTATGGTATGCTCTTGAAGTTCCAGTTTTGGATTCGGTAGGTGCACTTATTGGGGAACATCATCTCTGAGGTGGGAGTTGCGGTGGATCCTATGAAGATCAAGGCAGTACTGGCTTGGGAGACACCCAAGAGTGTGACTGAGGTGCGGAGTTTCCTAGGACTGGCTGGGTACTATCGGAGATTCGTGCCAGACTTCTCCAGAGTTTCAGCACCACTTTCAGCTTTGATGAAGAAGGGGAAACCAGTCGTGTGGTCAGACAGATTTCAGAAGAGCTTCAAGAAGCTAAGATATAGATTGACCAGTGCACCCATCTTGATGCTACTGGAGGAGGGAATAGGGTACGTAGTTTACTAGGATGCATCAGGGACCAGACATGGATGTGTCCTGATGCAGGAGCGGGCAATGATCGCCTATGGTTCACGATAGTTGAGGCAGCATGAAAAGAACTACGCTACCCATGACCTAGATTTATCAGCAGTGGTCATCGTCTTGAAGATGTGGTGGAACTATCTGATGGGAGAGCGCTTTACAGTCTACTCTGACCACCAGAGTCTCAGGTACATCTTCTTGCAGAAGGACCTGAACCTGAGACAGCGGTGATGGATCGAGTTCCTCCAGGACGATGGCTTTGATATAGTATATACTCCTGGGAAGGGGAACGTTGTAGCAGATGCTCTCAGCAGGAGGTCGGCCATTCAACTACTTGGAGAGGTGACAGAACAGTTAGCCGCATTACAGATATCCTTCATGGATTGAGATGGGGCAGCCTTTCTATAGTCACTCACAGTCACTCCTCCACTACTTCAGTAGGTTAGGGAGGCACAATGTGGGGATGTTGACTGTGAGACGTGAGGTGCACAGATATCCACAGGACATGCACCTGATGGATTTTATATAGGAGGGGAGAATGTCATCCTTTTCAGAGGACGTACCATGGTACCAGTTGCATTACAGGAGGAGGTGTTTAGAGAGTTTCACACTTCCACATTGGCAGTACATCCAGGAGTAGCGACGATGTACCAGGATCACAAACGAAAACACTGGTGGCCGGGTATGAAGAAGGATGTGGTAGAGTTCGTTTCATGATTCCTCACCTTCTAGCAGGTGAAGGTGGAGCAACAGGTACCAGAAGGATTGGTAAAACCCTTAGAAGTCCCAAAGTGGAAGTGGGATGAGATATATATGGATTTCGTGACAGGGCTTCCATGTACATCCAGTGGACACGACTCCATCTGGGTGATCGTGGACCGACTCACCAAGTCGGCCCACTTCTTACCTATCAGAGAGCAGGGCTCTGTAGAGAGCTTGGGATGCCTCTATGTTCAGGAGATCATATGGATTCATGGTGTGCCATATTCTATCATCTCAGATCGATATGCTCGCTTTACTTATTGGCTTTGTAAGGGTTTGCACGAGGCATTTGGGACACAGCTATGTCAGAGCACCGCCTTTCACCCTCAGATGGATGGCCAGATGGAGAGGACTATTCAGACACTCGAGGACATGATCTGTGCATGTGTCCTTGTATTTGGTAGTAGCTGGGAGGATCACCTACCCTTGTTGGAGTTTTCGTACAACAACAGCTACCAATCCACCATTGGGATGACACTATACGAGGAATTGTACGTCCGACCTTGCAGATCACATCTTTGCTAGACTGACCCTGGGGAGTCAGCACTCGTAGGACTAGAGATGGTTCATGCTACGATATAGATGGTGCATATCATCCACAAGCGATGAGGACTGCTCAGAGCCAATATAATTCTTATGCTGATAGGAGGCCGAGACCACTAGAGTTCGAGGATGGCTACCACGTTTTCTTATGGGTCTCACCTTGACCTGGATTACGGAGATTCGGCCAGGGCAGCAAGTTATCTCTACGCTTCATTAGACCATTGCAGGTTCTCAGTAGGATAGGCGAGGTTGCTTATCACCTGGATCTTCCACCTCAGTTTCATTGGGTGCTCAACGTCTTTCACATATCTCAGTTGAGGAGATACGTGCATGACCTGACCCATATCATTGACCACGGAGAGCTGGACATCGATGACGGGGAGACATTTGCGGAGGTCATGGTGGAGATTGAGGATCGATAGGAGCGAGTCCTATGTGTACAGTTTATTCCTCCAATGTGCATCAGTTGGTTGCACAAGAACCTCCTGGAGAGCACATGGGAGTGGGAGGCTCAGATGCGTGCACAGTACCCTCATTTGTTTCCATAGGTTATGATGTATCATTATGGGGACGTAAATCTAGGAGGTGGGAGTAATGTAAAGACCTGTAAATTTCAAGGAATTTTTTTCTTAAATTCTTTTGGATTTTACAAGTACGCAGTTTTTGACGGCACCTGATTCCGAGGCCTGGTGTGCCAAGAATCAATTTCTGAAGTTTAGCTTGGGAACGTTCAGTGAACGAATGAGCAGGTTTTTCTATCTTTTGAACCGGTGCTCAGAATTGAAATCTGAGGGCACCGATGAAACCGCAGCGTCGATAATTTCTTAATATGACTTTTACTGTAGATGTGTTTGCACGGGAGAAGGAGTTAAAAATTGTGGTTTCAATAATAATAGAATAAAAAATTGGATCAATTTTTATTCTTTGACTATGGAGGTTTTGTCCTACATGGGGTAGTTAGGGTGGGACCCACTAGCATCCTAACTACCCATGTGAGGATAAATGTGAGGTGGGGCCCGCACGATCCCCAACCCTTCACATTCATTAAACCCCCCCATTAAAATCTTTTATTTAATTGGTTAACTCATCCCCTCCCCACTCTTCCAATTTAATTCATGCCAACACAAATTAATTTAATTAATTGAACCTCATCAATTAATTGAATAAAGTATTTAAATTTGTAATTTTGAATGCATGGAAAAGTAAAATAAAATAAGTAGAAGCCTTATTTTATTTTTGGTTGGCTGGTTGTGTTGAGAACTCGAGGAGAAAGAGCTCTAGTTTCTTTTGAAGAACTTCATCTTCAAAGAAGAACACCAACTCTCCGAAAAATAACATTGATTCGGTGGCCCCGGTTTCTTTATCCTCTTCTTCCTCCATGACAATGGAAGAGACACCGACGACGACGGAAACAACACCATCGTCCGTAGCGCTTTACAACCACGAACTTCCTTCAAAGTAGGGGTTAATTCTTTTGTTCATGTTTTATCATCGACCTTCATTGATTAAAATTTGGCCGCTTGTTATCATTATAATGGGAGGAGATCAGACTGCACAAACACGGCCGATCATCCTCCCATTTTTCTTGTTGATCATCGTTGACGTTTGAGGCGAAGCTGGCGTGGTGTCATTGCACCGCATGGGGATGAAGAGGACCGCGGACAGAGCGGGCACCAGAGGAGGTGCACGGTGCCGTCGCGCCGCATCGGTGAAGCCGAGGGAGGCCATGGCCGGAGCGGGCCGCGGTGGAGGGGCACCGCGCCGTCGTGTCGTGCCAGTCAAGCAAGAGCCGTGGCTTTAGGCCTCGACAGTCTATCAGGGGCGGGCGACTGTGCCAGCCGCCGGTGTCTCGAAGATGTTGGACCCTAAAGGGTCCTATGGCGGCTCAATCGGCTGGCCCTTAAGGCCAGACGTTTTCCAGAAAATCTAGGGGTCGTATCCCCCCAACAGAATTTTAGGGTGGACCCCACAGGGTCCGCCGTTTCCGCAAACAGGGGGTGATTCCCCCTTTGCGCCCCACTCAGCCAGGGCCAAGCTACGACCAGCTTCCAAGCCAGGCCGCGCCCATCCGGGCTAGGCCGTGCTAGCCGCGGTTCGGGTCGTGCCTGCTGGCCCGGGCCGTGCCCAATCGGGCCGGACCCAGACCCGGTTCGGGTTGGGTCTACCCGGTTCGGGTCGGGTCTACCTGGTTCGGGTCGGGTTTACCTAGTTCGGGTCCGGTCGACCTGGTGCAGGTCAGGTCTTCGGTCGGGCCGGGGCTACCTGTTTCGGGTCGGGACGACCTGGTTCGGGCTGACCCAGGGGGTATTGGGCCAGATCGGACCGGGCCTAGACCCCCTATTTTCGGACCAGGTTCATTCAAATGCCCTTATCTTGGGCTACAAACCTCCGATATATTCACTGTCACTTGCGTAGGGATCCTTGGATCGAGATGATCGTTTTGGTATATTACACTCGAGGTTTCAGCGATGTTTGGGTATGGCCAAGTTGGTTCAATCCTAAAACAAACCAAGCCCTTGGAGCAGAACCACTTATAACTTAAGGACCGGTCGTCCGAATGACGTGCCGTCAAATACGTTGAATTTCTCTTGGTGAAATGATTCTTTTATCTTACTCCACTTGAGGTTTGGTCGCAGCTAGAGTATGGTCGGAATGGTTTAGCTTAAAAACCAACTGGGCCCCTGGAACGGAAAGGCTAATATCTCTTAGACCGGGCGTCCGATTGACGTGCCGTTTGTCGCGTTGAGTTCCTATTGACAAGAGAAACTTTGTGATACATCAACTCTGGTCTTTGTGATAGTTGATGTATCAATCCCCTTGGCTCGCGGAGTGGACCCTCCCAGAATCGACCGTGTTTTGTGCGGGAACCCTAGAGCGGGCTGTGACGAAGATGACGACTGTACTTGGATCCTACGTGGGTTCGGCAGAGAGGATGACTGTACTTGGATCCTACATGGTTTTGGCAGCGAGGAAGACTCTACATGGATCCTATGTGGGTTCAGTAGCGAGGATGACTGTACATGGATCAGACGTGGGTCGGCAGTGATGGTTACTGTACTAGGATCATATGCGGGTTCGGCAGCGACGACTTCTGTACGTGGATCCTACGTGGGTTCGGCATGGGTGATGATTCAGAGGCTACATCTATCATCTACACCCTTATTTGTGAGTAGTATATCTGTGTGAGCTGATTCTTGACTTTCAATCATTATCTTCGATATGATTGTCTTACTTTACTGTGTGGATTGAGTTATGGTTTCCTAAGTGGACTGGGTTGTACTTAGGCTCATGAGTTGGAGCAGAACTGGAATTGATGAATTAGGTATATGTATGGGCATATACCTAATTAGAATTGGTTGATACTTCGTTTTTGTATCTTTCCTTTGTGGTTTATCCTTTTTGGATTAGTGAGACCATCGGGGGTCACTAGGTGCCTACTGATTATCGTATACTCACCACTGCACAGGATTTACCTGCACTACGTTGTGTTGGATGCATACGACGGACAACGCTAATCGTGTTTGAGACTTGTAGAGCGGGACAATATCCAGAGGTGGACCTTCTGACAGGACTTACACGGATTGGATGGATGGATTTGAGGATCCGAGGAGACCATTTGTACCCACCCTTCCGATGGGATTTTCATTGGACGTCTCAGTGGTTGTTGTTTTACTTTTCAGCAGTTTTACTTTAGTTTTCTCAGTTGTACTGTACTATCAATTGGGTTTGTATACTAGCCCATTTACTTTCCAGCACTTACTTTTGTACTCAATTTACTTAGTGTTTACTTCATCTTGCATACTCCGTTGTTTTTTTACTTATATAAAGGCAATTCCTTCCCTTTTATCGGGATTTACGCCTTTGGTGCTAGTCTCCATCCCCTAGCCTATGGAAGGTGGGCTCGGGGTAGTCACGACATGGGCCCCGAGGATGGGTCGTGAGATAATCACTAGTAGACTAATATAAAAATAAATAAATAAACTATTTTTTTAATTAATCAAGGCATAATATTATCTTATTTATACATAGTTATGGAAAATTCTAGGGTTATCTTTATAACTCTAGAGATTAGAGAGAACTTTGTATGATAGTTTTAGCATATGAATATAAGAACATAGATAAAAAATCATTTTTATAAGGATTTTTTCATCCTAAAAATAGTTATTGGATCATTCTAATGACATCAATACAGAATTATTATTCATTATTGATCAATCAAATTTCAAGGTGGGACACTTTTTGTAGATTAAAAACTATTTCTTATTCTCTCATATTGAACATGATTTAATTACTTTAGAATACTAATATACATATCGATATTATCATATTTTCATTGATTATTTAACATCCTAGAATACAATATGTGATATTTTATTACTAAATTAGATATTTGATCCACTCACTTCTTAAATAGTTCCCATTAATGATTTGAAATGAAAAAAATGATTATTTTAACATTTTTGTTTTGTGGTTTTTTCCTCCGGTATTTACTAGTCATCAATATTTTCATTTGAATATTTATTTTAATTTACCTGGGTACCCCAATTGATATGTGATTCTTAAGATCCATTTATCATTTTTTATAATAAAAAAATTGGAGTTTGAAAATTTAGTATTATTGATGATGATTACATAAGTCCTTGGGGGACCAACATTTTTTGGAAATGTGTTTCTTGACATGTGAAACTTTGACAGGCCGATGATGACGTGTTTTTTGGGAAAAGGGTTGTTGGAATCTGAAAAATGAAATCATGTTGGTTTTTATCAACCCAGATCTATGATTTTGGGCAATAGAAATAGAATAATTAAAAGTAGTGGTGGTGGAGGAAATACACATGGAAAATACTGTACATTATATAGAAACCCAACATACATGGAATGTAGTTTTTATGAACACACACAATGTGGAACTCTTTTTATTTTGTATAAGGATACACATTGATATAAATATCACCCACCATGTAAATTTTTTAAACATCAAGTGGAACTTTTTTAGAATCTCTATTTATACCCCAGTGGTATATGGGTAAGGACGCAACCAGTGTACAGGGTAATGATAAGAGTAGAATGTTATAGGAAGTGTACATGGTCATAACTAGAGTACACCAGTGTAGGTATGGGTAAATGGTCACAAGTACACACCATTTAAGGTCTAAGGTTAGTGAACATGCCTTGTATTCCTTATAAACACTATGTATTCCCTTCCATGTATTATTGGATCCCATATTCTCTTCATTCAAGATGATTATTGGAAGGGTATGTCTCCTTGGTAAAACCTTATAACAGTACATTGATCCACCACATATTAATTATAGGATGAGTGATCCCCTCTATAGGTTAGTTTTCTTTAGATTCATATATCCCAATATATGGAAGAAACTGTGATCCTTCATCACTCATCCCTAGGTTGAGTGAGGTATCCCATTATTATATTTTATGGAATGTGATCCATATCCTAGTGGGATATTTTTGATAGAGTTATGTATCCCATAAAGGACATGAGTGTGATCGCCTAGCTATATATAAATAAATTTTGACTTCCAAAATGTACATATACAAGGTGTGTCCAAATATTATCTACCTATCGAATGAGATACTTTAGTTTTAGCAGGGCATTAAGAGTGAGTTCTCTCAGATGAATATTAACATGGAGCCTAAGGTGGAACCCTAGGTTGGTCATGTGCTAAGGTGGTCATGACCTTAATTTGAGTCTTCATGTTTATATTTAAGAATATCCAATGTGTGACTATCATTTATTTTTAGCTGAGTCACTTTTATGTATTATTTTTGGGGATTTTGAGATGTCCTTCTAGGTATGTATATACTCACCCAAGAATGGGCTCTAACCACACATGTAATATCTTATGAAAATGGAAATATTTTCAACAAAATACATAGAGGAAGAAGAGAAGGTGGATCTTATTTTCTTTAGATGAACTATAAACATTTTTAGGTGACACATCTTGATAGCAGTCCCACATTTTTTTACTAGTAGGTTGGCCTATTTTACAGTTTTCAAGTGCATGAATTTATCCCTTTTTCTTTCTCATACATGTTTCATACTATAATTTGGGATTAGTTGTATTCATGGATATCTAGTAATATGTTTTCCCTTATATTGTGTATTATATTTTTAATTATAGATTTATGTTTATAATGGTACCTTAGGCTAAGGCCTCCCAAGTGTGTGATATACCTTCTCGGTTCTAGTCTCAAGCCCCTAACACTACTATAATCGTTACCTATACCCACAATTCAATACCATGGGTATAGCCTAGAAAATTGTTGGTATAGGATATACCCATGGTTCTACAAATTTTGGGTACTTAAGACATTGGGATAGACCTATACCCATATCTCATGAACTATTGGTGTAGGAAATTTCAATGGAAATACCTATACACATTGTTTGGTCAAACCATGGGTTTGTGATATTTTAAAAAAATAAACCTCTAGGATTTAAACCCATCACCTTCCGCCTACACCTTAATGACATTAACATTATCCTATAACACATATTTTATTCTTATATTCACATATATATATATATATATATATATTATTCATTTTATAATTTTGAAAAAATAATCATCCATCCAATACCCAAAGTTCAGTCAAAATGTGGGTTTAGGTTCCGTATTAAAAAAAAATTCACCCCTGGAAATTGATCCCAATACCATACACTTATAATACCATTAATTTACCAATAACCCACAACACATTTTTTTTTATTATATTATAAAATATATATTTATATATATATATATAATTATTTATAGTAAATTTATTATTGTTATTATTATTATGGAAAAATAATGGGACAACATATACCCATGATTTGGTCAAACCGTGGGTATAGGTATTCTTGCAGTATTCTAATGAAATATTACCCATGAAATCTATTCCCATGGTTTCCAAAACACATTTTATAGGTATGAAATATACCCAATATTTTTGGACCAATTTGGGTATAGGTTCTTCCCACATAATTTTTCCCCCACAAAACCAATTCCCACAGTTTACAAAGACCACATGTACAACGATGACCTATACCCATGTTTTTGAAGAACTATTAGTATAGTAAATTATCATGAATTATATCCCCCAAAAAAACATATTCCCTTGATTCTCTAAAATCCATGTGTATAGGTACCCCTTTACAAACAGTTTTTCGAGAACAATGGGTATATGTCCTTCCTATGAAATTATTTTTTCTCATGGATATATGGGTGAACTATATCCATTGGTTTTCTACAAAAACAAGGTTATAAACATTTTTTCCAGTAAAATAACCTATTTTACATGTTCTTAGGGTGTCACACATTGATTTCCCTAGGCTAAGAGGGCCCTGGTGGGTCAGATAGTGATATAGAGTTATCAACGTGGGTCATCCTTGGGATGGATTTTATTGCTATGTGGTTTGGTTTGGAAAACATGTTAAAGTGTCTTGAGTTTGGATCTCACTCCAATAAACCTAATGATGGTATGGTGGCAGAAATATTCATTCACAAAGACTATAATAACGTGCTTGTTGACTCAGAACATATAGTCACTAGTTTATGGAAAATCATCAGTACATGCATCATATATGTATGTGTTATGGTTTCTATGTCATTATTGATTCATATCCAAAACTATTATATTGTACCATAATTTGTATTCAATTTTTCATGATTTTACCATGAGGAAAACTATTTAAGATTATAAATTGGCTTTTTTATGATGATATACTTAGTGATGGAGATTTAGTTCTGAGGCATCTGTAGGAGGTGGTAATTATGTGCCATTTACCAATCTTACCTCCACCTATTGAGTATCCAGTTGTCCCAAATTTACCATATTATAAAGTGAAAATTTTAAGCCCAATTCATGAGTTGCATAGGTAAACCACCATAGGATTCAAAGTGATCAAAACTCCGCAGGTGGAAGTGGAATGGATCGAAGTAGTTGGGTGATTTTTTTACCTTGTTAAGTACCCTCTGGATTAGATGGTGTTCATAGGGGATATCCTTATACCTGGTTATATAGGGAAATGGTGTTGCTTGGTGATGGAGACACATTACTGGGATACCGTCACATGGATAGAGTTTTAATACCTCTTTAGTATGGGTTTTTACCATATGACGCTATGGATGATACAAATTAAGGAGCTTCTGGAGCTCTAGTAGTGAATCTTGATATTCAAAAGGTATATATTCAGCTTCAATAAACACTCATGGTAATCCAAAACCATGTATTATGATGATTTCAATCGTGAATTGACATTTGATCATGGCCTTCTCTTTGATATTTGGGCTTGATTTGTATCTCTTTATATCCCATCCTACACTAAGGTGTTGGAGCATGCCATAGTGGTGGAGATATTTGTAGTTGGATTGTCACCAACAGCTATTTTTCACAATGGGAAACACGTTTTCTTGATTTCAATAGTTGGTAGTAGATGAAAGACACTATATTATGGGTATGTAAGGTATCTCCAAAGACAATATTACAATAGAGGGTCTACCATCCAAGGATATCAGGGTGGTTCCAGTCAGCCGAGGGAGGGTTGATGTTACTCCTATCATGGAAAGGAAATATCATATAGGATTTCTTGACCCACCATGATGAAGATAGAGATATGGTCAATCAACAACCTATTTCGATATATTTACATGATAAGGAAATATCACAGGGTGGAGGAAATGTAATTGGTGTTGGTAGAACATTATGAGGTTTCCAAATATGTTGATATGTTTCCAACACCACCCCCAAGGGAACAATACTAGGGTTAGTGTATTGGTGGTTAAAGGTGGGGGTAGCTGTAGGTAGTTGAGTCTTGTGAACCAAACTCTCCAAGGGTGATTCAGGGGATGAATTGTGTTTTTGATACATTAACAAAAATATTGATAGACATAGATGAAAGTTAGTCTTTCAATTCCAAATCACTTATTTATGATTTTACAATTATAGTGGGGGATTTGGATTGAACCTTGAATTTGGAGTCTTCTACTAGGGGAAATTTAGTGATCATAAAATTCTACAGATAGTGTGACATAACTCTTGGATGAGAGGACATCTTGTGGGATCTTTTCATGGCCATAATTAGGCATTTTGATTCCATTATAGGTATTTACTATCTCTCTATGGTTCATTCACATATTTACTATTTTTGGATGAGAGTGTGGTGCATCAAAGTTGATCATATCAGGTTTTACTTCATTAGAGTGAAGGAATCCTAGTTAGGGTATGGCTAACTTGTATGTAGGAGGATATATATAATTATATATAAATTGGACATTTTTACCCTTGGATGAGTATATGTTATGAGTATTCAGTTTCCAACTATAGTGGTGGAGAATGTGGACATTTTCCCTAAGGGTGTCAGGCATAACATCCCACCAAGAGATCAATTTATACATAGACTTAACCCTATGTATTTCAATTATATATATAATGAAATATCAGATACCCCCCATAAATAATCAATATCTGATGTAGCAATTGGAGGATTGATAGAGAAAATGATTTTTTATCCTAGTGTGTCACATACGGTAGCCCAAGTGTTGTTCACCAATGTGGTGAATGGGGGATTGAGGTTATATATGGATTTAAATCACAAATATTATGTAAAAATTATGAATAGGTATCTAATAATGAAAATTCATGACCTCATATACTATTTGAAAGAGGTGAGGTGGTTCTTAATGATTTACCTTTGGTAATTCAATCACCAGATCTGAGTTCTAGAGGATAATATACCGAACATGACATTTGATGGCCCTACCATCACTATGAGTATTTGGTTATTCAATTTGGTTTGAAAACACCCCATTAGGGTTCATGTGACTTATGAATAAGATTGTTTATCCCTACTTAAACTAGTTCTAGGTAGTCTACATGGATGACATCTTGTGTACTCAATGTTAGATAAAGAGCACAAGTGACATTTGATGATGGTTCAAGACATACTATGAGAGCGCTATATTTATGGGAAGCTATCAAGTTGTCATTTCTAGTTTTGATATGTCTATTTCCTGGTAATTTTCAATCAATAAGAGATATTATTAGTGTTACCCACCAATATTGAAGTAGTTCTAGCTTGGGATCCACCAAAATGAATGGATGAGGTTTAGAGATTTCTTGGGAGAGAAGGCTAATGTCAATGATTTCTCCCTAATTTCACTATGGAATCAGAACCCAAGATTCTCTTAACCTGAAAGGGGATATATATTGTGTGGAAATAGATATTCTAAAAATATTTTCAAGAGTTGAGAATGATGTTTATGATAACCCCCATATCGAGACCAGTAGTGAAGGGTGTTGAGTATGTAGTGTTCTGTGATTCCTATGGAATTAGTTTTGCATGCATTCTGGTGAAGAGTTTAGTAGTGATTTCTTATGGATCTTAGAAGATAAGTATCCATGAGGATAATTACATGACCTTATATTTGGAAATGGTATAAATGGTGTTTGATCTAATGATTTGGTGACACTACCTTTCGGGAGAGAGATTTATTATATATTAGAATAATAAGAGACTCAGGTATATCTTTTCAGAAAAGTATATTATATTTAGGTAGAGGTGATAACAAGAGTTCTTATAGGATAATTAGATTGGTATATTTTATACACTAAAAAATATAGTATTTTTGAAAACTATATCAGTAGGAGATCTTATTCACAGATGTTCAATGAGTAATCAGAGTAGTTGTCCTTAGTGGATGAGGATTTTGTAGCTTACCTAATGTAGATAGTTCATACCCCTCCAATTATTTATCATATTTGGGATTATTTTTTTGATGATATTGATTTTTGGGAATTCTGTCACCATATATCCACTTTACATGCTCATGATGGGTTTTATGAAGGTGGGGAGCATGCCATCTGTTGGATCGTATTACACCAAATATAAACAAGAGGGCGGTGAATTTTGTATTTTCAAAAATATTTATGAGATTGTGTTCTTACTTTTATCTTTAATCAGATAAAATGATGCATCAGAAATTTAAATAGAAAAATCACAACATGTATAGTCGTTTGGGGGACAGAAAGCCCCTAGTCCACTCCACCAACACTCTACTCCACAAGCTTAGTGATTTTCACTATCTGGTCCTCATTTCTACAGACCGGTTCACAACTAAGTACAGGTATTTGACACCTTTAAAATCCATGGAAAAACAAAGCCTTTTGGTTCACTTACAGAACCTATACAGCTTAGTATGAGAAGTCGATCACTCAAGAATAGAAAATAAAAATTTTCCTATTCTGAAAATAGTTTCTAGAAGTTCTTCACAATTTCAACAGTATGTAATTGACAGTAGGTAGATCATCACCTTCAGAAATAATAATCCTCACATAAGAGACGTTATGAGTCAATCCTATTGGAGTAAATATAGAAAAATAATAATTCACAACTTTAGGAGAGACAGATCCACAATAGATCTTTGATATAGAACAAGTGAATCTTCTATCATGTTCCTTCCTCTTTATCAAATAGAACTCTGACGCTCCTTTTGAAACAATAGATTGGTATGATTCAATAGTCTTTGTTTTCATTTTTTTTCAGAATAATCAAGTGATCACACATGATCAATAATTATTGAAGCAGTTTCAAAAAGCCCTTATAAATAATAGAATGATAAGAACTTATCCTCTAAAATTAGATCCAAAAAAGCCATCTTTTTTACTCGCGATATTCAAACATTTGAAATTACAGAGTAGTCGAAACTTCCCTGAAGACTCGTGCTAAAAATTACTTTTTAATTCGATCAAAACATTGATAAAACGGTTTTGAATTAGTCAAAATTGTACATAAAAATAAGCTTTAAATATATCTTGAAATCTGCCAAATAATCAGCGTACTGACCAATGTATAAAAATATCAACATTAAATTCTCTGACACCAAACGTATGGTTGTGTTTAATGGTATGCATCCTATGAACGTAAGGTTGATGACATAGTCTTCAAATGTAAGATTCATATCTTAAGGTTGACTACTTAAATATGACAATGTAAACTTGACAACAAATGTAAGGTTCATTCCAAACGTAGGGTTGATCATATGTATTTTTCTCTTCAACTTTCAAACGTACGATAAAAGATGCATACTATTACTTGATCCGTACTTTTCCAAGAACATATGGTTGTTTACAAATGTAAGGTATATGAACCATACTTTTGAGAAATAAATGTAACATTTAATATTTACATATGATTGTCCTTCCATACTTTTTTGATATCTTAAACATAGGGTTCCTTCCTAACGTATGGTTCTTCTTCCATGCTTTTCTGATAATGTATGGTTTATTAAGCATAATTTTTCCTTATCTCAAAAAGTATACATGATTTTCATCCTTACACTACGTTTATCCTCGTAGAGTGTGAATAGTGTTTCCATAACACGCTGAAGCAGATTCCGAATAAGTAGCGCATGAACAGTGTTTCCAGAACATGCGAGATATGAATACTTTAGTAAAAAATTCCTGTTATTTCGAGATTAAAATAAAATAATAAATTCCTGCAAAATACTTAACAAATAAAATCATTAGAAAATAATTAATGGTATTTGTGAGCATCAAAATTGTCATAAAGAGATAGATTATTAATATAAAGCTCCCCTTTAAATAACAATATTATGTATTGTTGAAAACAAAATGTTCTCAACAATCTCCCCCTTTTTGATGATCACAAAACCCATAAAATAAATAATGAAATTAACTTTCAAAATTAGTTACTTAAAGTTTAGAATTTTGAAACGATAAAACAATATTTAATTTTAAAAAAAACATTTCAATAAATAAAAATTGTATTATCATTAAAAATAAATTTCTCCCCCTTTATTTATAATGAAAGTAAAATTATTTTTCATTAAAAATAAAAGTAAAGAATAAAATAAATGTTTTTTTTATCGAAATTTCTCCCTCTGAATAACAAGTAAAAGAAAATTTCCCTTTATAATAAATGATTGTTAATAACTTAAAATAGTTTATTGTATAAGTATAAATATATATAAATACAAAACATTTAAAATATACAGGAAATCATTTAAATAAAAAGGGTTTAAAATATTAAAATAAAATGTTGTGTTTTTCAAAATTTCTCCCCCTTATTGTGGTATAAAAATGAATGATAAATCATGGATTTTAACACATTTATTGTTGCATTGAACTGTAGGTAAATGCTATTATTAACTGGTTAGTAATAATTAAATCTGGAATACTGGCATATCTAAATAAGAAAATTAAAACAAGTAAATATAATGAAATAGATTTTAATTAAAATTACAAAAATAATAAATACAAGAATCAAGGTTTTGGCAGTTAACATGTAGGGTTTATCTTCTCTGGACTATAGACATGATTTCTGCTAACTTCTCTCTCAACCGTTTCATTAATCCATCACCGACCTGAATAATAAGATATCTGGCCTCTTGATTCATATGAATAAATTCAATGAGATTAGCTCGAAAAAATTCGTGAATTTGTTCTTATTTCTCTATAAACAAAGACAGCTTCTCTGTGAATTTATCTAAGGTATAGCGGATTCCTGGATCACCAGAAGTCAACTGATCAACCAGGAATTTCGGATTATCTAATAGAATAGATAATGAAGCACTTTTGCACTGAAGATATTGCAACCTATCATTCATGTTGCTCATTGTGGCTGTGATAGCTTGAAATCTTCTAATTAAATCTATTGAAGTACCTAATCTACTAGCAGCACTACTCCCAACTGATGCAAATTTTGTTTCCATAAACAACTTAAGATCTGAGAAATCTAATTTCATAACCATTTCAAATTTGAATTTGGCAACAACATTTTTCATATCATCTTTAAAAATTTCAACTTCTTGCCTTGAAACATAACTCTCCTAATGATTTTGAAATTTCAACTGTTCTGATGCTAATGTTCTTCTCAGAGAATCATTCTCACATTGTAGTTGAGGTAACCTTTTATACGACTATTCAACTTCCTTATTCCTTGAATCAGAAGCACCTGGTGCTAGATTAGCACTCTAAGGCTCTGTGGGATGTGGCAGTACTAAAGGTAATGATTCAACATTAGATTTTTCTTTCTCCTGGTCCTGAGTAGGTTGGTCCATAGATTTTTCCTTAGAGTCCTTTTTAGACTCTACCATAGAAAAATACTATTGAATAAATTCTGTATGAGCTTCAGAATAATTATTATCACGAACATCTACAAATTTGTATTCCAATGAAATATTTAAAATGATATCCTCTGGAGTTTCCTGAGGTCTGGCCACTTCCTCACCAGGCTCTGCCTCCTTTTCTAGTTGAAGTAAAACAGCAACATCAGCTATAACCTGTTGTTCCGATTATTCAACTACAATTATTTTAGGATCAGGATCTGTAACAGTGACATTCTGTTCATGAGGTTGTTCAACAACCTTTTATCTGAAAAAGTTGTAAGAGAGTAAATCTCTTGTAGTTAAGTTAGGGGAAGTATGTTCCTCAATCACAGGCCTTCTCCTCTGAGTTGTAAGTTTCTCCTGACTTCTTTCTTCCTCAGTTTCTTCAACTTAAAATATGATCCTCCATGCCGCAATTCTACCTCTCGATTCAACTTGTCCCTCCGTGAACTTTGCAGATTGAGCTTGAGCACTCTCAAATTCATCATCTTCTCCTACTGGAAATTTTTTTCCTTTGATAGTACTCTATAAATAGCCAGTGTTTCTTAATGTTCAAGCATTAAATACAGTACTATGATGATAGTGAAATCTGGCATCCACCAGTCTCATCATGTCCTTCGTAATCAACAGCATGGAGATAGATCGACCAAAAGGATAAAAGTTCATTCGTGCATCACTTTGACAACAATATCTTAGGTATCAAACCATATACCTAGGAAAATTGAGTTTTACATCACTGAGAAAAAGATACATTTTATACATATCAGTATATAATATCATTTCCATTTCAGACATCCTCATTGCAATCCTTGTTTGCACAAATTTGACCAAAAGTTTCTAATCAGGATCCAAATCCTTGATAAAAATTTTCTTTACAGTATTAATACCAAATAGAAACGACTTTATGTCCTCTGATTTATGCACAGAATCTCCAATATTTTTCAAATCAAAATGAAAAACTCTCTCATGAGGGCAGTTGAGAATCTGACCAATTTCAACTGAAGAGATTGATAAATCCTTATCCTCTTTCTTAGCAATCATACTGCCCTCAGTATCTCCTAGACTAAACTGTACAGATTTGAAAAAGTATCGAAGCTCTATCTAATACATAAATTTTTTATTCTCACTGTTGAAATTCTATTCGAGATTTAGAAACGACAGTGCCTGTTTCAATAGGAAATTTGTCTAATAAATCCATTTTATATCAATCACCTTGCACTGTAAGATTTTTCTCCCTTATGAACATTGGTTTTTATCATTGCTGGTTTCGGATTCATCATCTCTTTTAGTCTTTTCCATATTTGCGAGAATCTCTGATGGTTTGAAAGCTAGGGTTTCAGAGATTCGATGATTAGGGTTGACGAGCAGAGGTGTGGTTTGTAGGTTTAATTTTTTTTTGTAGAAATGAAACAATTTAGAAATTGAAAGAGTTTATGAAAACCTTGATTCCCCTGTTTTTATTAATCATTACATATATTTAAAAATAAATAACATAGATTGTGTGGGGAAAAGAAAATTATTATTTTTGAAAAACAAAATAGCTAAATTATTTGAAGCAGAATTAAAATAATTAACTACTATAGTAAAATAAAATTTTATATAAAATTAATTAAGCATAGATCCCCTTAATAAAATCAAACCTTGTAGTTGGAAGTGGTTTAGTAAAAAATATCAGCTAATTGAATTTCAGTACTTAGAAATTCCAAAGATATATCCTTTTTAAGAAGATGATCTCTTAGAAAATTATGTCTAATATCAATATTCTTGGTTCTAGAATGATTAATAGGATTTTTTGAAATATTTATTGCACTAGTATTATCACATAAAATAGGCGTATTATTAAAATTTATTCCAAATTCCATAAAAGTGTTTTTCTTCCACAACACATGTGCACAACAACTGCTAGCAGAAACATACTCTTCCTTAGCTGTTGAGAGGGAAACTGAATGCTGTTTCTTACATGACCATGACACTAAATATTTTCCTAAAAAGTGACAAGTTCCTGAAGTTCTTTTCCTATATAGTCTACAACTCCCAAAGTCTGCATCTGAAAATGAAATCAAATTAAAATCAGAAGTTTTGGGAAAATGGAGAGATTGAAAATAGTTCCGTTTAAATATATAAATATTATTTTAGCCAATGTTAAATGAGATTATTTAGGATTTGATTGAAATATTTCACAAAGACATACTGAATAAATTATATCTGGCCTTCTAGCAGTAAGATATAATAAACTACCAATCCTACCTCTATATAACTTATTGTCAACCGATCTTCCAGTTTCATCCAAATAATGTTTTATATTAGTGCGTATAGTAGTTGTATATGTCTTTTTGTTTTCAAGTCCAAATTTCTTTAATAAATCAGTAATTTATTTTCTTTGATTCAAAACATTTTCAAAATCATTATGATATATTTGAAGTCCTAAAAAGAAATTTAGTTCTCCCATCATACTCATTTCAAATTATTTTTTCCATTAACTTTGAAAACCCTTGACAAAGGGTTTTATTAGTTGATCCAAAAATTACATCATCAACTTAAATTTGAACTAATAAAATATTATAATTTACAGTTCTCTTAAACAGTGTTGGATCTTTTATTCCAATAGTAAAATCATTTTTCAAAATAAAAGAGATTAATCTTTCATACCATGCTCTAGGTGCTTGTTTAAGGCCATAGAGAGTTTTAGTATATTTAAAAACAGAATCCGGTTTTTGAGAATTTTCAAAACCAGGAAGATGCTCAATATAAACATCCTCCATTAAATAACCATTTGAAAAGGCAGACTTAATACCCATCATAAATAACTTAATGTTCACATGATATGCATAGGCTAAGAGGATTCTAATTGCTTCTAGTCTAGCTACAGGTGCAAAGGTCTCATCATAATCTATACATTCTTCTTGAGTATATCCATTAGCTACAAGTATAGCATTATTTCTAGTTATCATTCCTTGATCATCTTGCTTATTTATAAAGACCCATTTGGTTCCTATCACTGGATAGTTCCGTGGTCTTTCAAAGAATTCCCAAACTTCATTTCTTTTGAACCGGTTTAATTCTTCTTGCATTTCTATCATCTAGCTTTCATCATATAAAGATTCTTCTATAGTCTTGGGTTCTAATTGGGATATAAAGGAAGAGAATTATACGATATTTCCTATATTTATTCTAGGTTTTATTCTTGTATATAAGTCGCCTATTATTATTTATAAAGGGTGATTCTTTAGGGTTCTAGTCTGTTTAGGCAACACACTTATAGGTTCTTCAGTATCATGTTCTTCTAAACTGGACTGAATTTCATTTATATCTTTTTCAAAATCATTTTTCGAGTTCTCAAGCTTCATGATATCATTAGAGTCAGATTCATCCATTTGATATTTCCTTTTCTCAAAGGGATCAGATTCATCAAATTTCACATGAACTAATTCTTCAACAATCCTTGAATTCTTATTATAGATTCTATAAGCTTTGGAGGTAGCTGAATAACCTAAGAATATTCCTTCATCTAATTTTTGATCGAACTTACCAATATTATCCTTGGTATTCAAGATGTAAAACTTTCATCCAAAAACTTTAAAGTAGTTATCTTTAGGTTTTTCGTTATTCCAAAGTTCATAGGGTGTCTTTTTTAAAATATGTCTAATTAAAACTCCATTCAATATAAAGCAGGTTGTGCTTACATCTTCTTCCCAAAATTAGGTAGGAAGACTATATTAATTTAGCATAATACTAGCCATTTCATGAGTTGTCCTTTTTCTTCTTTCAACAATTCCATTTTGTTGAGGTGTTTTAGGTGCATAGAATGTGTGTTTAATACCCATATTTGAGAAAAAGGAATTAAATTCCAGATTCTCAAATTCTCCACCAGTATCACTTCTTAATGAAATTATTTAAAATCTTTTTCATTTTGAACAGCTTTAAAAAAACTTTCAAATAATGTAAGAGCTTCATTTTTAAATTTCAAAAAGAAAATCCATGTAAATCTAGAATATTCATCAACTAAAACAGGTACATATACTTTACCGACCAAGCTTTCTACTCTCTAACATCCAAAAAAATCCATATGGATAAGTTCTAGATGTTTTGATGTAGAAATTTTGTTATCATATTTGAAGGATGATTTGTGTTTCTTTCCAAGTTGACACGCATCACAGAATCTATCACATTAAAATTTGATACTAGGAAAATCCAAAACTAAATGATTCTTAGATAACATATTTAAAACATATATATTACAATGTCTAAGTCTCTTATTCCAGATCCAAGATTCATTCATTTTAGCAGTTAATCAATTTACTTGTTGTTTAAACAAGGAATTTAAATCCAGTCGATACACATTATCAGTTCTTGGTACTCTAAATTTAAGAAATTTATTTTTGAAAACAGAACAACAATTGTTAGAAAAATAAATAGCATAACCATCATCACATAGTTGAGAGATACGTATCATATTCTGTTTCAATCCCTGTACATAAAGTACATTATTAATTGAGACAGCTTCTGGATCACCAACTGTTCCAATACCAATGATTTTTCCATTGGCATTGTCACCAAAAGTGACAAGTGCACCATATTTTTGAGTGAGTGTAGAGAAATTCAATGAGTTTCCACTCATATGACTTGAGAAGCCACTTTCCATATACCATATGTCCTTTTTTCTCTTGTGTCCTGCTCATTGCAAAGTCATTTACACAGATTTCTTTGGAACCCATATTTTGTTGGGTCCAATGGTGTTAGATAGAAAGGATCTAGGAATCCAGACATTCTTTTCTTTTCTAATTTCACATGATTAAAATAAATCATTTGATACAAAAGATTTATTAATACCACTTATATGGGGTTTTCTTAAGAAACAGTTTTTAGAAATATGTCCCCTTACTCCACCGTAATTACAATTTAGTTTTTTTGCACTTGGAATAAAATAATTTTTGTACATCTTGTGTTTTTCATCTTTACTGCCAATTCCAAATCATTATTTTTTAATGAAATTTTTCCCAAGGATTTAATTTAACATATTTTCTCCTTGAGTAGAAACATGTGTTACAGTTTTAAAAGTTTCTACTTCAGTTTGCAGTGATTTTATCTTTGATTCATAATTTTTATTGTTAGAATTAATTGAATCAAATTTTTCAGTTAACTCCGTATATTGTTTCAGCATTGTATCTCTTTCATTAGAATTGGCCTTATGAACATTCTTTAAAAAAGTATTATTCTTAAATAGAGAGTCATATTTTTCTTCAATCATATTGCAATAGGATACAAGTTTTTCATTAGAGTAATTAGATTCAGAACTAGAATTAGAAGATTAGTATGATTTTACCTCATCTGTTTCTTCCATAAAACACATGTTGGATTTCAGATTTGCTTCCTCCTTCCCTGAGTCTGATTTAAATGTACTACTGGATTCTTCATATACACTCCATGTAGCTTTCATGGCTTTCTTGTCCTTATTCTCATAGTCATTTCTTCTGAAAAATTTCTTTCTCTTGTCTTCTTTTAGCTGAGTACAGTCAGGTCTAATATGCCCCATTTTCTTGCATTCATAGGATCTAACTTCCTTGTCATCCTTTTAGGAGGATTTTCTAAATCCCTTCTTATTTCTATAGAATTTTGTTAATCTTTAGGCTAGCTGAGCCAATTCCACATCATAATTAGATAAATCATAACTCTCTGTCTTCTCTTTTACATTTTTCTTTATATTTCTGTTTTTGATCTGTGATGATGCTTTCAATGTAGTATCATCTCTTTTCATAAGCACTTTATATTCATTAGCTTCATCTTCCATCTAAGCTTCATACATCATTAATGTTCTAATCAGTTCTCTCATGGTTAAATCTTTGACAGGTGTCGACTGTTTGATTTCTTCAGAGATTCTGTTCCATTTTGTAGGCAGTACTCTCAATTCTTTTAAAGCTTGATCAGCTTGTTTAATGGGATCTCCCAAGGCAGTTATGTTATTGAAAATCTCAGTCAATATTCCATTCATTTGAGTAATACTCTCACATTCAACCATTCTGAATGTATCAAATTTAAGATTAGCAGTTGCATATCTCATTTCCCTGACATTGTAAGCTCATTCATAAGTGATATGAATAGTTTGACACATTTCATATGCTGTTGTGCATTGAGATACTCTGTTAAACTCATCAGGTCCTATACCACATATAATTTCATTCATTTCCTTCGTGTTCATGTCATAATCTTCTTCAGCAGCTATAGTCCATGTTTCAGGTTTTTCTGGTATTTCATATGGAGTCAGAATCTTGGAATATACTCTGTATCCACGGTTTTTCAGATAGATAATAATTCATGACTTCCAACATTTATAGTTTTCTCCATTGAAGTATGGTTCTCTAACCATATACATTCCCTCTCTTTTATCAGCCATCTTGCTCTGTGTATAATCACATTCATGTTGTTAAATAATTTTCAGAAAGCTCAACCTCTGATACCAATTGTTGGATCTGATTACACCAAATATACACAAGAGGGGGGTGAATTGTGTCTTTTAAAAAATATTTACGAGATTGTGTTCTAACTTTTAACATTAATCAGATAAAATGATGTAGCGGAAATTTAAATAGTAGAAACACAAGATGTATAGTGGTTTGGCGAACAAAAGGACCCTAGTCCACTCCACCAACACTCTACTCCATGAGCTTGGTGATTTTCACTATCTGGTCCTCGTTTCTACAAACTAGTTCACAACTGAGTACAAGTAGTTGACATCTTTACAATACAAGGCAAAACAAAGTCTTTTGGTTCACTTACAGAACCCATAAAGCTTAGTACGAGAAGCCGATCACTCAAGAATAGAAAATAAAGATTTTCGTATTCTGAAAATACTTTCCAGATGTTCTTCGCAATTACAACATTATGCAATTGACAGTAGGTAGATCGTCGCCTTCAGAAATAATAATCTTCACATAAGAGACTTTCTGAGTCGATCTTGCAATAAATATAGAAAAATAATAATTCACAACTTTAGTAGAGACAGATCCATATTAGATCTTTAACATAGAACAAGTGAAACTTCTATCGTGTTCCTTCCTTTTTAACAAACAGAACTCTGATGTTCTTTTTGAAACAGCAGATTGGTATGTTTCAGTAGTCTCTATTTTCCATTTTTTTAGAATAATCAAAAGATCACACATGATCAATAATTATTGATGTATCTTCAAGAATCCCATATAAATAAAATAACGATAAGAACTTCTCCTGAAAAATTAGATCCAAAAAAGTCACCTTTTTACTCGCGATATTCAAACATTTGAATTTACAGAGTATTAATAACTTCCCAGAATACTCGGCATAAAAATTTCATTTTAATTCGATCAAAACATTGATAAAATTGTTTTGAATCTATCAAAATCATACTTAAAAATCAGCTTTAAATGTGGCATGAAATCTGCCTAATAATCAGTGTACTGACCATTTTATGAAAATATCGACTTTAAATTCACCGACGCCAAACGTATGGTTGAGTTGAACTGTATTCATCCTATAAACGTAAGTTTGATGATGTAGTCTTCAAACGTAAGATTCACAACGTAAGTTTGACAAAGTAAAGTTGACAATGTAAACCTGGAAACAAATATAAGGTTCATTCCAAACGTAGGGCTGACCATCCATACTTTTCTCTTCAACTTTCAAATGTATGATAAATGATCCATACATTTCCAAGAACGTATGGTTGTTTACAAATATAAGGTTGATGAACCATAATTTTGAGAAATAAACTTAATTTTTAATATTTACATATGGTTCTCCTTCCATACTTTACATATATCCCAAACGTTGGGTTCCTTCCTAACGTAGGGTTCTTCTTCCATAATTTGTCGATAACGTATGGTTTATTAACCATACCTTTTCATTATCTCAACAAGTATACACGCTTTTCATCCTTAAACTCTGTTTATCCATGTATAGTATGAGCAGTGTTTCCAGAACACATTTAAGAAGATTCTGAATAAGTAGCGCATGAATAGTGTTTCCAGAACACTCTAGATATGAATACTTTAGTAATAAATTCCCGTTATTTCAAGAGTAAAGTAAAATAATAAATTCCTGCAAAATACTTAACAAATAAAATAATTAGAAAATTATTAAGGGTATTTATGAGCATCAAAAT
This sequence comes from Viscum album, assembly GCA_963277665.1. Lineage (NCBI taxonomy): Eukaryota > Viridiplantae > Streptophyta > Magnoliopsida > Santalales > Viscaceae > Viscum > Viscum album. The sequence goes on from OY728123.1 coordinate 957,172,729, forward strand.
TATCATAAATAGATAGAGTATTAATATAAACTCCCCTTTAAATAATAATATTATGTATTGTTGAAAACAACACTTGCTTAACACCAACATTTTCTTAGGACATATAATTGTACATGTTGTACTTTGAGAGGAGGTACTAAGAGATATTCATACATCCAAATTAGATACATATCAAAAAGATTAAAATATGTATTAGGAAGTTTTTCATTAGTTCATATAGCTGGGGATAAAGATGTTTGTATCCAATTTTATCTCTCGATACATCACTTTCCTGCATGTCGTTGACAAGAACCAGGTTCCAGTGATTTTTACCCAATATATTATGTATTTAGTGTGGAAGTTGGATTATATCTATATGGAATATTTGATAACTTCCACAATCTGTTAAACTTCATGAAACTATATGGGTGATTGTAGAATGACTGACCATGTTATCTATTTTCTTATCCATCCGAGGGATGAGTTCAACGAAGATATTGGGATGAATTTTCATATAGTATATATTCCAAATTCATGGATTTATCTCAATGATTGTCTCAAACTATGATTCTCTATTCACATCATAATTATGGAGATGATTACAAGAGAAGTTTGGGTCTAATTTTTCATTCAACGTGACATTTCACCCCTAAATAGATATCTAGGCAAAGCATACCATACTAATTATTGAGGACATGCTTTGGACATGCATGTTGGACTTCATCCGTAGTTGAGTAAATCATCTACCACTGGTGGAGTTTTTATATTACTATAAATACCACTTCACCATCAGTATGGAACTATTTTAGTACTTTCATGGGGGACACAACATGTCACTATTGTGATAGACTGATCTAGGGATGTCAACACTCATTGTATTTGAGTTTTTTTGAGTGAAAATAGAGAATGTGGAGATTTTCATTGAGTAGATGAGGACTACCCATACCCATCATAAATCAAATATAGAGTCTCAAAAAAACCATTAGAGTTCAATGATGGATATTATGTGTTCCCAAATGTCTCACCTCAATGAGAATTGTGAAGTTCTGGTTATGGAAGTATGTTATCTCTAATATTAATTGAACCTTTATCGATACTTTTTAGGGTTGGAGATATGGTTTAATAATTATCACAACTACCCTTTTTAGACTGGGTGCATGATATCTTCCATGTGTCATAACTATGGAGGAATGTACATGAAACATCACACATTATTGACTGGGGAGAGATGGATATATATGATTTAGATATATTGACAGAGTACCTAGTATAGATCAAGGATTAACATTATAATATCCTTCATGGGAGAGTGATCCCAAAGTTCATGTCTAATGTCATTGTGAGAAACATCAGGAGATAACATTGGGGTAGTAAAAATCAATGTGAGCTCAGCACCCTCACATTTTGAGTAGGATTTTTTTTGGATTTTATTATGAAAATATTTGAGTTGGGGAGAATTTAATAACATTTCATTTACTTATAAAAATTTGAAAAATTATAAATAATAGTTCTAAAGATAGGTATGGAGTCACTGTTGGATTCCGGAGCCCATGGATCATCAGTGATGATATATTTAAAATAATAAAAATATTATATAATAAGCATTTAGGTTTTCTAAAATAATGGAATATATCCTTAATGGTATTTCAAATTGAAAAATTGTGACCACCATTTAATCTAAAATAATGGTTTTACCCTAAACATGACATAACCATGGTGTGAGTTATATGGTTTTTTTTAAATAAGTCACAATTGAGATAACAAAAAATTAAAATTATCCAATAATTTATTTTTTATTAATTGGATGTTACCTAATTCAGTATTATTTAATCATGTATATTGTCAAATCCTAGTGTTACCCACAAAACCCTTGACATTAGAAATAGTTTTGGATGAGGTATTTGGTAGACAAAAATCGGATTTGGGGTCAGTGATCAGTTTTCTAAGGTTTCCTTTTACATTAATGGAGTACACAGATCTCACCAATGAAATCAATGTAGAATTGTTTTTCATGTGTGATCGATCAAAAATTTTAAAATGAATCCTATTTTTTTTTGATAAATCCATGATTTTATTCTCTCATACCTAACTAGAATTAAATCCTAATGAAATTTAATTAATTGATTAATATTATTAAATATATATTGATTATTTATCTTCATCGAATAAGGAATGTGGTATTTATTTTCTAACTTTGACATTTGATAGTCCTCCATTGTTCTACGGTTTCCATCAAGGATAGTCAAATGAAAAATGACCATCATTCATTCTCATGTGTTTGTTTTATGGTTTCATCCCTCCATTCTTCTTTCATCATTGGTATTTTCATTTGACTACTGATATGACCTTATCTTGGAAATCGATTAAATGAATTATTATCAGGATCAATAAATCATTATTATTTCATATAAAACATGGATTTTGGAAATAGAGTATTGTCAATTACAATTATGAAATCCCAAAGAAGATATACTTTTCTAGATATGTGGGTTGGAATTAAAAACATTTTCAGATCTAAAATGAGGAATTTTATAAGCAAAGGGTGGCCATAATATGGCCATTGGATTCATTGAAGGATTAGTCAACCCAGATACAAGATTTTGGGTGGTGACCATGGTGTAATTGAAGGCGACCATAGTGGGGTTGATATATTAAAAAAAATCGGAAATTGTATGAAAACATAAAAAAATGAAGTGTGGTTCATAGGAAAATATATTATGTGTCCCCCATTATACAATGGATAAGGTTATGAATATATCTAAAAACCACACACCATGTCACTTTTTATCAGGTCATGTAACCCTTAATCTATGACCCAGTGCATACGCAAGGGTATATAGGCATGAAAATTCCCAGTGTGAATGGATAAAACTAGAGTATAAAGATGTTTCTAGTGTACTCATGCATGACTATGGTACATAAACATATCCTAGTGGGGATGGGAAGAAGCATTGGAAATTCTAGGTCTAAGATTAATATGAAATTTCATGTATTCCTTATACATGCCATGTACCCCAATATAGGGAAAATTGGATCCCCCATTCTCTTCAGTCTATATGATTATTAGTAGTGTACACCCCTTAGTCCATACCTATGAGGGTAGAGCTATGCATCCTGTCTTTTACATAGGATGAGTGATCCCATCAATGTTTTAGTTCTAGATAGTGTTAGGTATCCTTCTGTATATCCGAGAGAGTGATCCTAAATCATTCTTCCCAATGGTGGTTCAAGTATCCTATTACTGAAATTCAAGGTATGTGATCCCCATTATAGAGGTCTAATTTGAATAGGGTTTTTATCCCCCATATTTCTTGGGTGGGATCCCCTACATGTGTATTGACATGTTCTGAATTCCAACTTGTACAAACTTTTGGAGAGGCCCCATGGGAATGAACTCAATGATGATTTCCTTTAGTGTTAACATGAACCTAGGATTGAGTTCTCTTGCAAAATAATTACCTCGAAGAATCAAGTATAACCATAAAATGAAAGTCCCTTCATGACCTATATTTGAGGCATTCCTTTTATCTTTGAGCATAGCTAGATTCCAATAATCAATTATTTTGAGATGAATCTCTTTTATGATTTAGGTTTTCTTATTTTTTATTTTATTTTATCATATTTTTATGTTTATACACACCATTATAAGTGATATTCCTAAACATGTCAAGTGATATGTATAAATAAGGCCATTAGATAAAGTTATAGGATGGCCAAAAGTAGGTAGAGATATGTTTCTTTAGAAATACATTAGATGGTTCCAGGAGATGAATCCTAAAAATAGTCTACATTTTTTTACTACAAGGTTAGAATATTTTCCAATTTTTATGGTCTTGTATTTGGGCCTTTTTATTTTTCATACCTATTTCATACTCTAATGGGGGATTAGTTATATGTGTTCATATTTGGTATCAATAGTTTCCTTTATATTATTCATTAAATTTATTGTTGGAGATGTGTATGTGTGTATAGGTTCCTTAGACTAAGACATCCCATGTGTGTGATATTTATTCTGATTGTGAGTTTCTTTCCCCTGGTCTACTAGTGGTGTTCATGAGGTGTCATACATGAATTTGCACTGGCCATCTTGGCACCAATGGGTCAGGATGAGATAGTGTTGCATAGAAATATTATTATTCTTTATTAAGTTAATTTGAATTGATTTTTATCATCAATTAACTCTCTTCAATTATATCCTATTTAAATTTACAATGAAGGGAAGTCCCATTTATATTTTGAATCATCATATGACCATATCTAGGTGAATGTCTGATAATTAAATTAGAATGTAAATTACTTTTACAATATGGGTCTTAAAACCTATTCATGGGGGATATATATGTCAAATTGTTGGGGAAAGACCCAATATTAAATATATGGAGGCATTAACAATATAGTAAATGGTCTGACATGTACACTTATCATAGAAACAATAAATTTATATTCAAACATAATTATTTTAATATCCACCATAGGGGGTGGTTGGATTTAATTAAAAATTATTACTGCTTAACAGATTACCACTCAGGAAAGGTGAATGTCTTTGTTAGTGCTCTAAGTCAGATCAACCATGTTAGTTTATTAATGATGAGGATCAAAATAGATTCAAAAATTATATATTTATATATTATGGACTTTAAAATCAAAATAAATGGACAAGGATCATACATTTTATATAATAATTTCCTTCCATTTATTAATGTAAATATTAAGTTGTTTAGAAGGAAGATATAAAGCATCAAAAGATGGTAAGTAATTTTTATATATTCATACATGATGGTGATTGAATGATATTTTTAGGGAATTGAGTTTTTGTCCCATTAAACACAAAATTTAATAAGGATTTTTTAGAACGAGATCACAGTTCGTCATATAGTATTCCTCGTAGATGTATGAAGATGCATAGGAATAATGAATAATATTTATAATGAGATAATATGAAGGGATATAATGTAAACTATGTATCATTGTACATGGTATGGAAGTAAGCTGAGGCTGAGAGATGTTTTTAAGGGTATGTTATAAAAATAATCCATACCAATGTAGAAATGGAAAACATCACCATTTATTTCATCATGGGACTCTCCCAGACATCAAAAGAGAATAATTCTTTTTGGGTTCTTGCCAATCACCAAATGAAACTAACCCATTCCATAGATATGAGTGGATATTTATCTATATTTAATTCTTCTAGTTTATATATTATGGAAGTGGTAAAATTTCATGGATTACCAAAAATTATAACAATTTATCAGGGATTGAGGTGTACTTTAATGTTCTACAGAACTCATCAATATTATTTGAATAAAGAGTTTATTTTTAGAACTATATATCTTCTATAGAATGATTTTCAGTCTCAGAGGCATTTTAAAACCATATAATATATGCTAATATAATCATCTATTTATCTAAAAAGATTTTGGGATCAAAACTTTCTTCTAATTTAATTTTAATAATTAAATAACATTCACTCTAGAATTGAGATGACTCCTTATGAAGTCCTCTATGAAAGGAAGTGAAAAACTCAAACCTGTTTTGTTGATGTTTCTAAATGAAAAATATTGGTACCTTATCTTGCTGAGGAAATTGTAGGTAAGGTAAGATCCATTCAATAGAAAATCGAGGAAACGCAGAGTCAAAAAAAATTAATATTAAAATTCTTTGGAATAAGGTTGTGATATTTTGAAGGAATGGTTTTTTGTTCTCTAGATATATCAATCCCTTTTATATTTTTGATCTTATCAAGATGGTATATTATCACCTGTAATATCCACTAAACATCTCCATTGTTCATGAAATCATTGATGTGTCTTGTTTGAGTAATTTTTTATATGATCCTTTACATGAATTTGTATTGGATGTTTTCCAGGGGAGAATGATCTTTCTTATGAGGAATAAAAAATGGAAAAATATATATTTAAGAGAGAAAGTGTTTTAGAAGAATTAGATACACCTTGTCAATGTTTTATGGGAAAACCATAAATTTGAGGAAGATAAATGGGAACCCGAGGATGTAAGTACGTAGTAGTATCTTTATTTGTTTGAATTGTTGTGAGATAATTTTGAAATATAAATTCGTATAAGGTGGTAGAATTTAATAGCCCATGATTTTTTCATATAACTATATTTAAATAATTTTTATTTTTTTACATATTTCCTTAAAAAAAATATCAAAAATAATATATATATGATATAATATTGAAATACTATTATTAAATGTGAATTTAATCACCTATCCATTGGATTGGAAGGTATGAATATGATATACTAAATTATGAATAGTGAGTATTAATTTTTAATTAATGAAAATGTAGTGATAAATGACTTGAAAATAAGTACACAATTTGAAATGCTAAAAATAATATCATTTTATGTTATAAGATCAATTTTTCAAGGTACTATATTTTTCTATATATTATTAGTATATAAAAAAAATAAAATAAGATTTTGATTAAATATATTTGTATTGAATGTGAAAAAATAAAAAATAGTTTGTGAAATTTTTTTTAAATGTTTATAAATGAATATAACCACATTCTAAGGTAAAAATAAATTTTTATCAAATTTTTTTTATTTTTCACAGTATATTTTAATATAATAAGTTAAATTAATTAGTATTGATTATTTATTTTAATGAAATATTTAGATACTATATTCTATAAAATTTATTGTCATTCATCTAATTATATTTACTCGGAAACGGATATGAATAAATTAATTTACATGAATAAAAATCATTTTTAAATAGATTTCATTGAATTTTACACACATATTTTAAACTAAATTTCTATAAATTATATAAATTTTAATGAAACAACCTGATTCAACTAGAAAAGAAACCAGAGATAGTTGTCTTGTTGCTGAGGTGCGACAAGACAATATAAAACAATTATTCAATATATCATGAATTTTTAAATTTTTTTTGAAGGCGGCATGGATTGGTTACCCAATCCATGCCAAAAGAAATTTATTAAATAAAAAGGTTACAAAAAAGTCTCGAGGTGTAAAATTCATACACTATCATAAAAATAGAAAGGACCAACAAAGATACAACTTTAAAACCGGGTAAGAAAACATCCAAAGATTCCAGGAGAGGATCTGCATGATCATCCCCACCATTTCTTCATCATTCTAGAGCTTCAAAATCCAGTGCAAGATCCACATTTGTCAAAGCATATATGAGTCAATCAGCACATCATCACATCAAGACCGCAACAAAACAGGTGCAAGTAAGGACCAGCAGCAAAAATCAGAACAGAACATGAGCATTCCGGCCAAAGCAAGCTTAAGACAGCACAAATTGTGCAAGATTCCAACTGGGAAAAAGATGCTGACATGAAGGAAAAACAGTCTTAACTTCAAGCAAAAAACAGGTAGAGGAATCCAAAAAGCAGCTAGACCTCAGCAAGTATTAAACTCCATGTGAAGGTTCCAAAGAGATCCAGGGGCCGGACTTCAAAAAGCAACAGAAGAAAATATGCACGAACTGCCAAAGAGAGAGCACATCTTCAGCAGTCAGCCCAAATCTTCAAAGAGATTATGTGAAGTCCAGCCATCACCCCAATGGATCATCTTCAAGCTCATGTGATGGACTAGACCCCAAAGAGATCACATCAGATCATCCAGCGAAACCGAACACGATCTATGCAGCCATCTTAAGACTTCCCAAAATAAGAACAGAAGCATCAAACATTCATGTTCATCAAGCCCAGAATAAAAAATTCATGTCCAAGACTGCATGTTGGGAACTATCACGAGCAACAACCAATCTCCAAAACCAACCATCAGAATTCTTAATAACAGTCCTCAATGCTGTTGTGCAAACCATCCAAATCAATCCTGTCATCATTCTATTGTGACTTGTCCTCTACCAAGAGGAAGGGCTGCTCCCCAGAAAAAAGACAGCAGCATCAGGAAGACAGACATCAGAACATCATCATCCAAAATGTGCCAAACTGCTCCACTGAAAACAGATCAGATCGGTTCTATGCAGATGATCCAGAACCATGCTTCAAAAAAATCAGAAGCAGCAGGAAGGTTTTATCTTCCATGAAGTTGAGTATTCCAGCCAAAAAAAACCAGCAAAATCAGCAGTTCATCCAACAAAAAGAGCATAAAACCAGAAAAAAATTGAAACTGATTCAAAAAAGAATTCATGCAAAACTGAGAACCCAAGGACCAGCCAAACTGACGAGAAAAAACCATAGAAACCATGTAGTATCACACATAATTCGTGAACCAGATCTATGCAGCCAAGTTGGGTCTACCCAAATGCAGAAAATCAGCATCAAGCATTCATGATATCATAAAGGGTGGAGGACCCAAGGATGAAAAATGCATCAGGACAGAGATCCTCAAGCCCAGCAGTCAGAAAAACACCAACTGATCCATCAGAAAATTATTTCTGCATACAGGGAGCAAACAAGTTGGCGTTGAGCAATCACTCCAAATCAATCCTTTAAAACCAGAACCAGAAACAAAGGTCATCAGTAGTCCACAAGACGAAAGGTCATGCAAAGTGTGAAGCAGATCCAAACTTATTGCCATGGGATACTCATGAAATCAAAGTTGGAATCCTTATTGAATTCCTCAGCAACTTTCATAAACATCCTCTTTCTGATGTCCAGGTAAACCTGAGGAGTTATCTCACCATTTTTATACTTTCGAAATGTAGATGATTCATTTTCCCCGAACCAGGAGTCGAGCTCCTTTGGAAAATCTAGATCATAATCATACTGATAGGCATCTCTATATGCCGGGTCATTTTCCTCAACTTCACTCGAGGAGTTGTCTGAATCAGAACCTTCTGAGTTTTGTAGATATTCAGGCAGGGGCTCTAAAGGAATTGGTTGTGGAGGAACCTCAGGGTCAGGATTTTTTGCCGCAACTGATCTTGTGATGATGGTTATTTCATAATTGATTTTGTCTCGATGTTTCCTAGTTTTCCTGGGGAGTGGAGTGATAAAACCATCTGAGTCAACAATGACCTTTTTGCCTTTTCGATCATTTAGATGAAAAGATTCCCCAACTTTAGGAATCTTCTCAACAACAACCTGAAGGGATTCCTCAAAACGCCCATCTTTGTTAACCACGTGACCCTCATATTTTTCATCTTCCTTCAAGGTTAGGTGGGTGGAATCCCTCTTAACTGCATCATCTTGTTGTTTGGTGACAGCAATATCCTCATTGACAAATTCTGAGAGTGGGTCATGAGGTGTTTGAGAATTCAATTGTACATTTACCTCATCATCTCTTTCTTTGTTAACACAAACGGGTGTTTTTTCTTTGTCCTTAACCACCAGATCATCTTTTCTAAAGACAGAATTAGAAGGTCCAGCCATGTTATCTTGATTATTTTTATAATTTTCTGTCCAAACAGGTTTAAGACGTTTAAAACAAACATTGGCTTTATCACATTTGTTTGAATTGTGTCCTAATCTGAAGCAATTGGTGCAGTAATCCGGCAATATTTCATAAAAAACTCCTTGGGAGAATGAAATATCTCCACGTTGAATCCAAATATTGGAGGGAAAATGTTGGGAAACATCCAACTCAATACAAATCCTAGCCATCGAGGGTCTGGAAAGCATTTTTGTTGCAAAATCTAACTTCAAAGGATTCCCAATAAGATTAGCAATGGGGAAGAGGGCTGCCTTCTTGAACAGGTGGAGAGGTAACTCTGGGAAGCAAACCCAGATAGGAACAATAGGGGATTCAGAATATGCATCAAACTCTGGAGTCCACTTAAGAATTTTCAAAAGACAACCTCCAAAGGACCATGACCTCTTGATCCAAAACCTATAGTAATCCTCCTCGGATGTAAATCGAAAAACAATGTGCGAGGGGTTCAGGAGACCGATTGAAAAACCCGTAAAGCCTATAGCTTCGAGAGATGATCGAAGATACTTCAAAGAAGGCCTTCGGTTCATAAATTTTCCAACCAAGAAAAATTTTAAATCAGAAGAAAACAAGTTTACCTCACTTGATGAAAATGAAATCGCGGGTTGCCCGCAATGTCGAAAAGATTTAGGGCAAACATAAATTTCTTGCACCGCATCAGGTTGATCAGGAAGCGCATCTTTTGATTTTCCAGCGACAACATCAGCAAACGAACGAGAATCAAGCTTAGGGTTTCCCTCGCGTGACGGGTTCTGCAGGAGCGCTCCGCGGGTCTCCATCCTTCTCATGAATTTTTAAAAATTATAATGTCAATTTAAATAAATATATACCTTCAAAACTTTCCTTCTATAATAAATTTCATCATTTTATGAATTTTTAATTTTTTTGATATAAATTATGAAAATTCCCAAAATATGTAGTTTTAACATTTTTTCATTACTTTGGTGTTTTGGGAACAAGATTTTTAATACTGATCCAATTGTCATAATTATTATTTTTAAGAACCTTTGGATTATGGGATTCAACATTGTTAATGGGTATATGTTTTGAATCAATCATTTGTAGCCCCAAAAAACTCACTCAATTTGGGAAATAATTTTTTAAATAGAATTGATAATCCTTAAAACAATGACGAATAAATCAACCCATATGTGGCCAATTAAAGTGATTCTATTTGGAAATGAAATAGGATTAGAATCCACATATATAAATTTAATAAAAAGATTTAATTAGGTCATAAAATGGTTAGTGGTCACGTGAAAGTGGAGGAATTTGAAGTGTAACATTGGATAGAAATTGTTTTTTTTTTCATTTAATATGGTGTAACATTTTCAAAACACATCAAAACTATTTCAAATTTTATTGGTGAAAATTTAAGATGTAAACGAACTAAATTTATTAAGGGATATCAAAAAAATTCCATCGGTAAGAGGTCCAAAATTGAGAAATTTTCTAGGATATAAAAAGTAGGCAAAAATTTTCCATACCTCATCTTCTTTATATTTTCATCTTCAATTAATTTGAATGGAATGCTAGTTTCTCTTGAGAAGTTATTCTATATATGATAATTTTTATTGATTATAATCAATCATAGAATGTTTAAACTCCAATTAGTTGGGTAAATGAAGATCTCATGTCATTTCCCCTATTGATTTTGTGATTTTAATTGTAAAAACTTCTCTTTTGAATTATCTTGGAAATTGTTTTCTTGTCCAAAAAAGGTCAATTTATTTCATTTTCTAATTCTATTATATTTTTTCTATATTTTTCATCATCCTATGAATATAAATTTTTCTAGTTGTTTAACCTTATTTGGGGGAGCTATTCCTATTGAGCACAACATGTTCAATTAGTTTTGGTTTCTCAGTGATCATTGGGAAATCCAATAACATTCTATAAGTAGATAGACACCCATATTTGAGGTATTGATATCATTTAAAGCTAGTTTACATATATTATTTGATGTCTTGAAGTGTACATTGGTTAATTAAATCAGAAGACATTGGTAAACAATGATAAAGGGAGTGTTTGAGGATTGAAGCTTGTCCAAAGCTGCTACATTCAACTAATATTTTTTTCTATTTTTTTTTCTAATTTCTAATCACTAACATAGATTTATTATCTTAATATATTTTTTTTATTTAACACTGATTAAATCATTTGAAATCCTAATTTTTTATTTTATCTTTATCAAAAAAAAATTAACAGAGTGACAGTTTGAAAGCATAGAAAGAAATCTCATCACGAGATTACCTTATATTAACCATTGTACTGCATTTCAAATGGGAAATTATTTACTCGATTAATATGACCCAAAACCCTAATGTCAATTTTCCTCTATTTATTGGAAGTTTTTTATATTTTTTTCTATTTTTTAATATTTTTTATCATTTTGACCACTAATTTAGAGTCATTAAAAAAGACTTTCATAGTGACTACTTGTATGCATCACATATTTATCAATAATATGTGGAGCCTAGTTATGATGAATAATTAAAATTTAAAATCCCAAAAATGCTTCTAAAATCCAAAAAAATAATTCTCTGACTCAAAAACATATTCAAGAAGTAAGAAAAAATTGAACATATTTCTAATACTTTAAAATAATTTAAGTAATTGAAACCTCACAATGTTGTTGAAAAAATGAAATATATTATAAAACCAAATTTTGATATTTAAGAACCTTTTTAGGTGACCTTAAAAATTAATTGGAATAATATTTACTAAATCTAGAGGAAGACATTATCACTGATTCACTAATTTACATGTCTTTAGGAAATCACAAATTCATTATGAAATAGTTGGGATGAATTATTTGAAAATGAAATTTCATGTTAATACCCACTTTTTGAAATTAAAAATTTAGAACCATTTTATAAATATTTCTTTAAATAGGAAGTGAAAATTGATCTATTCATTTTTAAGAGAATTTTGAGGAACATGAGCTGCTTCTCACTCCCAATACATCTGTTTTGAACTCCCAAGTAGAGTTATAACAAAACAATACATAGGGATAAGTGTTTAATTTTGATCAAACTTTTCAAGATTATTTTTATAATAACTTGTTATGTTTTTCTCCATGTGTAGTTTTAGTTCCAATTACTTCTATGTGGATTAATTTTTCCGATGATGAGGATTTCAAATATGAATTTGAATAATTAATGGTGTTTCTAGTTTCTGAGTTCATTGGTTTAGATGAGGATATTGGTACTGATATTTTTTTTAAATGAAGAAATCATTTTTGAGGATAAAACAAAATATGAACCACATCCTATAAATTAATTTCAACAACCAATCTTGGTCGATCGTGAGGATAAATTATTGTGTGGTTTCCCGTAAATTGTGTTCTCTCTTTCACTACATCATTGAAACAAAAAAAACCAGTGATGAAATTGAAGAAATAGATTTTTTTGAACTTCTAAAATTTTTGAGAGATGAATAGGACAACATAAATTTTTTTGGTGGTTTATTAGGAAAAAGCCACACCATCCTTCGGATTAGGAATGATCTATAGGAAGTAAAAAAACATGATCCCACTTAGGGGTTAAAACTATGTATCTTTTATCTAATATTTATTTTACATTTTTCATTCATTTTTTTCAAATAAATTTATTCTTTGTTTCTTTTTTTTCGTGTGGGTTCCAAATTTATATCTTTTAGGATAAATGCTTATAGATATTGCAGTGAAATAAAAACCAAGATTTTTCATCCATTAACACTTGTTTTTTTATGTTGCATCTTATTATTTTTCACTTCCCATATTAACTATGTAAAATGAGGATATTATTTTAAAATAAGTATAGGGGAGGATCATTCTTGGTAGATTCAGATTTTTCATGTTTTATTTTAAATTTTATGAAACCTGTGAGCTAAAAATTATTTAAATTTCTGAGTTGAAATTTTTTTTAATGAAATTATGCATATTTATTCATTTTATTGGACATAAATTATGTTTTAAATGTGTTCTTTTACTTATTAAAAACGTTAAATTCATTAAATAACCATTAACATATGAATTATTTTCCATGAATGTTATTCACAATTGAATATAACTTACCCTTAAGGATTCTAAACCATTTTTTCATCTTCATCATAATAATACCAATTCATGTGAGAACCAAATAATTATTTATGTAACTATATATTTCTATTTTTCATTCAAAAACTATGACATTTAAGGAAGTTGTGTTCAAAATTAATTAGTCCATTTGTTTGTAATTGAAATCACCCTTTTACATGAGATCATTTTTTCATCCTACCTTTATCATTTATCACTTTTTATCACTTAGTTTACATTAAATTACTATTAGTTGGCCACATTACAAGCTAAATTTCCCTTTAAAACTCACTCTAGATGAACATTTCCTAAATTTAGTTAAACATAACTGTAGGGGACGCTGTCTTGTGGTGTAAAACATCATTTGGTGATCCTTTGAAAAGAAATATAAATTATGAATATATTTTTTTTAAGTTGAAAATATTATTTATGGAAGTATGTTAATTGATGTAGATTTCAATGAAAATGGTTCTATTCCGTTATGGATCTTCTAAATAAAAAATAAAGTCGTTACTTTTTAGAGCATAAAATTTGAGATCAGATATTTTGGGAAGAAATTATCTCACCATGGATGCTAAATTGGAGAAGTTAAGGGAAATAGATGAAGTAAATTTTGAATTAGTTTTGGAGATGATTTTATTCTAATAATAAAGGGGGGAAATCAATTCATGGCTTTAAAATAGAGTAAAAAAATTCTTCAACCAAGAGCATATCCATCTCTTTATGTCTTATATTTTTTTGATATTTGAACCTCACTAACCATAACTCATAAAAATAACCCTTTATAAATCTTCCTGATGATTGAATCTATTTATCTCAATAGGGTAAGGATTTAGAATGTTTTCAATCCTATGAATACCCTTTCATTTATTATGATGAGAAAATATTGGTTCAAAATCAAAATCATGTGATGATTAAGAAAAATGTGATGTATTAATCCTTATGCATGGAATAATGAATGAAATGGTAATTTAATGAATTAACATAATGGATAATTTTTAATTTAATCTATTGAAGAGGCATTATAATTCTTGTTCCTTGATATTAATCTTGTGAATTTCATTGACAGGATTTTTAAAGTTTCACTGGAAATTTATTTTTATTTATCCCTTGTCTAGAATTCCAAGGCTTAAGTGTGGGTGAATTTATAGAGAGATTATATTAAATATTTTTTTTATTTTAATTAATATATCCCCACATAATTTCCCTTTTATGATAAATTTCATAATTTATGGTATTTTTATGTGTTTGGAGACAAATTGTGAAAATTCATTAATTCTAGATTTTTAACAGTTTTCATTTCTTTGGTGTTTTGGGCACAAATTTTTATAATACTAATATAATTATTGAAATTATATTTTAGGAACCCTTGAATGGTGGGTTTCAATTGTTTGACTTTTCCATGTGTTGAATCAGTAATTTGTATGCTGAAAAAATAACTAAATTTGTAAAATCATTTTTCAGACAGAACTGAAGCCCCTTAGTAAATGAGGAATGAATCATACAACAACTATCCAATTAATGTGATTATACATAGAATAAAATAATATATGAATCCACTTATTGAAATTAAATACCAATATTCTATTATTTTTTAGGATGATTAGTGGGTGTGTGAAAGTGGAGGAGGTTGGAGATTGAATTTGGGAAAAAATTGTTTTCCCCTGTAAATCAGTTATAACATTTTTGGCACCTATTAAAAGGATTTACAATTTTTTGGGTGGATTTTTATGACTCATTAGAAAAATATTAGTGAAGATACATCAAAATGAATCAGCTAGGAGGAGGTCTAAATTCATGAAATTATTAATGACACATAAACTTGAAATCAGTTTCTGAATCCTCTTCTTTATATTTTCATCTTCACATAATGTAAAATGATATTTAGATTGAATGAGGGGATGTTATAGAGAATATATACTCGAGAATATTATTTCCATTAATGATAATTAATCCATTAATTTCTAAAATCCATGTGGTGGTGGAAGCGAATATCCAATGTCATTTCTCGTTTTGTGATTTGGATTTTACCTCTAAACATTCCTCATCTAAATTTTCATAGAAGTTTTTTATGCATTTAAGGAGGACTATGTAAAGACCCGTAAAATTCAAGGGAATTTTTTTTTTAATTTTCTTTAGAATTTTACAAGAGCGCGGTTTCTGACGGCACCTGATTCCGAGACCCGGAGTGCCCGGAATCAATTTCCGAAGTTTGGCTCGGGTACGTTCAGTGAACGAACGAGCGGGATTTCCTAACTTTTGATCCGGTGCTCGGAATTGAAATCCGAGAGCACCGATGAACTCGCAGCACCGATATTCTCTTAACCTTGGCTTGGTAAATAAAATAAGGAGGGACCTTATTTTATTTTGTTAGCCAACTTGTGTGGATTTCGTTTTGAGAGCTCCTCCTCCATCTTCTTCATCTTGACAAAGAACGCTCAAGCTCCGACGAAGAACGCCTCTCCTCTCTTCTTCGTATTCCGTGTCAACGAGAGGGAACGCCACTTCCTCCTCGGATTCCCTTCGTCGACATAAGAGGTTTCACCAACGGCGTATCACATCGGACGCATCTCTTCGTCAACGGAATTGACGAACGACTACCGCGACGCCGATCTCCGCGACGTCGACTTCCGCGGACATAGAAAAATCCTCGAACGTATACCCAAGGTAGGGGTTTTTGTTATTGTTTAATTATTCTATTCTTGCTCGTGGATCGCATGACTAACGTGAGGAATTTGAATTTTTTATGTTGAGTTATTATTTAACGTGAGGGGGCCGGACCGCATGAACACGGCCGAACCACCTCCATCGTTCTTATTGTTCTATCTTGAGGGTGGAAGAAAAGTGGCGTGGTGCCGTCGCACCACGCGGATAATAATATGATTAAATTTCGCGGCGCCGTCGCGCCGCGCCATGGAAGAATCATAAAGAACGCGACGCCGTCGCGCCGCATCGAAGGGAATCAAATGCGCGGCGAAGGGGCTCGGTGCCGTCGCACCGCGCCGGACGACGAACACCGCGGCCGGTTCCGGGCCGCGGCGGGACGAGGAGACAGCGGCCGGTTCCGGGCCACGGCGGGATGAGAAGACCGGCGGCCGGGCCGCCGGCGTCGGAAGCCGTAGAGGGGACCGGATTTTCTGGTCCCGTTGGAGAAAACCGGCCGGCCAGCTGGCCGGCCGGATGCCATTAAACCGGGGGAATTAATCCCCCGGCCAGCACATTAAACCCCCCTCTTTAAGAGGGGGGTGGTTTCCTTGTGGGGGGGCAAAGCCCCCCGTTTTCTGCCAATCAAGCCCCCCACGTGGGAGGGGGCGGTTTTGCAAAAGGGGCGCGGCTATATGCTGCGCCGTTTTCCAATCAGCGGGGGCTTTGCCCCCCGCGTGCAGCCACCTTGCGGCGCCAGGATGCCGCGGCCCCCGCGCCGCCGCGCCGCTGCCCCGCCAGCCGGCCGGCTGGCCGGCCCGACCCAGGGGGGGGGGGGTCGGGCCGGGTCGGCCCGGACCCGGACCCCCTGTTTCGAACCAGTTTCGGTCATTTGGCCATAACATGAGCCTCGGACCTCCGATTGACGAACCGTCTGCGGAAACGCGATCCTTGGATCGAGACGGTCGTTTCGGTATATCGCACTCAAGGTTTCGGATTACTTTGAGTTCGGCCGGGTTGGTTCGTTCACGAAACCAACCGGGCCTTCGGAGCGGAAACGCTCATATCTAGAGCTACGGACGTCCGATTGACGTGCCGTCAGCCGTGTTGTGTTCCTCTTAGTGAGACGGATCTTTTGGCATACTCCGCCCGAGGATTGGACGCAGGTGGAGTACGGTCGGGTTGGTTTTGCCTTAAAAACCAACCGGGCCCCGGGGACGAAAATGCCAATAACTCTCAGACCGGGCGTCCGATCGACGCACCGTCTGTTGCGTTGAGTTCCTGTTGACGATACGGAACTTTTGGATACATCAACTCTGGCCTTCGTGACAGTTGATGTATCAGCCCCTCGGCTCGTGGAGCGGACTCTCCGAACGAGCTTGCAGTGTGCAGGAACCCTAGTGCTGGCTGCGACTGTTACTGTGACTGCTACTGCTACTACTGCTACTGTGACTGCGACGACAATAGTACAGAGATCCTGTGTGGATTCGACGACGATGACTACAGCACTCAGCGATCCTATGTGGATCAGTGCTACAGGTCCTATGTGGGCCCGATCCTGTGTGGGTCCGATCCTGTGTGGGTCCTTGCGCTCAGCGGTCCTGTGTGAACCAGCGCCTACAGGTCCTGTGTGGGCCCGATCCTATGTGGGTCTTTGCGGGGGTTAGTTACCTTTGATCCTTCGTGTGTCTGACGACTTAGATGGATCAGTGATCATCTTTATCGTCCTTTGAAAAAGTATACCTGTGTGAGCTGAATCCTGTTGCTTTCCTGTGTGGATTGTGTTGTGCAATCCTGTGTGGATTACGTTTTGCTTTCCTGTGTGGAATACGTTTACTTTCCTGTGTGGACTGAGTTGTACTTGGGCTCGGAGGTTGGAGCGTATTTGAATTGATGACTTAGGTATATGTATGGGCATATACCTAAGCAGTGTCGGTTGTTACTTCATGATTATACCTTTCTTCGTGGTTTATCCTTTGTGGATTTGAGAGACCTTCAGGGGTCTCGGGGTCCCTACTGAGTAGCTAATACTCACCCCTGCACGGGCTTTGCCCGCACTACGTTGTGTTGGTTGCAGACGACGGACAACGTTGACCTTTTCTGAGGCTTGCAGAGCAGGACGGTACCTGGAGGTGGACCACTGGGCGGGACGTGCTCGGAGAGGACGGCGGGATCCGTGGAGCAGTGGAGCTATCTGTACCCACCCTTCAGGTGGGATTTCTAGTGGACAGCTCGGTGTAGCGGCATTTACTTTTCAGTTGCTGTTTTCCCTTTCGAGTTGTACTTTACTTTCAGTTTTGGGTTTGTATTCTGGCCCATTTACTTTTCCGCACTTCCAGTTGTACTCTGCTTTTGCTTAGTGTTTACATTCCGCTTTCTTACTCTGTGGTGTTTGTTTACTTTACAAAGGCAATGCCTTCCCTTTTTACCGGGATTTACGCCTTGGTGCTAGTCGCCAGCCCCTGGCCTATGGAAGGCGGGCTTGGGGTAGTCACGGCACGGACCCCGAGGGTGGGTCGTGACAAATTGGTATCAGAGGAGTTCGGTTCTACCGCGAACTCTGATCTTTCTATGTGAAGCAATAATGTTTAGCGTATTGAGTGTGGTTATCAGTCCAGGGAGTCCAGTGTTGGTGCGGTGGCCGACGTATCCGTACACCAGGACCCTGACTTCTGATTTCCGACTTAATGCACGAAAACATTGATTGCGTGTGTGTTTCAAAGTTTTCTTTGTGATTACTTATATCAGCTCACCAGGTATACTGTTCTGACCGTGGCGCACCTGTCTCCTTTTCAGGATGGCCCCACGATGGCAGCCAGCTAGGGTTCCGAGAGTCGAGCGAGACGAAAGCCCACCGAGCGACGAGGCCTCGGTGCAGGGCCCTTTGCCAGTAGTGGCACCGGCGGTAGCTCTACCCGCCGAGCCCCCGATGCTTCCAGCAGCAGCCGCTGACGATGCACGTCGCCTCAGCGCACTGCATGAGTTTCAGCGCCAGCGACCGCCCAGGTTTCGCGGGGAGACGGATCCCCAGGCAGCAGAGGACTCGCTGGAGGCAGTAGTACGAGTGTTTATGCTAGTGAGGACACCAGCAGACCTCATGGTGATCCTCGCTGCGAGCCTACTACACGCAGCAGCAGGACGATGGTGGAGCCTGATGCTCCAGGTGCACGTTGAGGCATCTCTACTTTGGACGGACATTGCGAGCCTCTTCCGCTCGGAGTTCGTCCCAGCCACCCTTCGTGCAGTGTGTATCCAGGAGCTTCTACAGCTGCGGCAGGGCAGCATGACAGTCGCACAGTACTCGGCGAGATTTACCGATCTCTCGCGCTACTCGACCGACATGGTACGGGACCCATTCTTCCGGGCCCAGACCATCGAACAGGGTTTGAGACACGAGATCAGGGCATCACTGATCTCCCTCAGCATACCGACTCAGACAGGAGTACTGGAGCGGGCCCTTTTGATCGAGAGCTTCCTTGCTGAGTCTGCACCAGCACCGAGACCCACCGCAGGGCGGCACGTGGCGGAGTCTTCCGCGGCAGGCAGTCGACGGATGACTCAGGGGTCCAGACAGACCAGACCCTCAGGCAGACGACCTCAGGATACTAGCTCAGCAGTGCGGGGCACACAGCGCGGAGCCAGTCTTACGAGAGGCAGACAGTGCTACTCGTGCGGCGGGCAGGGCCACATGGCTCGTGACTGCCCGACCCGTCGTGCCGAGGAGCAGCAGACAGTTGATGGACCACCGAGGCAGAGGCAGAGGGTCGACCGTGGCGGTCCGCAGGGAGGAGGCGGACGAGGCAGAGGAACTGGATGAGTAGCCGGTGGTGGCCGACGCTTTGAGGCTCTACCACCACCACCACCACCAGGAGGTCCACCCCGACCACAGGGAGCTGGCGGGTAGCGACAGACACAGCTCCAGGCAGCAGAGGCCTACGACCACGGCGCACCCGAGATGATTCGAGGTACTATCTGTGTCTATTCCACCCTTGCTGTAGTTCTTTTAGACACAGGAGCGAGTCACTCTTTCATAGCCGCTGCCCTTGTTCGGAGCTCGGAGATTCCGACAGAGCCGTTGGCTCGATCCTTACGGCTAGAGACTCCCACGGGAGCAGACTCGACGATTACGCACTGGTGCCGGCAGTGTGAGCTTACTCTAGGAGGCGAGAGCTTCGGCTGGGATCTTCTTGTAGCAGTGTCGAGGCCTTACGACATCATCTTGGGCATGGATTGGCTATCTACGGTCCATGCACAGATTGACTGTTTTAGGCGCAAGGTGCGATGTGTACGCACCAACGGGAGCAGGTTCACCTTCACCGGTGAGAAGGGAGCCTTAGCAGCACAGGATGGACTTCCGCGGAGGAGAGGACAGCCCATCACTCATCAGTTGGCTAGCCTTAACCTTGGAGCAGTTGACGTGCGGAGTCCTGGTTTTCCTGTAGTGGTGGATCAGTTTGCGGACGTTTTTCCCGATGACGTTCCAGGGCTACCTCCTCGCAGAGAGGTAGACTTTTATATTGACTTGTACCCTGGGACAGCCCCGATATCCACTCCAGCATATCGGATGGCCCCCGCCGAGCTTCGAGAGCTACGGGTACAGTTGGAGGACTTGCAGGGCAAGGGGTTCATCCGACCCAGTGTTTCACCCTGGGCTTCCCCGGTTTTATTCGCCAAGAAGGTGGACGGGAGCTTGAGACTTTGTGTTGACTATCGCCGCCTGAACCAGGTGACAGTGAGGAACAAGTATCCTCTACCGAGGATTGATGACCTCTTTGATCAGCTCAAGGGATCACGGTGGTTCTCGAAGATAGACCTCAGGTCAGGCTATCATCAGCTCAGAGTCAGAGACGAGGATGTGCAGAAGACGGCCTTCAGATGTTGGTATGGCCACTATGAGTTCTTGGTTATGCCTTTCGGTGTAACCAATGCTCCAGCAGTGTTCATGGCTCTCATGAACAGGATCTTTCAGCCATACCTCGATCGGTTTGTCGTGGTCTTCATCGACGACATTCTGATTTACTCTACGACAGAGGAGGAGCACGCCTATCACTTGTGAGTTGTACTAGACACACTCCGAGAGCACCAGCTTTATGGTAAGCTCTCGAAGTGCCAGTTCTGGATACGTGAGGTCCACTTCTTGGGTCACGTTATCTCTAAGGCGGGAGTTGCAGTGGATCCCGCGAAGATTGAGGCTGTGTTAGCATGGGAGCCACCCAGGAGCGTGACTGAGGTTCGGAGTTTCTTGGGACTAGCTGGATACTATCGAAGATTCGTGCCGGACTTCTCTAGAGTTGCGGCATCACTAACAGCTTTGACGAAGAAAGGGAAACCCTTCGTGTGGTCAGACAGATGTCAGCAGAGCTTCCAAGAGCTGAGACAAAGATTGACTAGCGCACCTATCTTGAGGTTGCCTGAGGAGGGAGTAGGGTACGTAGTCTACTGCGATGCATCAGGGACCGGACTCGGATGTGTTCTGATGCAGGAGCGGGCCGTGATCGCCTATGGATCACGTCAGTTGAGGCCGCATGAGCAGAACTACGCTACCCATGACCTGGAGCTAGCAGCAGTGGTCTTCGCTCTGAAGACATGGCAACACTATCTTATGGGCGAGCGCTTTACAGTCTTTTCCGATCATCAGAGCCTCAGGTATATCTTTTCGCAGAAGGACCTGAACCTGAGACAGCGGCGATGGCTCGAGTTCCTCCAGGACTATGACTTTGAGATAGTCTATACTCCTGGGAAGGGGAACGTAGTAGCCGATGCCCTCAGCAGGAGGACGGGCATTCAGCTACTTGAAGAGGCGACGAAGCAGCTAGCCTCTTTGCAGATATCCTTCGTGGATAGAGATGGAGAAGCCTTCCTCCAGTCTCTCACAGTCACCCCTCCACTACTGCAGTGAGTCAGGGAGGCACAGCGTGAGGACGCTGACTGTGAGACACGGCGTGTACAGATATCCTCGGGACAGGCACCTGATGGTTTCTCCCTTGGAGCAGAGCACGACATCCTTTTCATAGGACGTACCATGGTACCAGTATCTTTGCGAGAGGAAGTGCTGAGAGAGTTTCACACTTCTCCTTTGGCGGTACATCCTGGAGTGGCGAAGATGTACCAGGACCTCAGACGACAGCACTGGTGGCCGGGCATGAAGAAGGCTGTAGCAGAGTTCGTTTCTCAATGCCTCACCTGTCAGCAGGTGAAGGCAGAGCATCAGGTACCAGCAGGCTTGGTACAGCCCTTGGAGGTTCCGGAGTGGAAGTGGGACGGCATATCTATGGATTTCGTGACTGGAATTCCACGCACTTCCAGAGGTCATGACTCCATCTGGGTGATTGTTGACCGACTCACCAAGTCGGCACACTTCTTACCCATCAGAGAGCAGGGCTCAGTGGAGAGCTTGGGACGTCTCTACGTTCAGGAGATTGTGCGGCTCCATGGCGTGCCATCATCTATCGTCTCCGATCGAGATGCTCACTTTACTTCCCGGCTTTGGAAGGGGTTACAGGAGGCGTTCGGGACGCAGCTACTTCTGAGCACAGCCTTTCATCCTCAGACGGATGGTCAGATGGAGAGGACCATTCAGACACTCGAGGACATGCTCCGCGCATGTGTCCTCGACTTTGGTCGTAGCTGGGAGGACCACCTACCCTTGGTGGATTTTGCGCACAACAACAGCTACCACTCCACCATCAGGATGGCACCGTACGAGGCGTTGTACGGCCGACCTTGTAGATCTCCTTTGTGCGGGACAGACCCCGGAGGGTCAGCACTGGTGGGACCGGAGATGGTCCAGGCCACGACAGAGAAGGTCCAGGTCATCCAGGAGCGGATGAGGACAGCTCAGAGCCGGCAGAAGTCATATGCTGACAGGAGGCGGAGGCCACTAGAGTTCGAGGATGGCGACCACGTCTTCTTGCGGGTCTCACCTCGACGTGGTATTCGGAGATTTGGTCGAGGCGGCAAGTTATCTCCGTGCTTCATCGGACCCTTCCAGATTCTCAGCAGGATTGGTGAGGTGGCTTATCGCCTGGCTCTACCACCTCAGTTGCACCGGGTACACGACGTCTTCCACGTATCTCAGCTGAGGAGATACGTGCACGACCCGACGCAAATCATTGACCATGGGGAGCTTGTTGTTGACGATGGGGAGACTTTTACGGAGGTCCCGGTGGAGATAGAGGATCGACAGGAGCGGGTCCTGCGTGGGAGATCGATTCCTCTTGTGCGCATCAGATGGCAGCATGGGAATCTCCAGGAGAGCACATGGGAGCGGGAGGCTCAGATGCGTGCTCAGTACCCTCATTTGTTTTCCTAGATTTTGATGTATCTTTACGGGGACTAAAGCCCTAAGGTGGGAGTAATGTAAAGACCCGTAAAATTCAAGGGAATTTTTTTTTTAATTTTCTTTAGAATTTTACAAGAGCGCAGTTTCTGACGGCACCTGATTCCGAGGCCCGGAGTGCCCGGAATCAATTTCCGAAGTTTGGCTCGGGTACGTTCAGTGAACGAACGAGCGGGATTTCCTAACTTTTGATCCGGTGCTCGGAATTGAAATCTGAGGGAACCGATGAACTCGCAGCACCGATATTCGCTTAACCTTGGCTTGGTAAATAAAATAAGGAGGGACCTTATTTTATTTTGTTAGCCAACTTGTGTGGATTTCGTTTTGAGAGATCCTCCTCCATCTTCTTCATCTTGACGAAGAACGCTCAAGCTCCGACGAAGAACGCCGCTCCGCTCTTCTTCGTCTTCCGTGTCAACGAGAGGGAACGCCGCTTCCTCCTCGGATTCCCTTCGTCGACATAAGATGTTTCGCCAACGGCGTATCACATCGGACGCATCTCTTCGTCAACGGAATTGACGAACGACTACCGCGACGCCGATCTCCGCGACGTCGACTTCCGCGGACATAGAAAAATCCTCGAACGTATACCCAAGGTAGGGGTTTTTGTTATTGTTTAATTATTCTATTCTTGCTCGTTGATCGCATGACTAACGTGAGGAATTTGAATTTTTTATGTTGAGTTATTATTTAACGTGAGGGGGCCGGACCGCATGAACACGGCCGAACCCCCTCCATCGTTCTTATTGTTCTATCTTGAGGGTGGAAGCAAAGTGGTGTGGTGCCGTCGCACCACGCGGATAATAATATGATTAAATTTCACGGCGCCGTCGCGCCGCGCCATGGAAGAATCATAAAGAACGCGACGCCGTCGCGCCACGTCGAAGGGAATCAAATGCGCGGCGAAGGGGCGCGGTGCCGTCGCACCGCGCCGGACGACGAACACCGCGGCCGGTTCTGGGCCGCGTCGGGATGAGGAGACCGCGGCCGGTTCCGGGCCACGGCGGGATGAGAAGACCGGCGGCCGGGCCGCCGGCGTCGGAAGCCGAAGAGGGGACCGGATTTTCCGGTCCCGTTGGAGAATACCGGCCGGCCAGCTGGCCGGCCGGATGCCATTAAACCGGGGGAATTAATCCCCCGGCCAGCACATTAAACCCCCCTCTTTAAGAGGGGGGCGGTTTCCTTGTGGGGGGTAAAGCCCCCCGTTTTCTGCCAATCAAGCCCCCCACGTGGGGGGGGGGGGGGCGGTTTGCAAAAGGGGCGCGGCTATATGTCGCGCCGTTTTCCAATCAGCGGGGGCTTTGCCCCCCGCGTGCAGCCGCCTTGCGGCGCCGGGCCGCCGCGGCCCCCGCGCCGCCGCACCGCCGGCCGGCCGGCCGGCCGGGCCGACCCAGGGGGGGGGGGGGGGGTCGGGCCGGGTCGGCCCGGACCCGGACCCCCCCGTTTCGAACCAGTTTCGGTCTTTTGGCCATAACTTGAGCCTCGGACCTCCGATTGACGAACCGTCTGCGGCAACGCAATCCTTGGATCGAGATGGTCGTTTCGGTATATCGCACTCAAGGTTTCGGATTACTTTGAGTTCGGCGGGGTTGGTTCGTTCACGAAACCAACCGGGCCTTCGGAGCAGAAACACTCATATCTAGAGCTACGGACGTCCGATTGACGTGCCGTCAGCCGTGTTGTGTTCCTCTTAGTGAGACAGAACTTTTGGCATACTCCGCCCGAGGTTTGGACGCAGGTGGAGTACGGTCGGGTTGGTTTTTTTAAAAAAACCAACCGGGCCCCGGGGACGAAACTGCCAATAACTCTTAGACCGGGCGTCCGATCGACGCACCGTCTGTTGCGTTGAGTTCCTGTTGACGATACGGAACTTTTGGATACATCAACTCTGGTCTTCGTGACAGTTGATGTATCAGCCCCTCGGCTCGTGGAGCGGACTCTCCGAACGAGCTTGCTGTGTGCAGGAACCCTAGTGCTGGCTGCGACTGTTACTGTGACTGCTACTGCTACTACTGCTACTGTGACTGCGACGACGACAGTAAAGAGATCCTGTGTGGATTCGACGACGACGACTACAACACTCAGTGAACCTACGTGGATCAGTGCTACAGGTCCTGTGTGGGCCTGATCCTGTGTGGGTCCGATCCTGTGTGGGTCCTTGCGCTCAGCGGTCCGGTGTGAACCAGCGCCTACAGGTCCTGTGTGGGCCCGATCCTGTGTGGGTCTTTGCGGGGGTTAGTTACCTTTGATCCTTCGTGGGTCTGACGACTTAGATGGATCAGTGATCATCTTTATCGTCCTTTGAAGAAGTATACCTGTGTGAGCTGAATCCTGTTGCTTTCCTGTGTGGATTGTGTTGTGCAATCCTGTGTGGATTACGTTTTTCTTTCCTG
Organism: Viscum album; assembly: GCA_963277665.1. Taxonomy (NCBI): domain Eukaryota; kingdom Viridiplantae; phylum Streptophyta; class Magnoliopsida; order Santalales; family Viscaceae; genus Viscum; species Viscum album. The sequence continues at coordinate 957,198,539 of OY728123.1, forward strand.
TGTGGAATACGTTTACTTTCCTGTGTGGACTGAGTTGTACTTGGCCTCGGAGGTTGGAGCGTATTTGAATTGATGACTTAGGTATATGTATGGGCATATACCTAAGCAGTGTCGGTTGTTACTTCGTGATTATACCTTTCTTCGTGGTTTATCCTTTGTGGATTTGAGAGACCTTGAGGGGTCTCGGGGTCCCTACTGAGTAGCTTATACTCACCCCTACACGGGCTTTGCCCGCACTACGTTGTGTTGGTTGCAGACGACGGACAACGTTGACCTTAGCTGAGGCTTGCAGAGCAGGACGGTACCTGGAGGTGGACCACTGGGCGGGACGTGCTCGGAGCGGACGGCGGGATCCGTGGAGCAGTGGAGCTCTCTGTACCCACCCTTCAGGTGGGATTTCCAGTGGACAGCTCGGTGTAGCGGCATTTACTTTTCAGTTGTTGTTTTCCCTTTCGAGTTGTACTTTACTTTCAGTTTTGGGTTTGTATTCTGGCCCATTTACTTTTCCGCACTTCCAGTTGTACTCTGCTTTTTCTTAGTGTTTACTTTTCTCTTGCTTACTCTGTGGTGTTTGTTTACTTTACAAAGGCAATGCCTTCCCTTTTTACCGGGATTTACGCCTTGGTGCTAGTCATCAGCCCCTGGCCTATGGAAGGCGGGCTTGGGGTAGTCACGGCACGGACCCCGAGGGCGGGTCGTGACAGACTATTTAATTTTTGTTTTCATTTTTTTATTTTTTAATATATTTTTTATCATATTATGAATTTTAAATTATTTAATAATTTTCAAAACTTCATTTGTCATAGTCTCCCCATTAAGTGTAACAAGTTCAATTAGTTCTGATTGCTCGGAAGTCTTTAGGAAATTGAGTCACTTTCATAAGTAGATAAAACCCCATATTTGAGTTCTTGGTATGGTTTCTAGACATATTAAGTGTATTTTATGCTTTCATGTAGTATACATTAGGTACTTGAGTTATATGAAATTTGTAGACAATGATAACATGAGTGTTAGAGGATCAAAGCATGTCCACTAATGCAACCACTAGATTTTTTTAGGGTTTGCTTCAAATTTATAATCAATAACATAAATTAGTTGTTTTTATCTAATATTTATATTTAAAACTATTTAAATCACTTTAAATCCCTATTTTTTGATTTAATTTTAAAAAATAATTAACCAAGTTATCGTTTGTCTATTTAGTCTGCAACCTCCTTATGAAAAAACCCATAGGTCAATAATAAACTACATTTTAAAGGGGAAAATATTGATTGGGGAAAAATAAAATCAAACTCCAACATAACTATCACATTAAAAATCCAATTCATAAAACTAAAGTGAAAAATATAAGAAATATATATTTCTAATATTTGTACAATCCAATCCAAACTAGCTAAACTTGAAAGTATAACAAGAAAATATCTACAAGTACCCATGTGACTAAACATCACCTTTAAATGATCCCTCTATAATGGAAACACATAAAATAGAATCCAAAATTCTACATAATTCCCTTACCTTTACCAATGCCTTTCAAAATAGTTTCTACAACATCCCAACAAAGAAATTATTGTGTGGGGAAAAAGCTCAATAGGATACCACTACAGAGTCTATAAAAAGTCTAATATTAATAATTTAGTAGTTATAACATTTAAATAAATATAGTTTTACAGGAATTTTAAAAAAAAATCAATTTTTAGAAAATCCCTTATTTTTTCCTAAAATCCATTCATATTATCAAAACAAGGAACATGAGATTTGTAATTGATAAGTAATGAGATCATAATATATACAATCCATTAGAAGTCCATAAGGAAAATATGTAATCAATTCACATGACCAATACATTGTGTGAAATAAAGTGAGAAAATATTCCTGACCAATCCATCATGTGAATGATTGTGAGAAAATAACCATGACCAATCCTTTATGTGAAAGAATGTGAGAAAATAACAATGACCAATCCATCAAGTAAAAATAAGTGATAAAACCACCATGAATAATATATCATGTAAAAATACAATCATAAATGAAAAAGAACACCATTTGGGCTCTACCTATTGGTATAAAAATTATAAATAAAAAACAAATCACCAATTTGGTCCTAGGATGGATCTAACTTGTATATCCTCTAGTTTAATTATGTAGACTAATGTCAAAGAAAACCTTAGGTGGCATTGCAAACACTATGAGTGAAATGTCTATTACTAACACACCAAAGGTTCCCAATGTGCCATGATTTTCCAAATCCAATTGAAACCCATGATCACTATTTATAAAAAAAATTAAAAAATCCAATCCTCATTGTTTTTTATACCAATTTTGAATCCAAAACCACCATTTCCGCATATAATCAAACAGTTGGGGTGAACAAATAGTTTTTAGTGAACAACATCATTAAAAATATGATTTTATTCAAAAACATATTGAAATCAAAATTCAATTAACTTCAATGAATAAAGAAATGGAATTTACTAGAAAAATAATCAATTCATATACATATTACATTGTATAGAAATAACTTCCTAAAGAATGATGGTAAATCCAACTACCTTCTAAAATAGAGACTGGGGAAGAGTAGATTAGTTCCTCATGATCCTAAATCCATAAGAAAAAAATAAATCCTTTATCAACACCCATAGATCTTACATACACATTCCTTTTAAGTTCTATTACACAATAGGATAATGGATCCAATGATATATAAGAATAAAATATAAAACCAGATCAAAACACATCATACCTTGAATTGATCCACCATGAATGAAGGAAGAATGACTATAATCCCAATAAAGAATCCTATATACCATTGGGTAGGGATTTTTTCAAGCCAATATGAGGTTATGGGTTAATTTTAGGTTAATCTAGGATCCTAATAATTTTTAATTAAAAATTCAGAGCATTCAATACCAATACGCGTGGATTTAAGGATATTCCACACTATCAGGAGTAATAGAGTTCCCTAATCATGGAACCTATATAGAGATTAATTTTTTGGTTCATAGTTTGGAAGCACAGTTATGTTAACTATATTCCAACCATGAAAACCCCTTTGTCCAATGGTGCATTATTTTCACATGGTGGCCACACATTTTGTACAAAGCATGAACCCCCTATAGTGGATCAACATAGGATTCATGATTTTCTAGGAAAAACTTCATTGTTTTAACTAGACATCCACCAACTATGAATATCCCCATGAGCCCCCTAAACATCTATGAACTACCAGAACACCCCCCAAAACAAGAACCAAATCAAAGTGTAGTAAATAATGTTAAATAATTACCTATAATAGAGTAACATAATGTTACAAGAACCCCACCATAAAGGTATTGTGTCCCTAGAAAGTGATCAGGATTCCAGATATGAAAAATTGGATGGCCACTGAATCATTAACAATGATACCAACTCTCATGTCTCTTGGAAATATCAACAACACTTCTATAGTACTTGGACCAAAGGAATCATTTTATCTCTTTGTACATTATCCCGGAGAACCATAACCTAAACAAGTTTCTCATTAACAATGGTATTTGCGTAAAGATTAAATTCCTCCAATTCAATAACCTAGAGAAAATATGGGTGATACCTCCACAGTTGGGAATCATGAAACATTTCATGAATCGATATAAAGTAAGATAGTATGTTCAAAAAATATACCACATTTACATGTCATTCCTCAATATAGAAGGGCTTAAAAACCTCAATTCAAACATACCCTTCTTACTCAACTGACAATGTCCGAAGTGAGGGGAACTATAAAAAACTAGATCACCAACCTAAAATTCAAGTATTCAATTAAAATAGTACACATGAGAATTATGAGAGATCTATTCCCTGATCAACCTATTCAAGATCAAATGCACCTTTTATGTTACCCCCTAAAGGACACTCGGGGAAAATAAGGACCACACCCACAAATTTAACCATCACAATGAAGATCTACATTTCTATCCATACATTGATTCAATGGGATACATTATCGTATATGGATAACTATTGTTATATTAAAATTTTACTATAGGTAAATTATTCTCCAAAGATCCACTAAAATCAAGATCGAAGTGCATATTATATTCTTCAGAACTTGGTTAACTCCATCATTCAATCCATCTATCTTTGGATGATAAGCCATCCTCAATATCATCTGGGAACCCATCACATATTGAAAACCATTCCAGATCCTTGATGTAAACCATAATTATCTTTAAAAAAACCATAGATGGAACCCCAAGAACTCTCACAATATCTCAGGCATATAATTATCTGAGATGATGTACCTTCATACTCTCATTAATATGATACAAATAATCCTTTATCATAAGATGATCAATGATTACAAAAATCGAAACCTTCCCATGAGGAGTATATTGGAAATAAATAAAAAATTACATGTAAATCACATCCCACTTCCGTAGAGGAAGGAGTAAATTTTATATAAAACTATCAACTATCTGGGGTTCTACGTTAATGTTTTGACAAGTGAGACACGCAGAAATAAAATATGAAATCGAAGACCTCATTCCAAGCCACCAATACTGATATTGCATGTCATGGTACATTTAGGCAGCCCGGGGTTATAAAGACCAATTGGACTAGTTTTCTCTATCCATCAACTCATGCCTTCAAGAAATCAGAACAACCAACCTGGGATGGGAGATCAATTCTCAACTGGGAGATCGAGACCACTCAACCATGGTCCCCCTAGAATTAAATATTTTACCTAAGTGTTTTCACTAAGTGTATATCATCTACTTGATCCTAACATGCTCACCAAAAGATAAATCAGTTTTTATTGAAGCCAATAACACCTATCCACTAACCTCTTCCACTCCCAAGACCATCTCAATAAACAAAACTCATCATAGACCACTCCTCAACTAATTCCATCATAGATTGTGTCGATAATTTTCTTCTCAACACATAAGAAAGAATAATCCATTTCCTTGGAGTGTATACTATTTCAACAATAACTTTAGCTCCCCAAAATACCCCTAAATGTTTTAATTATATTCAATCCTTAATCCCTTATAGGTCTAATCTATCATCAAGGATGTGAGATTGACGAAATCCTGATCAAGCCATCTATAGTAACCTGCCAAACCCAAAAAATATCTAGATCTCAAGAACATTTCTATTTAAATACTAGTATATAAAAACCTATTTCTCTTTAGGATCCACAGAGATACCCCTCATAGATATTTCATTTCGTATAAATTTCATTTTCCGGATCCAAAACTCACATTTGGAAAACTTATCATATAGATGATATCCATTTAATGATCAAATAATGATATAGAATTAGTTAGTATATTCCTTATCTAACATGGATTACACCAAAATATCATCCATGAACACAACAAAAAAATATTCCAAGAACCAATGAAAGATTCAATACATTAATGTCATAAATACTGCATGTGAATTTTTGAGATAAAATTGGATAACCAAAAACTCAAAATGCATATACTAGATCTTAAACACTATCTATGGTATTTCCTATTTTTGGAAAATCAACAAGTGGTGCCCCAATAAATATTCAATCATTGAAAACCAGAAATACTTTCTATGTTGGTAATAATGATCATCGATACTTGGAAAAACATATTTGTTCTTAATGATCCCACGATTTGACATTTGATAACCAATGAAATGTATGAGAATCATATCTATCTTCATAGAAAATATGATGGGTAGAGCCCATAGTGACATGATAGGGTGAATACATCTCTTAACATCTAGTTCCTCAAGATGGAATTTATGTTCCCCCAACACATATGGTTCTATTCTAAATGTTGGTGATGAAATAACCATCATAGTAGATAGAAGGTCCCTTGTAAACTCAACCTCTCTCCATGGTGGTAGCCCAGGAAAATAATAAAGAAAAACCTTGGGGTACACACACACTACTATAGGTAGATAAAAATCCAAATAAGGGTTAAAAAAATTGGGAAACATCTCTTTTAATTGGAATTAGATTACCCATATCATAAGGAACAACAAGCCCTACAATTCCTATTCTAGAGTCCCCCTCACCCTGAAAAAAAATTAACCCCCTCGAAAGATAAAAATTAAACGAGATGATGATTATAGTCTAGTTGATCCATAAAACTAATCTTACAATCCATGCCTTGTATCAGGGTAAAATGTTAATATAGTGAACAAAAAAGTCCCATATTACCTCATAGTATTCTATAGCAACCTTACATGTGGGACACTTCAAACCTTGTTCATACCTCTTTCCCAAAGACATGGAAGGATCCAAAAAGAGAGGAATAAAATCTTAATGTAATACAAAAAATTAAACTAGCATTGAGGATATAAAGAAATGAGTAACATGTGTGTCAAACTAATATATCACCATAAAATATGTAATAAACATTGTATCTCTAATATTAGTTGACCCTATTTATGAGTCCTCTAGAGCACACCCCATCACATAAAGCCATTCAGTCTTAGCCTCATTAAAACCCCCTTATCCTAAGGATTAGAGCAAATATCATTGGAAACATCGATATGATAATTATAACCCTTGGTGAGAGTGGATCTATCCTTACTACCCTAGAATATCCTTTAATAGAAAGCCTTATATGTCTTGATAATCGACCATGACGAAAAATATTAGGTTCCCTCATATGGTTATACATGGTATGACCATGACTTCCACCATAATATCATATAAAAATCTATTATCTGGAGAAATCACCTAAAACTGGTCATGAAGGAAATTGGAAACCCTTACGCTTCCTTTTCTGGATAGAAGACAATCTTCAGCTAAAAAATACCCCAACTGAAGCTCCACCCAAACTAGTCTATATAGAAATGTCATCCTAAAACAAAGCTCTATCCAATGTCCCGAAGGCCTTCATTTTTTATTGATTTTTTATAATCCACCTTTCAATGGGTGAGGTGGAACCCTTACAAGGCCCGTAGGCATAAGAATTACATGGACCATAGACTTTAGAGGAATTCATTAGCCTGTAGGCTTCAAACATTACATACAACCCATACTAACTACTTGGAAATGATCCTCCCCAGCATCTTTATCGTGAAATAAGCTCTCCACCTTCGCATGGTTGTTCGGCTAGGCATTCTCGTGCATGCATAGGATTGTCTTGATTGAAGGTGACATACCATCTCATTCTTGCAGTCCTTTTAGGTTTTTCTTTGGTGAAATCTCCTTGATCATCCTCCTTGTAGAGCTTGTTCCTCATAGGTCATCTGGTTTGCATATGTACTTAAGGTGGCCTAAAGGCCTTGAGGTGGCCCAAAGGCCTTACTAACCAGAAGGCCTGGGTGGCCCGAAGGGCTTAAAAGAATATGGTAATCAGTATCAACTGAATATTCGACCTTAATAACAACTCAAAACATTGAGCCTTCATGTACACATTGGTGATAAGCTCTAATGTAAGATGAAACAACTCAGTAGAGTGGGTGGAATACTCCAAAATAGTATTCCCCTTTCTCCATGATCATAAAATCATGGGTATTCACTATTTGTAATTCCATAGGTTGAGATACATAATTTAAGATTTTCTTGAAAGATGTCCATGTAAGAACCTTGTGAAACATAGCTTGCATAATAGTTTCCCTCCATCTCTTTCTCAGTCCCTTGAGGTTGTAGATGGAAAACCTCACCATAGATTCCTCGGGAGTCTTCAGAAATTTGAATATCCTCTCAGTAATATCAATCTACTCCTCAGATTCTCGAGGTCAATTATCACCATAGAATATGGGGGAATGTGTCTTAGAGAATTCAGATCCATGATCTACCACACATCCTAGGTTCCTAACACATACATAACCTAGAGTCTGAATTGTATGGATTATAGCTTTAACCATTTAAGGGTCCACTATAGCATTCTCTTGTGGGTCATGTATCATATATTCCTATCTTGGATTTTGAAGATCTCTTCTCGGGGGGGGGGTGTTTTTTGTTAAGCACAGATACTGACCACTCATCTTTAGATTATAACCCAAAATATTAGGTTCAACATCAATAATTCATGTTCATTCTTTAAACATAAATAATTTAATGAAATTATGAATGTCCAGGTTGAAAAAAATACTTTAATATTAATAAGGTATATTTAAATAAAAATCCTATTTAGTTTATTCAAATGACCAAAAAAAACTAGTCTCAGACATGTTATACATTTCTAACCACCCGTGGTAACTTGAGTTTAGACACATAAGTGAGATGGATATGCACCATCCCGCACTTAGTATCCAAACTTTTATGGTCCTAAATACTATCTACCTAATTCATAGAACAAAACTTAGTTATTTGCAATATAATTCTGGTCAAACCCAATATAATTAGAAAATCCAGAAGAGGTGGCTTATCATAGGGGTGATGTGGAACAGTATAACAAAAAATAAGTCCCACATTACAAAACATTAAATGTAACAAGATTAAAACTTAAAATAAATATACAAATGAAAGATTCCTAAATCCATTCCAATCTTGTTTAACTAAAAAGTATAAGATGACAAGACCAACAACACCCCATATGAAAAAATGTTACTTATAAATCATCAAAATATAAGGGGAATGACAAAAAGAGTAGTTGAAATTTTATATAATTCCCTTGACTTTACCCAAGTTTTAAAATATAACATCTAAAACATGAAAAATAAAAAATTAGATTGTGAGCAAGCAAGATAGTAAGATACCACCATAGAGACTTTACAATGTGTAATATAAATAATACATTAATAATATAATTAAAAAAATATAGTTTTACAACCATTTTCATAAACGAAAACCATTTTTATAAAATACATTCTTTTTTCATGAAATCTTTTTATATTCTCAAAATAAATAATATCGTGAGTATATGTGATAAATAATTAGAGAACAATCAGTAAAATTCATTAATATTCTATACGGTTAACATTTAATCAAATAACCCAGAAAAATTGATCATGTGAAAGAAAGCTATAAAATAAACATGAAAAATACATCATGTGATAGTAAAAGAGTAAATAACCATGACTAATCCAACATGTGAGAGAAATTTCAAAAATTACCATGTCTAATTCAACTTGTGAAATAAACTGAGAAAATAAAAAAGGCTAGAATATCATGTGAAAATAAAATCATCAATGGAAAATCACACCATTTAGGCTCTAACATATTAGAATACATACTATCTATAAAAAGAAAGACCCAATCCAATGTTATGGTCAATTAAAATGGCATAACCTCTAGTGTTATTATGCACACCAAATTAAAACATAACCTCAAGTGGAAATAAAAACACTATGAGTGACATGTCAATTACTCATACATACAAGGTTCCCAGTGTTCTCTTTTTTTCAAAATATATTATAAATCCATGATCAAAATTTATAAAAATATAAAATCCTAGATAATCTGATTCATGGTTTGAAAACCCATTTCTAAACCAAAACAACCATTCGATCATGTAATCAAAAAATATGGTGTAAACCCCATTTTTAAACAAAAATCCATTTTAAAACATGATTTAATTCCAAAACCCCATTGAAATAACAAATTAATTCAATTCAATGAACATCCCAACCAAATTAACAAGAAAAAGAATCAATTTTTATAATTATTTCTTATTATAGAAACACATACCGTAATAACAGAGTTATATCTAACTACCATAAAAATAGAGTTTTAGGAAGAGAAGATAACGTCCTATTGATCCTAGATACATAAGAAAACATAAATACTCTATCAACCCCTTATATATGGAATACTTAACCCCTTCAGGTTCAACAAGATGAGAGGATAAAGGATCCAATGAGGATCTATGAATGAAAGACAGGACCAGCAAAAAATGCATCAGACCTTTTCATAATTCACCATGAATGAAGGATAATAACTTAGAATCCAAAGGGAGAAGCCTATGGACCACTGTTTAGGGATTAGGTTGAACCAATATGATTATATGGGTTCATCAATGGTTAAAATGGGTTCTCAAAAAAATTAAATTACAACTAAAGAGCATTAAATACCCATGGGGCATTGTTTTCTGGAGAGGCCACATGGAGAGGAGTAACCGAGCTTTTTAACCATTCACCACAAGCCATTATTTTATTTGGTTTTCATGTTTAGGATGAATAGTTACATTTTCCATGAACCAACTTTGAAAACCCCTCCATCCAAGGTTGTTTGAATTGTATTGGGTGGCATCACGGTTGGGAAAAACTACACACCCCCTCTAGTGGCACATCACAGGACTCACAATTATTTTCGTATGGACCCCATGGTTTTACCGAATTGTGTACCAAATTTTCATAGCCAGATGGGCCACTAAAAAATATAAAATATCTAATAACAACTTCAAAACAAGAACTTACTCAGAGGAGACAAAATAAGGTTTATGAAGTACTTGTAATAATGAAACAAAACCTTATATAAATTGAATCCAATAAAATGGTTTCAATATTTTTAATAATATTTTACATATTTTTTAATGATTCCATTTTCATTTTTGGTCATAATGAATAATAGATTAGGTAAAAATGAAATAATATCTCAATGTCTAAAAGGGTTAACAAGGTGTTAAACAAAAGAGATAACTATTAAAATGGGATAAAAAAATTTCTAAATCATAATAGATTAATTTTGTACATCATATATAATCCCATATTTAAAATTTATCCATTTTAGAGCCACTTTTCAGTGAGGTTTATTATTTAATATTTTAATATTTTTAGTAATTACGAATGTGTCGCTCCCCTCATTTATAAAATGTACTTACTCTGCTCTCTTATACACAACACATGAGACGTTTATCTTAAAAACAATATACCAAATAATTATACCACCATTACAACACTATTTTTAGAGGTTATGGTCCTTTTAAAAGACCATATAAAGAAGTATTAAGTTGTAATCAAACTGAGATTCTTGGACGAACATGTATATGTTCTTATTGATAATTGAAATCTTTATTTTTCCTAAACCTCCTAAAAATTTTCTAAATCAATTAAAAATTATTAAATATGTGTTTTTAATATATTTATAGGATTTTATGTTAAGGTTAAATCCATTATATATATTGTTTTATCTAATTGAAAATTAAAACACCCCTCATGCCTATGTACATTCTACTGTCTCCATGAAGCGATGAATCTTATTTTTAATAACCATATCTGGTTGAATTGTTAAATATATGAATTTAAATGACTTGTATATTTTAATAGTGATTCTATAATATAAAATATTATCTAATATATTACCCTTTCTATTATTTTAAAATGATAAGGTCACATATGTATATGTGAGGACCAAAACCTCCATGAAGAGATGTGATTTGATTTTATTTCTTCTTTTAATGAATGGTAATAAGGATATATTTAATGAAGATATATCAAATCTATGATATAATAATTTTTTTAAAATTTTTAATAATTATTTAAATAATTTTTTTCATCCATAAAATGCAGAAACATCACTCGTGTGTATATATGGACTATCATCTTCATAAAGTTATGTATGCAATTTTTCATCAATATGGTGTATGTATGGTTATAAATGTTTAAACCCGACTTAATATGATTTTAGTTACATCATTATGAATCTATAAATAATGAAATAATGACCAACCTCCAAGCGTTGGATCCATCGAATAACAAAATGCATGAAAAACAAACATGTTTTCATTAGAATGTTCACTTTAATAAAGAAATATTAATAAAAGTTTAATTGAAAATTATAAGGGAATGAAATATAGTAAAATCATGTTCATATAGTTTTGTAAACTATATTAAATCAATATTTGTTTACTATATAGTATTTTTTAATGCGTAAACATCCAGACTAGACCTAAGGTAAGGGTTTCTCATCGGACATATTTTTTAGACATATGTCATATTCACCACTTCATAATTTTAGGTTGTGTATATAAAATCCAAAAGTGAATTTTTTTATTTTTTTCAATAAAAATTAATTTTATTTAATGATCCATCTGTTTTTTCTCTTTCATTCCATTTTGTTTTCGATATTACCAAAACAATAGGGGTTCTTCATCTCAATATAATTTAATTGTTAAATGTTTATTAATATGTACCTATTTGTGAGGATAATTTTTATATACAACCCATTTTATATTTTATATCATTAATATCTTCATATTCATGCTATTTAATGTTAAATTTTATGTTCATTATTTGAGGGGATTAATTATTCAAATGTAACCAAAGATGAAATGGTTTGTTCTATAATATCATTGACTTTTAGGATTATTTATGCTAATTTTTTTAAGGTAAATTATATGATAATTTTTATCTAAGACCCATAAATATTTTTCTTATAGTTATTTAGGTGTTTATTCATTTTTTCTTAACATTTCCCTTCCTTTGGTAATTAAAATGTTTGAGAAAATGTTTTGATGAAAATATATCATTATTGTTTTTTTCAAAAATATTTTTTCCCAACCTATTATATTTAAAATATTTTCAATAATGTTCTTTACAGTAATAAAATTACTATTTAATGTCATTTGAACCATATTTTGTTTTTCTTAAATAGTATAAAAATTAATTTTTTCCCAACCTATAAATTTTTAGTTTTCAAATATATCAATGAAAAAAATATATTTTGCCTGTTTTTTGAATTAAATATTTATATTATATTTTAAATGTATATTTCATATATATCAACATCCTTTGATGTTTTTTATACCCCAATAAGAATATTTTCTATAGATACCATCATTGTTCTTTCTCCAAATGTTTTATGATGATTGGGTATTAAAAATGTTTTTATGAAATATTTTTATTTCCCATGATTCAAGTAATATATGATGAAAATTTTAACTTTTTTATGATATATTGACTTCAATTCTCAAGATACATTATAATTGTATTATGTGTAATTTTTATGAAATATTTTTATTTTCCTTGGGTGATGCAATATTGGAGTTATGAATATCCTTATGATCAGTTGGGACACATATGTTTGGTTTTAATTATGTGACTTGTGGGCCTAGAATTATATATCCCTCCATAACATTGGGTAAAGACTGATATATAATGAGATAATATTTACTATAATGGGAAGTAAACCTAGTTCAATATGGGAATTTTTTAACTATGATTGTCTTTGTAATGAGACATGAATAAGGAAATGATGGAATAAAGAGTGAAACTAATCCACTAAGGGACTATGTTAACCTTGATAGTCACTATAGTGATCCTTGACTAAGTAAATGATTTAAATTCATATGTATATGAAAAAGAACTTCTGTATTATGCCCATGATTTGTTCTAATGGTTTAATATTGATTATTTATGATTATTCACTATGAATAATTTTTTGTTTTGTTATGGAAAATCCTTATTCAACCACTCATTAATAATGATAGTTGACTAATTCGGTTTTACAAATATATGGTTTGATCATTTAATTATACTCATTTCATTATATTATTATCACTTATGATCATTGACTGTTATCTCATTTGTCTACACTTTTTGGTAATCTAAGATAACAATTTCTTATATCTCTTATAACTTAGGTTATAAATAATGATTTTAAATATGGCATATCTAAGAGGGGTACAATGTTAGAAGAAAATTATAGGATATATTGATGATATTTGATGAAATAATCTAATTATGTATCTACCCTACAATTATATTAGACATTTATGATACTTGGGAGGGTATTATTATAGGATGTATTTAATATTAATCTATAGTGATATAATATTTATGTTTATAATGATTGGTTCACCTTAAAGATCTTTTCATGTTGTTATCCATCATTATTTTTTTTTGTATTATTTAGGAAAGGATAATTATTATTTATAATCTAGGGAATACCTACAGAATTTATTTATTCTAAATTATATAATAAAATTACCCTATATTATCCCCCTCAATAAAGAAGGGTCATTTTACCGTACAACAAAGGATAGTAATATTTATTTTGAGGATTTATACTTAGGATGACTTGTAATTATCCTATAGTTACTATTAGGATTTGATTATGAGAATTCAAAATGATACTAATAATATTTAATATGACTTTATCTGGAACAATTTAGATTAGTTGACCCTCGTTGGATATTCTTCTAGATGAATGTATTTTTAATACTAAGGTCAAAGATTCCTCGATGGAATTATGAGAAAATAGTGTCCAATAAGAAGTTTTGAAGACCATGATTAGTATGATCCCTCATTGATGAACCCACTATAGTCATATTGATGTAAAAATATTCCTTATAATTTTCTTTTAGCTCAGCATTTTTGACATGTATCCTTCTCAAGAATAATACTAAAGTATTTTAATATACATATTTTCGATTTCATACCCATTCTAGTTTATCAATGTGGATTTATCTTTAATGAAATCATCCACTATATATTAGAAGGACATATTTATAATTTAGTAAATATTATATTTTTCAGATATTACTATACCATTATATTCACCACCGATAATTTTAAATATGGGTGGGCAGAAATGTACATATATTCCTTGAAACTAATGTAAGAAATGGTGTGATTTTTTCAGGTCATTAATTATATGTTTATATCAATTTTAGTGAATATTAAACTTCCCTAGGTTTAGTTAGAGACCCTAATCCACTGTCTTCTATTGATGAAATGTGGAATTTGGATTATATAATGAAGGCACAAAAAACATCCTATTAGTGTAGTATAACATAAAAATGAATGTCCAAACAAAACAATTTATAGGTGAAGGATTTCAAATTAGGTCAACAGTTTTTATTTCTGACATTTCCTTGTCATGGTTAATTTTTTTTGTTATATACGACATACCAGTTAAAACAGAGAGAATAAGAGGTTTAATCATGTTATAAAAGGAGCTTATTGTCTAGTTTGGGACTCTATTAGAGATTTAAGTCAGGTTCATGAAATTATTACTATTAATAATATCTGTTACCATTTATTGAAAAAAAATGATTCAAAAAAATTTATTTAAAAGTACAATACATAATAAAATTTTGTTATCTCACATTTTATATGAATTAGAGATTATTTTTGTTGCAATCAAATGCCCAAATACACACCAATAGAGGATGAATTAGGGTTCAATTGTTTTCCCTTCTCAAATTGTTTGAGAGAAAACTTTTCAAAAATAAATATCATGAACAAAAAATATATATTACTAATAATTAAATGAAAATGTTATTATCATTGTATTTCGTTCACCACTAAGTATTGATTCATAAAGCATAGGTTGATGACATCTTGATGTATAAGTGGATATAAATACTCATTGAAAATTATTACAAGGTTTAGGAAATATGTTCTATAAATCATATGTTCAATCTCTCTTTATCCCTATCAAATCAATAATTATAGGAGTCGTATAAATATTTTATGAATTAATGATCACATACAATAATTATTTATAAATAGTAAATAGGAAACTAGTGTCGGTGTTTTTATTACACTTTATTTCTTCTCATAAACTCCAGGTCATTAATGAAATTCATCATTATAGAAATATTTCGCATTTCTACTAGATATATAGGTAATTTAAATCTATTTCTATATTACTTGATTCCTAACCTTTCAAGGATTCAATCATTTAAAATTTATTGCCTGAATTTACCAGAGGTCACCCCATAATGAGGTTTTCAAATTACCCATTAAACATTAATTATTATTTCCAAATTTAAGCCTCATCCCCAAAAATGTGATATATCTTTTTTATTCTTGAAACATCAAGTATTTATCATTTTCATGTAATAGGCATATTCATTTTTGATTAACATATTAAAAAACTCAAAGTTGTGTCATGATGGACTATAGTGTGGCATAATCATCAGTTAACAACCAGATCCATAAAATCGTTATAGATATGTTATTTTAATAAAAAGGAATAATTAACTAGTATTATTGGACCAAAAAAATTAATGAAAATCATAATTAAATTACATTAAAATATTTTTTTTCAAAGATGGTTGTAATTTTCACTTCTAGAATACAAGTGAGAAAAGGTTGAATGGAAATTTGGTACTAAAAAGGTCCAAATTAAACTTAATATAATAATCGCATTATTTAGGTTTATATATACCACCCATTTTTACCCTTTATAAGTATGTAATTTGGGAAAATGTAACTAACAAATATCATGAAGAAATTATAGCCAGTTTGGAGTGAAAATCCATGTGATATTTCATTATCAATTCATCAAGACTTATATGGAATGGGTTTAATAATAATTAAATCATAAGACTATCCATCCAAAGTGAATTATATATATAATAAAAAATGTCATAGACATATGTTCCACATCATATAAAAAAATGGTGCCTATATAATCCTAAATGAAACAATTGATGGAGATTTCATAGGTATGAAAAACAACTACACAATCAGATTATCATAGAAAACGTAAGGTCATGCCATCAATATATTATTTTATCTCGGTTGGAATCAGTGTTATCTAATGGATGTATTTCAGAAAAATTTATTTTTATGCTACTAGGAACACTTTGGAAGTAAAAACTTGTTAAATTATAGATATAATGTTTCATCAAACCCGTTTGGATAATTGAGGAAACCTAAATATATTTAAGAAATTAAATTTCCCCTTGATAAAAAGAGGTTAGTTTGTAGTCCAAGTTGTATCCATTTTTTACAATTAAATTATTGAAAATAATAGTGGTTATGGTTTCTGGTAATATATTTTTCTTATTCTCGCTATGTGTAGACGGAGTTGGAATGGAATCAATTGAATAAATAATGAGATCACTATAGCCATTATATATTGATATATTGAAATTGAATTAATCTTAAGTGTACTTCCACAACATCATCAAAAAATTAAAATCAACACAATATTGTTACAGCTCTTCAAACACCTTATAATAAAGAAATAATGATGAGGAAAGTTATTGGAATGGTTTTTGAATTTAGTTAGAAATAGGATGCTAGATTCACCATATCTTCTATAGTAGATGAATTTGGAATTGTGCAATGAACATTTTTTGGAATATATAAATACAATAAGGACGTGATACACCATGATTACATTTGACCCTATATATCTCTTTTTTGTTCAAAGAAACAGTGGTGTTTGGTGTCCAAACCTTCCATATCCATCTAAAAAACATAATTCTAGATTATATAGATGATATCAGGTGGATTAATTCAAGTAAACTCCCAAAAATGTTGGGTTATGTTAGCGATTTATAGCTGCATCTTATCATATGGAATCACTGTTAGACCCTTTAGTAGTATATCAAACCGATTCATGGTCAAGAAGTTTAGCTAATATTTCTTATATAGTATTAATATCATGGAATTTATTAGTTCATAATAAAAAAATGAAGGCTATCTGTATAGATTATGAGTTGTATAAGGGAACCCTTTTTTGAACTTATATATAAAACTATTTCTTATAAAATCAAATGCTTTATCATTAGATATAAGTATGATCCATAAAAAAATTATAATTAAAACATCATTATATATTCTATGGTCTTAAAACACAATCCCAATAATGTCAATTGGACTAATGTTATCTTATAGTTAAATAGAGATCAACTTCCTTTCATTAACACAACCAGTCCTTATGGAATTCCTTATCACAATATAGATTTTTTTAATGTGTTTGGATGGAAATATATACATTTAGAAAAAATATATAATCATGTATGTAACCACATAGTTAACCAAATAGATCATCACCACCAAATACAATATCTTTCCTTTCTAACTAGTCATTTGGGATATAATTTTAGAACATATGTTCTCAAAATATCTTCTTTTCACTTTCTCCAAAATTGTGGGATACCTAAGTAACTAAATGGAAGGGAACTAGTTTAAACTCTACTATTTTTCGTATCTATTTTCCCATGAAAACTATGAATCCATTCCCTTTAAACAATAAATAATTTATACCTACTAATAAATTGACCAAAAACCTCCACATAATGAAATATTGGATTTGATGGATTCCAATGTTTTTATGGATATATCTATATAGATAATATTTCTATCAGCATAGAAAATGTGTGATAGAATATTCATGTTCCTTCAATACTTCAACTATATCTATCATACAATACGGGAAAATTAAATTAGACATTAACTTATATAGTCTTCATCAATTGTAAAGAAGATACCTATAAGGGGTTCACCATGTTTAGAACGTATATAGAACCTAATGAATCCTTTATAGATCTATGAATGAGATAAAATATTCTAAAACTCTCGAGGATATCACTAATTACATTTATATATGAATTTGAGAAACCATAATTATGAGAAAAGTTAGTCTAAATCTCAATCATATTGTTTCAATGACCTTAGAGATGAAAATATTTAAGGAAAAGTATTTATCGTTAACACTTTTATTTTGTAAATTTATTCATTCTAAGAGAGTAAACCATAAATTTTGAATGTTCCTAAGAGGGATTAAAATAAAATAGTTATTTTATATTACATCCCGAATAATATATTAAAATTTCAGTGATAGAAGTTTACTAATAATCTTAGGAAATGTGTTCCCATTGGAAAAAATTCTAAATTCCCTTATAACAATGACATACTATTTTATAGGGAGAAATGAAATTAAGTTGACATTAAACCTATGGGGAACTGGTTCTTGGAATAATAATTCCCCCACTACAATTTTATGTCTATTATATATGATACCATACAATAACATAAATAATGTATTTGTAAACCCATTCAGACCTTCATCCCTATCTATATTAAAGGATAATAATTCATATTTTATTTCATTATCAAGATGTTCAATGGTTAATACCTTATTTTTCTACTGATCAATGTAGTTTTGGTGGTTTTTAGTAAAATATGGGTTATCAATAACTACATTCTCATAATAAAATCATTGAATGTACTGAAAAACAGATTCAAAGATATCCATTTCAGAGGGGAGGAGGCAATAATTAATTCATACACCACTCATTCCAATTCAATATATTTTATTATTAAGAAACAATTGAATAAATTATTACTCCTATAACCATCTTTGATCCACTTCACATCATATTGATTCAAAATAAACTTTTACTTGAGAGAAATCATGTCATATTGTTTGGAATATAATTGGGTTACTTTATGAGAAGGAATCTCATTCATATTATTTTGTAAGTAGTAGTTATCAAGATCATTTTTAATAGCATTAATATATTCATCCAACATAGAGAAATATGATCTTATTCAATACTTTATCAAGGACTTTTCTATTTAAATCATTCCAATAATGACATGGAATAACACTCTATGATTTAGAAATATATATTTTCCCTAAATTATTACAATGCTTGATACCTTTCTCAACAAGAAATACTAAACTAAAATGATCGATGAGATTCTAGAAAAATACAATTAATAAAATTATGACATTAATAAATCCTATAGTAAATAAAAAAGATATTAATAATCTAAAATTACATGAATTTAATGTATAAAAGATTAATATGATATTATGTTAAAATATATTTTTCTTTTTAAAATAATGGTTTGTGTTTTATATTTTATCCTGATAAACTAAATTGAAGACATTTTAAATATTATGAACTAATATAATAACATAATTATAAATTGATATTGATATTAAATGATATTAATATCACATAAATAAAATCATTTTTTCAATACCAAAAGTTTTTCTTTTTATATTTTATTTCCATATAAAAAACTATAAATTTTAGAAAATAAATTTTATTAAATCATTTTCATTTTTTGAAATATTCATGTCGGAATTAGTTTAGGATAATTTTCTTTTCAATTTTTCAAAATATAATTGTTTTTAGTGAATTATGGAAAATATAGTTTTCATTTTTATTATATAATTTATGACGTTATTAAAAATTATGTATGAATTCAACACAAAACATTCTTTATAAAAAATAATTTTATGGAGAAAATTTTTCATTTTAAACTACAATGTTGAATTTTTTAACCTCGTGTTTAATATTTTGGAAATATAATTGATATTTTAATCTATTAAAAACAATTATTGGTCAGTTTTTTAACTAAAAATCACAAGTGTAGTGTTTTTATTCATTAAAAATATATAGAAATAATATTTGGTTAATAATAAATCAATTTATATAAATCAATAACGCTGATAATTTTATTTTTATCATGCAATGATTTATATGCTTATTATTGTTCCTTGTTTATATGTCATATATCTATGATTATTCTCCATAGATCATGTTCGTTAAATCAAATTATTGTGTCAGGACACATGTTTTTTCATTTTATTTTGTATATCTTTCTATTACGACTTATATAAAAATATTGTTCTTTATGTTATTTTATAATAAGATATTTCTTAAATGATCTTTTTTCACAATTATCAGATAACCCTTGATGACATATTGATTTTTTTTCCATTACTAGGCATTTGAGCTCACACCTTTCATATGATATAATTCCACTGGTTATAAAGATGAATGAAAATTATAAAAAGTTTATAAGGATAACTATTGTGGAACAATAATAGTGAACTTTTCATGAGTATTGTGAAATAATTTTCATAAGTGGTTGATCCTCATAGATACAAAATAATATATTCTATAGATAATATAATTTTTATATTTAATCATTTTATTAAAAAAATAATGTAAAATAATGTTTCTTTTCTTGGGTCATAACAATTTGTATCAATGTCATTGTTTAAAGAGTGTGGATTATATCACAAAATATAGTAGTATTGTTCTTGGTCACCTAACTAGGAGGGGATATACAATATAATTATCATTACATCCATCATAATAAACATCCATACAATCATGAATGGTGAACCATGTAGTTTTAAATTTAAAATGATGTCGATAAGACCACTATGTAATCATCCAAACATCATCAATAAGTGTATTATAATCATAATTAAATCATAAAATAATGAATCTATATAATTGAATAGGTTTGATACTATCATCAACATGAAATAAGAATATATTAAATTTGTTGGCCTACTTTCCATTAAACATGTATCTTCCCCATGTTCAATATAAACATACTGTAGAGAAAATAAGAAGTTACAATGATCAATACATGTATAAAACTCATCAGATACAATCCCTGAGAAGTTGGTACGTATACTCAATTCAATACTTATGATAGTATTGTAATCCCTAATGAGTATCCATTTTCGATTCAACAAGTTATACATCATATTTAATTCCCTCAAAAGGAACCTTATTTTTTCTATTTAAATTTTATGCATATATAACTGAGATAACTATATAATTTCCACTCAAAAGAACTAATATGAAAATGTGATTAAATATATTTTATAATGGAATAGTCTATAAAATAATATTCCCAACAAAAAAATAATTCCATGTTCACTATTAGTGAGATTATGGGATATAATGAAGTAACCATGGGAGGACCAATTAAAATCCTTATAATTTTCAAACATCATCATCTCTTTATAAATACATTCCAAAATTGGCCTATTGTTGAATCGAAAATATTTAACGGATTTGGTTGTTGGATTATTCCCATGCCCATGACAATTACATGACATTTTATTCATTTCTTGTTTGATGATATACTACCCTTAGTTATAGGTACATTCTTATGTTCCACTTCACTGGGTTGTTTCATACCTTTTATTTTTCTCTTTTATCCATTTTTATAACCTTATCATCCTCTAATATACTATTAATCATCATTAGGAGTTGATATTTACCAACAAAATCATGGTTTCCATTCCAATATGGGTTTGTTTTCTCTAGGTTATATTCCTATAATTTTCTACTGGGGGTATTTATTGGTTCCTAGATGTATCAAAACCTGAGGGTGTTGTATTATAAAGTTTATTTTTAATGATACATATTTAGAGACTTGTTTGAAAGGTTTATCCAGATTTCCTTGAAGGGGATAATTCTTAGGTCCTCTTTGACGAATCATATATAGTGTGATCAATATTTCAGTATTGAGTTAAATTTCTCCGGTGTCCTTCATAAAATATTTATCATCCCCATCAAGATATGCCACTTTTTATATAACCTCATTTTCATTTCCCATATAATCAACATCATATCTTAGTATAGTGGCCTCAATATCTATGTGATCTATATAGTTGTCCATCACATTTCCACCAAGTTCATACTTAGTGGTCTCATGCTATTTTTCCATCATAATGGGGTATTCATGTTATGTACTGATCACATTCCGTATTCAAGTCATTTTATATTAATAATCTATATCAATTTTTTCTATCATAGTCTACACACCTATAACATATATGTCAACTAGTGTGATATCCAGTACATGATGTCTAGGATAAACCTATGAAACATCACATACATTCTCATAGGTTGAATAATCTTGGATTTTCACCATGAAATTGGATAATATACTACAACAAGTAGAGTCATAATTTCCCCTAAGCCTTCATGATACAAAATTATTGGAAATAATATTTTCAATAAGGGAGTGGAAAATAAAATTTCATTCCTTATAATTTTTTTGAATTTCATTCCTTTAATATTTTGGAGGAGATATTTTCCCACATTATTGTGATAAAAACATCCTTAAAAAGTGTAGTCACAAGATCCACTTCTAAAAATATTTCTGAATAATGAGAAAAATTCTGGTATCCATTATCCATGTCGATTATAATATGAATTCCAAAAAGGGAGGAAATATCCCCTATAATACATGGGTTAAAATTCATCCATTTTATCATCATGTTATGGATGAATACTTGGGAATGAGTATTCTGGGAATTAAAAAGAATGAATGTTTTAGTTTTAATCAAGGGTTTTGATGATTCCATATTTCAATGAAATGGATCTAAAGATCTATTAATTTATTTTTCATTCATTTGATGGGAAAACATCATTGTAGTAACCCCTTCAATTGAGGTCATATTACATTCATTAAAACCCCTGACCACTAAAAAGTTTATCAATAGTTTATTAAAACTCCATGGATATCCTCTTTACGAATGAAAACTCTCACAATGATACAATTATTTTAAAGAGTAAACCATTTATCCACTACTTCTTAGTTAGCTAATATATCAGCCACATGCATCATCTTGATAACCCCCATGGTGAGAGTTGGATAAAGAGAGATCCATAGAAGATTTAGAAACATGATCAAAGTGTTTTCAAGAATATTACCCAAAAATAACGATTGTCTGATGATTAAAATTGGTATAGATTGTATCCATATATGTCTTAATGATCTATGTATTGGTCTATAATAATTCCCTTCAAATCGATCGATCCATGCTCACAAGAATAATCTCTTTCAACCCCATTTTTTTATATGAATACAAATATCATTTTCAAGTATGGTATATCAAGATATTATCACATCATAATTTTTTTGATATTTATTTTATTATATAATGATAATATCCTTCATAGTGAAAATCATGTCCTCCATAAAATAAAGATATTGTGTCTTTTCAAGCTAAAAACTTCTAATAATTTAACCATGAGATAATTATATGACGTTTTAGTAATAAAACACTATCACTATGAACCATTCCCATAGCATATAATTTTCGTATTCCATATCAAAAACTACTATGCAATTATTATTTTTATGGTGTGTCATCACATCATTTATTCTCACACATCCTTGAGTTAGTCTTACCCAAAACCCAATATCATGTGTCATCCAACATAATGATGTAATAAATAGAAATCATCAAATTTATTTATAGATACCATTATAGTTTTAGTACATCTGTCATGGTGTATTATTCCAATCCACACTCCAGGTTACACTTGTATAACAACCTTCACTTGATGATAAATACATGTTGAAATTTCATATTCCATTCTTTCACCAGACTTATAACAACTATTTCTAAATAACCTTATGAATGATCCAAATTTATATTTTCTAAAAAATTAACTTAGAAAAGTGGATTCTATATATGATTTATGAAAAACACAATATTAACACCAATCTTAAAACCTTGTTTATATAATTCTACCTTCTGGAAAAAATAAAACTAATAAAAAACATGGTTTCAATATTATACCCCATTGTGTTTATTAGAATAGAAGGTGTCCCATCCATGTCCTTCTTTTCAGGCATTTTTCTTTTCTATTTTTTCCATATCCTTCCTCCTAGGTTACCCCTAGGATTGATTTGAAATTTTAAAGAAAATGAGGGTTTTTTAGTGGCCAGAATAGGCTGCACAATTTTATTAACCGTGTGGAAAAAATATGTACCAGTATCAAGGTTATAATTTTTTAAGTTATTCTAATTTTTACCTTAAATAAATAAATTTAATGAACCCCTTTATTCCCCCATTCGACCCTAGAAACCATGGAAGGGAACCATGATCCCTAAAACTCTTTTGGAACTCATTTTTGAAGAGGCATTTGGTGGATGAACATCAAGATTATTCATGTAAGTTATTCTTCCTTTATATTTCTAATATCTCCTTAGGGTTTCTTACATCCATGAAGTTAAAAATTTCTAGTAACAAGGGTTTTGTACCTAGGGTTTGATTTTTTGTTTCTCTGATGAATCTTGTAGATTAGGGTTCTTTTTAATCTCCTTGTGTTGCAATTTAAGTTTCACACAAATATTTGGGGTTTTTGACATCTAAGGTAGGCGATTCCTTGTGTAAACAGTCTTTGATGAGTTATTTTTCATTCTTGACATTCCTAGAATGTTTCTTACAAATTGTGTTTTGTCTGAAATTTATTTTTGATATAATTGGTTAAGTGTTTTATTTTTAAGTTGTATTTGTTCTTCAAAATTTGTTATTTTCATGTGTAACTCATGTGGTGTCATTTGAGGGAATTTATTAATATGTGAAAGAGATTTATTAAATATTTCTAGGGTATATAATTCTATTTTGATGTGGTATTGGGGTGCCTTTGGCCTTTAAAGTGGGGTTTGAAATATATTTTGTGTCTTTTGTTTACTTCTTGAAATTGTTTTATGAAAATTTTAAATTGTTTATGGAGTTACAAAGAGGGGGTAAAACATGTTGGATACTATTTAGTGTGTGTATGATTTAGAAATGGTATTTTTATATAAAAATTATATTTAATAACATGTGGAACATTAAAGTGAACTGTGTTGCATTTGTTGTCAATGAGGCATGAAGTTGTCTTGGAATGAATGGAAGTGAGGTAATGTCAAGATGTGAATGACAAAGGTTGTGATGGTGTTGGTAATGAAGGAGAATGGCCATGGTACTAAGATGCATGTCACTTAGGAGATTCACTAAGTGGTATTGGACATTGTGGTTGAAACATTCTCCATGTAAATCAGACGATTGTTGAGCTGTTCTTAAAGTTCCAAGAACTTGTATCAACTGGATACAATGTTACAACAATGTTAGAAGACCATGCATTGTCACTACAATGCATGAGGAGTTGAAGAAGAAAGATGATCCATTCACTACTTCTAAGTGGATGAAGTGAGCTAAAGAAGTCCATGCACTATCACTTAGTGCATGTGAACATGAAGATGATCCCAATTTGATCTCTGATTAGATCAACAAAGAGAATTGAAGAAGTTATGTGATTCAGGAGTTCGGTTGATGAAGATCCTTGAGAATTCTCTCCTAAGTAGAGAATGAGATGATGAAGAAGAATCATAAATTGAGGAGTTGTTTCTAATCAAGTAGATTAATGTCTGAATTCTCAAGAAGAAGAAGAGAGGAGAAGAAATGAAGAAGGGAGAGGTGGCTTGGAATTTGGCATTTTACATATGGGATACTTTGTTTTTTAACAAAGTGTTCATTCTGTCCTTTGCCAAAAAATTGGCCAGCCAAGGCACCTTGAGGGTTCAACCCCAAGGCATGGGCACTAGGGCACCACGCCCGGGGGAACCCGTGGGGCGAGCCAGGGTGGCAGGGCGCACACCCAAGACACCACATGGGCGCCTGGGGCACGCCCGGAGGAGCGCGGCAGGGGCGTAGGAGCGCGCCCCCAAGAGTGTCACAGCGTGCATAGTGGGTGCCAGTGGCGCGCCCGCAGGGAGCATAGTGGGCGCAAGAGCGCGCCCGCAGAGAGAACCCGGTGCGGGGCAGCACCGGGAGGGGAGAAGTGCAACTGAGCGTTGAGCGGGGAGAGGATCTTTGATAAAGCGCGGAAATATCGCGCCCCGTTTCGATGTGGGACGCGGAATTTTCACCCGGGAGCATATCTGAGCCGTCCGTCTCATCGCGCGCTGGATTGCAGCCGCTCATCTAATCCGCCGTGCCCCCGATCTGATCCAGCCGTCTGATGTCTTTCGATCACCTGATCTGATGGCTGCCGCACCATCCTCTACCTCGAGCTCGGCCGAAGGCCACCCGCGAGCAGCCGCTGAACCAGAGCCCACCGAGCACCTGTTTTCGAGCTCCCGGCCATCATTGTTCGATCCGAAGACTCTATTGAGATCGTCTAAGCATAACGAACACATCCATGCAAGAAAGAAGCACACATGCAGAGCAGTGAGGAATTTCGGTCGAGGCCGAGGCAAGCAAAGCTGTCGAAGGCCATTTGGGTTGTTGATTTGCATGGATAGGCCTAGACAGAGGCATGCACACGTTCGGCCGAACATGAACGTGAGGGAAGAGAAAATAAAAGATCCCGCGTGAAACAGAGGACAAAAATCAAGATTTGGAAATATCTTTGAAGATCCGAAGATTTCGGGGATTCGAGATTTATCCCACGCGGAAGGCAGAGGCTCTCCTCGCCTATAAAAAGAGAGGCCGAGACCTCTGGATGCTTGCTGATCTTTTGAAGAAAAACGTTAAGTCCCGTGAGAAGCACTCTGTGCCTCGCGAAGTTGAAGCCCTGCGCCTTCCCTGTGCGGCAGTGAAGCCCGGAGTCATCAGAGGCTCCGTGAGGTTCCTTTTGCGCACTCCCTGCGCGAAAGAAGAGAAGAGGAGGTCCTTGCGCGCCTCCCTTGTGTGATAGGAAGGTGCCGAACCTTGTAAATCCTTGTGTCCAGTGCCTTTACATTTACTGCATCATTCGTGGAAAGGTGAGAGATACAAGAAGAGTGGATCGAGGCTTTAACCAGCCATAGAGGTTTAATTGATAAAGAATCAATTAGTAAAAAGTTTTAAGGGATCACTGATTCACCCCCTCCCCCTCTCAGTGATTCACACTGATCTGGGCACTTGAATTGGTATCAAAGGGGAGGTTACCTCTAAAAGATCCAAGGGAGTCTTTATGAAGTGCAGATTTGAGGAAACAAGCGACCAGCCTCAAATGGAGATATCTGCCAATACTCAGAAAAATAGAAAGAAGAAACAGGCCAAGAAGATGAAGAAAGCCTGTCCTAGCTGTGATGAAGTTGAAACAATGAATGATCTTCAGAGTGCACTCAAATGTCATCAGAAGACAGTTCCCATGGAAGTGGCAAAGTGTATAGCTACAGGCATCCATGATCTTCATGAAGAAAAATCACAGTTAGAAGAAGAAGCCAATGCTATGGAAGATCAGCTGGCTAAAAGGTTTGGCATAACCAACACTCTCAGAAAGCTGGTAAATGCCAAAGATGAAACAGTATCTCTTTGCAATGAAAGATATGAAGACACTGCTGAAGAATTGCAAAGAAGCCTTTCTGAGAAAGAATTCTTTAAAGTAATAATCAAAGGTGTTTACCATGCACTAGAGAAGAGGCATAGAGTATCAATGGTTGTTAAAGATGCTCAACTTGAAGACAAAGTAAAATTGGTGAAGGAGCTGGACAATTCATTGCAAGAATTGAAGAAGGTGCATGAAGACCAGATGAAACAACTGGTGGAGAATTGCGAAGGAAAGCTAAGAACTGTTGAGGATGAGAAGAACTCCCTTAACATGAAATGCTTATAACTAGAGGTGATATTGAAAAATCTGCAATCACCCAAAGCTGAATCCTCCCAGACAGCTGAAAGAAGAAATGTTGCTACTCAAGTGAGCTTTGAGAAGGATGATTCTAAAAGAAGGGCATCCTCTAGTGAAAGTGCAACATCTTCTAAGAAGAAGGTTCCATCCATCTGGATGAGGAAGGTGAAGAAGCAGGGCTCTCCTGAAACAACACAACTTGTCAAGAAAAGTACCCAGCAATCAGAAGTACACAAGAGGTCAAGATTTGTGGGTCAATGTTGGTGTTGTAACAAGTATGGGCATTGTGCAAATGACTGTTGGTACAATCCACTGAATGCCAAAGCATAGAGGAATCCCATGCCTAGGGGGAGCAGGCCAGAAGAAAAGAAGCAGCATCCACAGGTCTAGAGACATCTGTTTACTGCTAACAGATTTGGATTGCTTGACAACATCTGGGATGTTTGAAAAAGTGGTCAAAATGATACATATCAATCTCCGAATGTATCCGAAGCTGGAATGAAGAGAAGATCACTGAACCTGGCTAAGAGAGATTCCTTGGGAAGCAAGCAGAAGAAAGTGGAAGATGCTCCCAAGAAGAGTTTGAAGAATGAAGAGAAGTCCTTGGAATTGAAATCCAAGAAGGGTGATGCATCCACTAGGACCACCAAGAAAACATGCTTCTACTGTGGAAAGAAAGGACACATCATGGACCTTTGTAAAGAAGCCATGAAACTAAATAGAAGCAGACTGAACTCCAAAAGACAATCAATCCAGAAGAAGAAGGGATTGATTGAAAATAAGTTGCCTAAGAGAGGTAGCTTAGCAGCATCCAAAGAACCATGAAGAACTTCCAAAACTGAGGCCACTCTTCCAAGTGATCTACTAGTCATATGGCCAAATCAGTTGCAACTTTCCAAAGATCTGCAAAAAGCTGAAGATAAAGTTCTGGCAATTGCTAAAGCAAAAGGGAAGAAGAAGGTTTCACATGAAGATGTTTTGAGAACCACACCAGCACAAACATCATTGAAGATCAAATGTGCAAGTGTGAAGAATGGTGAAAATGGGACATCTCGGTTGAGAGAATCTTCTCAACCTTGTTGTTCACATTGATGAACCAAGGAGGTTCCATCTTATTCCCTTATACTCTTGGTATATACATATTCTATCATTGCAGGGAATTGAAGATGATGATCATTCTCATCTGGAGGATGGTTTGGAAAGAATGGAGTGCACCCCTTGAGGGGGAGCCAATCAGAAGAAGATGGTATTCTAAGAACTAATATCATCTTGAAGAAAAGTGAAGGTATTCCAATCATACTTTCATCCCTTGTTTCTTAATTGAGTTTATCTTGTCAATTAAGGGGGAGTATGGATTGAATACAGATGGATGAAAGGGGGAGCTTTATCTTTGCACTGAACTTTCTAATGAGTTTTGTGGAGTATGTGCAGGATTTAGCAATTCATTGAATATCTGAAAAAATTCAACCCCTAAGCATGATCTCACATGTATTGTGAATGTTGGACAGCATTGAGTTCCTTGGTTATATCACTCTTGTTTTTTACACCGGGTTAGCCCAAGTAGACTTAGAGTTGATCAACTAAAGGTTCTTTGCTAAAGAAGAACATGTGACATCATCCCTCTCCTAGTATTTTTCAAGAAGATGCTATTCGAAGGGAGGAAGAGATATTGTGGAAGAGAACCACACCACACCTTTGCATTTGATTGCCAATAAGGGGGAGAAATATTGGCACACATATTGACCCATTCATATGTGCTGAAGGAGTGTATTGACAACAAATAAAAAGGGGGATATTGAAGTGCACTATGTTGCATTTGTTGTCAATGAGGCATGAAGTTGTCTTGGAATGAATGGAAGTGAGGGAATGTCAAGATGTGAATGACAAAGGTTGTGATGGTGTTGGTAATGAAGGAGAATGGCCATGGTACTAAGATGCATGTCACTTAGGAGATTCACTAAGTGGTATTGGACATTGTGGTTGAAACATTCTCCATGTAAATCAGACGATTGTTGAGCTGTTCTTAAAGTTCCAAGAACTTGTATCAACTGGATACAATGTTACAACAATGTTAGAAGACCATGCATTGTCACTACAATGCATGAGGAGTTGAAGAAGCAAGATGATCCATTCACAACTTCTAAGTGGATGAAGTGAGCTAAAGAAGTCCATGCACTATCACTTAGTGCATGTGAACATGAAGATGATCCCAATTTGATCTTTGATTAGATCAACAAAGAGAATTGAAGAAGTTATGTGATTCAGGAGTTCGGTTGATGAAGATCCTTGAGAATTCTCTCCTAAGTAGAGAATGAGATGATGAAGAAGAATCATAAATTGAGGAGTTGTTTCTAATCAAGTAGATTAATGTTTGAATTCTCAAGAAGAATAAGAGAGGAGAAGAAATGAAGAAGGGAGAGGTGGCTTGGAATTTGACATTTTACATATGGGATACTTTGTTTTTTAACAAAGTGTTCATTCTTTCCTTTGCCAAAAAATTGGCCAGCCAAGGCACCTTGAGGGTTCAACCCCAAGGCATGGGCACTAGGGAACCACGCCCGGGGGAACCCGTGGGGCGAGCCAGGGCGGCAGGGCGCACACCCAAGACACTGCATGGGCGCCTGGGGCACGCCCGGAGGAGCGCGGCAGGGGCGTAGGAGCGCGCCCCCAAGAGTGTCACAGCGTGCATAGTGGGCGCCAGTGGCGCGCCCGCAGGGAGCATAGTGGGCGCAAGAGCGCGCCCGCAGAGAGAACCCGGTGCGGGGCGGCACCGGGAGGGGAGAAGTGCAACTGAGCGTTGAGCGGGGAGAGGATCTTTGATAAAGCGCGGAAAAACCGCGCCCCGTTTCGATGTGGGACGCGGAATTTTCACCCGGGAGCAGATCTGAGCCGTCCGTCTCATCGCGCGCTGGATCGCAGCCGCTCATCTAATCCGCCGCGCCCCCGATCTGATCCAGTCGTCCGATGTCTTTCAATCACCTGATCTGACGGCTGCCGCACCATCCTCTACCTCGAGCTCGGCCGAAGGCCACCCGCGAGCAGCCGCTGAACCAGAGCCCTCCGAGCACCAGTTTTCGAGCTCCCGGCCAACATTGTTCGATCCGAAGACTCCATTGAGATCGTCTAAGCATAACGAACACATCCATGCAAGAAAGAAGCACGCATGCAGAGCAGTGAGGAATTTCGGTCGAGGCCGAGGCAAGCAAAGCTGCCGAAGGCCATTTGGGTTGTTGATTTGCATGGATAGGCCTAGACAGAGGCATGCACACGTTTGACCGAACATGAACGTGAGGGAAGAGAAAATAAATGATCCCGCATGAAACAAAGGACAAAAATCAAGATTTGGAAATATCTTTGAAGATCCGAAGATTTCGGGGATTCGAGATTTATCCCACGCGGAAGGCAGAGGCTCTCCTCGCCTATAAAAATAGAGGCCGAGACCTCTGGATGCTTGCTGATCTTTTGAAGAAAAACGTTAAGTCCCGTGAGAAGCACTCTGTGCCTCGCGAAGTTGAAGCCCTGCGCGTTCCCTGCGCGGCAGTGAAGCCCGGAGTCATCAGAGGCTCCGTGAGGTTCCTTTTGCGCACTCCCTGCGTGAAAGAAGAGAAGAGGAGGTCCTTGCGCGCCTCCCTTGTGTGACAGGAAGGTGCCGAACCTTGTAAATCCTTGTGTCCAGTGCCTTTACATTTACTGCATCATTCGTGGAAAGGTGAGAGATACAAGAAGAGTGGATCGAGGCTTTAACCAGCCATAGAAGTTTAATTGATAAAGAATCAATTAGTAAAAAGTTTTAAGGGATCACTGATTCACCCCCTCCCCCTCTCAGTGATTCACACTGATCTGGGCACTTCAAACCTATTTGATCACAATAAGGGAAACTTGGGTATCTAGGTGGGCGGACTAGGACTAGTATGCTAGTGCTCCAGTAGTGGTATCATCCCTCTTTCATATAGAATGTTTGACAATGTAAATACTAACTAAAATTTTTTGATTTTGAGGACAAATGGGAAATTGGGATTCCCAATCCTAGTGGCTAATTCATGAGATGTATTTTTGTTATGGTTACATATACATTGAGATAAGATGTACCTAGGTCCCCATTGCTAGCTAGTGCCTGGGGGTGTTACCGTGACTATTTCCAATTGGATACATCGTATTTACCATAAGAATACGATGTGTTTTTATAGAATATATAGTAGTTTATTTATTTTATTTCTATTTGTACATTCATTCAGGTTTCCCTCTTGAAATAAAATTTCATTTAAGGTTGCACATTTTATAAATTGTTCTATAATTTCTTGGTTATAAAAACCAGCAAGTTTTTGTTTTAAATTTTTTATCACATTTTATATTTTTGGATGGAATCTTATTTAGATTTTTATCACACCCTATATACACCTTTGGGTGTATGTAGACTTGATAATGTTTGACATAGGTAAGGGTAAGGTCCTTGGAGATGATGGTTCGGGTTTTCAGCTTCTTTTCCGGGTGCACTGTTATGGAGAAGGCTTGAAGTTGATGTAACTTTATCGTGTGGTGGTTTATATGTTATAATTTCTAATATCATTGAATTGTGGCCATCTTTGGGTTTGTATAAAACAATACAATTCAGTTCTGAATTTTTTTAAGACTTGTTTGGTGTGACTTTTTCTGATTCGGTTTATTTATTGACGTTTGTTGTTTAATTTTTCTAAAATTGGGTAAATCATTCCCAAAAACTTATCTATGATCCCCAAAAAAATGTTCCTTCCCATGGAGATATGGAACACCCTTCTGGCCTTATTATAGACCGAGTCATGTGCCAGTTTGGATGGAGTCATGATCTAGTTTGTAACAAAATGGTATCAGATTATGGTTAAGCTCTTTGGGTCATATTGGTTTGGGTTGTGTCTAGTTATATAGAAGATTAGACTACTGGGTCTCAGAGTTATATATGTGCACCGTGTTCCGGGCCTGGACCTCTTGTGATAAACCTCAAGTCTCCCTGGGTTTTTTGGGTTTTTTTTACTTCACGTCCAAGTGAGACGTGCGGGCTGCAGACTGCATGTGGACCTTGGGTGGGGTTAACAAAGATGTTTATTTCACTGTTTAGATGAGTTTGAATTATTTATATTTCGTGTTATTGGATAATTTTTTCATAAAAATTTTACAGATGTTTTCTCTTGTGATTGTTTCCTTTTGTAGCAACATGCCTCCTCAAAATTCTCCCATGCACACGTGGGAGGAATCTGGAGAGAGTTATCCCTCACCGCTTGATCATAGGTTTGTAGAAGAGGTGGTCCAGGTTATCCAAGATCTAGAACATGGAGAAGATCCTTCTCATTCTTTAACTAGAGATTCTGATTTTGATCCAAGGGGGGACAAATACCATGAGTTTCTAAAGAAAAAGCCTCCTACCTTCTGTGGTAGCATGTAACCCCATGAATTAGAGGAGTGGATTAAGAAGATCGAGTGTATGAATGAGTACCATGACACACCTAAGGAGGTAAGGGTAATAATTTTCTCATTTTTTTAGAGGTTCTCTGCTGTAGGTGGTGGGAATTAGTGCATCAAACTAGGAAGCATGAGAAGATAAGCTTGAAGGACTTCATGTTTACCTTCAATGACTAGTATTATCATAAATTATTGGCCTATTCTAGATCCTAAGAGTTTATGGAACTCATCTAGGGGGATCAGTTAGTGATGGATTATGCCAGCCACTTTTCCAAGTTACTTTTATATGCACCTGATATGATCTCTAATGAGAAAATGAAGGCCAAGATGTTCGATAGGGGTTTGCGGCTAGGGATCTATTATTAGGTATTCTTGTTCAAGTTGAAGACCAATGTGGAGGTGGTAGATCAGTATTTTATGAGGGAGATTGATTAAAAGGGGAGGTTTGGTTTCTCTCAGACGGTATCAGTGATGAGTAGTGGTAGTTTATCTGGTAAGAAAATTAAGCGAGAGGAGCAGGAGAAGAAGAAAGTTGGTAGTTTAGTCCATACTCCCAAGAAGTTCTCATCAATGGATTTTGATGCAAGGTCTATCATGTGCCACTAGTTTTGGAGGCTAGGGCACACCCAACCTGAATTTATAACTCCATTAAGGCCTTTTTATTAGTTTTTATCAATGGGTAACTTGCAACACTTTTGAAAGGTGGCACATCAAGTCTATAGTGGGGCTGGATCTTTGGATTCATGGGGAGTGCAAGTCTAGTCAGATCCATCGAGGACAGTGGGTTCATGATTTACTGGTCATGGTGGAAGGTATGGATCATCTTCTTGGTAGATCCGGTTTATAGAAAATCCAAAAGTGAGAGTCTATTCTCTAGAATATATGAGGAATCTTCATTCCATGGATCAGGCATCTGTGGGATCGTATGATGTACCTTCGATAGTTTGAGGTACCATTTTGATTTCATATTTTTTAGTTTTTATTCTCTATGAAATTGTTTCTACTATTTTTTTATCTATTCCCATATTATCGACCAGTTTACTTTCCCAACCGTGTTTTTGCACTTGCGATAGAGTTGGTGACACTGTTTGGTAAGAAGAAGAAGCAAGATCTTAGGTGCCTGTCATGTGTGTTTTCTGTATCAGGGGTTGAGAGATATTGGGACCTCCTTATCTTCAATATGGTACTTTTCTATTTAATCATTTTTATTGATTGGTTAGTTAACTTTCAAGTGCATATCGATTAATACAGGAGGTGGGAGAGTTTCAAGGCACCTTATGGGAGTCCCCAGGTTTTTCTTTGGGAATGCGATCCTCGGTCTGGTCATGTGGGACCTCCACTGCTATAGTTGGGTAATATATTCTCATATTTATCTTCACTCACCATAAATTAATATGGAAACTCTCTTGAGGGTGTATTACCTCATGTAGTTGAGGATTTTCTATAGGTATTTCTATATGATTTTTCAGGATTTCCCCTGGAGTGGGATGTGGAGTTATCCATTGATTTGGCACATGGAAAACAGCCTATATCTCTTTCCCTCATATCATATGGACCCCAATGAGTTGAGTGAATTTATTATATAGTTTTATTATTATGAATCCAACAGATTTGTTCACTTAATCATCTCTCCTTGGGATGCTCCAGTTCTTTTTGTGAAGAAGGATGATAGATCCCCCTAGTTGTGCATTGACTACTGGATGCTGAATAAGTTAACCATCAAGAACAAACATACATTGCCCTAAATATTTGACTTTACTGATCAGTTGAATGGGTATATGTGGTTTTCTAAGATAGACTGGTATTCAGGTTACCACCATGTCATGTTGAGAGAGGCAGATATCCCAAATATAGCTTTCTGAAGTAGGTATGACCACTATGATTACTTTTTCTTGCCCTTATAATTGAATAATGCTCAAGTAGTATTTATTGAACCCATTAATAGGGTCTTACATAAGTATCTTGACTCATACATCATGGTATAAGTGGACAACATCATGGTTTTCTCTGGATCTGAGGAAGATCATGAGCATCGTTTGCGGATCACGTTGGGCACTCTGTCGGATCATCACCTTTACGGAAAGTTGTACATGTGCACCTTCTAGATCAGGGAAGTAAAGTTTCTAGGTCATAAAATCTTGAAATAAAGGGTTTTGGTGGATCCTTAGAAGATCAATTCTTCTATGTCATGGGATTATCTGAAGAATGTGTTCGAGATGAGGAGTTTCCCCAACCTCGAAGGTTATTATAGGCAGTTTGTTTGGGATTTCTCTCACCTTTCATCACAAATGAAAGTTGTCACCTAGAAAGGGGTGAGGTTTTAATGGGTCTTAGAATGATAGGAATCATTGGAGGAGTTGAAGTGACAGTTGACTACCACCCCCATATTTAACTTGTCGGAATCTGGAAAGGGTTATGTGGTGTTCTGCGATGCTTTAGGTATGGTACTTGGATACATACTTATGCAGGGTGATCCCGTGGTGGTGTATGGCTCTCTCAAACTCCGACCACATGAATTGAATTACCCAACCCATTCCTTGGAGTTGGCAGTGATGATGCATGCTTTAAAGAATGTGTGTCACTACCACTTTGGAGAGAAGTTTTTGGTCTACTTTGATCATAAGATCTTAGCCTACATCTTCTCACATAAGGATCTTAATTTGAGGCAGAGCCATTGGATAGAGTATTTTTAGGGGTATGACATTGATATCATCTATACCCTTGGTTTGGGTAATGAAACACCCTGAGCTTCCACGATACATTTTCCTTTGAATAATGCAATAGCTTGCGTTGTACTCTACTTGGAGTTCTAACACACCACGACCAATCAAACTAGTGCTTATGAATAGTAATACCCAATTTTTGAAATTTTATAAACATTATATTTCAAAATGGACTTCGTTTTTGGATTCATAATATCGAATATAGATTATGGTGATTTTTTGGTATTTTTCTGAAAACTTTCACTATTTGATGAATAGTGAAAAAACTTTGCGTTATTAGTTAAAACAGAATTTTTATTTAAATAATTAGTTATTTTAATTTAATTAAATTTCGGTAAAAATAGATACATAATACCTATATATTTTCACCATAATTCATTGGAGTCATTTTGTAATAATTATAGATATATTAAATTTTATCGAACTTTTTACTGTCTTTTACCCACCACCTAGGGGAATTTGAAATTTTGTATAAAACTAAATTTTACTACTTCTATGAGTTGAATTTCAAAAATCCAAGAGACATAGTTAATATCAATAAGTAAAATTTGGTTCAATAAGATGAAATTAATTTTTTGGTGAATAGAAACTTTTGATTTTTATATACCACGGTTAAAAGTAAATAGGGTAATTAAGTGTAAAAATGATATCATAATTACCCTAAAAAATGTCCTAATCCTATTGGATAAGAATACTCTAGCCAAAAAATCCTTAGTAATAAAATATTATCCCCTTTTTTCCACATGGATTAGATTAGTAAATTTATAATTAATTTATTTCAAGAAGAGTTAAAAGAATTAAAATCAATGTTTAACAACTAAACCATTTTTAATTTGGGGTTATACATAATATAAATTTGACAATAAATATTAATTAGAAATATATATTTATTTCATACATAATTTTATTTTATTTATAATTTTTAGACATTAAATAAATTAATTTATTTATGACACATTGATGATGCAATAATTACCTTGTCAAGGAATGATTAAAATAATTGATATAATAAATATCAAAATAAGTCTAATATGAGACATTTAATTAATTAAAATAATTTTCTATGCTAGTATGGCATGTTAGGGTTGATAAAATGGTTTTTTAGAATTAATAATGCTGTTATAAATTTAACAAAAACAAAATACCAAATAGTGTCAAAATTCACATAAAAGAGTTTTTAAATCAAATATTATATTATTAATTGATATTCTATTCCAAAAAATCCATGGTTCAGACCAAGACCTTAAATAATGTTATATATGTCATTAATGAAAAACTTTAGGTTCTCTTGGAAGTTTATAGTAATTTTATTAATCATATAATATAAAGATACAAAGAGACATGGTAAATGTCAAAGTATTTAACTAAGAGTTAAATCTAAAATATAAGGTTAATATAGTGACCCAAACCTATCTAAAACCTATTGGTTGAGTGTTTTGTGACTCTCACCCACCTTAGAATTTAAATAATTCATTTTGGAGCCATTATAATCTGAAAATGAATTTATTATAAAATAATATTTCAATATTTTCCTAAGATGCCCCTCACCCCTCTTATAAAAGGGCCCTTCCCCTTCTCTCAAATTCACAACTTCAAAGCCATTTGGCTCGGCCAAACCCTACCCATATATCCTATAAACTATCCTTCCTTCATCCTAGAGTCCGTAATTTAGTTATAACTCCATCCTAAGGATCCCTTTTGATCAAATCAA
Source organism: Viscum album (assembly GCA_963277665.1). Classification (NCBI taxonomy): domain Eukaryota; kingdom Viridiplantae; phylum Streptophyta; class Magnoliopsida; order Santalales; family Viscaceae; genus Viscum; species Viscum album. Next base: position 957,236,167 of record OY728123.1, read on the forward strand.
AAGGAAGAACCTGAAAATGAGGTAAATATTTCATCACCTCTTTCAAGTACTTTTCTTCTTCCACTTCCAGTTTATTTGTTGATTCAATTATAAAATAATAACTCCAGTATATTATATATACTATGATTTTATTATAAATAATTTACAACAATATTCATTATTCTATCCATCTTATAAATGAAAAAGTCACCATACATGTGTACGTATGGATTACCGTCTCCACGTCGTGGTGTAGTTTGTTATTCAAACACTTCATCATTTGGATGGGTATAATAATGAATATAAAAAATTTAAATAATAAACATAAAATTATTATTATTTTTTATAGTTTACATACCATCCAATTATATTTTATTTAAAATCAAACGAATGATATTGTCACTCCTGCATACGTACGGATTACCGTCTCCACGAACGTGATGATATTCATTCCCAATCGTATCCATTAAAGACTAATTTTCATTTGATGATTAAAAATAATGTTTAAGGAAATAATATCATTTGGAATATGAATAAGATAAATCCTATCTATAAAAAAACATTACTTTCATAACAAATCATATAAAGGAAAACAAATCAGTTAACACCCAAAATGATGATACTACTGAAATATCATTAACAAATCAATATTAGAAGATCAAATATGATATCATATTAATGCATATGGTTCTTTTATAACATAATAATAGTTATTTCACCATTATACTAGATGTTATAATACCCTCGACCAAGGAAAAGTATAAGGTAAGCGTTAATTTCACAATCTCTTTATTACTCGAGGTTGTTTTTACGTAAGTATCTACTAGGACACCTTTATCATCCACAACCGTGTCTTCATAAAAATGTATTTCAAAACATTTTTAATATTTACTAGTAAATGGGTTAAATTTATTTATGCCCTTATTTGACATTATATGTTTCGAAATCAATCTTTTTGTCATTTTCAAAACAAGGTACTTTATGACCTTTTCGAAAAAATTAAGCTAAGGATGTCTTCTTTTAATAATACAGTGGGTGCAGCTATTTTCCACCATCATAAAATTGTCGAAGCATCCCATAAAATATTATATGAATATTTTCAAAATAAATGCCTTCTTTTATAATTATATGACTTTTAAATTATTTCAAAATATAAAGACACATTTCTCTTAAAAAAGTTTTGATTTCATATATGTAAACATCCTTTGATGGATTTTAAGCTTGTTTGAAGTTGATTTATTATGATACAAAAATTCCATATTGTATTGAATGTTTTGTGATATTTTTTACTATGGATGTGTTATTTTTACACAATTCATTTTTTATGGATAATTTATTGTCATTTTTATGCTATTTTTAATACAAATGTTTTTTTTAATACTTTTAATATGAGGAATGCATTGCACTTAGTAAGTGATGGGTGAATCCTGTTATAGCTCCTTGATGCATCGGTAGGTATCATTAGACAAACCTTTGTCTTGGAACAGGTCTTGAAAATATCTTATTTGTATTCATGGCACAAGGCCTTGACTATGTGGTTATGAAGTCTAGCATTATGCATTCCATCATTATGAAATTGCATATTGATATTGCATGTGATTAATCGACTAGTAGAATATCCATGTGAATAAGTAAATGTAATTATTTGATTTTATCTTCTCCATATTATTCTAAAGTTCAACTTTAAAAGGATTTTGTGTTAGACTTATACATTTTCTTAAATGTTTATGCTTATTTACAAATGTTTCCACTATATTGTTATCCTTACTGAACATCTGAGCTCACCCCTTTCTATGTATTATTTTTTCCAGGATGTAAAGAAGTATTTTAAGGTTGAACTATAGGGATATACTAAGGATATAAGTGTGTTCAAAAGGGGACAATATTATGTTGATGTTTTTATTTCATGATGTAATGTAAAACTTATAAATGTATCTAGTACTTCCAAGGATACTAAACAGATTGGTCTTTCGAGACATGATTCCTTGTAACATGCTAATGTTATGTAGTAATGCAACAAATCTGGGTAACTGGGGTCAGGGAATTATAGTTGGTATCAGAGGAAGTTTAGTAGAAACCTTGGAAAGTAGATTTAGATAAACTTATATTAGAGCACATTATCATAAGATAGACTTTGAGGATTACTATACAAAAACTTCCTAGAATTTTGCTAATGTATAGGTTTTGTGTATTTTATAATAAATACATCCCAATCTAGATAGGAGTAGGAAGAGTCCTCTTTGGGACAGATTTACCTAGGGGTAAAATATGAAAATGGAAATAAGGGAAAGAAGGGATAATTATAGTTGGTAACTGTGTATTATTGATCATTTATCTGATGGGTTAAAACCATTTCTCCATCGAGGGTTAGTCTCACAATCTTGCTCGTTGTACAAAGATATGTTCTCATGTGCTATCAAGACAAAAAATTATTTCTCTATGTCTTACGACTTTAAAGCAATGCAGGAGAAGAAGAGATCTATTGAACACTCTGGAAATGGAAATAAGGGGAAGAGGGGAATATTTGAATATCCATCCTATGGTAAATGTTGGAAGAAATACCTTGGTACTTTCCTAGAGGGAATGGGAGTCTATAAAAAGTGTGGTGAAAAAGTCCACCAAGATCATGATTGTAAGGGGAAGAAAGAGGATGTTGAATGCTACAATTGTATAGAAAAGGGGCATTATGAAAATGAATGTCCTAAGTACCAATGGAAGTTATAACAGAAAAGGCCAAAGGAGAAAGTAAAATCTTAATAGATCACTAATTCTGAGGTTGAAGCTCCAAAAGATGTGGTGGTAGGTAATTTATTGGTTTCCTCATGATTATCCAGTGATTTATTTGACTCTTGATCATCATATTGTTTCATATCTTCCCAGTTTTCTAAGAAAATTAGATGTTTATAATTTGATTTAACAAGGGAGTTATCAGTCAAAACTCATAAGGGAAGTATCATTGCAACAATGTTTTGTGAATCAGTTCCCATTAAGGAATATAAACATTATTTACCTGCTGATCTCATCGTCATACCCAAGACTGAATTTTATATAATCCTTGGTATGGATTGGCTTATGGAAAATGATGTGACAATTTCTTGTATGAAGAAGGAGGTTATAATTTTCTATAATGATAAAGAGTACCTTATCTTTATAGGTGAAATGTCCCCATATGATTCTTATCTAGATCCACCTCTATTATCTCAACTAAATTAAATTAGTGGGGAGGAAGATAATGAAATAACTATGGGTGAGGAAAACAATATTCAAATAGAGAATGTACCTATTGTGAAAGAATAAGTTGATGTGTTTCCAGAGGATTTACCTAGATATCCTCAAGAATGAAAAATTGAGTTTTATATTGACGTAATCCATGTTTCAAGGCCCATATCAAAGAACCCTTATAGAATTGGCACAGTGGAATTAGTGGAACTAAAAAAAACTACTTGAGGAATTGTGTAACAAGGGATTTATTCTCCCTAGTGTTTCTCCATGTGGAGCTCCTGTCCATTTTGTTAAAAATAATGATGGTCCTATGAGGTTTGTCATTGAATATAGGGAGATCAATGCTATAACAATATGGAACAAGTATCCCCTACATGGAATTGATGATTTTTTTCGACCAACTTTAGGGAGCTCAAAAATTTTCATAGATTGACCTTTGATCTGGATATCATCAGTTGTGTGTGAAGAAGGAATACATTCCGAAAATAGAATTTCAAACTAGGTACGAGCATTACGATTTTACAGTAATTCCTTTTTTATTTACTAATGCACCCTCTATTTTCATGGATCTAATGAACAGAGTTTTCAAAGAATATATTGGTGACTTTTCAGTGGTATTTATTGATGATATCTTAGTATACTCAAAAAGCTACAAAGATCATGAAAATCACTTTCGCATTATTCAAAGGACTCTTAGAAGAAATGAATAATGTGGAAAATTTAGCAAATGTGAATTTTGGATTCAAAAGGTTTATTTTCTTGGACATATTGTCTCTAAGGATGGAATTTGTGTTGACACATCTAAGATAAGAGCAATCCAAGAATGGCCAGCACCAATGAGTATAACTGAGGTACGCAGTTTTATTTGTTTAGCAGGTTATTATCGGTGTTTTGTTTAGAATTTTCCAGATTGGATAACCCATTAACCAAGCTCACACGTAAAGGGGTTAAATTTGTTTGTAAAAAAGATTGTGAATAATGTTTTGAAGAACTTAAGAGAAGATTAGTCAATGCTCCTATCCTGACTCTACCATTAGGGAACGATGGGTTTATTATTTATATTGATGCTTCAAAGAAAGGGCTTTGTTGTCTCCTTATTCATAATGATATATTTATTGCCTATACATCACGAGAAATAAAAAATCATGAGAAAAACTATCCCACTCTTGATCTTGAGTTAGCAGTTGTAATCTTTTCTTTGAAGATATGGAGACACTATCTATATGGTGAAAATTGTGAGATATATACTGATAACACGAGTTTGAAGTATATTTTCTCATAGAAATAGCTCAACATGAGGCAAAGATGATGGCTTGAACTAATCAAAGATTATGATTGAACTATACTCTACCACCCGGGGAAGGAAAATAAGGTGGAAGATTCATTGAGTAGAAGGGTCATGGAGTTTTGACCAAGATGAGAGTTGAAAGGGATCCTATTTTCATGGATCTAGTAAAGATGGATATGGGAATAACCATGGATGGTGAAAAATAAATAATTTTTCTAATGGTTTCCAACCCATCTTTACTATAATCGATAAAGAGTTCTCATACTGATTATGAGGAGTTTCAAAAGATGATTAAAGCTGTGAATAATGGGAGATTGAGTGACTTCGTATATGAAGATGGAATTTTGAAATTTGGGAAGATACTTTGTGTTCCTAATATACATGATCTAAAAATGGAATTGTTGGATGATGCTCATAGCTCCAATTTCTCTATACACCTTGGGAGCACCAAGATGTATAGAGATTTGAAAGAACATTTTTGGTTGGACAACATGAAGAGGGAGATTGCTAATTTTGTAACAAGATGTACGATTTGTCAAAAAGTGAAATCTATAAGGAAATAGCATGGAGGAGTCATTTAACCTCTTCCCATACATTATTGGAAATGGGATAATATTATGATGGACATTGTCATGGGACTACCAAAGACTCCTAGAAGGAATGATGCAATATGGGTCATTGTTGATCATCTTACCAAGTCCGCACATGTTCTTACTATAAGGGAAGATTTACCACTTGAATGTCGAGAAAGACTATATATTAATTAAGTTTTAAGACATCATGGAGTACCCCTATCGATTTTTTCTGACCATGATCCCCATTTTACATCAAGATTCAAGAAATGTCTTCAGAAACCAATGGATACTAAACTTTTTTTGATCACTGCCTAACACCCTCAAACTAATAGACAATCACAACAGACTATTCAAACCTTAGAAGACATGTTGAGTTCTTACTCACTTGACTTTCAATGAATGTTGGATCAATATTTACCACTGGTAGAATTTTTCTATAACAATATCTTTCATCCATGTATTTTGATGGCACCAGATGAAGTGTTTTATGGAATGAGATGTCGCACACCATCTTTTTGAGATGATGTTGGTGAAATAAAATTCGTAGGCCCAGAACATGTTGAGGAATCAATGGAAAAGTTGATGGTTATCCAAACCCACAGCAAAGCAGCCCAAAGTTGGAAACAGAGATATGCCAATAACCAAAGGAAGGATTTAAAATTTCAGGTAGGAGACCATGTTTTCTTGAAGGTATCTCCATTGAAGGGAATTATACGATTCATTAAGAAGGGTAAATTGATTCCCAAGGACATCAGACCTTTCGATATTCTAGAATGAATTGGGGTTGTATCATACCGTTTAGAAATGCCACCAAGACTCTCCAAAGTTCATGATGTGTTCCACATATAACTTTTGAAAAATACATGCCTAACCCAACGCATATACTCACCTATGAGGAATTAGAACTGGAACCTGATCTGTCTTATTGAAAAGTGCCTGTCATGATTCATGATATAAGGGAACAAGTGTTGAGAAACCAGATGACTCGTCTAGTAAAAGTTCTATGGAGAAACCATAATATTGAAGAGGCAACATGGGAACCTAAGGAACTTATGATGAAGAACCACCCGAATCCTTTTATGTATTAATATTGTAGAAATTTCAAGGATGAAATTATTTGAAGAATGGGATAATGTAACACCCCAATCATCCACGATACGTTTCCATTTGAATAATGCAATAGCTTGCATTGTACGCTACTTGGAGTTTTAACACACCACGACCAATCAAACCAGCGGTTATGAATAGTAATACCCACTTTTTGAAATTTTATAAATTTAATCTTTCAAAATGAACTTCGTTTTTCGATTCAGAATATCGAACAAAGCATAGGGTGAATTTTTTGTATTTTTCTGAAAACATTCAGTTTTTCATGATTAGTGAAAAAACACTGTGTAATTGGTTAAAACCGACATTTTATTTAAATAATTAGTTATTTTATTTTAATTTATTTTAGGTCAAAATAGATACATAATACGTATATATGTTCAACATAATTCATTGGAGTCATTTTATAATATGTTTAGATATATAAAATTTTATCGTACTTTTTACCATCTTTTACCCACCTCATATGGGCATTTGAAAATTTGTATAAAACATAGTTTTTCTGTTTTTGTGAGTATAATTTCAAAAATCTGAGAGACATGACTAATATTAGTACGTAAAATGTGGTTTAATAAGATGAAAATGATTTTTGATGAATAGTAACTATTGACTTTTATTTACCACGGTTAAAATTAAATAGGGTAATTAAGGTTAAAAATGATATGATTATTACCCTAAAACATGTAATAATTCTATTGGATAAGTATTATTACACCAAAAACTTTAGGAATAGAATATGACCCCCTTTTGTCTAATTCGATTAATTAAGACATTAATTATTATTTTATTTAAAGAAGTGTTAAAAGAGTTAAAATCAATGTTTAATAACTAATCCATTTTTAATATAAGGTTATACCTAAGATAAATTCGACTATAAATATTAGTTATAAATATAAAAAGTTTTACTACATAATGGTATTTTATTTATAATTTTTAGACATTATATAATTTAATTTATTTATGACACATTGATGATGCAGTAATTACCTTATGAATGAAAGATTAAACTAATTGATATTATAAATATCCAAATAAATCTAATTTAAGAATATTAATGAATTAAACAAATTTTATAGGTTAATATAACATGTTAGGGTTGATTAAATGAATTTTTTCTATGTAATAATTCTGTTATTAATTTAACGAAAACAAAATACCTAAATGTTTCAAAATTGATGTAAAAGAGTTTTTAAAACAAATATTTTATTATTAATTGATACTCTATTCCTAAAAATCTAAGGTTCTTCCAAAGGACTTAAATAATATTATATATGTCATTAATGAACCTTGTTAGTTTCTATTGTAAGTTTAGAGTATTTTTATTAACCATATAATATAAAAATACAAAGAGACATGGTAAATGTAAAACTATTTAACTAAGAGTTAAATCTAAAAGATAATGTTAATATAGTTACCCAAACCAATATAAAACCAATTGGTTGAGTGGTATTCGACCCTCCACCACCTTATACTTTAAATAATTCATTTTTGAGCCATTAGAAATCAAAAATTATTTTATTATAAAATCATATTTCAATCTTTTCCAAAGGTACCCCTCACCCCTCTTATAAAAGGGAACTTCCCCTTCTCTCAAATTCACACCATCATAACCATTTGGCTCCTCCAAACCCTAGCCAAAAATCTTCTAAACTGTACTACCTTCATCCTAGAGGCCTTCCTTTAGTCATAAATCCATCATATGGATACCTTTTTATCAAATCAAAATGAAGAACCCGAAGAAGAGGTAAATATTTCATCACCTCTTTCAAGTTCTTCTCTTCATCCACTTCTTATTTCTTTTTTGTTTCCATTATAAAATAATAATTCTAGAATATTCTATATAATTTTATGTTATTATAAAAATGGTACAACAATATTTATTATTCTATCCATCCTATAAATGACAAAGTCACCATACGTGCGTACATACGGATTACCGTCACCACGTCGTGGTGTAGTTTTTTATTCAAAAACTTCATCATTTGGATGGGTATAATAATGAGTATAAATGATGTAATTAATAGAAATAACATTATAATTATTCTGTATATATGATATAACATCCAATTATATATGATTTTAACATCAAAAGAATGATATTGTTGCCCATGAGTACGTACGGATTACCGTCTCTACGAACATGATGAGATTCATTTCCCATCGTATCCATTCAAGACTAATTATCATTTGAAGATTAAAAATAATGTTTAAGGACTTAATATAATTTTGATTATGAATAATATTCATACTATCAATAACAAACATTACTTATGTAATGAATTATATAAAGGAAAACGAATCAGTTTACACCCGAATCGATGATACTACTGAAATATCATTAACAAAGAAATATTAGAATATCATATATGAAATCATATTAATGTATATGGTTATTGTATAATTTAAAAACAATGATTTAACCATTATATAAGAGGTTAATTTACCCTAGACCAAGTAAAATTAAAATTTAAGTTTTAACTTCACAATCTCTTTATTATCCGTGGTTGTTTTTACGTAAGTATCTACCGGGTCCTCTTTATCATCCACATCAGTGTCTTCATAAAAATATATTTCAAAACATTTTTACTATTTACTAGAATGTGAGTTAAATTTATTTATACCCTTATATTACCTTATATGTTTTGAAAGTAATCTTTCTATCATTTTCCAAACATGGTACTTTATGACCTTTTCGACAAAATTAAGGTAAGAATGTCTTTTTTTAACTTAAATGGAAGGTGTGGCTATTTTCTACCATTATAAAATCGTCGAATCTTCCCATACAATATTATAATAATATTTTTAAAATAAATTTTTTCTTTTTATAATTATATTACTTTTAAATGATTTCAAAATAGAAAGAGATATTTCTCTAAAAAAGTTTTGATTTATTCTATGTCAACATCCTTTGATGGATTTTAAGCTTGTTTGAAGGTGAATTATTATGATAAAAAACTTACATATTGTATTCAAGGTTTTGTGATATTTTTGAATGTGGATGTGTTATTTTTTCACCATTCATGTTTTATGGATAAATTATCGACATTTCTTATGCTAGTTTTAATATGAATGTTTATGTTATGTTTAAAACTTTTCATATAAGGAATGCATTGGACTCAGTAAGTGAAGGGTGGAGCCTTCAATAGCTCCTCGATGCATCGGTAGGTCTCATGAGACAAAATAGTGTCTTGGTACAATGCCTTGACAAAATATTATTTGTATTCTTGACACAAGGTGTTGAATATGTGGTTATGAAGTCTGGCATTTTGCATTCCATCATTTTGAAAGTTGATATTGATATTACATGTGGATATTGGACTAGTAGAATATCCATGTGAATAAGTAAATGGAAATATTTTATTTTACCTTTTTCATATTATGATGAAGTTCAAGTTTAAAAAGATTTTTTTAGTATTATACATTGCCTTAAATATTTATTCTTATTTATTAAAGTATCTACTAAATTGTTATTATTACTGAGCATCTGAGCTTACCCCTTTCTATGTTTTATTTTTCCTAGGATGTGAAGAAGTATTTTATAGTTGGCCTATAGGGATAGTCTAAGGATATAAGTGTGTTCAAAAGGGGGAATTTTTTTTATGTTTTTATTTAATGATGTAATGTAAAACATTTGAATGTATCTAGTACTTCCAAGTCTACTAAACTGATTGGTCTTTCGGTACATGATTCCTTGTATCGTGAAAATGTTATGTAATAATGCAACTACTCTAGGTAACTAGGGTTGGGGTGTTACAGGTAATGTGGTGGCTGACGCCTTAATAAGGAATATACCAGTGCAGGATTTGAGGAATTCCAATGATGAGTGGACTCTAATGGGGCTCTTTTCCTAGATGCACATAGAGAGCAAGGAGAAAAGTGGAGGTGCATTCTTGGAGAGTGTTTAGTTGACTCCATTAGAGTTGATTTATTAGAAGAAGCCCAGTGATGATCTATTTCAGTGGTCGATGCAGTTCCTTCATGGTGAGGAGAATTATTCTGATTGGTCTTCATCCCCAGAGAGAATAATGTGATTAAAGGGCCATTCAGTGGTGTCATTGTCTTCGAGGAAGGTGGTGATGCAGGATAGCCACTAATCTCAGTGGTATGTTCATCCTGGTGCTACCAAAATGTATTATGTAGTTCGTCGGTAGTTATTCTATCTAGGATTGAGGTGCGATATAACTGATTTTTCATCGAGGTGTTATATGTGTCTTTAGGTGAAAGCATAGCATCAAAGGCCCTCTGGCTTGATTCAATCATTACACATTCCAACCTAGAAGTGGAATGAAGTCACCATGGATTACTTTGTTGTATTACCTCGTACACCTCAGGGTAATAATTCTTTTTGTGTAGTTATTGATCATATAACCAAATCATCCCACTTTATTACGATCATAAATACAACTAAAGTGGATTAGATAGGCCAATTGTATAATTAGGAGGTGGTAAGGATTCATGGTGTTCCATCAGCAGTAGTCTCAAATAGAGACCCCAGTTTCACCTATCAGCTTTAGGAAGGCCTTCAAAAGTCCTTGGGGTTTTAGATTAAGATATGCACTATATACCATCCTTAAACGGATGGCCAGACGGATGAGGAAAACCAGATTCTAGAATACATGATCTGCACATGTGTCTTCGAATTCAGAGGTTCATGGGATATCCAATTAGAATTGGCCGATTGTGCTTATATTAATAGTTATTAATCCTCTATTTTAATGTCTCTTGTCAAGGTACTCTATTTCCATCCTTTTCCATCCCCAATGTGTTGGGATGAGGTAGGTGAGACCATACTATTGGGTATAAGCCTTGTGCAAGAGACATCTACGAAGGTAATGTTAATTAGGGAGAAATTATTGAATGCTCAGAGTCACCACAAATCATATTCTTACCAAATGTGTCGATACCTTGAGTTACCTATGGGTGATCGAGTATTCTTGATGGTGGCCCCTCGTTTTGGTCCTCATCATTTGGGAAAATAGGTAAAGGTAACACCAAGGTATGTCAGGCGTTTTGAGATCACCGAGCACATTGGAAAGGTAGAATACAGGTTAGATTTACCCGCTAAATTGACATATATTCATGATGTATTCCATGTCTCCCAATTTAAGAATTAGAATCCAGATTCCTCCTACATATTGAATTGGGAAAAGTTGGAGATAGAGCCCAGTTTATCAGTGTCTGAGCGGCCAGTGTGAATTGTGGAGTCTTAAGATAAGGTTCTTTCTAGGAAGTCTATTCCACTGATCAGAGTCATTTTTTTGAATGGGAATTATGTACATGATACATGGGAGTGGAAGTCATGGGTTGAGAAAGATTACCTATTCTTTATTTCTGATTAAGATTTGGGTTGACTTTACATGGTGGAATGTTTCTCATGATGTATAGAATTGTCACATCCATGCCTTTATTTTCAAGTATATTTCACTTATATTCTTTAACTACAATTTCCCACACATTTCCTCTAGGTTCCCCTTGAAATTTGGAAGAAAATGAGGGTTCTGGGAGGCTAAAACATGCCACACGGTTTAGCTGCACAGTTTATTAAACCATGTAAAAAAATCATGCATAGGTTTCCATGTCAAAATAAATTATGTTATTATAATTTTCCCTTCAATAAATAAACCTAATCTACCCCTTTCTTCCTGCATTTGACCCTATAAGACATGGAAGGCACCCAATCTCCCTCAACCTCTCGGGGAACACATTTTATGTGGATTTTGGTTGTGAAACATCAAGATTATTTAGGTAAGTGATTCATCCTTTGTTTTATTCCCTTTCCTTAGGGTTTATTCCCTCCTTCTTGATGTTCAAAAGTTTTAACAACTAGGCTTTCATACCTTGGGTATAATTTTTTTTCTTGTTGATTGTTGTTTATTAGGGTTCATTTTCATCCCTTTGTGGTGCAGTGGTGGTGCGGTTGAAGTTTCGTACAAATATTTGGGGTTTTTGAAATCTAAGGTAAGTGATTCTATGAGTAAAAATTCTTTGATGATATAGTTTTCTTTCATGAACATCCTAGCATGTTTCTTACTAATTTTGTGGGGTGAAAAAATTATTTTTCATATATTTGGTTATGCTTTTGATTTTAAAGTTTCATTTTTTCTTGAAATTGTGTGATTTTCATGTGTAAATCATGTGGTATAAATTGAGGCAATATTATAACATATGAAAGTGTTTTATTAAATGTATATAGGTCCAAAAATTAAGTTATTTGTGGTATTGGTGTGCTTTGTCCTTGAAAGTGGGCTTCGAAATGGATTTTGTGTGCAAAGAATAATTTTACATCATAAAATTGTCTTAGGAAAATTCTAAACGGTTTATTGAGTTATAGAAAGGTTGAAAAATATTTTTGGTAATTTTTTTGTGTGTATGATCAAAAAATGGTTTTTTTATGTGAAAAAAGTTATTTTATAACTTCTGGAACCAATTTGAGCACAAATAGGGAAACTCATGTATCTAAGTGGGCAGACTAGGACTAATATGCGTGTGATCAGGTAGTGGTATCATCCTTGTTTCACATAGAATGTTTGATGATGAAAACAATAACTAAAAAATGATTATGTTTGGGACAACTAGGACATTGGGGTTTCCCCTCCTATTGGCTCGTGCACGAGAAGGATAATTGTTATGGTTACTTATATACTGAGATAAGATGTACCTTGGGCCCCACAGCTAGCTAGTTCCTAGGGGTGTTCCCACAAAAATTGGTCATTAGATATATCATATGTGTCCTCGACATATGGTGTGTCTTTAGGGAAAATTCATTAGCATGTTTTTTATTTGAAATTTACATTCTTACATGTTTCCCTCTTGAATGATTTTTTTATTTAAAGTTGTACCTTTTAGAAATTGTTCTATCATTTCTTATTTATAAAAACCTGTAATATTTTTATCATAAAATGTTTTTCACATGGAATATTTTTTGGTGGAATCCTATTGGGATTAGTCTGACACCATACTCACACCTTTTGGTGTAAGTATACTTGATAATGTTTGACATTGGTAAGGGAAAGTTCCTTAGAGATATTGGTTAAAGATGTTAACTTCTTTTCTGGGTATAGTGTTGTGGAGAAGTCTTGGGGTTGATTTAACCTTTAAATGTGGTGTTTTTAATGTTATAATTTCTTATCATAATAAATTTAGGCCCAATTGTCATTTTCTTAAAACTATGTAATTCAGTTTTGAATTTTTTTAAGACTTATTGGGTGTGATTTTTCATATTCAGTTTATTTATTTTCATTGGTTGTTTAATTTTTCTAAAATCTGGTAAATCATTTACAAGAACATATTTATGATACCATGGAAATTTTTCTATCTTTGGGGATATGGAACACTATTTGTACCTTGTCACGGACCAGATCAGGTGCCAGTTTTAATGTAGACTAGCTCTGATTCGTGACAAAATGGTATAAGAAGATGGTTAAGATATTTGGGTCAAATTATTTTGTGATGAGTATTGTTATATAAGAACTAGGACCATTGGGGATCAAAGTTCTGGATGCGAGTAGGGTGTCTATCTTTCACATCTCATGAAAAACCTCAAGTCGTGATGGGATGTTGGGATTTTAGTTTGACTTCACTTCTAGGTGAGATGTGTGGGCTGCAGGCTGCACGTGGTCATTGGGTGAGGGTGAAGTAGTTGTTAAATTTCATTATTGAGATGAGTTTGATTTATTTATATTTGATGTTATTGCGGAATTTTTTCTAAATTTTTGAACTTATATTTTCTCTTGTGACCATTTCCTTTTGTAGTAACACGCTTCCTTAGAAAGATCCCATGCACCTATGGGAGGAAGCTGGAGAGGGTTCTCCCTCACCACTTTATCAGAGGTTAGTAAAAGATTTGGTATAGGCTATTCAAGCTCTTGTACATGGATTAGATCCTGATCTTACTCCTGCTAGAGAAGAAGATTCTGGTCCTAGGAAGTACAAATCCAAGGTGTTTCTGTTGAACAAACCTCCTATCTTCTGAGGTAGCATGGAACCCTAGGAAGCGAAGTAGTTGCTAGAGAATATTGAGTGCATGTTTGAGATACTTGAAAAAAATGAGAAGTTTAGGGTGAAATGTGCCTCAATTATATAGGATGGTCGAAGCTATAGGTGGTGGGAAGTAGTTCTTCAATCTTGGAAGAATGATTAGATGAGTTGGACAAACGTCAAGGTTACCTACAATGACCACTACTATCCTGTTGTATTTGATTATTCCAAATCCCATGAGTTTATGGAACTCATCTATGGGGTATTAGTGAGTGTTGGATTATGCCAATTGCTTCACTGAGATAGTCTGATATGCACCTGCAATGGTCTAAAATGAGCAGATGAAGACCCAGAAGTTTGAGAGGGTTTTACGGCCAGAGATCTGTTCTCAGGAATTCTTAATCAAGATGAAGACCTATGAAGAGGTGGTTGATCTGGCTTGTATGGAGGATATTTATCGCAAGGGAAGGTCTATATTATCTAGGATGGTATTATTGATGAGTAGTGGTAGTTCATATGAGAAGAGAACGAAACAATAGGAGCAGCTGAATAAGGGAGGTGGTAGTTTTGGCCATCCACTCAGTCAATTCACATATATGTCTTCTAATACAAGGTATATCATGTGATACTAGTGTGGGAGGCTAGATAATACCCAAACTGCGTGTAAATCTCATCCAAGGCCTTGTTGTCAGTGTAGATATATGGGGAACTTTCAGGGCTTTTTCTAGGTGGCACGTCCACTCCATAGTGGGCCCCTGATCTATGGATTCTAGGAGAGTGCCAGTTCTGTTAGACATGTCGATGATGGTTGGTTTTCGGTTTGTTGTTCATGGTAGTAGGGTCATATTTTCTTCTAGGAAGATCCAGTTCTTGGCCAAGACAAACATGAAAAGATGTTCTGAAGAATAGATAAGGCATCTTCATGCCATGATTTAGGAACCTGTAGGGTCAGATGTAGGACCTTCAACAATTTGAAGTATCATTTTGATTTTATCTTCTTTATCTATTTTTCTCTTTGACACTGGAGATACTATTTCTTTTATCTCCTCCCATATTATGAACCTTCTAAATTTTCCAATTGAGTTGATTTTGTTTGTATTGGAGTTGGTGACTCTTTGGGGTAAGAAGAAGGAGAAACATCACAAGATCCATTTATGTGTGATTTCCATGTTAGGGTTTGATATGGAGTGGGGCCTCTTGGTATTGGATAAGTAAATTTTCGATCTAATCCTCAACATGGATTTTTAGAGCACTTTAATGCACATATCAATGGTTACAGGAGGTGGGTGAGTTTCATGGCACATGATGGGAGTCCATGGGTATTTTTTGGGGAATGAGATCCTCGTTTAGGTCATGTGGGACCTTCACTCCTAGATTTGGGGAATCTTGTCTTCCAATTATCATCTGTTGCACTAGAGGATGATGGTCGTGCTCTTGAGGGTGGATTACCTCATGTAGTTGATGAGTTATCAGAGGTATTTCCAGATTATTTTTTAGGCTTTCCCATATAGTGGGATGCAGATTTCTCAATTAATTTGGTTTAGGAACACAAATAATATATATTCCCTCATATCTTATGGCTCCCACTGAGTTAAGGGAATTGACAATATATCTGGGTGATTTGGATGACAAAGGATTCATTCACCCGAGAGTCTCTCTTTGGGATGCTCCTATTCTTTTTTGGAGAAGGATGATGGATCCCTTCGGTTATGAGTTGATTACTAGAAAATAAATAATGTAACCAATATGACAAAAATATTTTTCCTTGAATAGATTACTTTTTTAATTAGTTTAAGGAGGAAATGTGGTTTTCCAAGATATAAATGAGTTCTAGTTACCACCATGTCATAGTGAGAGAGGGAGATATCACCATGACATCATTCTGAAGTAGGTATGGCCACTTTAAGTACTTGGTTGTGCCCTTTAGATTGACCAATGCTACAGAAATCTTTATAGAACTCATGAATAGGGTTTTTCACCCGTATCTCAAATCCTTTATCATGTTATCCATGGATGACATCCTAGTTTACTCTGGATCTGAGGAAGAGCATGAGCATCATTTGATGTTTATTTTGGGAACTCTGAATGATCATCGCCTTAATGAAAAGTTGTCCATGTGAAACTTTAGGCTCAGGAAAGTGAAGTTTCTAGGTCATTTAATCTCAGAACAGGGCGTTTCGGTGGACCCTAATAAGATCAGTAATGTTATTTCATGGGAGTATCTGAAGATTGAGTTAGATATCAGGAGTTTCCTCCGGATGGAATTTTATTATAGGCAGTTTGTTCTGAATTTATCTCAACTTTCTTTGCCTATGACCACCCTCACCTAGAAAGGGATGAGGTTTTAATAGGTCCCAGAATATTAGGCATCCATCAAGGTGTGGAAGCATTGGTTTACTAAATCCCCCATGTTGATATTTTTGGAATCTGGAAAGGGCTATGTGGTGTATTGTGAAACTTCAGGTATGGGTCTCGGTGCATGCTTATGTAGGGTGATCATGTGGTGGAGTATGGCTCTCTCGAACTCTGAAAACATGAAAACAATTTCCCAACCCATGACATGGAGTTTGTTGTAGCGATTAATTATTTTAATACATGGTTTCACTACCTCTTTGGGGAGATGTTTTTCATCTAACCTGATTATACGATCTTACCACACATCTTCTCACAGAAGGATCTTAATCTTTGGCAGCGCCATTGGATCGAGTATTTACAGGGGTTTGACTTTGATATCATTTGTACCCTGTGAAAGGGTAATGTGGTGGCTGACACCTTGTGATGTAAAGTAACAGTCCTGACTTTGGGGAAGTCAAGTGATGAGTGGAATCTAATGGGGTTCTATTCCTAGATGCACTTTGAGACCAAGGATCACATAATATGTACATTCATGGAAAGCATTCAGTTGACTCATTCTCTTTTATAGTTGATTTATTGGGAGAATCGCATTGATGAGCTATGTTAATGGTCGATATAGTTCCTTCATGGTGGGGAGATTTCTTCTAATTGGTCTTCACCTCCTAAGGGCCTCTTGTGCTTCAAGGGTTATTCGGTGGTGTCTTTTTCTCTAAGGAAGGTGATGACGTAGGATAACCACCAATCATTGTTGTCTGTTCATCCTGGTGCTACCAAAATGTATTTTTATTGTCTACATTAGTTATGGTGTCTCGGTATAGGGAATTATATAGATGATTTTTTATCGATGTGTTATATGTGTCAGTAGGTGAAAGCATAGCATAAAAGGCCCTCTCATTCTCTCCAGCCGTTACCCATTCCAACCTAGAAGTGGAATGTGGTTTACATGGATTTAATTTTGGTTTTACCTCATAAACCTTATGGAAATAATTATTTTTGGGTTGTGATTGATCATCTGACCAAATCATCCAACTTAATTCTGATGAGAGATATAGCTAAAATGGATGAACTGGGACGATTGTATATTTAGGAGGTGGTGAGGCATAATGGTTTTCCATTAGTAGTTGTCATATATAGTGACCCCCATTTCACCTATCAATTTTGGGAAGGCCTTAATTAGGCCATAAAGACACATATTAAGATGAGTATAGAATACAATCCTCAAATGGATGGCCATACAGAGCTAGAAACCAGATTCTGGAAGACAGGCTCCATGCATGTGCCTTGGACTTTGGATGTTTGTGGGATATCTATTTGGTACTGGTAGAGTTTTCTTTTAATAACAATTATCAATAATCTAATTTAGTGGATCCTTTTGAGTAAATGTATGGTCGGCATTTTAGATCTGCACTATGTTGGGCCGAGGAAGGTGAGGCCTCACTTTTGGGTCCAAGCCTTCTGCAAGAGACATCTATGAATGTCAAGTTAATCATGCAGTGGTTATTGATCACTCAGATTCTCCACAAATCCTATGATAACCAGAGGAATCAAGACCATTGTTTCTCTGTTTTTTATCTGTTATTCTTGAATGTGGACCCTTATTTGGTTTATTGTCATTTGGGAAAACAGTGAAAGCTAACTCCAAGGTATGTCAGACCTTTTGAGATCACTGAGAACATTGGAATGATAGAATACATGTTAGATTTTCCTTATAAGTTGATATCTATTCATGAAATATCCCATGTCTCCCAATTGAATAAGTACAATCCGGGTCTATCCCACGTGTTTTATTGGGAAAAGTTAGAGATAGAGCCTGATTTATTAGTCTTAGAGCGAATGGTGCGAATAGTGTTTTCCTAGGAGAAGGTGATTCTGGGGAAGTATATTACACATGTTCAGGTCCTTTGGTAACATAGGAATGATGTACATGAGACATGGGATCAAAAGTCATAGGTTGATCAAGTGTACCTATTCTTGTTTCCTGATTAAGCATCAGGTTGACTTTCTGAGGTAGAACGTTTTCTATGGAGGGGAGAATTATCATGATAATTTCCTTCTTTTCAGGTATTTTTATCTTATATTCTGGGATTATATTTCCCCATAGATTTCTCCTAGGATCCCCTTGAATGTTTGCAGAAAAGGAGGTTTTTGGGTTTCCAGAATAGGCTGCACAGTAAACAAAACCATGTGGAAAAACCGTTCATAGTTGTCTAGGTTATAAGTTTTTTTATGTTATTATAATTTTTCCTTTCTGGAAATAATCATAATCCTACCCTTTCTTACCCCATAAACCTTATAATCCAAGGAAGGCTCCAATGATCCCTCAAAATCTCATGGAACTAATTTTTTGAAGGGGTTTTTGGTGTGGAAACTTCAAGATTCTTCAAGTAAGTGATTCCTCCATTTTCTTCCATTTACATAGGGTTTCATCACTTTTTATTGATGTTCCAAATTTCTAGAAAATAGGGTTTCATACCTAGTGTATCATTTTTTATTTCTTGGTTTAATATTGTGGATTCATGTTCATTTTGATCCCCTTGTGGTCTGATAGAAGTTTCAAACAAAGATTTGGGGTTTCTAACGTCTAATGTAGGTGATTCTATGTTAAAGCATTATTTGATGAGTTAGTTTTGTTTCTTTAACTTCCTATAATGTTTCTTAGTAATTTATTAAGGTGTTAACGTTATTTTTGATAGAATTAGTTTATGATATTATTTTAAAGTTGAATTTATCTCGAAATTATGTGGTTTTTATGTGTAACTCATTTGGTATCATTTGAGGTTATTTTATAATATATTCAAGTGGTTTATTAAATGTTTATTGGGATAAAAATTCAATTTTGGTGTGGTATTACGGTGAATTTTCCCTTAAAAGTATTTTTTTAAATGGATTCTATGTGGAAAGCATTGTTTTACTTCTTGGAATTGTTTTATGTTAATTTTAAAGGGTTTATTGAGTTACCCAACTGGTGAAAAATATTTTTTGTACTGTTTGGTCAGTGTATGATTCAGAAATGGTATGTTTATGTAAAAATGGTATTTTATAACATGTGTTACCAATTTTTGCAAAAAGAGGGAAACCTGGCTATCTTGGTGGGCAGACAAGGACTAGTATGCAAGTGATATCGTAGTGGTATTGTCCCTGCTTCACTTAGAATGTTTGATTATGACAATAGAAACTAAAATTTGGTGATGTTGGGGATAAATATTCCATTGGTGTTTCCCCTATTAGTGTCTTTTTCATGATAATTATATTTGTTATGGTTATTTATAAACAAGTATATGATTTACCTAGGGTCCCACCAGTTTCTAGTGCCTAGGAGTGTTCCTAAGACTAGTGCTGATTAGCTATATCATATTTACCATCATTATACAGTGTGTTTTTTTGGATAATTCAGTATCAAGTGTGTTTTATTTCACAGTGTACATTCTTCCATGTTTCCCTCTTGAAAAATATTTTCATTTAATGTTCCACCTTTTAGAAATTTTTCTAGCATTAATTATTTATAAGAACCGGAAATATTTATTTCATAAAATTTTTATCAGATATATTATATTTGTGTGGAATCCTATTGGTCTTATAATCACACCCTACTTATAACATTGGATATGAGTATACTTGATAATGTTTAAAACAGGTAAGGGTAAGGAACTTGGAGACAACGACTCATGTTATTAGCTTTTTTTAGGTGTGTTGTGGAGAAGGATTGGGGTTGATGTACCCTTTCCAAGTGGTGGTTTTTATATCAGACCAGATTCTACTTTTGAATTTTGTCCCTCTTGGGTTTTTTAAAAAATAATTAATTCAGTTCAGAATTTTTGTTAAGGCTTGTTTCGTGTAATTTTTTAGAATTAGTTTATTTATTTTCATTGGTAGTTTAATTTTTTTAAACTTTGGAAAATCATTCCCAACACATATTTATGATACCCATACACTTGTTCCAGCTCGTGGGGATAGGGTACGCCCTTCGGAATTTGTCACGGATTGGTTAAGGAGCCAGTTTGGATGGTGACCAGATTTGGTTTGTGATAGAAGGTGTCTCAAGAGAAAATATATTCCCAAACTAGTTAATACATATAATAACCCATACATTACAATAAATTTATATCAGTTATTATTTGGGTATAAAACAAGATAATATGTTGGAATTCTATGATTACGTACAAAATTTAGATAATATCATACTCATACAATATGATAATAAATTTAAAAAAATAGAAAAATTTGTATATTTCAAGGGCATCATGGTTTCCATATTATCTTTTCCATGGATTGTACCTCCCCTATATTAATACTAAATACCCCTGCCTAATATAGTAAATATCTTCTTAGATATTAGAACTCTAATTTTGAATTGTAATAAAATATCACTAACATAACATTTCTCCCCCAATGATATTAAAACCAAAGAGAAATATCCTATAAAACACAATTAACTAAGTTATATCTTAGATTCATATAACGACCCATACTTTAAATACATTGTTAGTACTTAAAAATTGAAGTAAACTTATTACAACATATAACAAAACCATGAAAGGACCATATAGGAATAGTGTCTTTAGAAACTGGGAAACATAAACAACTAGTTCATAAAGTGTCTACACTGTCTCCCATTTATTTCATCATATCTATAGTCCCTTTTGGCATATCTTACTTAATAACCTTCTTCCTGACCTGGGGAAAGCAAACATACAAAAGGGTGAGCTCAAATGCTCAGTAAGGGTAAACAAAAGAAATATCAATCACATCATATTCATAAGAACATAACATTTTGGAAATCCTACCCTGCAAAAGAGATCATAATTTCATAACATGGGATAAATCATGGTAGTGAAATGTAATCACAATAATCATAACATAAAACATGAAGCTTTTTGGCATACACACATAATCATAGAGAATAATTTCTTATTAGTTAAGACTCATTGCCAAGACCATCTTAGTGGACAAAGTCCATTTCTGAACCGAGTTCCTTCCTCGTTTCAGTCCTGTTTCACTGAACCGGTTTAACCTGCCGTTCCCTCTATGTCTATCTAATGAGATATGAAATCTTTACCCAATGAATTTGAGGGATATATAGGTCCCTACCATCTCATAATGATACCATTCTTATGTGTGCCACAAAATCATAAAATCTTACATCATTGCATAACCCATGTAATAAAAATGGTATTCGTAAACATCGTGACATCATAAAACAATTCATATCAGATAAAGGAATTCATAAAAATAATTTCATCAGAACATAATCAAATCAATGTAATAATAGGGATATAAACAGAACCCTATATTATCTTAGATGGAAAATAAATTTGATAAAACACTTGAACCCCATTCTTGAGGAAAATATCATTTCTACTTCAAAAACACTTTTCCTTTCTTAACATGTCATACAATTATAAACTAAAAGAAGTTGATTAAAAAAAACTTGAAAACTTGTAAAGGAAGATTCTTGGAAATAATGTTTTAAAAATCCATTCATGCCGTATAAGTTAAAAAAATTCTTCCTGTACTTTTGTTGAAAAGTCAAAAAGTACCTCGTACGAAAAACGAAAAAAGATTCCTTTCATATCATTTACTAAAAACTCACTGAAGGGTAAAATTGGATTTAATCAATTGTTGGTGGATGGAAATAATATTACATATTGAGGAAACATGGATGTGGATGATAAAATACACCCCAGTAAATTCCAAAGTATAAACAATCTCGGATAAAAATGAGATTGTGATATTTCCCTTACCTTAGGTCCGATTTGCTTCGTAAGTGTCTGAACCTCCTGTATGATGATTTAAATAATGTCATTAACTTATTCCAGAATCATACTCATTGTTATTATATCATATATGGTCATATTATTAGCTTATTATTAGTAATATTTCATTGCTACTTGTTATTCAGGTGTTTATTACTTTTTGTTCTTATGCGTGTTTTGTCGAATAAAATCTTATTCGTCATTTTAGGTTATAGATACCTCATTTACACAATGGTATTATTGTAATATATATCATATTTATTCACACAATTCATTTATGTAATCATTATGAAATTAAAATCATGTAGAACGAGTCGCATCATATCGTGGAGATGGTTTTCCGTACGTACGCACGAGCGATGATATCGTTCCCATAATCGTGGAATTGTAATGGAGTGTATGTATACTATTTCAGAATCAATATAAATTTACAATAATCAAATATATATATATATATATATTCATTATTTACACCATTATACCCATCCAAGTAAGGTGGTGGTGGAAAATAGATTACACCACAGCATGGAGACGGTATTCCGTAGGTACGCACGTGCAGTGATTTCATTTTCCGTAGGATGGATAGATGGTTAAATAGGGTTGTTTCATAAATATAATAACATACAAGTATATGAGTGATATGGATGATATTAATTCATAATGAAACAACTAAATAAGAAGAAGTGGAAGAAAAAATAAAGTTGAATGAATTGGTAACAGACATTACCTCTTCTTTGAAGTGCTTCTTTGAGACCTCCTTTTAGGGAACTAAAATTGGTCATTGAAAAAGAAAAGGACCTCTAGGATGTTTCTAGGGATGTGGATAGGAGAAATGGGCAGGGTTTGGCCGATCTTGAAGGATCAAAGTGGTGTGGGGAAGAGAGGGAGGAGGTTCCCTTTTATAAGGGAGGAGAGGGGCACCTTTGGAAAAACTAAAAATATTATTTTAGTATAAAGCCATATTCAGTTTTAAATAGCTCAAAATTGATTTATTTCGAAACTAAGGTGGGGATGGGTCGAAATACTCTCATCCAACAGAATTTGGACAAGTTTAGTTTACTATTTTAACCTTATCATTTAGATTTAACTTTATGTTAGATAATTTTACATTTACCATGTCTTTTTGTGTTCTTAGAATATATGGTTAATAAACTTACTATAACAAGCCGAACAAACCCCAAGTTGTTTATTATTAATATCTATAACCTTATATAAGTCATTTGGAAGAACCTTAGATTTTTAGGAATAATATAACAATTAATAATATAATATTTGTTTTAAAAACTATTTTATGTCAATTTTGACACTATTTAGTAACTGTTTTTTGTGAAACTAATAACAGAATGATTAGTTCGATAAAAGTTAACTAAATCAATAATCACAAGTCATATTAATCTATAAAATTAGTGTAATTCATAAATAGTCTCAAATTACATTTATTTGGGTATTTATAACATCAATTATGTCAATATTTCATTAATAAGATAATTACTGCATCATCTTTGTGTCATAAATAAATTAACTTATATAATGTCTAAAAATTACAAATAAAATACCATTATGTAGGAACTCTTTTTATATTTCTAATTAATATGTATAGTCTAATTTAACTTATGTATAACCCTATATTAAAAATTATTTACTTATTAAACATTGATTTTAACTATTTTCTCCCTTCTTTAAATAAATTAATAATAAATGTCCTAATTTAATCCAAGTGGGCCTAAATGGTCATATGTCATTCCTAAGGTTGCTTTTGGTCGAATAACAATTATAAAATACAATTAGTACATGTGTTAGGGTAATAATAATATCATTTTTACCCTTAATTACCCAATTTACTTTTAACCGTGGTAAATAAAAGTAAAAATTTACTATTCACCAAAATTTATTTTCATCTAATTGAACCACATTTTACTTATTGACATCAACCGTGTCTCTTGGAATTTTGAAATTCCACTCACAGAAGCGGTAATATTATGTTTTATGTAAATTTGCAAATTCTCCTAGGAGGTGGGTAAAAGACGGTGAAAATTTCAACAAAATTTTTATGTATCTAAAATTATTATAAAATTACTCCAATGAATTATGTTGAACTTATATAGGTATTATGTATCAATTTTGACCTAAAATAAATTTAAATAAAATAAATAATTCTTTAAATAAAAAGTCGGTTTTTAAATAGTAACCTAGTGTTTTCACTATTCATCATAAATTGAATGTTTCCAGAAAAATACCAAAATTTCACCCTAGGCTAATTTCAAAATTATGAATCCAAAAACAAAGTACATTTTGAAAAATAAAATTCACAAAATTTCAAAAAGAGGTTATTACTATTCATAACGTCTAGTTTTAATAATATCTTAATAGCATACCGTTGTTTGGTGAAACTCGGTATTGCGTACGAAGCATGCTATCAAAGAAGGTTGCAATTGCGTGTAAAGAAAGACAATCTAGTGTTGTTTGTAGTGAAAGATTCCATTGCTGATTTATATAAAATAAAAACAAAATATTTCTTATAAAAGTCTCAGGTGTTACTTTCTACCCCCCTCAAAATGAATTTTGCCCTCAAAATTCGTCACTTGAACAAACAGATGAGGATACCTCTCCCGCATCATATCCTCAACCTCTAATGTATCTTCTTCTAATTGGTGGTTCCTCCATAAAACATTCACCAAGAGAGTGGTATTGTTTCGTAGGACTTTTGAAATACGATCAAAAATCTCTATCGGTTGTTCTTCAAAAGAAAGATCTTGTTCCAGTGGTACAACTTCTGAGCTGAGTACATGAGAAGGATCATGTATTTACTTTCTCAGGAGAGATACATGGAACACATCGTGAACTTGAGAGAGATTCGGTGGAAGCGCCAATCGGTAAGCTACCTTCCCAACATGAACCAGTATTTTGAAAGGACCGATATACCTAGGGCTCAACTTTCCCTTATTTCCAAATCTCATTACTCTCTTCCAAGGAGATATTTGTAAGAACACTTTATCACCCACTTCAAACTCTAGGTCTTTTCTTCGGTTGTCGGCATAACGTTTCTGTCGACTCTGAGATGCTCTTATGTGTTGTTGAATAGATCAGACCTTTTCTGCCATCTCATCAACAAGATCAGGTCCTAATAGCTTTCTTTCCCCAACTTCATCCCAACAAGTTGGAGTCCTGCATTTCATTCCATAGAGAGCTTCATAAGGATCCATCTGAATACTGGAGTGAAAGCTATTATTATAAGAACATTTCACTAAATGTAGGTGTTGATCCCAACCACCTTTGAAATCCATAGAGCAAGATCTCAACATATCTTCTAGAGTTTGAATTTTCCTCTCAGACTGACCGTCTGTCTGAGGATGATAAGCAGTTCTAAAACTCAACTCTGTTTCCAGAGTATGTTGATGACTTTTCCCGAACATTGAGGTAAACCTCGGATCCCGATCAGATATAATAGAAAGTGGTACTCCATTCAATCTTACCACTTCCTTTACATATATCCTGGCAAGCTGATCCAGAGTGAAATCCTCTCTAATAGCAATGAAGTGTGCCGACTTTGTAAGATGATCAACTATGACCCAGATAGCATTATTGCCTTTGGATGTTTTAGGATGTCCTGTGACAAAGTCCATAGTGATGTTTTCCCATTTCCATTCGGGTATGGGTAATGGTTGTAACATCCCCTTAGACTTTTTTCTCTCAGCTTTAACTTGCTGACAAACTAAGCATCAAGAGACATATTCAGCAACATCTCTTTTCATTCCATCCCACCAGAAGTACTCTTTCAGGTCCATATACATCTTCATGCTTCTAGGATGAATAGAGAATGAAGATCTATGAGCCTCATCCAGCATCTCCTTATTTAATTCGCGGATGGGAGGAACACAAACCCGATTCCTAATGTTTATTATCCCATCACAATCAAGGTTAAATTCAGCAACATTTCTCACCTTCTTTTGTAACTCTACATCTTCTTTCTATGCCTATTTAATCTTAACATGTATAGATGGTTGAAAATTCATTTGAGAAAGGCACGATTTTCCCCCTTTCATTATAATTCCAAGATCCATCCTTTGTAAATCCATAAATATTGGATCTTTTTTTATCCTCATCATGGATAAACTGGCATGGTTTTGTCAACTTAATGAATCTTCCACCTTGTTTGCTTTCCTAGGGTGGTAAGGAATTGAGTAGTCATAATCCTTAATCAGATCCAACCATCTTCTTTGGCGCATATTCAGATCCTTTTGTGTGAAAATATACTTTAAACTTTTATGATCATTATAAATGTCACACCTTTCTCCATAAAGATAATGCCTCCAAATCTTTAATGCAAAGATTACCGCAGCTAACTCCAAATCATGAGTTGGGTAATTTTTCTCATGGATTTTCAACTATCGTGAGGAATAAGCTATCACCATATCATTTTTCATAAGAACACATCCCAATACCTTCTTGGATGTATCAATGTAGATCACAAACCTTTCTCCACTACAAGGCAGTGTGAGCATAGGTGCACTGGATAACCTTCTTTTCAACTCCTTGAAATTATCTTCACATTCCTCGGTCAAAACAAACTTAACTCCTTTCCGAGTCAACCTGGTGAGTGGATTAGATAATCATTAAAAATAATTCACAAAACGTCGATAATATCCAGCCAAACCAAGAAAACTTCAGATCTCATTTACTATTGTTGGTCTCGACCATCTTTCGATAACCTCTGTTTTTGCTGGATCCACAGATATCCCCCCTTTTGAGATTATGTGACCCAAAAATGAATCTTTTTGAAGCCAAAATTCACAATTGGTATATTTGGAATAATGATTCTCATTTCATAGGGTCTTCAAAATAATTCTCAAGTGATCTTCATGTTCTTCCTTTCTCTTTGAATATACAAGAATATCGTCTATAAAGACTACCACAATCTGATCAAGATAGTCTCTAAAGACTCTATTCATCAGATCCATGAAGATAGCAGGGGAGTTAGTAAGACCAAATGGAATCACTATAAATTTATAGTGTCCATACCTTATACGGAAAGTCATCTTTGGTATATCCTCCCTTTTGACCCTTAATTGATGATACCCTGAACGAAGATCAATCTTGGAAAAGTATTGAGCTCCGCGTAGTTGGTCAAATAAGTCATCAATGTGCGGGAGAGGATATTTTTTCTTGATAGTGATCTTGTTAAGTTCTCGATAATCAATGCCGAGTCTCATTGATCCATCTTTCTTCTTAACAAACAAAACAGGTGCTCCCCAAGGTGATGTCCTAGGGTGTATGAAGCCCTTATCAAGATTCTCTTTGAGATGCTTCTATAATTCCTGCAACTCAATTGAGGTCATTATATATGGTCTCTTTGAAATAGGTAAAGCACCCAGTACGAGTTCTATTGAAAACTCGACTTCAAAATTTGGTGGAAGACCCAACAATTCCTCCAGAAAGACATCATAAAACTCTTGTAGGATGGGCATATACTTAATCGTGAGTTTCTTACCAACCATTTGAGATAAATAACCTTCATTTAGTGTAATCAAGACCCATAAGATGGAAGAAATTTCCACTAGAAGGTTATGTTCATCCTTGCATCAATAGATGATCAAAGATTGATATGGAATATGAAATGTGACTTCCCTTCTTTGGCAATTGATATGAGCTCCATATAGAGAAAGACAATCCATGCCATGAATCACATCAAATTCCACTATAGAGAGGATCACAAGATTTGCATGAAGCACTTTCCCACAAACTTCAATCAGAGAAGAATTATAAACTTTTTATGCAACCATTAGGGGTTGTCACAGCTAACTAAACATCTAATTGTTGAGGTAATATGGTGATACCCTTAGAAACTTCTTCAAAAATAAAGGAGTGGGTGTATCCAGAATCAAATAAAACATTTGATACTTTAGAGTGGATGGTAAGTGTACCTTTCACCACTTCGTTATCATACTCCACATCGCTGATAGAAATTTCATGTGACATTCCTTGTTTTTATCCTTAAGAGTTTGTTGACGTCGATCATCATTAAAAAACCTTGGATTAGGGAATTTATTGGCATAATGCCCCATTTCCTTGAACTTGTAACATTGAAGTGTAGGAGGTGCGTTCTGTGTAGCCTTTTCATTGTTCGCATCACTAGACATCTTCGTCCCATCACCGCGACATTCAAATGCACAATGACCTTCCTTTCCACATTTGAAAAATTTACTTATCCCTTTAAGACAACTCCCTCCATGTTTCTTTCCACACTTTGAGCATAAGGGAAAACTCATCTTCTTTTTAGTGCTCTCTTTAGATTTTCCTTTGAATTCCATTTTCCTCTTCTTATAAAACACATATGACTGATGGTTTACTCCAATCTCCATCTCAACTTTGAGATCTCATCGAATGATTTCCTCATAGCTATTGAAGTCCCTTATGTCTAACGCCCTTCAAAGAATTGGTTTTAAGACACTAAAGAATTGATCGATCTTACTCTCAGGTTGGATAATAATACCAGAAGCATACCTTGCAAGTCTTGTAAAATTTGCTTCATAGGTACCAACAGATTCATCATCCTTTTTCTTTAGTTCAAGAAACACTTTCTCCATCTTTGTTTAGAGAATACGAGGGAATTACTTATTGAAAAATAATTTCTTGAACTCGTCCCATTCCATGGACTCAATTTCAAATCTTGGCCTTATATTCTTGATAATATTACACCATTGATCAAAATCACCTTCCAAATGATAAACTTCTAAGATGACTTTATCGTGATCAGAACATTGAAAAACTGAAAATATCTTTTCAGTAGTAGTGATCCATTGTTCAGAAACTAATGGATCAGTAGACCCGCTGAATGAAGGTGGACGTTGTCTCATGAAGGATTCAACAGAATGTTGCTCCTTCCTTTGCTCGCTTGGAAGTCCTGCATGATTCATAGCTTGAGAAAGTTGTGTGAGTATGGATACAAGATTTTTCATTCCAGCTCCCATAACATTTGGTTGCTCAGGGGGACAATCATTTCATTGTCCGTCTCATTCTGCATTAACACGCTTCCTTCAGGTTCCAGCCATTGACTAAAACCAAGAAGAATAGTGTGAGAAAAACTAATTATAATAGGAAACCCACATAATCAAGAATTAAATTTCACACTTAAGGTCTTATCCTAGGTTATTCATGGCTATTTCTAAAACACTAAGATTGTGTTCTATGCTTAGACTTATCCTTAGGATTCTTACTAAGGCTTTAACGTCCTAGTTTCCAAAGGTTGACTATACCTTTCCTCTAATACCAACTATAACGACCCATAATTTACATACATTTTTAGTACTTAAAAATTGAAGTACACTTATTACAACATATAAAAAAACCATGAAAGGACCATATAGGTATAATGTCTTTAGAAACTGGGAAACATAAACAACTGTTTCATAAAGTGTCTATAATGTCTCCCATTTATTTCATCATATCTGTAGTCCCTTTTGGCATATCTTACTTAATAACCTTCTTCCGGACCTGGGGAAATAAAACATACAAAAGGGTGAGCTCAAATGCTCAGTAAGGGTAAACAAAAGAAATATCAATCACATCAAATTCATAAGAACATAAAATTTTGGAAATCTTATCCTGTAAAAGAGATCATAATTTCATAACATGGGATAAATCATTGTATTGAAATGCAATCAAAATAATCATAACATAAAACATGATGCTTTTTTGAATACACAAATAATCATAGAGAATCATTTCTTATTATTCAAGACTCATTTCCAAGACTATCTTAGTGGACAAAGTCCATTTCTGAACCGAGTTCATTCCTCGTTTCAGTCCTGTTTCACTCAACCGGTTTAACCTAACATTCCATCCATGTTTATCTCATGAGATATAAAATCATTACCCAATGGATTGGAGGTATATATAGGTCCCACCCATCTCATAATGATACCATTCTTATGTGTGCCACAAAATCATAAAATCATACATCATTACATAACCCATGTAATAAAAATGGGATTCTAAAACATCGTGACTTTATAAAAAAATTCATATAAGATAAAGGAATTCATAAAAATAATTCCATCACAACATAATAAAATCAATGTAATAATAGGTATATAAACAGAACCCTGTATTATCTTAGATGGAAAATAATTTTGATAAAACACTTGAACTCCATTCTTGAGGAAAATATCTTTGTACTTCAAAAACACGTTTCCTTTCTTAACATGTCATAAAATTATAAACTAAAAGAAGTTGATTAAAAATAAACTTGAAAACTTGTAAAGTAATATTCTTGAAAATATTGTTTTAAAAATACATTCATGCTGTATAAGTTAAAAAAACATTCTTCTCGTACTTTTGTTGGAAAAGTCAAAAAGTACCTCGTACGAAAAACGACAAAATATTCCTTTCATATCTTTTACTAAAAACTCACCGAATGGTAAAATTGGATTTAAAAAATTTTAGGTGGATGGAAATGATAAAACATATTGAGGAAACATGGATGTGGATGATAAAATACGCCCCCATAAATTCCAAAGTATAAACAATCTCCGATAAAAATGAGATTGTGATATTTCCCTTACCTTAGGTCCGATTTGCTTCGTAAGTGTCTGAACCTCCTGTATAACGATTTAAATAAAGTCATTTACTTATTCTAGAATTATAATAATTTATATGATATCATATATGGTCATATTCTTAGCTTATTATTAGTAATATTTCATTGCTACTAGTTATTCGGGTTGTTCTTATGTGTGTTTTGTCGAATAAATTCTTATTCTTCTTTTTAGGTTATAGATAACTCATTTACAGAATGGTATTAGTGTAATATATATCATATTTATTCACTCAATTCATTTATTTAATCATTTTTCAATGAAAATCATGTAGAATGAGTCGCATCACATCGTGGAGACGGTATTCCGTACGTAGGCACGAGCGATGATATCATTCCCATGATCATGGAATTGAATTGGAGTGTATGTATACTTTTTCAGAATCAATATAACTTTACAATAATCGTATATATATTCATTATTTATACCATTATACCCATCCAAGTAAGGTGGTGGTGGAAAATAGATTACACCATGGCGTGGAGACGGTATTCCGTACGTACGCACGCGCGGTGATTTCGTTTTCCGTAGGATGGATAGATGGTGAAATAGGGTTGTTTCATACTAATAATAAAATATCAGTATATTAGTGATACTGATGTTATTAATTCATAATGAAACAACTAAATAAGAAGAAGTGGAAGAAGAAATAAAGTTGAAAGAATCGATAACAGACATTACCTCTTCATTGAAGCGCTTCGTTGAGACCTCCTTTTAGGGCACTAAAATTGGTCTTTGAAGAAGCCCACGACCTCTAGGATATTTCAAGGGAAGTGGAGAGGATAAATTGGCAGGGTTTGGACGATCTTGAAGGCTCAAAGTGGTGTGAGGAAGAGAGGGAAGAGGTTCCCTTTTATAAAGGATGAGAGGGGCACCTTTGGAAAAACAAAAAATATTATTTTATTATAAAGCCATATTCAGTTTTAAATAGCTCCAAATTTATTTCTTTCGAAGATAAGGTGGGTATGGGTCGCAAAACTCTCATCCAATATAATTTGGACAAGTTTAGTTTACTATTTTAAACTTATCATTTAGATTTAACTTTAAGTTAAATAATTTTACTTTTACCGTGTCTTTTTGTGTTCTTAAACTATAAGGTCAATAAACTTACTATAACAAGACAAAATAACCCCAAGTTCTATATTATTAATATATATAACCTTATCTAAGTCATTTGGCCGATCCTTATATTTTTAGGAATAAATGTACAATTAATAATATAATATTTGTTTTACAAACTATTTTATGTCAATTTTGACACTATTTAGTAATTGATTTATGTGAAAATCATTACCGAATGATTAGTTCCAAAAAAGTTAATTACATCCATAATTACATGTCTTATTAACCTAAAAAATTTGTGTAATTCATAAAAAATCTCAAATTACATTTATTTGGGTATTTATAACATCAATTATGTCAATATTTCATTAATAAGATAATTACATCATCATCTTTGTGTCAGAAATAAATTAAATTATTTAAAGTCGAAAAAATAAAAATAAAATACCATTATTTAGGAAATATTTTTATCTTTCTAATGAATATTTATAGTCGAATTTATCTTATGTATTACCCTATATTAAAAATTATTTACTTATTAAACATTGATTTTAACTATTTTATCCCTTCTTTAAATAAATTAATAATAAATGTCCTAATCTAATCCAAGTGGGCCTAAATGGTCATATTTTATTCCTAAGGTTGTATTTGGTCGAATTAAATTTATCCAATATAATTATGACATGTGTTAGAGTAATAATAATATCATTTTTACCCTTAATTACCATATTTACTTTTAACCGTGGTAAATAAAAGTTTAAAGATACTATTCACCAAAAATTATTTTCATCTCATTGAACCACATTTTACTTACTGACATCAACCGTGTCTCTATGATTTCTGAAATTCCACTCATAGAAGCGTTAAAATTATATTTTATGTAAATTTTCAAATTCTCCTAGGAGGTTGGTAAAAGACAGTGAAAAGTTCAATAAACTTTTTATATATCTAAAATTATTATAAAATTACTCCAATGAATTACATTGGACTTATATAGGTATTATGTATCGATTTTGGCCTAAAATAAATTTAAATAAAATAAATAATTATTGAAATAAATAGTCGATTTTTAAATAGTAACCCAGTGTTGTCACTATTCATCAAAAATTGAAAGTTTCCAGAAAAATACCGAAATTTCACCCTAGGATAATTTCGATATTCCGACTCCAAAAACGAAGTCCATTTTGAAAAATAAAATTTACAAAATTTCAAAAAGTGGTTATTACTATTTATAACAGCTAGTGTTAATAATATTTTAATAGCATATCGTTGTTTAGTGAAACTCAGTATTACGTACGATGCAAGCTATCAAGGAAGGTCGCAATTGCGTGTAAAGAAATCCAAGATAGTGTTGTTTGTAGTGAAAGATTCATTTAATGATTTATATAAAATAAAAACAAAATATTTCTTATAAAATTCTCGGGTGTTACAATTCATGTAATGATTGTGGATTTCCCAACAACATTACGTTAAGGGAGGGTATTAAAAAATAATTTTCAATTAATGCTTCCCAAATTAAGGCATGGATAATAGTTTTATGAACATACCCACCACTCTTTGACTTATACTAGAATTCTCAAGATTGATGATTCCATTATCTACATTTTATCTGATAAAATAATACTTAATATCAATATATTTATATGATTATTTTGTACTTAATTATTTATCAAATCAAATTTACTATTTTTTTCACAACAGAATTTCATTACCTTCTTTTATTATTTTTAGATATCATCGGGATTCCATTTCATCAACCGTATTTCGGTCCACACAATTGTTCTAATATGTATTATACTTTTTCCATGTTAATAGAGGTATATTTAATCGTATTTCTATGAAATTAATTGACTTTATCTCAATAGTGAACACTCCTACACATAATAATTTTCTATCCACAACATCTCCATCCAAATCTGCATCTAATTATGGATATAAGAATTTTTAATTTTTAGTACAATGAACCATTCTTGGATTAACTGTATATTGAATATACCTAATGATTCCTTTCATATCTATGATTTGTTTCTTATTAGGACTACTATGATAATGGGAATTAAATTATATAGAATAAAATCCATATGTTCACGTCACGATAATATATAACAAACTCCCAGTAATCATCCTATATAGTTTTGGATCAACTTATCTTCCATATTCATATTTCCATATCATGATTTAAATTGACATTAGGTGTATAAACCAACATGTTATAATGTATTTCAAACATCCTTAGTAATCCCCTTGCATATTTAGTTTGGAAAAAAATCACCACACCTTTTGATTTACTTATTACTCTTGAAATTAATTAATCTATCTAATTTTGGAAATTAAAAAATATTGTCCCATTAAATATAAATGTTTTTCTCTTTATTTCAGCTTATTATCACAAAATATTATGTTAACAATGTTTACAAGCACCATTAAATTCCATTCCATGGTTCTGTCTATATAAATATTATGATCCATACTACGTCGTATAAATTTAATCATCATTTAGAAGTTATCTAATCATACAAACCCAAATCTATGTGGTTATTTCAGTCTATAAAATACACTTTTATAGATTATATAAAATTGATTTATAATCACAATTCAACAAACCCATAAGTTTTTTTGATATATACCTCCTTAATTATTAATCCATTTAAAAATAAAATCTTTTCATCCTTTTGATAAATTCATAAAATTATTTTAATAGATATATAAAGGAAAATATTATTAATTCAATAATTTAAACTGGTGAAAAATATTCATACAAGTAAACACCTTTTTCTTTTTAATTCCCATCTCACACCAACCCATAACGATTTCAGATCACCACTCCATGATCAACATATTTAGTTTTTGACCTAATCTTAATTATAATGATGTTTTGATATATTAGAATATTTGTGATCTATTAGGTTTGATTTGTTCTTAATTCAACAAAATGCCACTTCAAATCCATGACCTAGTTTTCTATTCCCTCAAATGAATAATTTCAGCCTAAAAAAATAGATAATAATTATCCCTATACCTCATCCTCTGAGTTTTCCATAGGAGTATATTCATAACTATTATTAGTTGATTCATCATTCTCATATATTTTACGATAGTCCATTATTGTTGGTCTATTATCTTCATAAACATTTTTACCCCAAAATTCAATATTAGATTCAACTTTACATAATGGATTTTTAAGCCTCCTAAATTGGTATAGTCTATTAATTTCCATCATAAGATTAACTTTAATATTGTTTGAAAAATATATTTCCAAATTTTTATTCAAAAACATCGACTATATTATTTTCCACGAACATATTCAACATCACGTTAAAAAACTTATAGGTTTAACTTTTTAATGTGCACCCCAATAATATACCTTCATACATAAAATATTAATATCTTCTATGAATTCCCACTTTCTTCTAGATGTATCACTAACTCCCAAATAGTTTGATGTTTTTAGTGATGTATTCCCCACATTAAACTTTTCTTATGACATAATTTTTTTGTTTCAAAATATGTAAAAATGAATTTTTTATGTAAACTACCAATTATACCACTTCTTTCTAATAGTCTTGAGTGTTTAAAGTGTTGGTGATTACGGATGTTTCCATGTAATTCGTCATTTACTTCCCCATTTTCATGACATATTCTTTTATGGTGCTCTCACTAATGAGACTTTGAATTTGTCTCCGTAGTTTTATACATGATATTTCTCCTCATTGGAGATGTACTCCTTGAAATTCTCCAATTCTAAAAAAAATTCATTATTTTTATATCAATTTCCTATATACTTAATGAATTATTCATACAATCATTTTTGATTAATTTTTTTCATTAAATTTATACACACTTTTTATTAGGATCATCAAAAAATAGGTTGATTTGTCCCCCAACCTATATTCATAGGGAATTCATGGGACTAAGCAAAATTCTGTGATGTATTTTAAATATATTTTATTCTCATTTCTTCTTCAAAATGTAGGGATTTTCACTATTTTATCAATTACACATTAACTAAATTCCTTCTCATGATCATGTATCTAAGTTGGAATTTTAACTACAATAATTAGTTTTGAAAACATTTCCATGATTTATTAATGGATATTCTCATGAATTCAATTCCAAAGGTTTTTGTATTCTTCTATAAACATTTTACAAGTTTTTTCCCTCCATATATTTGAAATATGCTGTCATTTTATTGATAAAAATTCATTAATGATTTTTTCCTTACCTTTAATCAATAATTAATTCTAGTTGAATGAAACTTCAATCCTTAAGTCACAAAAATTACCTACTCTCAAAGATCATTTTATAGACCATACATGTAATTTCATGTATGTTTTTTTTAATATTATATTGATTAAATTAGAGACCAGACCCTAAGATGGAGTGTGATTTCAAATCTCGATATTCCCAGAACAATTGATTGAAAAATATTAAAATATTAATTATCACACGTGAAAAAGTTTCATCAAAAGTGGAATAACTTCTAGATTGTGACTGGATCTCAAATAGAAGGGTACCATTCAATTCATAGCAGTGGATTTACCTTAGGAGGGACCTAAAATTTTCCAGTCCATGCTGAATTTGAAATGTTGTTTGGGGAATTTTTAATGAATTATCTTACCATTTATTCAATGCAACAACACATCCACACAACAACAAATTTTCGTTTTAATAAATCCTTTAAGTAGGGATCTATGTTTAGGCTCAAAACCCTGGAAATTCCATGGAGGATCTGAAGAGAAACCATGGAAAATTATCTTGAAGGTGATGAACAATAATTGGATTGAGTTCCAATATTGGTGGGATTCGGCAATAGAAACCAGTATTCCAAATAAAATAAATCAATTCCCAAGTAGGGAGTGTTTTTTGATATTCTTTTCCACGTTCTTAGATTCAAAGATTAATTTGGACCACCCAATAAACAGTTTGATCTCTTCTTTAGTCATTATTATGGGATGGGTTTTAAATTGTGGGATTTAAGGGGTTTATTTTTATATTTATTTGATTGTTAATCATTATTATTATTATGATTCGAGGAGATAACAAACAAAGGTAAAGGTTCATTCCTTAGGTTTGTTCCATGTGGAATTCTCTTGCATGTTTTCTACATGCGTTCTTAGTTCTTCATGGGTTTATGAATGAATGATTGTTGCACCTCAGTTTCATGGTTCAATGATATGAAATTGAAGATCCAACACTGGGATGACCAAGCGTAGGTGTGATGATGATGGCGAAGGAATAATAAAATTGATTCGAGAGATATCATTATTTGGTTGGTTTGGATTAGTTGAATTTAAAGTTGTTTTACCAACGAATTTAATGACCAAAAACACCCCGATTCAGTGTTAGGGTGATAGGACAACCCTCTATCATGAGTTTCAACGAGAATGGATCGCTAGAATGAGATCGGGATCATCATATTAGGCACGTGTAGGATGAATGTAGGATTCTGGAAAACCCATAGGAACACGGTGTGTTACCATGGGTTACACGATGTGTGCCCCCACTGAGTAGTTTCTAGGGTTTTAGGAGATAGTTAAATTTCACATTATGTGTGATCCTATCACAAAGCATGTAGTCCCTTACTAATGACTCAATGTGTGTCTCTAGAGATGCACATACATGGGGTGGAGTACATGGGTTTCTTACTCGACGTGTACCCCACCGCATTACATGGCCTGGAACAAGTAAACGGAATACCTCATGAAGTGGTACACGAGAAGAGAAACACGGGTTGACACCGTGTACTGGAACATGGTCAGAGTACAGTGGTGGACCACATATGGAAGGGAATGGTCTATAACTTCTTCTACATTCCAAGTACCAATCTTCAATACGACAATGTTTGGAATGACCTAGGCCATTGTACATTGGTAGTACCTGAGGTCAAGGATCATGGCGTGTGTAAGGAAAAAAATTTTGGTTAATGAAAAATCTTCATGATCTAATTAATTTTAATATTATGTAGAATGATCATATAAAACATATGAAATACCTTGGTTTTATGTTTTTGGCTTTCAAAATACCTTTAAGAATTGTTATCATTACTAATATAGTTGTTGAATAGGGATAACATGATTAATATAAATATAGGGCCAAGGAAGAGATGGCCTCATCCAGTAGAATTACTCCATATGAAGCCCATTTTTTAGAGCTCGTAAAAGTGGTGGCTTCATTCACTACTGGAAAATCAGGCTATAGCCATGGTTTAAAACCGTGGCTATAGGTCCTCAAACTGTGGATAAGCTTGGAGTGGCTATATGCTTAGACTTATAGCCACAGTTCCAAATCGTGGCTCTAGGTCTACATCCGCGGTTAAAACCATGGTAATATCTCTATAGCCACGATTTAGAACTGTGGCTATACTAATGGAGGGATACAGTTTATTTCCACGGTTAGAAACTGTGGCATTAGACCTTTATCTATGGTTTCTAACTGTGGAAATAGACCTATATCCACGATTAAAAACTGTGGTTATAGGGTCTGGAAAACCATAAAAAATAGTCCTTTCCCCCATACCCCCCCCTGTAGTAGCCCACCCCCCTACAGACCCCTCCCTTCTGGACACTAGACACCCCCTAGATAGATCCTGGATACCCCCAGACAAACCCTAGACACCCCCCGAGACACACCCTGGACACCCCCCGTACAGACCATGGACACCCCCGCAGACACACCCTGGACACCCCCCGGACATACCCTGGACACCCCCCCCCCCCCCTAGAGTGACCCAACACACCACCCCAGACCCTGGACACCCCCCCCCCCCAGACAGACCCTGGACACCCCTCGGACAGACCCTGGACACCCCCCAGACAGACCCTGGACACCCCCCAAATAGACCCAGGACACCCCCCAGACCCTAGACACCCCCCCCCCACACACACCCTGGACAGATCCCCTGGACAGCCCTGACCTCCACTCCCCTGAACAGCCACCCCACCCTTCTGGACAGACCCTAGAACCCCCCTAGAACCTGGAAACCCCCCCCCCCCCCCAGACCCCCACTCCCCTAGACAGACCCCCCCCCCCCCACACTCCTGGACAGACCCTAACCCCCCCACCCCCCCCCCCCAAACCTACACACCCCCAAAGACCCTACACAGATCCCCCTATACACCCCCAGAACCTGGACACCCCACCCCTTGCACCCCCTGCAAGTTACCCCCTCCCACCAACCAGTCCCCCCTACCAGTCCCCTCCCCCCTGAAAACTCCCCCACTCAACATGCTAGTTCCCACCTCCCCCTGCCAGTCCTGTCCCCCCCATAACCTAGACACCCCACCTCTGGCACACCCCTTTCCAGTTACACCCCTACCCCTACCAATCCCCTCCCCCTACTATTTTCCCCCATCCCCCCGCTAGTTCCCCCTTCCAGTCCTGCCCCCCCACCCCAAAAAAAAACCTACACCCCCAGAACCCTTGGACAAACCCCCTATATAGACCCTGGATAGACCCCCCACACCCCAGACACCCCCCCAGAACCTGGACACCCCACCCCTTGCACCCCCCTTGCCAGTTACCCCCTCCCCCTACCAGTCCCCTCCCCCCCGCTAGATTCCCCCCTCCCCTGCTAGATCCCTCCCCCTTCTAGTTTTCCCCCTCCCCCTGCTACTTCCCCCTTGCCAGTCCTGCCCCCCCCCCCCCCACAAAAAAAATCCAAGACACCCCCAGACCCCCTAGAAAAATCCCCCCAGATAGACCCCAGACAGACCCCCCAGGATAGACCCCCCCCCAATACCCTGGACACCCCCCATGAACACCCCCCCACCCAGAACATGGACCCCCCGGATCCTTGACATATCCCCCTGGACCCCCACCCCCAAACCTGGACACCCCACCCCTTGCACCCCCTTCCAGTTACCCCCCTCCCCCTTCCAGTCCATCGAGAGACCAACCCAACAGAAAAGCAGATTTATGCATTGAAAAACCAACTGTAGCCCTTGATGACATCAAGGAAAATAGAAACTATATTAATAGTAGAATGGTTATATTTGAGTAACTTGATTGAGGAACTTAAACATCAGTAGGGAAAATTAGAAGAGCATATATAATCATTGCATGCTAACCATGAAAAGATTCTTGCTCTGTTCGAGTGTCTCGAAAAACTGGAGAATGTGAAACTGGTTTCAGATAGTTTAGTTGCAGTCAAGATGGAGAATTCTGGTTTGGATGGAAATCGTCCGAGATTATATGCAAAAAAATCAGTGATGTAGAAGCCTAAGGTGGATTCACCGGCATGTGTGCCTTCATATCATAAAATCGACGATGAGTCTCCTACTAGTGAGACTCTATTGGATGGGTCAAGCGGTGTGCTAATCTGATATTTAAGAATTCTCATGAGAAGCTATCACATAGAAATGATGAAATGCCATTGATATCTGAATTTAAAGATGAATGATGTGCCACAATGGAACATTTGAATCAATCTAATGGATTTGAAGAACAAAAGATGGATGAAAATGGGGAGTAAGGAAATGGTGAAGTGAAGGAGTGGGTGAATGAGCCGAAAGTAATACTTTAAGTTCATTCTACTGTTAAATAAGTTTTTAATTTGAACTCTAGAATTATGTGTGATGCATGTGAAGGTTCTTCACATTCACATTCTGAGCTAGGGTTTTATATAGACAAGAGAAAGAGAGCTAAGGGCACCTTTTCTAGTAAAGATTTTGATTCTCCTTCCCGACGGTAGGAGAATAAGAAGAAGAGGAAACAAGGTGAAGATTCAAGCCATAATCTATTTGAAGACATAGGTACTGATTGGTACTAGTTCTCATGTGGTGAGAAGTATGGTTGTTTAACGGATTGGGTGAAACCTGACATGGACTGGGCATGGGATAAAAAAATTATGCCTGGTCTGGTTTGCATGTGGACCGACCTAGCCGACTGGTCCACTTAGCATGCAATATTTTTTGGATTTTTCTATTCATTCTCATCTGGAAATAATGTTTTTTCTAATCCTAACCCATTCTTTTAATGTGGGCCCACACTACTGCCAATTATTGGCTCCACATGTATTCTTTCCGGGTCTTTTACTGGTCCACTGAACTGTTCATCTACTTGTAGTGCTGACAGAAAGGGTGATGCCATGGTCCTATTGTCTATTAGAAATGAAGCCTTATCATGACTAATTGGGAGAGGTTGAATTGTTGTTGGTGATAGTCTTCTTCATTGAACAAAATCATGTAGGAAAAGAATCAATTTTCAGTTGTATGTTTTTCCTAGCTTTGTGGGGCCTAGTTTAGTGATTTGGTGGTGATTTTGGTGCTTTTTTTGTCTTGGGTTGCTGTTATGGTGTATATTGTTTAACTGATCTATTCATTTTCTGGATGTTTGTACTTCTGATATAAATACATCATTATGTGTCAGGTTTTGTAAACAATGAATTTTTTTTAGTTTACCTAAAAACCCATTGAAAGAGAATACAATAGGTAATTCATCTAATAGATTCTGGGTGTGGGAAATTTTGTACTTGCATATTTACTTGTCCATCCAAGCAGGTACCCAACTCTAACCTCACCAAAAATCCTCAACCCACACTGGGTAGGATGGATACAATATCTCTACATGTTCACATAAAAGGCAATGATCACAGCTTAAGCATTGCAACTGAGCACAATGTTGATCATTTTCTATAAGTTTTGGTTGAACCCATCTGCTCAGATATGATTTCTGGACAGAACCAAAAACCCTCCCAACTGACTTCTACTGCTACTCAAGAGATAATAAATGGGACCGCAATCAGAAAAATGGATTAGGTTCCCTTCCCTCTATTCAAACAATGACACAATCAAATATCGCCAAGGTTAATTCTGGTACTAAAGCATTAAAATCTTTTAAATCTGTAAATGAGAACAGACATATGGTGCATGTTCCTCTACAAATACATGATTACAGTGACTCTGGTGATCAGAAATAGTGTCCCACAGATGCTTTGGACAATGTCCAGGAACCCTATGTAACAGCTTCTTCTACTGTGGAAGTGATTCCAGGTACGATGCTTCCCACTTTTCCTCATTCAGCTACTCAAGATGTAGGAAAATATTTTACTGATCCCTTGATTCCAAGTAATTTGACCACTATGGAATCAACTCTAAATACTTCTCACCCTAACCACATTAAATTTGTCAACAGTCCTAATGAGATGGAGACCACTGGTTGTCCTATAAATTCCAAGAGTCTTAATATTATTCCAAATTTTGTTCAGGATAAGGCCCAAACCAAACATACTAACACTGATAAACAAGATTCCATAACACTGAAACCTGTAAAACATACAAAATCACTCCCTCGGTACAGGGCCCCTTGCTTATGTAGGCACTTCCTGAATCCACCGGGCAGAGGAACCTTACATCATTTCTAGATGATGTCAAACAGCAGGATATAGATGCTTCAAAGGACACAAGTACTCCTACTCCTCATTCTATAAATTTACCTTTTGATGGTGTTCAATATGTAGATAATAATAGCTATTCTGAATGGCCTGGTATTCTGTTAAATAAACAAAACACCACTTCTTGGATGCTATGTAATACAAACATAACAGACTCAATTAGGAATGCTTCAAGAAATGAAACTACAAAGATGAACCTTGTCACTACAAACAAAGAACAAGAATAGACCACTAACAATAACAATGCTCAAAACATTATAAGGTCTTCTAGAAATAAAGGCTCCGAAAAGAAGAAAAAAGGGATCTCTAACTCCAAAAATAGGTTTAAATTAATATTCTTTTTTGGAATTGTCATGATATTGCAAACTCTAACACATTCAATGTTCTAAAAATAATTGTTAAGGCTCACCATCCCATGTTATTTCCTATTTCTGAACCAAAAATATCTTATTCTCCTAAATACTCTCACTTTTTTCAACACAATTATATCTTTACTGGCGCAATCTCAAATACCTACAATGTTGAATCTCTATGTATTTTTTCGCACTCTTACAAAATGTTAACACCTTTAATGTCTCTGATGAAATTTTTACTAGCAATTTTAATACTGATGGCATACACCTCTTCAGCTCTTTTGTCTATGAAAAAAATAGATACCAAGAAAGGAGAACTCATTGGAATGACCTTTCTTACCTAAGAACTAATTTTAATGACCCTTGGTTTATTCATGGAGACTTCAATACAATTCTCAACTCCAGTGAGAAAATTGAACCTTCTCATGCCTCTATTTCCACGAGATAATTTATAGCCTCTATTGAAGACAACAATCTCATTGAAATTATTCTCACTGGTGCGAAATACACTTTGTACAGAAAACTGTACAATATAGTGGTCACATCCAAATTAGATAGAACCTTCACGAATGTACATGCTTTAGAAAGAGGTTAAGAGTTCCCTTTTTTCTCTAAATCTTGAGCGTGTGGCTAGTCCTGATGGGTTCAAAAATTAATTCTTTATGTTCTACTAGGACATAGTTCGTGATGATCTCCTTAAGGCTATGAGGGAGTTCTTTAACCATGCCCCAATGCCCTATGGAATAAACTCCAATTTTATTACCCTGATCCCAAAGGGGGGAAATATTGTGGATGTAATGGATTTCAGACCTATTGTTATTGGGAATACCTTTCCAATAATAATTAGAAAAATTATTGTAGGTGGGGCTATTTTTTCGGTGGCAGAGAGCTGGAACTCATGGCTGGGGTAGTTTTGCATGTGGCAGAGGGCTGGCATGAGTGTTTTGCAGGAGACACGGGGTGGTGGCTGGTGTGGTGGCTGGTGGGGGATGGATTGGAGGTGGTTGGGGGCTGGTGTGGGCTTGAATGCAGGTAGAAGGGGGATGGAGTAGGGACAAATCACAGCGTGACCACAGTGTGACCATGTCATGACAGTGGCATGAACGCGGTGTGACCATGGTGTGACCGTAGCGTGACCGCGACGTGGCCGCGGTGTAACTGCGGCATGTTGGCCCGGTCCAGCGACATCTACAGGGCATCATCTTCTGGCCAGGAGCGAAGGGAGCGAGAGGAGGAGGGGCAACATTCCATTCATTGACCCACTGGTAGAAATTGTGATTATTCTATCTCAACATTGATCACAAGACTCATGGAATACTATCACTGATAACCACCATAGGGTGTCATCCTGGAGTAGGGCCAAATCACGGCGTGACCGCGGTGTGACCGCGGCGTGATCGATGCGTGACCGCGGCGTGACTGCGGCGTGTCCCGGCATGTTGGCCTAGTCCAGTGACATCTGCAGGGCAGCATCGTCCGGCCAGGAGTGAAGGGAGCGGGAGGAGGTGGGCCAACATTCCGGTCGTCGCCCCACTGGTACAAATTGTGATTAGTTAGTCTCAACATTTATCAGAAAACTAATGAAATATTGTCACTGCGAACTGTCGCGGGGTGTCGTCCTGGAGCAGGGCCAAATCACAACATAACAGTGGCGTGACTGTGGCGTGACTGTGGAATGACAGTGGCGTGACTGCCGTGTGACCTCGGTGTGACCACAGTGTGACCTTGGCGTGACCACAGCATGACCGCGGCGTGACCGTGGTGTGACTGTGGCGTGACCGCGGTGTGTTGGCCCAGTCGAGCAACATCGGCGAGGTAGCATCTTCCGGCCATGAGCGAGATGAGGCGGGGCAGCATTCCGGTCGTCACCCCACCGGTAGAAATTGTGATTAGTCAGTCTCAACATTGATCACAAGACTCATGGAATTCAATCACTGCGAACTGCCGCAGGGTGTCGTCATGGAGCAGGGCCAAATCACGGCGTGACCGTGGTGTGTTGGCCCGGTCCAGCGACATCCGTGGGGCAGCATCTTCCAGCCAAGAG
The DNA here is from genome assembly GCA_963277665.1 of Viscum album. Lineage (NCBI taxonomy): Eukaryota > Viridiplantae > Streptophyta > Magnoliopsida > Santalales > Viscaceae > Viscum > Viscum album. The sequence goes on from OY728123.1 coordinate 957,280,866, forward strand.
AAAAGGGAGTGGGAGGAGGTGGAGAAAATAAACTCTAGATGATTCTTAGACAGGTCAAGATCTACAAAGAAAAAATAATGAATGAGATGTTCCCATTTAAGCATCTTTTGATCGACCAAAAATATTTCCAAGAATGTTGCTGCAAATAGAATTAAAAGAAGGATTTTAAAAACGTATATGCAATCTGATAATCTAAATCCATTGGGATGAAAACTGAGAGTCTCTCCTTGAGTGAACAATTAGGTTCCACTAGTAGAGGAAACATGGTTAATAGTTGAAAGAACATTAATATTTGGAAAAAGACAAAGCAAGATCCACCACTTCATGCATCCTGAGAAAGAATCAATGAGAACTCATTGAGGGAAAACATTTGAAAAATATTGAAACATTCTAGTTAACCTGAATACTAGTGATCTATCTTGAAAGAAGTGATTTCAAAACTAATGCATACCGATCCTCGAAAAAAAAACGTTGAAGAAGAATGTAAATGAGACTTCAAGGTACCGAATAATACATAATGTGTAGGAATGCCTAGAGGAATACCCCATTGGCTTTAGAAAATCACAGGTTACATAACATGTAATCTGACATTACTAGTACTGTGGGACCCCTGGGCAGTGGAACTGGGCTTTTGGTTGGATTTAAATATCACATGCCATGTGACATGGTAACACAACATGGGACCCATCTTAAAAGTCTAACGGCACTTAAAGAGTGTCTTGGTTCAAACAACCATTTTAATAAAAAGAGGGAAATCCCCTCCAGGGATATAAAAATGGTCAAGTACGATGAGTGCTTTATGACTAAAGACGACATCATGTATAAGGAAAACATCAATGCAATAATGTTAAGCAAGGTATACCAATGTGAGTTTTCGTAGACAGCACACCTCCATTAGAGGGGTTTTTTTACAAATCTATGACTTATTTATCAAATGAACCAATTATCTTAAGTAACACTTATTCAAGAATTTCAATTTAATATAAACATGCGGAATTAATAAGGCAACTAAATGAAATTTAAAACATTCTTGTATTAAAGAGGCCAGGAGAGGGACCCTACCTCAACCTCAAGGCGCGTTTTCTTTTGACGATGAAAACTCCAATCTTCCTTTTTTCTGCTTGCACCCATATGCAACTTCACATATATATAAGGACACCTAGACCCTATGTACATATTTTCATGGACAAATACACAAAAGGGGGTCCTTAGATATATATTTATACTTGAATATACCCCTTTACACTTATATATGTATGCATTTTTCATATCCATATATATGCACACCTATCCCTAATATATATATATGCATACTTCAATGAGTGGATATATATAAAGGGGGAACATATATATGTATATGACTACCTATGAATACACATGTAAGACTTCATCAATGGTGACTCGAATCCACCTCAACGAAATCCAAAACGCACTGGAATAATATAAGGAACCCAAAAATCACAAATTCCCTAATTAAAATTGGGCCAAAGAATAAAAACACAATAAACCTTACCCAAATCTGATGTAGAACTCATTGTCATCGATGGTGGTGGATAAAACCAGCCACATCATAAGAAACAACCTATAAGAAAATAGTGGGAAAAATGAGATATAACGACTTATTATATATATGTGATCAGTGTGTCAATTTTACATGATAAATGATTCTAGAATCTAGAACCAACAATAAAAAAATAATATTCAGATTGATATGTACATCCCAATACTAAATAACATGATCATTAATAAACCTCTTTATTTTTCAAATATAACCTTCAATTTCCAATTCAAAAATCAAAAGTCACCAAATTATGGGTATAAAATAAAATACCATCAGCACTTAAATGTGAAAAATAGATATTAGACATTGTTCTTAACCTAGAAAATCCATTCCTTGAACAAGAGTTCGCTATTTTTCTTTTCAAAAACAATACAATAAAACTTTTGTATATTTCTTTCACATTGTCATTGTTACAAAAGAACGTTCAATAAAAAGGTAGTTTAAAATACTTTTATATTTATGGCTATTATAATCCCCTAGAGTGATAGTATTGAGAAATGAGCAACATGGTAATCCTATGGTGATAACAGCAGAATGATTCAATTATTTAACTCCTAATCTTTAAAAAATAAAAAACAGGTCTCCTATTTTCATCAAAATCCCTTGTCGTTACAACGACCTATAGCTTACATAAAATTCACGGTCTCATAAATACTTGGCCAACTACAGAAGCTCCTTGCATTCACCAAGCTTACATCTGCACGAATCACCCCTTTGAATACTTTTTTAGAAAATAATTTCAATACACAACTAAAAATACAATTACTCACCCAATTATCAAGGGAACATCCCACCACAGAAATGCTTCTCCATTTCCTGGACACATGCATGAGATGCTAACCACTAACTACATTAAATTAACAAAAATCAAAACATGCTTGTTAGTGAGACATTTTAATCAAAAAAAATTCCAAAATTCATATCATAATTAATTATGTAAACAATCCTCAACCAAACTTGTCAAGTTCAATAACTTCACCTCTTCAAATTTAGTCTCCCTCATTCCACTTTTGTAAAGCTCACACACCATTGCCATCAAAAATATTCTACTGAATTGGTAGCAGTTTTTCATTACCTACATTAAAATCAAAACGACCGACAAGTAATTAGGAAAAATTATAACAAACCATTATCATAAAAAAATTGAAAACAATGTAGAAAGACGAACTTTGATGTTTTTTATGCTTCCAACAATAGTATGATTCGATCTTCCACAGGTGCATGAGGTTTTGTCCATCTTTTTTTGTGCCCAGAAAACACAAGAAAAATTCTATTAAATAGTAAAATAACAAAAGGAAATAAAATAAAATCAAAGGGAAAATAATTTTTAGGTTTCAAACCCCGAACAAGGGCTGTTGTTAACCTGTCCAGAGCTACACCCCTCCACACGCCCCCTGCCCCTGCCCCCTGCCCCCCTCCACCCTGCCCCCTACCCCCCTCCACCCTGCACCCTGCCCCCTGCCCCTACCCCCTCCACCCATCCCCTAGCCTGCACAGCCCCCCTTCACCCCATGCCCCCCTCCACCCTACCCCATTCCCCCCTCCACCCTGCACCCTACCCCCTGCCCCCTACCCCCCTCCACCTAGCCCCCTAGCCTGCACAACCCCCCCCCCTGCACCCCCCAGTACCCTGAACCTAGCCCCATGCCCCATTCCCCCTTCCCCCTGCCCCCCTCCACACTCCCCCCTCCACCCATCCCCCTAGCCCCCTAGCCTGCACAGCCCCCTGCACCCCACCCCCCACCCACTATCCATTTCCAATTGCTAAATAATGTTTTTGTATTATGTACATGTGTTTTATGAAACTAATTTTCCTATGATACTAAACATTTATATCGTTGAGTGTATTATTATGTTATTTATCTTAAAAAGTCTGTAATAAACATGTACAAATAGGTTGGTTTTCTATATAATGACATCCTAATGTCCATTTACATGATTTTACATGAATATAATAACAAATAACACTATAAAAACAATGCATTATTGAGTAAATATCATTGTATACATTAAAATTCCAACACCTGAGGAATATGGAACTTTCTCTATGTATTGGAAGTCCTCTTCCATTGTGAGTTGTTATACCTTGGTCATGTTGAAGTGGAATGCAATATGGGTAGTCACTATTTCTCATCTATTCGTGGCCAACCTTTTGATGATCCTACTAATATGCTCCGTCTGGGTTATTACTAAATCTACATTCTTAATATCTATTTCTATACTTATCCACAATGCGCTGCTGGTTCCCTTCATCAGACGATCATGCTACCGAGTTTTATTTTCATCATATGCCTCGTGTTCAGAAATGGCACACTAAGCCACAACTCGTTAGATGGGGTGTGCACCCCCAGGTGGCTGCCTGAATTGTTTTTTGGGAAGGACAAAAATTATTGATTGTGGAGCTCGATATTTCCATTGAAAAAACAAGGGGAGATGAACATGGTATTCTGAGTTTTAGTTTTGGAGGAGACTATTGCTCTCACGGGATGATGATGATATCGAGAGATGAGGTGCTCCAGCAACTCAAGAAGATTAAATTAACTCTCATCTCGATCCAACAATTCCAGCTAGACAATGAACTGGTGATGATTTCCGGAACGACAGTTCAAGAATTCTTTGAAGCTGTAGTATGTCGTCGAGAGATTATGCCACAACTCGAGAAAAATGTCTGGGGAAAGTTCTTGGACCATCAATTTTATTCTGGACCCCAGGTGAAACCCAAAGATCTCCTAGAGACGCCTCCACTACCTCACTCCTTCGCACTTCCTGCAGTACATCCCGTGATGTCTAGTGATTTAGAGGTGCAGAAGCGTGTTTCACTGACACTGTATTATTTGGTGAAAATGGTGGATTCAATTACGCCAGATACGATAGTTCAGTCCTGGGTTGATGACTACGATGCACCACTCAGGAATTTAGGAATTTTTTGATGGAGGAGGGATTTGGGTTCTAGCTCTGTAGAGAAGGACCACATCATATTTGAGATCATGATGGACGAAAAATATGGTATTTTTCATGGCACCAAGTGCATGCAAGATGTTTTTTCTATGACTTCAACAACAGAGTCCTCCATTAGCAGTGCTAGGCATCTAGCTGATGTTTGGTACTGATCAACACATATGCATATGGAGAAGAATTTAGAAGATCTCCTGACTCGTTTGCATACAAGTCACATTTCCCCAGTATTGAGGAAAAGACTAGTTTTCAAGGTGGTGTGAGTGATAAACACATGACTATAGGAGAGCGAGGGTAAAAAAATCATTATAGTCGAGGAATATTATTTATTAGAATGTGGTTAGTATTTTTCTAGGATGGGACCACGTGAAGGTAGGGGGAGCTATTATAAATAAGTAGTAAGGGGGTGAGAGGAGGCATGGATAATTAACCTGGAATCAGCTTCGGCTTGGATCCACTTTCTGGATGGAGGTAGGAGCACTTGCCCTCTCGAAGTGTCCTCTTCATTCTTCTTTCACTCCACTTTAGTTATCTGATTCTTTTCACATATATATATAAAATAATTATTCTTCTCATATCACACTCTTTCATTTTTCCTTCAGTATTTTCTTTCCCTATTTTAGTAGTTTAGGTTTTAAATAATCTCATAGACTATTATCTATCATCCATGTGGTTCAACCCTAGTTGCCACTATCTAGTAAGAGTATGTGATATAAATTGTATTTTATAGTACAAATGACAAGCTATCAAAAATCTGGCACCATTTCTGTGGAAGGTTTAGTGCTGAGTGTATAGGGTAAAAAACAAATAAAAAAATTTCAGTTGTTTTTGGGACTGAAATTCTTAAAATTGTCATTAGAAATTGTTTATATCTACTGTAGTTGAATTTACATCTATTTTTCTATGTGAATTTTTTGTTGTAGAATCTGTTTTCCTTTTAGTAAAAGCTTTGAAATTTTTCAAAAATACATAGAATAACTAGTCAGAGACATAGTCACCATAGAATCTTGATCACCAATTTCATTAAAGGGTATAAAGGAGAGTATTAATGATGCATGAGATAGATTTAATGAATTTATTATTCAATGTCTAGACCACTGTTTTTCCTTTAGATTCTTGTTGCATTCCATTTTGATGGATTAAATCATGACGAGAAACACTGTTTGAAAAAATTCACTCAAGTGTTTCATGCGTATCTTAATAATGAGAAGTTATAGAAATTGTATGTTTATCTAGCTAGAAAGGATAGGAATAACTCCCAACTTCTTAATGATAAAATCAAATTTTGGATTCTTCTCATGAAAAATTGTTAGATCTGGTGATTAGTGAAAGGCACAAATTCTCTAAACTTATTGAAGCTGAAATATCAGAATTTAAGGAAAGAATTATGAACTTGAAGTAGATTTGTGAAAAAAATGATCATAATTCCAACAATTTTAATAGTTTAAGAGATACAATATTTCAAGAAACTCAAACTACAATTCATGATTTACAAAATCAAAAAGGAATAATTGATCAAAATCCAGAATTTGAAGAGGTTCGGATAAGTGATCTTGCTTTGGAAGACAAACCCACCTCCAAAATCTGAAATTGAGGTAGATAATAAATTTTTTGTAGAGTTTTCTTAATGGAAGATTAAATGGAACTATTTTGTAATTTCTTAATAAAAAACTGTATATTTTCCACTGATTTGGGAACCAGGCTAGCTAAATTTGTTTTTCAAGATGAGATAAAAGTGGAAAAGGATTTTAAAATAATTTTAAATTCCCGTAAATCTTTTCAAACTGAACTTGAAAACCCTCTTCTTGGATTTTTTTTCAAAACTGATCCACTTTCACATTTGTTATTGAAAACTCAAAGGTGAAAAATGTGGAAGCTTCAAGAGGGTATGTAAATCATCAGTTATTGAAAAATTCCAGAACTGCAAAGTATGTTTTTCATAATTTTTAAAGGGTGAATTCAGCGGTATTTTTCAGCTGTTAAGGGGTTTAGTTTTATCCCAAAATATCATGAAGAAGAAATAAATAAATTATCACCTAAAAAGGAATAGACCAAAAATCTATGTTGGTTTATTGATATAAAACTACACCCCAAGTGACTATGGATAGATTTTTTGCGGTGTCCAGTTGGGGACTTTAAACCTATCATTGCATGAGAGGAAACTCATAGTTTAATATATTTTTGTTTGTTTCTTTTCTTTAAAGTAAAAATCCCTCCCTATTTTATTTATCTTCTCTCTCTGCTCTCCCATTTCATTCATCAATGACTTGGATTCATTTCTATATCATCTCACCTTTTAACTTGCCTTTATTTTTTTGACTTTCATTGGTTGGATTAAATTTTAACCTTTTTCACCCTTATTGAGGGATAGGCGAAGCAGAGAAAGTTTCAGAAGAGTTTCTAACATAGCTATTTTAAAGAAAAGAACCATCTACAAAGGGTGTCTTCTTGATCATTTATACTGAATTTCAACTATATAAATTAATTCACAATGCCTTGAATATGATTACTTGAATTCCCAATAATTTGTGACTGTGTAGGAAAATCCAACTATTCAAAAACATGGTTATATACCCCTCCAGTGGAAGCATTGGGGATACCTCTAGTCTTAGTCATTGGCCCCATGTGGTATACTCCCTAGCTTCAAGGATGGCCCAATAAAATCTTCTTCTATTATGAACCTATTAAGAAGATCACCGATGAGGGTGTATAGCAGTTGGTCGAGACCTATTGTGGTAGAGAAATATATTAATCCAATCCTTAAAAGAAACAAGTTATTGTAGGTTTAGATCCTTCCTTAACTTATCCTTAACAATGGTGTAAACATCCCTTTCCAATATCAAATCTTGTGAGGTGTCATCCCAAACATCTTTAACTGGAATATTTTCTTCATACATCTCCCAAAGAGGAGGTATTCCACCCAATCAATAAAAATTCCAAACAACAATCCCTACATTTCTGTGGGATAAAAGGAAAGAACTAGTTCTAGGAAACCAATGGATAATTAGCTCTTTATGTTTTTACTGATGATAAATGATGAAATTAGAAGTACATACTACCTCATAAAGATAGATAACAATTAACTAGATGGAGAATTATGATCATCTCTTCCTAACCTAAAATAGATCAGGCACATTCATCGGAGAAGATAACTCTAGGTCTTAAGTCCCACTTAGAGATCCAAATACTTGTATGAGAATTCAAGGAGGAGATGAGTGTGATAAAATAAATTTGATCAATTGGTTAGTGGAAAATATTTAAACCTTCTAGATCTTAAAGGGAGTTAACCAACATGTATGATAACCCATGGAGGAGTGGTACAAAAAATAGAGTGTCTTTAGAAATCATTGTTTGAATAAAATCAATGGGATATGACAGTCAGTAGGATGAAAGATTATAACCATGTAAAGGAGTGTAAACATCATTCAGTATACCGAATCTATTCAAATAAATTCAGTGTAACAGGGGATATCTCTAAAGTTCATGAGGTATAATCCCTTTAAAATCCTTGTTGGCAGAGAACACATAATAATGAGGGTTGAAATTTGATTCCCAATAATCATATTACTATGTATGTTTACATTGGAAGATTTCTATGAACTGGAATCCATCTGTATGAACACACGAAACACATATATATTATTATCAATAATTCTTATATCACCATCACTGTGTATGGTTCCCTTATATGTTCAACATCATCACACCAATTTTCCTTCAATTTCTACTCATGCTATACCCATTTCTTCTATAAATACAAGAGTACGGGAGATCTAAATAACCATCACATGAAATTAAAATAACAGTATAACCTTAAAATTAGAACATTGATGAAATAGTATGGTATAAAATACATGTGTGGATTAGAAGCCAGAAGGAGGGTGCCATGATGAGAGAGGTCTTTGGGGAGGAGGGTGCCACTGTGATAGAGGTCGTTGGGAGGAGGGCGTTGTGGTGAGAGATTTCATCGGAGAGGAGGGCCAAATCATTACGTGACCATGGAGTGACCATGGTGTGACCGCGGTGTGACCGCGGTGTGTTGGCCTGGTCCAGTGACATCTGTGGGGTAGTATCTTATGGCCATGATCGAAGGGAGAGAGAGGAGGCGGGGTGACATTCTGGTCATCGCCCCACCGGTAGAAATTATGATTAGTCAGTCTCAACATTGATCACAAGACTCATGGAATACTATCACTGTGAACTGCCGCAGGGTGTCGTCCTGGAGCAGGGCCAAATCGCGACGTTACCGTGGCGTGACCATGGCGTGACCGCAGCGCGTTGGCCCGGTCCAGCGACATTTGCAGGGCAGCATCTTCCACTTAGATTCATATAAGATGATATGGATGTAATGAGATGATGTTTTCTCAAAAGATTTAAAGAAATGAATTCTAATCTGTGATGACAAGAGGATTGGATGACCCCTGATATACCTAATTAGCTGAGGTTTGGAGATTGAATAATGTGTTGGAATACCTATTGGAATACCCCATGTGATCATGAAAATCACAGGTTACATAACATGTAATCTGACATTACTGGTACTATGGGACCCCTGGGCTGTGGAACTGGGCTTTTGGTTGGATTTAAATATCACATTCCATGTGACATGGTCACACAACATGGGACCCATCTTAAAAGTCTAACGGCACCTAAAGAGTATCTTAGTTCAAACAATCGTTTTAACAAAAATAGGTAAACTCCCTATAGGGATATAAAAAGGGTCATGTATGATATGTGATTTATGACTAACAACGACATCAAATATAAAGAAAACATCAATGCAACAATGTTATGCAAGGTATACCACTATGAGTTTTTGTAGACAACGCACCTCCGTTGGAGGGGTTTTATTACAAAACCATGACTTATTTATCAAATGAAACAATTATCTTAAATAACACTTATTCATGAATTGAAATTTAATATAAAAATGAAAAAATAAGAAGGAAACTAAATCCAATTTAAAACATTTTTGAAATAAATAGGCTAGGATAGGGACCCTACCTCAACCTCAAGGCGCATTTGTTTCTGACGATGACAACTCGAATTTTCCTTTTTTCCGCTTGCACGCATATGAATCTTGACATATATATAAGGGAACCTAGCCTCTATGTACATGTTTTCATGGCCAAATATGCACATTGGGTCCTTAGATATATGATTATACTTACATATACCCCTTTACACTTACACACATATTCAATTTTCATATCTATATATAAGCACACTTATCCCCAATATATATATTCATACTACCATGAGTGAATATATATAAAGGGGGAACTTATATATGCATATGCCTACCAATTAATACACATGTAAGCCTTCATCAACGATTACTTGAATCCACCTCAATGAAATCCAAAACACACAAAAATAATATAAGGAACCCAAAAATCAAAAAATCCCTAATTAAAATTGGGCCAAAGAATAAAAACAGAATAATCCTTACCAAAATCTTGAACTCATTGTCTTCGATGGTTGTGGATAGAACTGGTCTTATCATAAGAAACCACTTATAAGAAAATAGTGGGAAAACAAATGAGATATAGCAAATTCTGATATATATGTGATCTTTGTGTCAATTGTACATGATAAATGATACATGAATCCATAACCAACAATGAACAAAAAATGTTCAAATTGATATGTACATCACAATACTAAATAACATGATCATTAATAAAGATCTTTATTTTTCAAACATCACCTTCAATGGCCTATTAAAAAATGAAAAATCACCAAAATATGAGAATAAAGTAAACCTCCATCATCACTTAAAAGCGAGAAATAGGGATTAGACATTGTTCTAAACCTAGAAAATCCATTCCTTGAATGTATACAATACCTAAAACTCTTCATGCCTATATCCTTCTTAATTTCCTAGATTGAAACCTCATTTTTTAGCATGTTCTTATTCTGGAATTCACCTTTATTATTAGTTTATATAGGTTTATCAATTTTATAAAGTAGAGAAGTTTCCTTCTTTTATTCTTACTCAATCAGCTTGGATTTTTCAAACTAGTTTGCTAATATGATTAGACAATCTTTTGGTGCATGATCTTCCTTCCTCTTGATTGTTTCTTCCTTCTTTGTAGAAACTATTTCTGAACATGCGATTATTGGTTCTTTCAATTTATCTTTCAACAATTATTATGGTTATGGAATATATGTCATAAATTATTAACAATTTGGACTACTTGGTTTCCCTTACACACACATTTTCAATAGCCATTAGGGTGCCCTTTTTAGGCTCCCTTTCAAACTCCACACTAGAATTTTCAAGAACTAGCCCACTACAATATCAAATATTGATACATAACCCAACACATTGATCTGAATGACATCTTATAAATACAGAAGCTCTAAATGGAATATTTACCAAAATAAACTCCTCATAATTAACTGAACACACTGACTATACCAACCACTATAGTTAAATCATTAATTTTGGTGTGGTCTTGGAACCAAATATGGTTCATCCAATATCCATCGCCAGACACTAAATTCATCCATTTACAGTTTAAGTTCATACTTTTCACAACCTTGATACTGATCACCATCCCTTGATATGGATTTCACTCAGAAAGAAAAAGTATGAATATCCCCACTATAGTATTATCGATACCATCATCAATCGTATATACACATATCTAGTGCCTCATATCAAATTATGATCACTATAGAAGATCCTATCCTAATAATCTCAACAAAATTTCTTCATTTAAAAACTATCATATTTCAAACACACATTATATCCAACAAAAATAATACATTAAAAGATACTAAATAGAGAAATCCAAATTATAGAAAAAAATAATAACTTTAGGAATACCTCAATAAGTATGGTACTAAAAGTCACTTCACCTGGGATGGCTTATCCCAATAAAATAATATAGAAACCCACATCTCGACACATACATGAAACCTATTTTTCCCATCCCAATACTAAGGGAATGCATGCACATTCTTGATAAATGATAAATATACCACGATTCGTTTATTTTTCTAATATTGAGCTAAGATATTACTCATTCAATTTACTCTACCACCCTCATACTAAGGCTCACCAACCAACATTCATTCCAACCCGGTTTCCATCCTTCTCTATGCTCCTTCCTATAAAATGGATTTATCTACATAGATAGCTCAATCATTCTTGAATATCTCCTAGTAGGTATCCAGATAAAAGGAAGCTACTCATGACCATAATGAGTACATAAGACCATTTAAAAACTATAATTCTTTTATGAATAAATTTCATTTGAAGGATGGCATGAAATGAATAATCCTTTCAAATTTAGTGGCATACTCCATTACTGATTCCCATAATGATATAGCTCCATGAATCCCCAAAACATGCTCTTATTCTGTAAATATACCATAGCCTCTCATAGAAGAGGGAATGAAACTAGATCCATAAAACTTCTTCATTACTTATTTTATGATCAAATATATTTATCCATTCTGATTCATCATTATTGAATTTAGAAACTTCTAGTTTCACCCATATATCTTCTAGAGTTCCAATCCTTTCAAATAGGAACAACACTTACTTTAACATATTCTAAACATCCTACGATCCCATGTCACTATTTAAAATTAGATATTGCTACTCCTGGAACTCATGGATAACATAGAAAACCATTCATTTTCCTTTTAGAAGGCCTTGGTCAATAGATCAAAGTAGTTGTAACATAATATGAGGGAAACAACCACTTGAGCATATTTTCCATGAGAACAAAATGTTATCCTAATTAAATGCTTTGTTGATGAATTTTGACTCAAAATTATCTCATAATAACAACATTACTAATTATAAACCCATCGCACCACAATCTTAAGCATGCATTATTACCACAAAATCATGAAACTGCCTTTAATCCTTACTTCCTAACAAAATATCATTTCCAAAACACCTAACCCTAAAGTTTATCATAATAATCTAAGGGTTACTCTCCTACAAACCAAGCATAACAACCAAAATGCACACATTCACACATGATAATAAGAAACCCTCTACCCCCTTAACTGATCTAACAAGCAACTTTCTAATAAAAATACTCAATCAAATCACTAAGAAATCACCAAAATTCCCTATATCGAGAGTTCTACAGCAAAACATCAAGAAAAAACCCAACAAGAACCACCAACTTGAGGGATTACCACCAACCCAAACCCCCAAACACAAATCCAAAGCATACCAAATACATAGCCATCATACTCGAAAAGCCACCCTAACACCCAAAATCAATTGAATGAAGAGAGATATGCTTCTACCTGCAAATGGTTAGACCGCTGAGCAGAGGTCATCGGGGAGGAGGGTGCTGTTGTGGGAGAGTTCGTCAGGGAGTATGGTGCCGTTGTGAGAGAGGGTTGCATGGTGAGATCATTAGGGAGATCGTCGGGAGGAGGATACATCGACCGGGTAGAGGGTTGTGCGGTGATAGGGCTGCAAACCGGGGGAGGAGGAGGAGGGCTACAGGGAGGAGGAGATGTCGTCGGAGAGGAGGGATGTGCGGTGATAGGGCTGTGAATCAGGGGAGGAGAGGAGGGATGTGGGGAGGAGGAGACGTCGTCGGGGTAGAGGGTTGTGCGGTGATAGGGGTGTGAATTGAGGGAGGAGGAAGAGGGTTGCGGGTTAAGGGAGGAGGAGGAGCCCGATAGAGCTTGGAAAAAAAATGACGTTCGTGGTGTATTATTGATTTAGCCATGGAAATGGAATTTAACCGTGGAAATAAAAAACTATAGCCACGAACCTATAAAACAGTGGATATAGGTCCATGGATATAGCACAAATAGTTTGTAGTGATTGGTTATTTTCTCTCGACCATGACCAATCTCAGCTTGAAAACATTAATATTGAGCGGAACCACCTATGGGAGTAGTGTATGTTAATAGAGATTACCACTCGTAAAATGTTATCAAAACCACCCCTAGAATCTGTCACCATCACACACCTTACCCTAAGTCCTTATGTGGGTGTTTTAAGGGGTTATGTAAAATACCCAAGCACTATGATTATGTGTATTATTTTGGTATAGAATAAAGAATATACATTCATTTTTATTATAGTTACATTGTAATTAGTTTTTAAAGAACATATAGTATTTTTTGTTAATATTCAACTATGAAATCTATTTTGATGAATTAATGGTTTTTTGAAATTAAATATTATTTTAATAAAATATTATTACTTAATTACTTTTTATTAAATATAAACTACATTATAATTTTTATGAATACAATTGTAATTTTTATTAAAGTTTGAAATCTGTTTTTGTCAAAACCCATGAATTTTCGATAAATGTCAGATTTTATTTTAAAAGTCAAAATTTTCATATTTATAAATCTATTTATATAAAAGGAGTATTATTTTCGGAATCAGGATGTCGAAATCTTCCAACTGTGAATTTGTCATAATTTTATGAGACAGTCAAATTTTTAGGTAAAAATTAAATGTCATTTAATTATATAATGTGTTTATATGACAACATAATGAACTAATTATGATGTATTAAAATACTATAAATGAGATGTTCGAAAAATATAAATTTTTCCATTTAAATAATGTTATTTTAGGTTTTTTTATTTATTTTAAAAATCCTTAGTGGACTCTCCATGACTTATAAAACGTTTTATTTTTTAAAAATTATTTCCTTGAGAGTGTGACTCACCTCCACATCAGAAATCCAAATATTTTAAGAAGTTCTTCCATTTGCCTTATGAAATAATATTTTCTACTCCCCTTTGGCAAAAATCATGGGCAAAAACCATGGGATGTTTTGTGGTTTTGATTAGTTTAATGTGTAGGGTGAAAAACCAAAATAAAAAACAATTCCCTCAAATTTCATATATAAACCCACCCAAACTCCCACTTCCTCTTAACTCAAAGCATTTTGAGTTCCTCCAGCATCTTTCTTCCTCTCTATAAAATCCTCCCACCATGACCCGAGCTCCCATGAAGCCCCTCTCAAGCCTCTCTGAAGCCTTTGGGATCACACTTCCATGTAAGGGATTTCTTCCTTCCTCCTTTTCTCCCAGTTTCTTAATATTGTTACGCCATTTTAATTTCAATTACAAATTTTGGGTTATGATTCATCACCTCCCCCATACTTCTCTATATATATTTTAATGATTATATACCTCTTTATCTCTCATTAATACATATCATGTACACCTGTTACCATGTCGATATTCCATAAGGGATTTCTCTCTCCTCATTTACATTTAAGCAATTCTTTTATATTATGCATCTAAATTATATTACGTATGTTGGGAAATTTATCTATATTACCCCCTTACTTTTCATTTCATGTAAATATGATGAGACACCCCTCTCTCTCTCATAAACCATTTTGATTAATTTTTGTGTCATTTGTTGTGCTGCCGAAATTGCACTGCGATTTTCCAAGCCAAACTCATTATGTAGTGAATACCATGCCCAATTCTCTATCAAGTGTATTCACCATTATGAAAATTTACTTATTGATTATTTAGTACCATGTATGTATTAAACATTCCAATATCATGGAATAAATGATGATGTTGAATGATTCCATGGTATATGATCCATGTGGCACACTAATGCATGAAATGAAATGATTAAGCAGGGTGCACTTTGATAGTGCTCCAATGCATTGGGTAAAGATTATTGTCATGATAAATAAAGCTCAATGAGATTTTACTCATTATAATTAAACTTCAATGATGGTTTAATCATGCTCCATGTGGAAGGGGCCTTGGCTCATATTATTATGTTAAATATTGTTGCCACATTTCCATGTTATGTTAATAAAGTTATACCATGTCATTATGTTCATGTTTTTATTATGATCCATTGGTATTCCTATTTCCTAACATGTATTTTATTCTTCATATTATTCATTGTTTACTCCCTTACAGGGCTTTATAGGTCACCCATTTGTTATGAATGTCATCAAATTATCCCATGAAATGCTAAGTATGAGGGAATCTAGTGGTCATGTAAAGGAAATTTTCAATAAATATGTTGTGTTTCATCAAGTTATCCCATGCAGGGATTTATAGGTCACCCATTTGAGTATTCAGTAAGTTGTTTATCATGAAAATACATCCCTATCTGAATACGTGTAGGTAGAGGTGGCTCTGGCACAGATGTATGTAGGGGTAAAACCCAAAAACACCACTTTGATCTAGACTCGAATGAGAACGGGTGCACGATAATTGTCCATGATGCACTCTTGGTTATGACACTCCCACGGGATATGATTTGGTAAGTTCATAATCTTATTATGAACCATTATTAATGGAAATAATTCCCCTGTGAATATATGTTGGGAAGTAGATCATGGATAACATATATTGAAGCTTATAAATTCATAAATTTTGGAAATAAATGTAATTTATAAGTCATCCATTTTTGGATTTGGATTAACCTTTATGTGTCACCCCTAAGTTTCCTTTTATTCTAGCCAATGGCTGGTAATTAGAGGACTCAGGCTAACAACCAATGCGAAGATCAATGTAATGACTATTCTAATGAGTTTCCCTATCCGATGGGAGAAGACATCATGAACATTGTCATGATACTCTCTTAGTTAACTCATGTTTTGAATAGAAGTGTGGTTCAAGAGGAACATTCACCCCCCCCCCCCCCCCCGCTATGAAAGAACAAGTCACAATTGAGAGCTTCATGAGAAAAAGGCGGGCTGATGTTAATGGATCATCTGATCCTGCAATCTCCGAATAGTGGATCAACTCTATTGAAAAGATATTCTCCATCCTTAAATGTTCTGAACAAGAGAAGGTTCTCTTAGCTACTTATCATATGGAGGGTAAAGCTGATCAATGGTGAATATTGATAAAAAATACTAAGCCTTAGGAGGAGATTAAGGCATTGGAATGGAAGGATTTCCAGAAGATGTTTTTCGATAAATATTTTCCGCACACCCTCTGGCATAATATGGAAAGGGACTTCTTTTCCCTCTAGAAAAAAGACGAAGAATCCATCATAGAATAGGAGGAAAACATCAAAAGTATATCACAATATAACTCCAGCTTTTTCATTACCCCTTAATTTATCATTGACTGCTTCTTTGGTGGGCTAAAACCTAGCCTATGAAAAACCCTAGAGATCCTTGAATTTGAGATCTATGACAAAATTGTCTCATGTGCCCTCAATGTCAAAATAAAGATCAGAAAATCTCCAGGGTATCATGTGGATAATAAGAATATGATGGAATCTAATTCTATAGGTCTGATGGATAAATCCAATGATGCTAAGAAAATTCAGCACCCCACTTTCCAAGGGTGCATAAAGAACCACGAAAACTACTAGAAGTGGATGATGAAATTCCTTATGTGTTGAAGAGAAGGTAACCTTGCTATTAACATCCAACAAGATAAAACCGATGTTGCGATGGAGGATATGAATTATCTATTAGACCTTCAATACATTGTTCATTACATCAACTACAAAGGACCACGAATCTCTGAAAACCAGTTACCTATGCCAATGGTTTTCTGAGGAAATCTACAACCTCTAAGGAAGAAAGGGTGATCTTTTTCCATCACTACTGCCCAAGTGAACCGCGATAATTGTGTGGTGACTGGTATGCTAGTTATTCATTCTAGAATAGTGAACATGACTTTTTATTCTGGTTCTACTAATTCTTTTATATCCCTAAATTTTAGTAGAACAATATCAACACCACCGAAAATGTTGGAAGTAATTATGTCGATGAGTATAATGAATGGAGTAATCATTTCATCCCATAAATATAACTTCTCCCTATCATAATTTGGGGATTTAACTTCTCTTATAACCTCTTCATACTCCCTCTGGTGGAATTTGATGCAATTCTTGGGATGCATTGTCTTTCCTTATAACCGCTTCATACTCCCCCAAGTATATATTCCCACAGAAAGAGTTGAATATACGCCAACAAATATGGTTAGATCTGATCATATACTATGACTAAAAAATCCATTACCACCATGGGAATGAGAACAAGGTGGAAGATAATCTAAGTATAAAGGACCTAGAAATTCTATCATTGATGATGATTTAAAAGGATCCAATATTCTTAGATTTGATAAATATGGACATGGGAATCCTAAAGAAGGGAACATAATAAATCCTATCAAAAATGTTTGCTCATCCGCCTCTTTTGTAAAGGATTAATAATGATCAAAAGGATAATGTGGGAATTCATAAGAAAGTGGAAATTATCAGAAAAGGGAAATCCTAGGAGTTCAATATTGATGAAGAAGAAATTATGAGATTTGGGAAAAGACTGTGTGTTCCATCAAATCCAGAGTTAATGAAAGAACTTTTGGATGATTCACATAGTTAGAATTTATACATTCACCTAGGAAACCCAATAATGTACTGAGATTTCTGAGAGAATTATTAGTTGGATAACATGAAGAAGGAGTTTACCGCATATACATCAAGGTGCCTAGAGTGTCTGCAAGTGAAGGATTTGAGACAAAAGTCTTAGGGGATGATGCAACCATTACCCATACCAACATGGAAATGGGAGAACATCACCATGGAAATTGTCACGGGACATCTGAAGACATCCAAAGGAAACAATTATATCTGAGTTGTGATGGATCGTCTTACAAATATTGCACTATTCATTGAAATTCGGGATGATTTTTCATTGGATCAAGTAGAACAGATATACATCAGATATTTAGTAAGGCTGGTTGGAGTACCACTATCTATTATATTTGATCGAGATATAAGATTCACCTCTAATTTTTGGAAGAGCCTTCAACATGCTCTGAATACTGAGGTGGACTTCAGTATGACTTATCATACTCAAAATGATTTCAAATCTTAGCAGACATTCCTAACACTAGAGTTTAGGTTGAGAGCATGATCAATAGAATTCAAAGGATTATGGGATCAACATATTCTGATGGTTGAGTTCTCTTTTTACAACAGTTTCCACTGAAGCATCCAAATTGATCCTTATGAAGCCCTATATGGGAAGATTTGTTGAACATCGGCATGTTGGGATGAATTTGGGTACCAAAAACTCCTAGGTCCAGAAAAGGTTAATGAAATGGTGGAGAAAGTTAAGACCATCCAGCAGTACATTAAAGCTGCTCAGAGTTGACAAACGATCTATGATGATAATCGTTGAAGATACATAGGGTTTGATTTTGTAGAAATGGTATTCCTCTATATATCACTATGGATAGGGTTATGATATTTGGGGAAAAGGAAAAGCTTAATTAAAGTTACATCGGCCATTTTGAGATGCTTAATCGCATTGGAGAAGTGGCCTATAGACTTTCACTCCCACCAAACCTATCTCAAGTACATGATGTATTCCATGTATCAATATTGAGGAAATATATACATGAGCCATCACATGTACTCAATCTAGAGGTGGTTCCATTGGATAATGACATATCCTATGAAGAGAAGTCATTGAAGACCTTAGATCTTAGGGAAAAAGTTCTACAAAAAAGAAAAAAAATCCCTCGTGAAAGTGTTGTGGAGAAACCACATGTTTGAAGAAGCAACATGGGAATCAGAGGATGTGATGAGGAATATTTACCCACATTTTTTTAGTGTGGGTAAAGGAAATTTAAAGGGAGGAATTTCATAAGGGGGAAGATTTTAACGATCGAAAATTTTGTTAATGAAAAATACTCTTGCTCAAATTAAATATCTTATTATGTATAATGATAATATAAAAGGTATGAAATTCCTTGGTTTTAGGTTTTTGGATTTAAAAATACCATTTAGAATTATTACCATTGATAATATTGTTGTTGGACAGTGATAACATGATTAATATAAATATAGGTCCAAGGAAGTGATGCCCTCATCTAGTAGAATTTCTATATACGAAGCCCATTTGTTGGAACTGGGAAAGGATGTGGAATCATTGGGATTTTATCTTGACCAAGCCCAAGAAGATCTTTAATGCATCAAGCTTGAGTAGAACCACCTATGGGTGAAGTGGGAGTTATTAGATACTACCACCCATGTAATGTTATACGTGCCACCCTAAGAGTTTGTCACCATTGTGCACCTTACCCTAAGGTCTTTTGAGGGTGTTTTAATGGGATATGTAAAAAGACCCTATAACTATGATTATGTGCCTTCTTTTTTTAATATAATAATTAATATACATAAATATTTATTATTGCTACATTATAAACAATTTTTAAAGAACATAAAGTATTTTTCGTTATTATTCAACTAAGAAATATATTTTGATGAATTAATATATTTTTACAATTATATAATATTTTAATAAAATATTATTACTAAATGAATTTTTGTTAAATGTAAATGATCATATTTTATTTATGAATAAAATTGTAATTTTTATTAAGGTTTGAAAGCTGTTTTTTTCAAAACCCATGAAATTTCGAAAAATGATGGTTTCTATTTTAAAAGTAAAAAATTTTAATATTTAGAAAATTATTTAGGTAAAATTAATATTATTTTTTGAATCAGGACATCGAAATTATCCAATAGTGAATTTTTCATAATTTTCTGAGATAATCGAATTTTTGGGTGAAAATTAAGTGTTGTTTAATTAAATAATGCATTTTCATAACATCATAGTGACCCAATAATGATGTAATATAATACTATAAATGAGATGTTTGTCCAATATGTGTTTTAACATTAAAATAATGGTATTTTAGGTTTGTTTTATTTATTTTAAAATTCTGTAGTGGACCCTCCAAGAGTTAAAAAACAGTTCATTTTTTTAAAATGGTTTCCTTGAGAGTGTGACTCGCCTCCACATAAGCACGCCTAATATTTTAGTAATTTCATCCATTTTCCTTATAAAGTAATTTTCCACTCCACTTTGTAAAAAACCATGGGCAACAACAATGGGATGTTTTGTGGTTTTGATTAATTTATTGTGTAGGGTCCAAAACCTAAATAATAAACAATTCCCTCCCTTTTCCTATATAAACTCACCCAAGATCCCACATCCTCTTTAGTCAGAGAAATTGTAGTTCATCCAACCTCGACCCTCATCTCTCTAAAATCCTCCCATGGATTCCAAATATCCCAAGAAACCTCTCTCAATCCTCTCCCATTCTTTTGGGATCACACTTCCATGTAAGGAATATATTCCTTCCTCATTTTATCCAAGATCATTAATATTGATATGCCCATTTAATTTCAATTAAAAATGTTGGGGTATGATTTCTAACCTCCCCCTTACTACCCTCATTATGTTTGAAAGATGATAAACCTCTTTCTCTCTCATTAATTCCTCCCATGTACAATGTTACCATGGCGAAATTCTGTACGGGATTTCCCTCTCCTCATTTACATTCTAGAAATTCATTTATATTATGCATCTAAATTCCATTATATACATTGGGTAATATATCTATATGACCCCCTTACTATCCATTTCATGTAAATATAATGATACACCCCCCCCCTCTCTCATCAACCAATTTTATGAATTTTTTGTCATGACATTATACAGCCGAAATTGCACCGCAGTTTTCCAAGCCAAAGTCATTGTGTAGTGAATACCATTCCAAATTCTCTATCAAAGGGTATTAAACTTTATGAAAATTTTATTATTTGTTAGAGAGTTTCATTTATTTATTCCATATTCCTTTATCTTGGAATAAATGGGTATGTTTAATGATTCCATGTTATATAATTCATGTGGCACACTTATGCATGAAATGAAATGGTTAAGAAGGGTGCACCCTGATAGCTCTCCAATGCATTGGGTAAATATTAGTATCATGATACGTCAAGTGAAATTAGGATTTATTCATGATAATTCTAGTGAAATTAGGGTTTACTCAAGGACAATGTGCAATGGGAATTAGCTCATGGAATCATGTTAAATGATGTTTCCACATTTCCTTTATATGTTAATCATGTTATATCATGACATCATGTTCATGTTTCTATTAAGATCCATTGATTTTCCTATTTCCTAACATGTATTATATTATTCATGTTATTCCTTGTTTACTTCCTCACTAATCTTTATAGCTCACCCCTTTTTATTCATGTCATCAGTTTATCCCATGCAATGCTAAGTATGAAGGAATGTAGTGGTCTTGTAAAGGATGTTTTCAATAAATATGTTGTGTTTAATGTTTTAAGTCATTATGTAATGCTCATAATCCCCAAAGAAACTAGACCTCTCATTCTTCAATGTTGTATCAAGTGAATATTTTTTGTAACAAATTATATTTAAGTTTTTAATAAAGGGTCGGGTTGTTATATCCAGTGACCATACTAAAGTATTTATATCCCTTTATAGATGGAATTATTCAATTTCCCACCATATCATAGACAAGTTTAATTATGGTTCATACCCTTGATCATTTTCCCGAAGGTTGGTGAGTCTCATTTCATATTCATAGGAATATGATTCTTTCAGCAGGACTTCCTGGATATAGTTGTTGGAACCCCCCAAGAGGACCAAATCAGATCCTCTATTTAATATTCATGCCCTAGGTAGAGTTTTAAGTATTGATGAGGCCTAAATCATTGGGTGTCAATCCTCTACATAATAGGTTAATCCATATGGAGTTTTTGATATCACCCCATGGTCATGGTTGTGATCCTCAACTATGTATCATATCTCTCTCTTAATTTCTATAAGTTTATCTCTCTCATGATGGTTCCCCACAAACGTTACTTCTTGGACCAACGTCATCAGTGCTACCAGGCTCAGGAGTGTGTTATTTCAGATGGGGGATTTGTGAAATCTTTGATTTGGATCCATAATGTTGGTATGATTTAGTTATGACTTACCTCTTGATTGTATGTGTTCGATTGAGTATTTCTAGATATTGTGGTTATATATGATGTAGATATATACTATATAGAGTTGAATGTAGTTTCCTTTTTATATTTCCTTATGGCTTTGGGGAATCCTACTGAGTATTATTATACTCACCCCTACATGGGATTTTCTCAAATGTGTCATTTCTGGTGAAGATGAGAGACCATTTTATAGAGTCCTAGGTGGACTAGGACTACATAGTTCCTTGTGAGAACAGGGCGACCATGTGTTCTTGAACCTATAGATATTATTCATAGTACCTCTTCTTACATGTTGGAATTGTGGTTACAAACTTCTTTTTGGTGGGATTATATTATTTCCTATTTTACCTTACTGTACTTCACTTTCCTATTATACATTGGTTGGGAGAGAGTGGTATGAATGCATTTGGTACTTAGTGGTTTTTACATTTCATCATTTAGTGGGATTGGATATGTGTTCATGCATATAGGAACACAGGAAATGACTCCCATGTTAGTGATATTCCTACTCAGTGATTCACCAGCCCCTAGGAAATTGGATGTAGTCTTGGGGAGTCACAATATGGGATCCACTGGGATAGCTCATGATAGAGTGGCATTAGAGGTGTTTGGTTCTAAATTAGGGGTGGGAGTCTAAGAGTTTGGTTTGGGGAAACAGTGCTAAGTGTTTTGAGTTCGTCTTTTAGACTAGGGACTTTCTTTTTGGTGTAGTGGCCCACTTATCCATACACAAGGACTCAGATAACCTGATTTTTGACTCGGTACATGAGAACATTGGTTGTAGGGAAAATAATGTCACATGCATCATATATCAATAGTTTGTGGTATCATTTCTTTCTTGAGTTAGAAATCCAGATATACTCATTGATTTTATTACGTCATTTTTTCTTACAAGATGCCTCTGAGACGCTTACAGCTAGGATTCATCAGCACAATCATGAGGATGAACCCCATATTGATGAGGTGTCGATATAGGGAAAAGTTACCCAAATGTTACCTCAAGATGGTTCACCATCCACACTTCCACCTTTTCAGAAGCACATGGTACTCAAATTACTAGAAGATGATGAGCATAGATCAACCATGCTTTATGAGTTTCTAAGACAGAAAGCCCTCGAGTTCTGAGCTGATCCCAACCCTCAGGTGGCTGAGGACTGGGTTGAGGTAGCATCCTGAGGTTTCTATCTAGTTAGGACACGAGTTTATCGGAAGGTGTTTTTGAGGGAGATCCTTCAATAGGGTTAGGTAAGTCTATGGTGGAGTTTGGATATCCAGCATGGTAGCATGACGATGACTGATTATTCAGCGAGGTTTACCAACCTTTCTAGATACTCGATGGATATGGTTAGATATTACTGCTTTATGGATCAGTCCTTCTAGTAAGTTCTGCATAGAGACATATGAGACAACATTATCCCTCTATGAATTTTGACATATGTTGGGGTGCTTCCGTGAGCTTTGGTGGTTGAAATATTCTTGGATGAGAAGATACATCTAGTGATATTTAGCAATGGATGAGAAAGTGCATATACCTCGATAGTAGGGAGATGATTTATTTAACTGGGATCTAGATATGGGATATATATTAAGAGGTGGTCGCAGGATAGTGGATCTGTAGTTCAGGACTCATTGGGTGGGTCCAGTCAACCTTGGGAGAGGTTTTGTTATTCATATGATGGTAGGGGACATCTCACCTACGATTGTCTGAACCGTTGTGATACTGATAGGGAAACATTGGATAGAACACTGAGGCAAAGAAAATGTTAGTATTCGATGGATATATAAGTAAGTATACATCGTAGAGGATTTGAGATAGAATTAGGAGGTGGTGTACATTTCGACATGTTACCACCACCACCCCCAGGTGGTCTACACCGGGATCATGGAGCTAGAGGAAAGGGGCAGGGATAGTTGTATGTGGTTCAAAAATATGACGTTGGGGCTCCAGGAATTATTTAATGTATGATCTGTGCCTTTTTCTACTTTAGTTTCAGTACTAATATATATGTGTTCTAGCCATTCCTTTATCGCCATAGATCATATTCCAGACCTAGAGATTCTAGTTAAACTATTTACTTGACCCTTATACTTAAATACACTTAAGAATAGTTCAAGATGTACTCTTGGAGCACCAACTTTATGAGATACTCTCAAATTGATAGTTTTGGATTTGGGTAGTCCACATTCTGGGACAAGTTTTCTTAGATGATGGAGTGGTTATGGACCTGGCCAAGGTTGAGGTTGTGTTATCATGGGATCCAACTGGGTGTGTGACGGAGATGTGGATCTTCCTTTGGATAGCAGGATGTTATCGGAGATACATACCAAATTTCTCCAAGATATGATCACCAAAAAATGATTTGACTCCAAAGGGTAAACCTTTATTGTGGTAGAGAAGTGCCTGCAATCTTTTCAATAGTTGAGGCAGAGTTTGATGAGTGATATGATCTTGATATTACTGAAGGATGTTGTTGAGTACATAGTGTTTGGTGATGCATTAGGAACGTAGATTAATTGTTTCCTAATATAGAGGCAGGTGGTGATTACCTTTGGTTCACACTAGTTGAGACCACATGAGGAGAACTACATGGCCCATGATCTTGAGTTATCAGTGGTAGTGTTCGCAATGAATATGTGGTGATTCTACCTGATCGGTGAGCAGTTTATCATCTACTATAATCACAAGATTCTCAAGTATATTTTCTCTCAAAAGTATTTGAACTTGAGATAGAGTTGATGGATTGAATTCCTATCAAACTACGGGTCTTTGATTGTATATACTCCAGGTAAGGGGAATTTGGTGGATGGTTCTCTCAACCATAGATCTATTTAATAGTTTCTGAATAAGGAATCATAGAAATTGGATTTGTATTAGTTCTCCTTAGTGGATGGAGATGGGGAATATTTCGTCCCGCCGATGGTTGTTACCCCTCCACTCCTACAATAAGTCAAGGAGGAACAACTTTGGGATATCAACTATGATACTATATGTGCTCAGATATCCTTAGGGAATGCTTCTGATGAATATTTGAAAGGTTGGGAGCGTGTCATATTTTTCAAAGGATGTACAATAGTATCAATTACATTGCAGGAGGATATTTTGATGGATTTTCATACATACCCTTTGGCGGTACATCCAGTTGTGTCCAAAATGTACCGGGACCTCCAACATCAGTTTTGGTGGTCGATAATGAAGAAAGGAGTGGCATAGTTTCTTTCTTAGTGCCTTAATTTTCATCAAGTGAAGGATGAGCACTTGGTTCTAGCAGTTTTATCTCAACCCCTTGAGGTTCCATAATTAATGTGGAATGGGATATAGATGTAATTAATGATAGTTTTACCATGTATGTCTAGGGGATAGCATTCCATCTGGGAGATCATTGATTGACTCACCCAATCAGACCACTTCCTAGCTGTCTGATATAATAGTTTAGTAAAGAATTCAGAACACCTCTATTGTCATGAGATATTTCAACCCCATGGAGTTATATAGACAATTTTTTTAGATCAGGATGCTCATTTTACATCCAGGATGTGGAAGGGAGTACAAGAGGCATTTGGAACCCAGTTACGCTTTAGCACAGCATTTCACCCACATACAGACGACAATAAGAAGCAAACCATTCAGGTTATAGAAGACATGATGTGGGATCGAATAATGGACTTTGATCATAGTTGGGAGGACCACCTTCCAGTGGTGGATTTCACATACAACAATAGATATCATTCCACCATTGGTATGACACCATTTGAGTTTTTGTACGAGAGAATATTCAGGTTAACACTTTATTACACTAACCTAGGATAGTTATCACATATGGGTCTAGAGTTGGTATCAGATTCTATAAAGAATGTGTGTGTCATGAAAAGGAATATGGAGACTACCCAGATCCATCCAAATTCTTATTATGACAGGTGGAGAAGCCATTTGGAGTTAAAAAAGGAGACCATGTATTCCTACAAGTTTCACCTTGACAAGGATTATAGAGATTTTGCTGGGGTGGAAATTTATCTCCAAGGATTATTGACCCTTTCAAGATATTTCATAGAGTTGGAAAGGTGGAATACCACTTAGATCTACCTCCACAGTTATATTGGTTACATGATGTCTTCCACATGTTGCAGCTATGTAGCAAGGTGCATGACCCAAAACACATCATTGACTCGAGCAAGATGGGCCTCTATGATAGAGAAACTTTTTCTAATTGCCCAGTGGAGATCAAGTATTTACCTGAGAGGATCCTTCATGGGTGAGATATTCCTTTAGTGCATGTTTGGGGGTATCACAAGAATATCAATGAGAGCACATGGGATTGGGAGGCACAAATACATGCTTAGTGCCCACATCCTTTTGAGTAGTCATTGTTTTGGATTTTTGGGGATGTAAATCCCTAATGTGGGGAGAATGTAATGTCCAAAAATTTCAATGTACTATTTTTAAATATTATATGGAGTAAATTCAAGACCAGAGACTGAGACAACAAGTGATTTCAAGGATTAGTGGGCCCCAAAAATTTGTTGGAAAATATTAAAATATTAACTGGCACGTGCATAATGTTTTCATTAAAAATTATAATAACTTCTAAAAGGGTGCCAAAATAAAAAATATGAAGTCATTGTTGTGTTCAGAGAAGCGTATTTACCCTATGTGAGGCTTAATATTGACCGACAAAGGTCATATGTGAAAAGTAGTATCATGCGTTTTTAATGAATCAAATAAATATTTATTTTATTTTATATTACCATTGTGTCAATGCAGTGATGTAGTGATGCTTTTTCTTTTAAATTAAGCCTTTAGGTAGGGATCCAATGTTTTTCTCAAATCCCTGAATTTTACATAGAGGCTTCAGAGAGAAACATTAGTGAAATTTCACAGAGGTGACGATAGAGACGTGGATTGAGGATCATTATTGATGGGATTTTCTAAAAAAACCAGTATTCATTAATGAACGATCCAATTCCAATGTAGAGTGTGTTTTTTGATATTCTTTTCCCCGTTCACAGATTCAATGATGAACGTAGACCAATCAATGAACAGTTTGATCTGCGGTTTGATCATTCTGGCAGGATGGGTTTTAAATTGCGGTATTTACTAGGTTCATTAGTACATTGATTAGATTGTTGATCATTCTTATTTGTATGGATCGAGGCCATAATGAACAACATATGAGACTCGTTCCTTAGTTTTTTTCATGTGAAATTATCTTCCCTATTTTCTATGTGTGTTATTCATTATTCATGGGGTTATGAACGAATGATCAATGCACCTTCATTTCATGGAACAATGATCCTAAATTGAAGATCCAACCCCAGGACAACCTAGAAAAGGAAAAATGGTGACAAAGAATGATGAATCGATGTGATCCGAGAGATATCATTTTTGAGTGGTTTTCATTGAATGGATTTAAAGATGTTTTCTGAGCTGATTAAAGGCCCAAAAACACCTTGATTTGGTGTTAGGGTGATAGAATGACCCTTTATATTGGGTTTCAAGGTGAACGGATCATCGGAATGAGATTTGGATCATTGATCGAGGTTCATAGAGGAAGAATGAGAGATTATAAAAAATACCTATGAACACAATGTGTAACATATGGTTTTATGGAATGTGGACCACACTAAGTGGCAGCTATGGTTTTGGGTGATATTTAAATAAATGTCACATGGTGTGTGACCCTATAATATGGTGTGTATCCCCTTCCCAGTGACTGAGTGAGTATCTGTGGATATACATAGACATGAGGTGGAGTACACAGGTTGCCTATATGACATGTACACCACCAAATGACTCATCCTAGACCATGTACACAGACTACCCCATGTACTGGTACATGGGTAAAGACACCTAGGTTGACACCATGTACTGGAACATGGTTGGAGTACACAAATGAACCCTGGATAGAAAGACAAATCATGGGACTTCTTCTACAAGTCGTATACCCATCTTCTACATGACGCAGTTTGGAATGACACTGGTTGTTGCATCCAAGTAGTACCTGTTGTTAATATGGTATGTGAGTATGATATACTCTATAATACCAGATGTAGGATTGAAATAATAGAGATACTGCATAATGTATCTAATGATGCTCAAAATACAAGAGGGGGTGAATTGTATTCTTTAAAAATTATTTAGGAACTTTTAACGTTGGTGAGAAACCTTTCTATTGTTTAACAATGTTAAACAAGATAATTCACAAAACCTCAAATTCTACACAGTTTCTAGGCTCCGGAAATATGATTCCAAGAAAGTGATTCTGAAAAGATGGTTCCAAAAAATGAAACTTAATGAATTTTTACAAAGATAAAGATTCTACCTTAAAGCGTATAGAATCATAATAAATTAGAGTACAAGTATAAGGAATTATAAGATAGTTATACATACCTCAACAAATAAAATGCAACGGAAAACTTGTAACAAAACAAGTAACAAGTAATAAATATTTTAACACAAAAAGAAGGTTATCCCACAACCTTGGATAATGGTCCCTTTATTTATACTTTTAAGAAAGTCTATCTTACCCACACCAGGCTAAGTCCTAGATATGATGATCGGAGTCTATCATGATATCCCCACATGCCCTCCACTTCAAGGTAGTCAGAACCTCTATCTTACTCAGTAAGGAAGCCCTCAACTTCAAGGTAGTCTACACCTCTGTCTTCATATACCTATAATCCCTCAATTGTACACAGAAACAATCGGAATCACACAAAGAAAATATGAAAAAGAAGTTCAGTATGCACAAATCAATAAAGCCTCTCTCTCTAGAAATCACTTCAGCAACATATAATCTCTAGATTGATCAAATTATTATGAGATGTTTCAAATGAGATCCTATTTATAAGCACAACACCAATGTTCGGCTCCGTATTCTAACGATCATATTTTTCCTTGAATTTCTAAGGGACCTGTACACGTGTCAGTCAACCAACAGTTTGTTCGTAACTAAATGCACGACATCATTTTATAACAAAATAATTGTAAGGAAAAATATGGTTACATAACCAAAGTCAAATATTCGAAATGTTAGAAAATATGAATGTTCGGAGTCTAACCAAAAATAAATTCAGAGTCTGTAATACAATGATATTCAAATTCTATTTTCTAGGAATTTGGAACCTGAACTCTATAGAATTTTGGAGTCAAAATTTCAAGGAAATTGAGAATCTGGATTCACAATAATTTGGAACCTGAACGTACAAAGTTCGGAGTCACAGTTCATGAGAATTCGGAGTCAAAACTTACAATGTTCGGAGTCTGAATTCATTAGAATTTGGAGTCAAAACTCAAAATGTTCAGAGTCTGAATTCATTAGAATTCGGAGTCAAAACTCAGATGAGTTTAGAGTCTGAATTTAGAGAACTCTGAGTTAGAACTCAGAAGAGTTCGGAGTCGGAATTTAGAGAATTCAGAGTCAGAACTCGGATCTTGAAAACAGAATGCTTTTTATCTATGTATTATATGATTCTGAGTTTTTTGACTTGAAACCAAATTTTACACTTAGACAAAATAATTAAAAATGAAAAACATGATAAGGATAAATTTCCTTGGGGAAGGAAATTTTCCTTATAGAAGTAAAACACAGGGAAAATTTAAATTTTCCTTGAGATAAGGTGTTTGTGATTTTCAAAACAAGAAGGAATGGTAAAGTCATAAAGAAACTTTATTGACCCAACAATCTCCCCCAAGTATGAATGAATGGAAATATCATATGGAAAACATTTTTGACTCAACAATCTCTCCCTTTTTGGAAAGCACAAACAACCTTATGAAGAAGAAAATAAGGACATGGAAAAATTTCTAGTCTTTGAAAATAAAACATATCTCCCTTATTATATGGGAAAAGATGAATACGACTAACTCCCCCCTTAGGCTTTAGAACACTAAGGATCATATTCTAGATTTCTGGAATGAGATTTTTCATTATTTGATTAAAAAAATATCTATAAAGAAAACTCCCCCTTAGATAAATCCCCTTACTTAGGGATATTTATTCTTTACTTAGTATCCTTTTTTCCATCCCCCCCTTTGTGATTTTCAAAAAGAATTTGAGGGAATGGAAAAAAATATGGTACCTGAAATATTAGTACAAACATTAAAAAAACAAGTAACCAAAATTTCATTAAGATAGGATGAATTTTTACAAGGAAGAAAATACAACAAAATATCGGATTAGATCTATTTTCCTTCCTTCTCATTGGATATAAATTTCTTCACAATGGTTTTCAGTGTTTTGAGTTCCTTCTGGTCTTCCTCTACTTGCTTAAGGAGTTGATCCTGATCCTCGGCTTTTTTTTAATGTTTTGATTCTATAATCCTGATATTTGAGAGTTTATTCCTGATCCATCATCAGTTCATCTTTCCGGACTAGCTTCTCTTCGATCTCGATCCGAAGATCTCATTCCCTCATCCAGCATTGGGCAAAAGTATACAACTTCCCATTCAGATCCTTGACCACCTGAATCCGAGTATTCTGATCAAGAGTTATATTTTCCTCAAATCTATTTGTGAGATCCTTGATTTTACTATCTTCAGTATCAAAATTTTCCATAACATAATATTGAAACTTATCATGCTATCTCAGATCTTCAACTATATTATTTTTCCAGCTGTCCACTTTCTTACAAAAGTTTTTGTGGGCATCGTAGTTGATGAGGAAGTTATTGTAATCAGCCTCAATCTTTACACAATTCTCCATTACCATGGATACATAATATGATTTTTGATTCAAGCTATGTTGGAGAATCTGACATCTGGATTCAATGCTTGGAAAGATCAGAATGGTGTCAACAAGCTTCTTCAGGGATTGAATGAAGAAATCATGTCCTAGAGCTGATGATTCTGAATTTCATACTTTTCGTAGTGATGGTTCTTCCTCTAGCTCGACATGCTTCCTCTTAGAAGATCCCCCAGCTGCCTTCTTCTTTAAAACTACTTTAGTTATTGTATCAACAACCAGCTGTTTTCCATTATTGGTTCTTAGAATAGATTCTTCATCCGGAGATTCGTGCTCACTGTCAGATAGCTAAACAATTCTATCTTCATCTATCTTCTCCTTCTCAGCTCTAGCCTCAGCATCTTCAAGATGTATGAAATCATGGTTTGAAATTTCTTTCTTAGACAATTTATTATCTTCTTCTTCACCCTTCTCATCTTCACGTTCCTCATCCATCCTAGGAGTTGGGAGATTTGAAGACTCTACTTCAGAAGTTTGGATTGATAGCTTCCCAGAATGGGGTCCTTTTCATGATAATCTTCAACTTGCTTTATAATATCTTTAGTGCCACTTCTAATTTCTTCTTTATCCACTTCTTAGATAACTTATTTTTCTTTAAGAACTATCTCTTGGGCTTTTCCTGAGACATGAAATTCTTCCCCGGAGTCTCAGGTAAGGGTTCTACCAGGAAATATTCTGGTACCGGAAAATTATTAGATTCTATTTTAGTATCCCTCATAATTGATTGCACAATTTCGGATTGAGACACCATATTCTGTAATATCTTTTCCTTAGATTGCTTCTCAAGCTCATCAGTTGTTTTTTCTTTTAATACCTTAGCTTCTGCAAGATCCAAACCAAAACATGGATCCACTACTTTCCTATTCTTTTTGTGTTCCCTCCATTTAGCAACAACCTCATCCGGACAAGCTTTCTGGTTTTTGGGATTTGGAGGTGTGGATTGAGTTTCCTTACCTTTAGGGGTTTTCTCTACTTCTTCTACCTCTTTCAATTTCCTCTTCTTTCCAGACTTTTTGATGATTCAACCACTTATTTTTCTTTAGGAACAAATTCATCTTACTCCTTTGGTAGATCATAGAATTATACTGATTCCTTATAAAAACCAACTTTCATCCATTTGAGAGTATTATCACTAATTATCATTACTTTCCAATTGATCGACATTGAACTGCAAGGGAATTTGAAGGACTCCAAGCACAGAATAATAAGCATGGAAACAATGGACGGGTACATAAGAATCTGATCTTTCAAGTTCCCATTATTAATATTCTCAATCGCAATGAGAATATGCTTCATCAAGTTGATCTTCCTTTTCTTTAATAAGAAATCCATGATATACATATCACTCTTCATTAAGGTTTCCTTGTCACCCTTTCTCGGAATGATATACCCTTGTACCCATAATTTGAGGATCTGATTATTTGTAGAGAGATGAAATCTATAAGTCCAAGACACTCCATAGATTTTACCTTGATAAAACTTCCTTGAACATCGGGAAACTTATGGGAACAGAATTCAGCTTCTCCTTCAAATGGAACTCCAACCAAACTAGCTTCCTTTGTATAATATAGAGCATAGGTCTTTCTATATATTTTGAATGAAAACTTCTCTATGTATTCTTCTTTAAAGAAACTAACTGACTCATAAAACTCAATAAGATGATCTGGGTATACCAAGTCTTGATCCCCTGGCTTCGATATACAAACACTTTCCCATCCATTAAGCATGATGTTCTTGGAGATTATAGATTCATATTTATTGAATAAATTCGAACGCACCAACCTTTCTCTATATACTTGACACTCTGGAATCATCTTGAAAATAGAAATATCTATTTGAGAGGATTATTCTGCAAAAATTTGGACTTGGTAAAACTATGAGATGTTCAGAACATGATTTTTTATGGGGGTAGAGTTTCAGAACGCAAAGGCTTGAAATCGATCTGGGACAACCCTTCGAGGCTCCATTATAAAGGTGTATGATGTGACAGTTCATCTTCCCATCATAATCCAACGATTTATAAATCTTCTGATCAGATCTGATGGTTGATATGTTGGACAAAAGGAAAATTTGGTAGGATCCAATATTTTGAGGTTTTTAAAATAAAACATTTGGATTTAAGGAAACTAGAATCTGAAAAATTTTAAAAGAAACAAAAGAAACTACCATCAAGTAAAAGGTTATTAAGAAAACTTGAGAAAGAATCATACCATTCATATTTCTAGAATGATTATTTGTAATATGTAATATTCTCTTTAAATAACTTTAGACAATAACAAACGACTACGAAAACCTCTATTATGAAAAACAATTTGAGTACGCAAATCTTCATTAAAAAAATTTTCAAGTACGAAAATCTTCATTACGAAAATTTCAATATGAAAAACTTAATTATGAAAATTCTGAGTATGAAAAAACTTCATTAAGAAAAATTTTGTAAACATTATTACAAAAAAATTTAAAAACATGATTGTGGAAAATTTTGAAAACTTCATTATGAAATTTTTTGGAAACATTATTACGAAAAATTTGGAAAACTTCATTACAAATTTTTTTGAAAAAAAACAAATGTACTCCCCCTATGAAAAGGAGTTTATTACTATATAGAGATTGGTTCAACAGGAAGTTAACATGTAGGATTACCTTACAGTTATCATTCCTAACTTTTGTTTAATATATTCAAATCTATCTAAGGGTAAATATATTTTGAAAATATCCGCAAGTTGGTCTTGTGTTCCGATAAATTGAAGAATGATATCTCTTTTTTGTGTTTGATCCATAAGAAAGTGATTCCTAATATCTATGGGTTTGGAACGAGAGTGTATTGCATGGTTTTTAATAAGGGAAAAGGCACTAGTATTATCACTCAAAATTTGTGTTTTGGTAAAACTCATACCATAGTCTGTGAGTGTGTGTTGCATCCACCACACTTGAGCACAACTACTTCCAGCTACAACATATTCAGCTTCAGCAGTGGAAAGTGCTACTGAGTGTTGCTTCTTGCATGACCAAGAAACTAAATAATCTCCTAAGAAATGAAAATTTATGGATATAATCTTTCTATTCATTCTACATCCACTAAAGTCAGCATCCATAAAACTTTTTAAAACAAAGTCATTTCCAGAAGTATAAATGAGTCCTAAATAGATGGTTCCCTTTATGTAGCGAAAAATTATATTCGCTGCCTTTAAATAGGATTCCTTAATATTGGATTGATATCTTGCACATAAGCATACTGAAAACATTAAGTCTAGATGACTAGCTATCATGTAATGTAAAATTCCTATCATACCTCTAAAATATGTTTGATCTACTTGTATCCCAGCTTCATTAACATCAAGTGTTTTTGAGGTACCAATGGGACTACTAATAATCTTAGTGTTCCCATATCCATACTTTTTAAGAAAATATTTAATATACATATGTTGAGATATATATATTCCTTCTGGTTTTTGAGAAATTTGAAAACCAAGGAAAAATGTTAACTCACCCATCATACTCATTTCAAACTCATTTTTCCTTAAATCTGCAAAGGAATCAGTTAAGGATGGCTGAGTTGAACCAAATATAATGTCATCAACATAAATTTGTACAATCAAAACGTTTTTCTTATCCTTCTTTATAAAAAGTGTTGGATCTTCATTTCCCTTGACATAGTTATATTGAAGCAAAAATACTGTAAGTCTATCATACCAGGAACGAGGGGCTTTCTTAAGTCCATACAATGATTTGGTAAGTCTAAAAATGTGATCAGGATGTTTTGTATCTTCAAAACCAGGAGGTTGTTCCACAATAACATCCTCTTGAACATAAAAATTAAGGACAGATCATTTCACATCCATTTTAAAAAGTTTGAAATTGAAGAATGCGGAAAATGCAAGTAGGATATGAATAGATTAAGTCTAGCTACTAGAGCATAGGCTTCTTCATAGTATATTACCTATTTTTGATTATAGACTTTAGCATCTAACCTAGATTTATTACTAACTATGATTCCATTTTCATCACACTTATTTCTGAAAACCCATTTCACACCAAAAACATAAGTTTCCTTAGGACTTTTACTCAAGGTCCAGACATTATTCCTTTCGAATTCATTTAGTTCATCTTGTATAGCTTTTATCCAATAATCATTACCTAAAGCTTCATCAGTGCTTTTTGGTTCTGATTGGGAAAGAAATACTAGATGTTCAACTTCATTTATTATGGAATTTCTAGTCCATACAGGTTGATTCACATCACCAATGATACTATCACTAGGATGATTCTTTAGAAACAATTGATTTCGGTTTTTTAAAACATTTTCATCAACATAGGGTAGGAAATATTCTTGGGTAAATGTTTCTGGAGTGTCTTCTTGGAAATTTTCCTTATCAGAAGGATCTTCAAAAAAAGGTTATAATCTGTTTTTGAAAACACATACAAATATGTAGGTTGGGGTTTTTTAAAAACAAAGGGACCAGCTTCATCCAATTTCACATGTACTGTCTCTTCAACAGTACACATGTTTTTATTGAAAACTCTATATTCCTTAGAAGTTGTGGAGTAGCCTAAGAAAATTCCTTCATTAGATTGTGTTGCGAATTTATCTAGATTATCATTAGTATTCAGATTGAATACCTTGCAACCAAAAACCATGAAGTAAGAAAGTCTAGGTTTTCTACCATTCCATAACTCATAAAGATTTTTATTAAGAAAAGGTCTAATCAAGACTCGATTTATTGTATAACAAGCATTACTTAAAGCTTCATCCCAAAAATGTCTGGCTAAAAAGTACTCACTCAACATGTTTCTTGTTATCTCTTGGAAAATTATATTTATTCTTTCGACAACACCATTTTGTTGAGGTGTTCGAGGTGATGAGAAGTTTTGAGTAAATCATTTTCTACTAGAAAAAGATTCAAGATCATAATTTTGAAATTCTCCACCATGATCACTAGGAATATTTTTCAATGGAACGTGTTTCTCAATTTTAACTTGGTCTCTAAAACCTTTAAAATATGATAAGGCATCAGACTTTTTTGCTAGAAAATAGACCCACATAAATATAGTGTAATCATCAACTAACACAAATACATAATACTTGCCTCCAATGCAACCAGTTTGAGTAGGACCAAAGAGATACATATGCACTAACTATAATGAATCAGTATTTGAGACTACACCGATTGATTTGAAACTTGATTTATGTTGGTTTTCATTTTGACAAGGATCACAAACTTTTGAAGAATCAAATATAAGATCCATTAGATCCATAACCAATATTTTCTTATAAATCTTGCATAGGTTTTTAGGTTAAGGTGACCTAACCTTCTATGCTACAACCAATAATGATCTTCCATTTTACTAAGGCAAGGTAGATCATGGCTCCTAAGGACATATAAGTTTAGTGTGTATACATTCTCTTTCCTATGGGCAGAAATAATAAAATCTTCCTTGTAATTGTGTACTAATCACTTGTCATTACTAAAATTCACAAGGTAACCTTCATCACATAATTGGATTATTATAATGAGATGGTGATTTATACCCTTAGCAAATGAAACATTTGAAATCAAAGTTTTTTCAAGAAGAACGATGGTACCTATACCAATAATTTATCCCAGAGAATTATCTCTAAAAGTTACTTTTCCTCCTTTAATCATGATAAAATTTTCAAATTATTTTTTGTTACCAGTCATATGCTGGGAACATCCACTATCCCTGTACCATGTATTTCTGTTGGTACTCTCTCTATTTTCTTGAAAACCAAGGAGTTAGTCTTTCAAAATCCAAAATTTCTTGGATCCAGAAATTTTAGAAATAAAAATTTTAGGTACCCACATTTTCATAGAAAAGTAGGATTTATGAAATCCTAAGGACTGAGTTTTGTTTAAGGAAAAAAATGTTTCCCAGTGTCCACCACACTGAAACTTAGTGAAGAATGGATCACTTTGTGGGACAAAATAATTGTTTCTAAAAATCAGTTTAGAACCAGTATAACCAAAACCAGAATTATTCCTTAGAGGTCGGATTTGAGAATACATCTTATCAAAATATTCATTCCCTGAGGTAAAGATTGACAAACACTTCTTGAAGGAAACAATTTCGGATTTGAGTTTGATAACCAAGTTCTTGTCTTCTAAAACATTTTTATTTGGATCTAGAGTTAGGCTTGAAAATATTTTTCTTAGAAATTATGTTTTCTAGATATTTAGAATGCTTATTCTTCTCATAATTTATTCCTCCATATGTTTTGAAGTACTTTCAAAATCAAATTTTTTTTATCAAGATCTTTAGAAAGATTTGATATTTTCTTAGTAAGAATAGTGTTCTTAGATTTAGCCTTATCAAAATTTTTCATGAGTTTTAAATTTTCAATATCAATGAGCATGGAAAACCTAGAAACTTCTTCATAGGTAGGTAAAGAATTATCTTCATCAGAAGAAGATTCTTCATCCAAAGATTCATAATATTTATCACTACTATAATTTTTATTTAATGAAATATTGTTCATTGATTCAGAATTGTGTACCTTAGCCATCAAATAATGATTATCAATAGGAATTATAGCTATTAGACCAAGATTCTTCAATCTAGAAGATTCATAATCTGATGATTCATCTGAAGAGTCACCACCACTAGCACTCCAGGTGTCATTAGCTTTCAAGAAATTCCTAGTTTTAGCTATATAATACTTCTTTCTGTTTCTCTCAGAATTCATTTCCTTTCTCTCTTTTATCTTAAGCATAAGACAATCTGGCTATATATGTCCAGCTCTCTTGCATTCAGAACATGTAACTTATGAATGTTTCTTGTCTTTCTTTTCCTTTTTCTTATGTCTGGATTGAATGTTCCTTTGTCCAGCAATATTGTTCATCCTTCGAGCATGATTTTCTAATTCATTCTATGAAGATTCACTTCCACTAGATTTGGAATGGATAATAACCTTCTTAGAGTTGGATTTAGTAACTGTCTCAGGAGTCTTAACTTTCATATTATTTGAAGTTATAGTAAAAGAAACACTGACATTACCATTCTTCTTCTTAATGTTATCATCATCTCTATTAATTCTACTCTCATGTTAAAGAAGAGTTCCAAAAAGATCATCAAGAGTAATCTGAGTAACCTTTCTATTCTCATCAATATCAGTCCTCTTGGATTCCCACTCATTAGGCATAATGTCTATGATCATATCAACAAGATTTTAATCATCTAATCCTTTTTCACCTATAGATTGTAAACGATTCAAAATAGTCATGAATCTTTATTGCACCTTATATATGGGTTCTCCATAAGGAAAGCAGAAACCATGATATTCAGCTCTGAACATAGCACTTATAGTTTCAATTACTTTGGAAGTTCCAAAGTGTGTAACTTCATGTTTCATCCAAATACAATTTTCTGCTTTACAAGATGAAATTTGGAAATATATATTTCTAGTCATGGAGAAAATCAAGGTATTATGTACCTTATAATTCAGTTGATATTCATATTTTTCTTGATTGGTGAAGGTACTAACTTCCTTATTCGGGATTTTATATCCTCTAGTAAGCATAAAAAAATTATCAACTCAAGTATTGATAATGAATTTCCTCTTGTGATCTCTCTAATATTCGTAATCACTTCCATCAAATATAGGTGGTCTTGTTGGATTGAGATTGTCTATGGAACCAACATTTATTCCTTCTGTCTTAAAGAAATTTCTTTCCACAAAAACTTGTTAATAGATAATGTTTGTAAAAAATGTAAATTTTCCTCATCATTGAAAATATAGATCAAGAGTATCTCTAAGAAAAAATGAATCCGAACTTTATGAGTCCGAACATATGATTCTG
This sequence comes from Viscum album, assembly GCA_963277665.1. Taxonomy (NCBI): domain Eukaryota; kingdom Viridiplantae; phylum Streptophyta; class Magnoliopsida; order Santalales; family Viscaceae; genus Viscum; species Viscum album. The sequence goes on from OY728123.1 coordinate 957,319,716, forward strand.
AAGAAATAAGGAGAAGAAGAATTCACTTCTAAATCAAAATGTGAGATTAATTCAGATTGAACTAATCCTCGGATACCAATGGTTGTGATGGTATTTGAGTATGATATACTCTATGATACCAAATGTAGGATCAAAATAATAAAGATACTAAATAAAGTATCTAATGATTCTCAAAATAAAAGAGTGGGGGGGGGGTTAATTGTATTCTTTAAAAATTCTTTAGGAACGTTTAAATTTAGATATAATCATTTCTATTGTTTGACAAGGTTAAACAAGATAATTCACAAAACCTCTAAGTCTAAACACATGCTAGGTTCTGGAAATAAGAATCCGAGAAAGTGATTCTGAAAATATGGTTCTGGAAATTGAATCTTAATGAACGTTTACAAAGATAATGTTTATACCTTAAAGCGTATAGAATCTTACTAAATCAGAGTAGAAGTATAAGGAATTATAAGATCGTTATACCTTCTTCAACAAATAAAATGCTATGGAAAACTTGTAACAAAACATGTAACAAGTAATAAATCTTCTAACCCAAAGATAAGGGTATCCAAAAACCATGGATAAATATCCCTTGATTTATAATTTCAACAAATTCTTTCTTACCCACACCAGGGTAAGTCCTCGATATGAAGATCGAAGTCTGTCTTTCTATCCCTGTAAGCCCTAAACTTCAAGGTATTCAAAACCTCTGGGTTACTTAGCAAGGAAGACCTCAACTTCAAGTTAGTCGGCACCATTGTCTTCATATCCCTAGATTCCCTCGATTGTACACATCAACAATAAGAGTCACACAAAGAAAATATGAACAAGAAGTTTAGTACGCACAAAACAATAAAGCCTCTCTCTATATAGAAAGCACTTCAGCAGCATGTAATCTCTAGATTGATCAACTTATTATGAGCTCCTTAAAATGAGATCCTATTTATAGGCACAACACCAACGGTCGAATCCCTCTTCCAACAATCATATTTCTACTAGAATTTCACAGGGACCTGTATACGTGTGACTCAAACAACTGTTGGTTACTAACTGAATGCATGATATCGTTTTATAACAAAATAAGTGTAAGAAAAAATATGGTTACATAAACAATTTCAAATATTCTGAATGTATGGAAATATGAATGTTCATAGTCTAACCAAAAATGAATTCGAAATTTGTAATACAAGGATATTCGGATTCTGTTTTCTAGGAATTTGGAACCTGAACTCTATAGAGTTGTGGAGTCTGAATTTCAAGGATATTCAGAATCTGGATTCACAAGAATTTAGAACCTGAACATACCAAGTTCGGAGTCAGAGTTCATGAGAATTCGGAATCAGAACTTACAATGTTTGGAGTCTGAATTCATTAGAATTAGGAGTCAGAACACCAAATGTTCAGAGTCTGAATTCATTATAATTCGGAGTGAGATCTCAGAAGAGTTTGGAGTCTGAATTTAGAGATCTCAGATTGAGAACTCAAGAGAGTTCTGAGTTTGAATTCAGAGAATTCGGAGTCTGAACTCGGATCCTAAAAACATAATTCTTTTTATCTAAGTTTTATATGATTCTGTGGTTTTAGACTTGAAACCAAATTTTAAACCTAGAAAAAATAATGAACAATGAAAAACATGGTAAGGATAAATTTCCTTGGGGAAGGAAATTTTTCTTATAGAAGTAAAACACAAGGTAAAATGAAATTTCCCTTGAGATAAAGTGTTTGTGATTTTAAAAACAAGTAGAAATGGAAAACTCATAAGGAAACCATATTAACTCAACAATCTCCCCCCAAGTATGACAGAATGATATAGTCATAAGGAAAACCTTATTGACTCCATACCTAGGGTGAAGGAAAACATCATGTGAACCTAATACAAGTTGTGTATCCCTTTCTATATGTCTTGATTCCCTTTTCTACCATTTCATGGAAAAGTATCACTACTGTTTGTTCCCTTGATCATTTCCATGAAGGTTGGTGTGTAGCATTTCCTACTCATAAGAGTATGATCCCTTCATTCGAACATCCTGAATATAGTTTTAGGAATCCCTCAAGAGGCCTGGAGTGGATCTTCTATTAATTATTCATTCCCTATGTAGAGTCCTTGTTATTAATGTGACAAACATTACCTAGTACTGATCATCTACTTAGCAGGTTAAACCAGATGGAGTTGATGGTATCACCCCACAACATTCTCTATGATCCTCATCTATGTATCATATCTCTCTCTTTATATATATAAGTTTATATCTCTCATGATAGTTTTTAATGAAAATTACATCTTAGATAGACTTCATCAGTGCTGTTAAACTTAGGAGTGTCTTCTTTAAGATGAGTGCATCATGGAATCTCTGAGATGGATCCCTAGTGTTGGTAGGTGGTAGTTGTGACTTTACACTAGAGTACATGTATTTAATTTAGTATATATATATATTCTTGTTATATCTGTGGTATAAATATAATGTGTAGAGCTGTCTATACTTTCCTTTGTGTATTTCATTGGGGTTTTGGGTTATCATGTTTTGTATTGTTATACTCACCATGTACGGGATTTTCCCACATGATTTGTGTCTTGTGCAGATGACTAACCACTTTATGGAGTCCTAGGTGGACTCAGAAGAAATGGTTTCTTGTGTGATTAGGAAGTTCGAGGTCCTCCTGTGGCTATATACATCAGTCCCAGTACCTATTCTTATATAATGGACTTGTGGTTATAGAATTATTTTGGGTGGGATTGTATCCTGGCCCAGTTTAACTTACTACAATTTACCTTCCTATCATACTTAGGATGGGATAGAGTGGTATGAATGCATTTGGTTCATGTAGTTTTTTATATTTAATCATGTTTTGTTCTTGGTGATGTGTGTGTGCATACATGCACATAGGAAATTCATACCATATTAGTGATATGACTACTTGGTGCTCATCACTAGCCCCTAAACTATTGTAGGTAGGGTAGGGGAGTCGTGACACAAGCACCATTGGGATGGGTTATGATAACACACAAAATAGAATATACGTACTAATCAATTCACCTATGAAAATATTTTTATTTTGTAATTTCCTAAGGTTATAGGCAACTATCCAGTTTCCCAACTAGAGATGACATAAGAACATAGGTTTGTCTCCTGATACGATAGAGGATTCTAACTAGAAATGAGGGTATAAGGTGGTACCATGGATAGAATAAACCCTATTATTTGAGTAAAGAATATAAAAATTAACTAGTAAACAACCATAGTAAATAATCAGAGTATTTTTAGGATATAAAAACAACCATGATACATAAAATGTGATGTATAAGTATACATTCATGAAAAAACATATTCATAGTAGAATATAAAATTGATCAAAATATATTCTAATCACTTATACAAGATAAATAAAGCAATAAAATAATGGTTTTTACTACCATCATCGAGCCTCATCAATTCCTAGTATCAAAATATAATTTGAGCTATCCCACATGATCATGAACCATTGGGCCTTTACACTACCTAAATCCATGATTAGTGAAGTATAATTATGTAAAAAAATCCATGTATATATGAGTAAGGTGTAAGTACAAAAATATAGGAAACCAACAATGAAGTCCCAAATAGAACTAAAAAATATAGCATGGCTACCCATATTTTTAAAATATTTTTTTATGATAAATTATGTAAAGGTTCTTTGATAAAATCAAAAAAGTTCATTAATTCTAGATTCTTTGAGAACTAAGTGTATAACATAATAACATGATACATGTATATAACAACATTAATGAAAAATTACTTTATGTGACCTCAATTTCCATTTCTATTTTAAAACTATATAGGATAACCTAGGGACATACATAAAAAATGAGTGGGATATAAATCCCAATAAAGTAATAAAAAATAATAGAATAGGGTAAATTAATACATGTAATACAAGGGGAAAAATTGTAACATAAGAGGTGAGAGTATTATTCATGATAAATGTTGAAATATATAAAATGTTATCATAAAAGAAATATTGGAATGAAAAAACAATATAAAATATTAAATCATAAGCATATTTCAAGGTTAATAACAATGAAATCATAACACAGTGTGAATAGGATACCTACCTATTAGCCTTTTATGGTATCTTATGATTTTAAAAAATTAACTATTGCATTGGTTCACTTTATGGGCACACCCTTCATTATAATATCATGCACATGCATAAATGTTCCACATAGATCACATCACATAAAAACATCTTTTTAATATATTAATCCCATGATTGGAGAGTGTAGGTTACATAAATATAAGTCCTTAATCAAATATGTATTGGTATATATTGGTTAATAACCCTGAGGTGAAATTTGTGTGTGAATTTTATTCAAAAATATTTTCTAGGAAAATTTGTATTGCAATTTCGATAGCATAAAACCCATAATTAAAGAGTAATAAATTTTTTGATGAGACTAAAATGATTCACTAATCATTTAAATATAAATAGAATAGTATTAGGGATTTTATAAAAAATATCCCATCATTAGGAATTGGAAATCAAAAGGCCTAAGATAAATAATGTTCTTGAATAATGAGGAGAATGAGAGGATTTCTTATCTTGAGTGGGGGTTTCCAAAATCATATTAGGAGCTTATTATGATTAGGGGAGCCTTATAATGGGTATTTAGACGAATGTGAGGAGTAAATACGTGATCAAAGGGTTTTGAGTGAAGATAAATGCGAGTTTTGTGGGGTTTTATTGGAAACGAGAGGTGAAATATTTATTAATTCCAAAACATAGGTTTTAGACCCTATATAATAATTTAATCAAAACCACAAGAACTACAATGAATTTTTCCTATGGTTTCTTCCAAATAAAAATGGTTTTCATTATTTAATAAGTCTATTAACTGAACTCCTTAAAATAATAAACTTGATGATTTGGAAGTCAATCATGTTCACACTGAATTTATTTTAAAACCATAATATATAGGATTGGTCTTGGAGGATTCATAAAGGATTTATAAATTTATTCATGTTGGAACCATGGTCTTCAATGAATGAATTGGATTATGGTTTGTGTTTGTTGTCAATCCTCAGTGGAAGTTCAAAATGTGAACCAGCAAAGTGATCATACAATTCACGCAGACAACAGTATTGAAGGTGGCGTCGTTTCCCAATGTTGGGAAAATATTTGGGCCTGAAAATGGAAAAATGGAGAAAAGTGTTTTTGGAAAAAATACTTGCACATCGTGTACTTGAAGGAGTGGAAACTTGCGTACCATTTGTTTTTCAAAATCAGAACATGGAAAATGGAAAAGGGATAAGGTTTGTGCATGTTTTGGGCTGGTCGCGCAAGTGACCTGCGCGCCGAGAAAAGGACGTGTGCACCGATGCCTAGGAGGTTTGGAAACTTCTGCTCTAGTTGTTCTTCATGATCAGAACATCAAAATATGGCAAAGGAAATTAGTTTGCGCAAGTATTTGTGTATTTGCGCAAGTGAGTAGCACGATAGAGGTGACGGCGGTTGGAGCTACGCGCTGGGACTTGCGTGTCGTGAGGGCAGTTGCACGCCACCGCATAGGGGGTCCAGTTTTCCTATAAATACAGGACCACCCCTACTCATTTACAATGAATTTCAAGACAAAGATATTTTTTGAGCTCTTGTCATGCAAGTGGTTGAGGCGTGCAAGTGGTAGTTGGGTTGTGCAAGTAGAGGCTGTGGGCCGGTTGTTGGTTGCGCGACCAAGGAATTTTGGGAATCAAAGGTGCAGCGTCGTGCAAGTTTGGAGTTGAAAGAGGCAGTGTCGCGCAAGAGGGTTGGTGTCACCTGTGTTCCGTTTTTCTACCGCGCAAGTGACTTGCACGCCGTTCTTGAAACTTGTGTGCCGGTCTTTGAGAAGCACACCAGGTGAAATTGTTATACGCCGATCCTTTTGTAGCTGCACGAAAACTGGAATATTTCTCGATACCTCCAGTGCAAAGTGGGATTAGTATACGAGTGAAAGATAGACTTTAACAGAGCATCTACATTCAACAGAGGATGCATTCTTTTGCAATGATGAAGAGACCTTCACATCTATAAACTGAGTGGGACTTCACCAAAGGCAGTGAGCCAGGGGGAGTCATTGGGAGTGAACTGATGGATTTAATGAGCTATCCCTAAACTTTTGTAATGGTAGTGATCCTGGGACAGAGTGATTGTTCCCAAAACTTTGTAATTCATATCTAGTGAAGATTAGTGGAATTTGGTACGACCGAAAACTTGTCGGCATATGTTCCTTGGACGTATCCCTTAGTGGTGAAGGATGTAAAATGTGTTGTGTCTACTCTGTTAATGTAAATGTTTTCTTTCTGATCATAATCATCATACAGGTTCAACAAGTTCCTACCAACATGGGAACAAGATCCATCACATTAAAATAAAACGTTGTCACCCTGATTCACCCCTCCCCTCTTAGGGTGTCTCGGGTTCCTACAAGTCAAATAACCTAAAAAATTATTTTATAGTTAAAATATATATTTTGACATTGGTACCTTTTATGGAATATATTACATAACTTTTCATTACTTATGGTAACATAATACATACCATATATTAATACTATATTTAATTTGTACCTGAAAATTAGACTATCTCATTAAATAATGAAAAAATCACTATTTTATAATTTCAATGTAATAAATCAAAAAATATTATTTATTTTGTCCTAATATATATTCAAATATGATATTTATATTTTTAAATCAACATCCCTATTTATTGAAAAATATTAATTTTTATTACAATAACTGTTTTCTGAACCTAATATAAACTATTTTTAATTACATAAAATTATATGATAAACTATACATAATAAATTTTATTCAAAAATATTATTTTATTAATATTTCATTTATTTTAAAAATTCACAAATTCTTCAAAAGTAATTTCTTAATTAAAATTTCTTATTATACAAAAATATAATTTGATTTTTGATTTATTGGAATATAATTTTTATCAAACTCATTATTTAGTCATTTATAATGTAAAATCACATAGGATTAAATATAAAAATTATTTAATAGAAAATAAAATATAAATATTCATGCTTCTAGGTACAATATATATATACCTTTATTAGACCATCTAATTCTTAATAAGTATGGTGTTCAATTGTGAGATTGTTTTAGAGTGGTTTGAAAAAAATTATTTGGGTCATGGTCTCAATTTTCATGATATTATCCAGTAAATGGGTTTGATAATTTTTTAGTTGTCGAATACCATATTGGGATTGGTCAAGGGAAAATCACATAGATTCTATCTCCCTTAGAATATCTGAAAAATAGCTTTATATAGTACGATCCAACTATTCTTAGCTATTGATTAATTCATCTATATCAATAGACTCTATTATACAGTTATATGTATATAAATCATATGATCACATTATAATGTCTATATTATCAATAATTTTGTTTCATACAAATTTTTAAATCTGATAGGATATAATATTCTAATATAACTAAATTTTTGTATGTGTTTTCTATGGCTTCATTACTTAATGAAGCATTTATTCATTCTATGAGATGAAATTTCATTTTTAAAATTTTGTGTCATTACATACTGTGTATGAATGACTGTGAGGTCATTGGACTCACAGAAATTTATAATTTATAAAACCCTAATAACTACCACTATGGTAATAAGAAGAGTTTTGAACCACATAGAAGTACTTAAATTGTTCCAATGGATGAAAGAAAGCTGAAACATTAAAAAAATTAAAAAACAAAAATGGAAATAGAAAAATGGAAGAATGTCAATGTGAAATTATTGTGTGGAATAGTACATATAGGATGTAGTAAATGAAAAATAATCGACAACTATTGATGAATTTAGGGTTCTCGGTCCAGTTCTAACTGATTAAAATATTTTTCTCTAATCCTTATTAAATTAATTCAATTATTAATCGATTAAAAAATGGTGGATATTAACTGATTTATAACTTTAATGAACATATATAGTTATATGAACCTTCTTGAGCTCAATCCTTCAATATTGATCTTTGAATTAATCTATTTATTAGGGATAAGAGATTCATTGACCTTTTTCGGTTTAGAGTACTTCAGTCAATGATCTAAGGTGTTTTGATTCACTCCAGTTGCCTATCTATTCTTATGTAGTGATAATTGAATCCAAAAAATTAAAATTGATCTTAAAATATACACTAAGGAAAGGAATCCACTAATGTAAGATGGATAAAAGAAAATTAGATCATTTTTTCACAATTCCCCCAATCAGTTTAACTACACATTAAAGCATAAATACAAAAAGTGAAGGAAACTAAATGAAGGAACATCAATCATGAGAATGTTATTTCCTACATCTTCAACTCCAAATTCTCTACTCTTAATATGGTTTTCTATCTATGTCTCTATTTTCTTAGAATAAACCCCTTTCTTGTTTTTGAATGGTGCAGTTGGTTCAATGGAATATATTTCCATCTATCTGTATGCTCCCCTAAGTGATGATGTGTCTGGATCTGGTTCTCAAATGTGTTGAATATGGATCATGAATAAGTCCCCTCCTAGGAGTAATCATGTGTCTATATCCACTGTATACCTATTATTATTCTCCCCTTCTAACTCTTCCCAAATAATTTCTCCTTGCACTCCTCGCACATGGTCAATGTAATAGCCAGGATAATGTCCTCTATCTCCCATGTTGTGTGTATGCCACATTTTATGCTCTTACTCCTCCCGTAACTACCACAAACCTCTTCCAAAAACATCATATTGAAACGAACCTTCATAACAACATCAATTAAAATAATAATAAATAAAAAAAATGAAAATTTATATTTTAAAAAATTAATATTATTAGTAAAAATAAAAAAATATAATCATATATATAAATAGATACATTAAAAATAAACATAGTAGTAATTGTTATTATTATATAAATCAAGAGTCATTAACAAAAAATAAACATAATATTTATATTTATATTATATATTACCATATCTAATATAAATATATAAATAAAATTTACAACAATTTTTGATTGTTTATTTTTTAGTTATTGTTATTATTATACTCTATATTATTACATATTATATAAATAAAAAAAATAAGAAATGGGGGGGGGGGGTGGTAAAAATAGCAGAGAGGGGGAGATGGGTTCAGCTCATGTGGTATAGAGGTAAGAGGTGTGGGTCGCTTGGTGTCGTGGCAGCCTTGGGTTTCACAGTGGTGGAACCAACTTCTTGTGGATTGAGATGAATTTAATACATGGTGTGGTGTGGTTGCAACGTAGGGATGGGTGGCTATGAATAATGTTACTGATTGTGATCTCGTCTCGGTTTTCTTCCATGACGACAACGACTACAGACATCGTCCGATGATGGCCCATATTCTTCAACCTCTAGTGTGGTTTCACAGCACGCGTGGGGTTTGGATCAAAAAAAATGGAAGGGTGAATGGTTTGAAATTGGGAAATTTAAAATATGTGAGAAATGTGTTTATATTATATTGAAATGAATTTTGGATTTTATTCTTTATCTGCAATGGTTAACATCTGGTTCGTTGTGGTGATGCTTTTCTTTAGTAATATTTATGCTGCCAATGATGGATGTTTTTTTATTATGTTAGATATGATTTTTTTTAAACATTGTTTTAATGGCACAATTGTGAGTGTAGATGTGCAACGGTAGAGAGTAATGCAAAGTGGGTTAAGATATGGAGAAAGAGTGGGTGGGTAAACGATGACTATGGTGATTCACAGTTGCGGGTGGCTAGTGGTGCCATCTGCGATTCACTATTTAGAAGTGATAAAAGTGACTATGGGTGAAAGAAGATATGCAATGGTGGGTTGATAGGGGAGATATTCTGATGGGTAAAAGAAACAATGATTATAAGTCATTATTGGAAATACTGGTAGTGAATTATTTGAGTCACCATTGGGTGTCGAGTGATAACTCAGGGAGTCGCCAATGGAAATGTTGGCAGTGGATCAGAGAGTCACCATTGGATAACACAACATCTAAAAAATGAACAAATTAATTTTATGGATAATAATTAAAATAAAAAAAAATTAAAAACAAAAAAGTAAGAAAAACTTATTTTCAAATTAATCAAAAGAATTAAATTAATAAATGTGAAACAATAAAAAATTAATTAAAAAATTAATTAATAAAAATAAATAATTTTTTGAAAGATATAATTAAACTAAAATAATTTGAAAATTAATAATGAAAACATTATTTAAAAGGGAATAAATTTGAAAAATTGAAAAATTTATTAAACCAAATTAAAATCCGTTAAATTAAATTAAAATATCATCACATAATAAATTAATATAATGATTTAATTAAATTAATTAACTGAACTTTAATGAAATTAAAACTAATTTCTTAAATAATTAATTAAATAAAAGAAAAAATTAAATAGTTTTTGTTAATGAAAAAATAAGTAATGAAAGAATTAAAATCAAGAGAATGAAAATGTATAATTTAAACGAAAAAGAGTAAAAATGTAATTGAAATAATTAATTAATTATTTTTAAATTATTCAAAATGGATAAATCATATTTATAGTTCATATTTTAACATCAATTACAATTTTAATAATTAAAATTAAAATTATAAACTGTTTAAACATATTAAACAAAATACATTTTTTAAATAATAAAAGAGAATAATAAATGAAAAATGATGCCAAAAAATGAAAATAAAAAATATCCACATCAATTAAAAAATAATATAATCATATGAATAAATAAATATAGTTTATAAGTAAAAATAAATAACCCCTATTGAACCTTGTGTTCAAAAATTATACACAAGATTATCCATACCTACTTCGGTCAGTACCAGAGCATCTCTAAGAACAAAAAAATATCATTCCAATTATTGTAAGGCACAATAGATGATTCACATGTTGTAATTTATGGTAATACAAGACACATATTGATGGGTTTAAATTATTTTCTAGGAATTTAAAATAGTCATAAAATGTTAATCTTTAGTGACCATTTTGACATTATAAATAGTTATGGAAGATAATTCACTGGTAAAACCTTAGTGAGTCAATATAAACCTAAAGGATAGATTAAAAGTAACCATCTAGTATTTATAAATATATATAAATATTTATTCAATGGTAACCACCCATATAATAAATACATGAAATCCATGAATCTTAGGTTATTAGAAATATATTTTCCAATAATCTATAAAGAAAAAACGTAGTACATAAGTTAAGAAAATCAATTGGTATAAGCCAAATACTAGGTTTGAAACTAGGTATTCCATAAAAAATTGGAATATTCCAAATCCAATATATCATAACATAGGCATTCCACACCATCTTGAATACTGAATCCTAGGTAACGGCTTTGGTATCTTGTCATCTGGACCTCAAGGTAAATATGTCCAAAAAATAAAAATCTTATAAAAAATGATCGGTGGGTACTACATCCCACATAGGTCATCTCATATAACACACATCACAATAGTTATCTATACACCGAAAAATCAGCTCACATAATCAATTTCATCATATTACATGCCTTAACATAAACTATTTCCATTACCATAAATGGGTCACACCATTAATTTTGGTCATATGCTAACACCCAATTTTTTTTAACTAACCCCAGGGAAATCATTCCTAGTGTTCAACATGATAATGGAGAACCTTCTAGGTTTACCCATGTCTCATCATAAAATAGAGACCCTCTATGGGTTCCTTTAACAATCCATTTAGTCTTGATCCATGTCAATCACTCAAAACGAATTTTGACTCCCTAAATTCCTAGAATCGTCTTAGGATGCCACTTGCCTCCTAAGGTAAGTATCATTGAAAATGTACTAAATAGTTATATTGTTCCTATTATATATTTATGGACATCCAAGCTATGTCCTCTCACCCAACCTGTCACAATCTACTAAAGATATACCTACCTTTGTTCTCACATGATGGTGCGAGATGTGGCTTTAACCACTCTCTAATTAGTAATCCTGAAGACTCTAAGGAATCTCATTTTCCCTAAGTATCAAACCAACATATATTATCCGAGTACAACACTCTTTTATACATGGTTATGTTTACTGAATCTTATACTATGGTCACTATTTTTCATTTACTTCATTTAATTTATACCCTTTAGGGTCCCATTTGTATTATATCCCATTTTCATTACCATGTCCTCATCCATTATTGTTCAATACATCTATTTAAAGATTATAGGAATTAAGGAAACCTATATAGGTCTACTAAGGTCACATAAATCATTATATTCTCACCCATATGGGTTTTTATATCTCATAACACACATGTATAACCAATGCCTCATCCATCATTGGCTAAGGAAATAAAATAGTACTCAAGGGTCTGTAGTGTCCCTTAGAACTTACTTCCATCCATGGGGATTTAATTTTAATTGAATTATTTATTTTATTTTATTAAATAGATTTCGATATCCCATACTGGAAAGACCACATATCATATGGTGTGTATGTTAAATTCATGAACTAAAGGGTTTTTCTCAAGGGACCACCTACTTCATCTAATTAAATTTCTTTTAAATCATAGCATTATCATCACTCTGTAGGAACATAAAAGTCTAACAAGACATGAACAACCCATATGTGTCCCTAAATCATGACAAACCATTTATATTTAGTTTTTTTTAAACAATTACTTAATTAAAAATTATAATTAAAAAAGAAATCATTCCTAAAAAATATCCCTTTATCATCAGCATGCTGAAACTATAAGAAATGGGGTTTTGTTTACTGTAGACATGAATCCAAACCTAATCCTTTAAATATTTAAAATATAGATAAATTAAATGAAGGATAATTTCATTTAATTTAATAAAATACTATATTAAAACTCATGAAGTGATAAACCATTGTTGATAATATATGTAATATCATATAGACATCAACTCATGAATTCATCTAGCTACACCAAGAAAAAACTACTTCTTATGTGATTATCTCACCATGAATTGACGGAATATTCACTTGAAACCCTAATATAATGAACTACAATTAGGGATAAATGGAAAAGAAAAAATAAGTAAGAGGAAGGTTGGAATGAAACAAACCAAAATAAAAATGAAATTTGATGAAATTTATTTATTTCAAAGGGGTTTTAAAGGAAATGAATGGGGGGGGGGGACCTTCCTTATCTAGCCACGTGTAAGGGAGAAGGTAAATGGGATGGAGATTGAAATATGGAGTCATAATTTTTTAATTTCACCTTTTTAATAAAATTTATGAACCCCCACGGTTTCCTTCATATTTTTCCAAACCACATTCCATTATTATCAATGAAACAAAAAGAAGTCATCCCCATATATTTTAGCAACCTATTTTTCATAACCATATGACTGTCCACTGAAAATACATAGAAGGTTTTTCAAATTTTCTCTATAAAAATGCACTAACAGAATTCCAAACCCCAATACCACAACACCTTTCATAGTTTTCTGGCATAGTTTTGCATAACCATGAGAAAAACATCATTTATAAAAAACACTTTTTAAAATTCCATACCTTTTCCCAAAGATACTAATATTTTTCTAATCACCATAGGCATCTCTTAGGCCTCAATATATATATATCAAAGCATAACACCTTGAGGTAATCTAAATCCCAACATTAATATCCAATTCCCAATTAATATAATGTCTCTATCTGTAGATCCAAAAATTATTATTCTATATGCATTTTATTTATTTAAAGGGAATGGGGTTTTATACCCCTTATCACCACCATAGTACTTATTATCCCTATGATGTCTTGTCTATCCATTAATCTATAATCTTGACCTTTATTGGCCATCAATTCATTATCAATCAATCATGTTATATTGTATAATTATGAATGAAAATCCTCTATGGAACTCCAATTGTAGGTACACTATTCATCAAAACGCATTCGATCACTAATAATCAGAACTGAACTATAAATATGATTATTTCCTTCACGGATCTATTACTAGAAACTAAGGTGTGACAGTTTGACCCATACTTAGGCTTATGGTGCTCCCCATTAAATGGATCCACTCATAGAGATTGATTCATGATTCATGCTACTCCTTATCATCCGAAAATCCTACTAAGAGTGAGTTTTCAGCAGTCTAATGAAAATATTGATGTTTATTACATCTCAAGACACCCAATATTATATAGAAATACTGACTGTTCTTCCAACAGACAACTTCTATAGAAAAAATCTAGGCTACACCTGCCAAAACTCTTTCAAAACACCTAGTCTTATTGACCAAAAACCTATGAGGTATCCTAAGATCTTCCAAACATGCACCCCGAAGTTCAAATATGATATTAGGTGTAATTCCCAAATTGGTTCCTCGACTAAAAAAATATGTTTTCATACTCCAACCACAAGTATCAATACATATATGATCCATCTTACCCTCATATTACATCAATCCCCTTCAGAGATTGCTTTTAATGCTTATATTCTATTCAACAACACATATGTATCAAATTATATTATTTTCCTTGGAACTATATAATAGTCCATCTATAATATCACCAGTATCCTAATTCAATATTGACCATCCAATGATAGTTTTATCACACACATCGCCCTACCCCACGGTGGCCGTAGATCCATAATAGATCTAATGATCCTTACTGTATGATCTTTATAATTTTAGACAACAAAATTATAACACTAATATTTATGGCATATGATATATCTATTAACATAAGTAATTACTGGACATGTTTTTCCCACACATACCCAAATTCCAACATGAAACAACAAAGCTACTCATTACTGACTCACCAGGAACATCACCCTCAACTTCCATATAACATCCATCAATAATAATGGTGACACCCTATAATAACATATTTTTACTCCATATAATATAAATTACCTTATAAAAGATTCATTGATTGAAGCACCTAACAGGTTTCCAAAATCAAACCACCCATAAAATTAGGTAAACCACACCACAGTAGCCTGATCTATCTTCGTTGTCACTTGTCACATAGGGGGGAAATACCTCCTTAATTTTAAGCTCCATGAATCCTTTCCAAGATAATTATAATAAAATCAATTAATCCTTAACCCACACATGGTCAATAATCAATACAAAACATAATAGCTTCCCTGCATAACAAGCACATACTACCTGGATCTCATCCAATCCCATAAATGCATCCTCTTATACCACCCAATCATAGAAACTGACTAATGATCCCTTGATTTATATAGTTTCATGAACGTAAACCAATGAACTTGTAGTAAAATATGTAAATCCCAATTAGCCTGATGCACCCTTAGTTACCCTCTTCAAAATTGATTCATTTCATCCAAGACAAGGTCTACCATACAATCAGTCACCAACATGGTATTTTTCTGAGACCAAAATAATCAAGACACTCTCAAAATATCCTATATCCAAACATATAGGATCATATAATATAGTTTCATTGGGAACCACAACATAAAATAACAGGTTCCGGGATCTTATTTATTATTTTCATAAAAGCAATCCATGATACCAAAGAACCTCAAGTTTTAACACTGTGAATGTATAAGGAATCTATATTTCTATAATACATACCATTCCATTAAAAATTCTCATTACCTAAAATGTCTACTCATTCTTATATCTCTATAGGAAATCAAAAATCTTGGTTAACCCCTATCTTTGGTTAACCTTATATAACACAACTTATCTATAACATAGTATTAGGATCACAAATATCCTGAAACAAAATCGCAATAAATTAGGATATTCCATCTACCCAATAAACTACATCTCTAATAAATCATAGATAATTGGGAAACACCTTTTCTCATATATTAAATATCCCTAGGAAACTCACATGAAAAGACACAAAAATCAATATTCTCATGTACATATACATATTATTCACAACATTTCATGTCAGTATTCTACTAGAGTATTTATCCTCACAAGGAATGTGCATATGAGACTACCACAACAAAGAAAATGATCTTATCTAAAATTACCAAAATATATAATACAATCGTCTTATGATGATAGGTGTTGAGTAAAACCATGATAAATTGGTATGTATATTTAATATGACACAAAGAGGATGTATGATAAATCAACTTTAGGTTATTATAAACAAGTTAAGTCACTATGCCCATTTAATTTTTAGAACCAGTATCATAATAACCCACCATGGGTTAATAATTAAGGAATCCAATTAATTTACTAATATACCAAGTATCATTATACATCCCTTAGAAGAGGGACCATACAATCATCATCTATGATTATCCCTCTATAAAAACAACATGTTCTCTCATCAAATGCAATATAATTTAGTTCAACTGTGTAGACTTCCACCAAAAAGTTATATAAGAAACCACCATAGATGTTTTTATTCAATATCTATATATTTGGATCCTATATATCAGTGATATAAATCTCAAACAAGAATTCTCATTTCATGTGAGTCCTATATACCAAGAATGATACATGTAAATGGAATCTTTCAAATATGAAATGAGATAAAAATCAATAAATCATAAATCCAAAACCAAAGTATATAATTCTTGGTTAAATTATATACTTTTAAAAGAAGAAACAAATAGTAGAAATACCGCATCCCAATTAAAATAAACTATTCATAGAAAATGGTGTTCATGACACATCGGTATGAGGTTCATCACATAGATGGACACATCGCTAATCACATTCAACCATATCCAAATTAGTGAGACATAAGAAAATGATAATGTAATTCCATTTTGTAACATCCCCAAATATAATACCGCATATTAATTTTCTGGATAGAGTCACCATTATACCTTATATTTTTCTTCCCATAATCTATATTTTTTAACTATTAATGAGGGGATAAGGTGTTTTTGTGGGGAGAATATACCCTCATATAAGAGAAATACATTTTGTAACGTAACTAAACACCATCCAAAATAATTTTTCAGAGTATCTGGAAATAATAAACACAATCATTCTATGCCAAATGTCTTATAAAATATAAAATCATATGGACACATGTTCATCGCAGCATAAAATAACTAATCTCCCACTCAGACAATCCTAAATACAATATAAATTAAAGAATAAAAAAAGTCTACAGTACCATTTAAAAGAATTTTCATTTCCCTATATCCAAATCTCATTTGAGGTTCCACAATGGATCAAAAATCCATGGACCTCTACTGAACCAGAAACTACGATCAATATAGTGTACCTAGGTACCCAATTTCCATGTCTCCCTAAGAAGGGTTCGAGTAAATGTTGGTAGATAATGATCAATGGGGTCTCATTCATAACCAGTAAATAAAATTTTTCAATATGTGATATCCTCAATGAAATTAATAAATATAGTAAATATGTAAACAAAATCAACCACCATGAATCATCTTGTTCTAAAAAAACCCCTTATCATGTATACCTACTTTGGAAGTGACATAGGGTCTATGTGTACACGGTAAGTCATCTAAATTAGTAATTAGATCAATGTGAAATTATTAAAATTTAATACCTTGTAATCCAATATTTATTCAATAAAATACATATTAGTTCCATATTCAATATTAGTAGGCATAATAGTTGAATCCAAGGTGAACACCAAGGAATTCCAAAATGTCACAAAATATGATTCTCAAGTAAACAAATGATAAATTAATTTTGACCCCAAATTCAAATCATAGATAACAAAATTGGTGTTCTAGGTGGGTAGAAAAGAAAATTTTTAGGTTACCACCTAGGTAAACTATATAGGAAACCATTAAATCCTGCGTGAGTAAACCTAGGAATTATAATATTACATAAGGATAAATCCAAGGATGTCTCCTTATAATTCCAATAAGCATAAGATGAATCCCATTTCTGAACCTGTGCATTCCATAGATAATAATCCAACACCAAAAAATATATAGCATGGCATGGGTGTTTCATATAGACTTAAATTTTAAATCCTATGAAAAAAAATCTAGGAATTCATTGATAGGGATGTCGAGGATAGTGCATCCCTCCCAAAAAATCTCATACAAGTATAATTGGTTGGAAGTATATCCCACTTGAGTTATACCATATAACAAATATCACAAGGTTTTTCCATCTTCCAAAATGCATCTCACATAATAATGTTTGGCCAATCATGTTATTATATCATAGAAATATTTTGTTCACATAATTACATCATATTGCATTACAACACATTTCCATGGTATTTTTGGTTTAGTGTTTTTGATAATTATGGCCAAAAATTAATAAAATCAATATCTTTTTAAACTAATGGTAATTTTTATACTATATTAGAAACTGATTAATCCATAACAGATCTTTAATATCTCCCCCAAATTATCTCCATAAGACTCACTTCTGGACACATTATATGTATTACTTTTCTTTATAACCTAGTGAAAATGAAAAATAAGGAATGGGTGATAATATATTTTTAGTAATAGTATTCATAAGAGATAACAATCAAAGATCATAATTAATCATAATATAGGAATATGGGTATAATAAGTGAGTCACTAACAATAAAAAAATCATTAATCATGGAATATTTCGTGTTATAACATAAGAAAATATCATGGAATTTCTACATATTAAAGATACCGGACAACAAATACGTTTATTAAAAGAAGAAAACAATAATCTTGAATAATTGGGGTATAACATAATAGTGTATAATATCTTATAAAAGGGGAATAAATATTGAATGAAACATATTCTAAAAATGAAAAAAACTTATAAAGGTGTACCAATCAGAAGAATATGAAAGCTTTTTATAAAACTCATTATTTATAATCCTTTTAGACAAACTCATTACTGACATTCCTTAAAATGTTAGTAAACTCATTATAACCATGAATTTGATAATAAAAACATTACTTAAATGAATTAAAATGTGTGTAGAACCATTACGCTCGAACCTTTGTGAACAAACCCATTATTCCCAAACCTTAATATCTCATGTGATATTTATACTAAATAACAAATTAAAGGAAGATATAGGACCCCACATGTCATCATCCATAAATATGTGTTCCATATAAAATAAATGATCATGAAATCATAAATAGACCAATGAAAAATTGTGTTTCATATCTATTTCAAATGGAATCATATATAGGAAAAAATTCATAATTATACTGATCAATATTATAATCCCATGGATTAAAAATGGGTATCCAATTACACCTCAAAACATACTAGGTACATCCCATTCAATGAAGTATAGAGTTTTTAATCCTTATAGATAACATTTTTACAGATTTGTCAATAAATTATCCAATAAAAAATTATTTATAATCAAGGTGAACGCCCTTAAAACAATTAATTTTAAAATAGGTTATTCATAAAGGAAAAATATTAAAAGTAGAGTTTTTCCTATTCAAAGTTGGGGGATCGGAATGAAAAAGGTAGTGGTGGATCACTCCTATGATAGAAAATATCATTTTGAAAGTAAATATATACAAAATTGGATGATAATATGTGAATATTATACTCAATATAATATAAAATTGGCCAAATTATATTGATGTAGGTGAAATAGTTTTTAGGAGAATTAGAAAAAATCACTTTGGAAATAAAGAATACACTTGAAATTTTAAAAGAATTTATTTTAAAAGAGAAATATTTTATAAAACATGGAGGATTAGAATATCTTTTATAAAATATGAATTTTTAGATAGGATGTTTGATATAAAAGGTTAAAATGGAAAAAAAATATGTGTTTATCTAGAATGTTTTGGGAAGGTTTTTGTAACGTCCCAGTTCCGGAATCCACCTAGAGGTGCCCCATACCCGGTTGGTCACATGGCCTAAAGCTCATTTCCCAAAATGCCAGAGGCTGCCGACTAGTAGTGAGGGCCTTGGGTGTGATAGTGGGGAAACTATTCCCTCATTGGCAGAGTACACAGTGGAAGAAAAACAAAAACAATTGCGGAATAAGTAAACATCCATATAAGATAAAATAGTGGAAGACTGAAAATAAAACAACTGGAGCACATATAAAAAGATGCATGATACATATGTCTTGGAAAGAAGAAAAAAAACTCACGATGTTGTAAATACAAACATCACTAAACCAAATTGCAAAAGAAAACAAAAAAACTCTTCAACATTGCAAGCCATGGCTTGGTCCCATGATCTCCATCTCCACAACAAGTCATGTACCCGAAGTAGAAGGGCTATTTCCATTATCCATGCCTGTATAAATATAAAGTGTTTGGGCCAAAACGCATGGCCCAAACAGGGTGTGAGATTAAATCCCAGTAGGCAACCACCTGATGATCTGTGACTAACATTCAGTGAATATATGGCAGTTAAAAGTATATGAAACAATAAACAGGAAGGTTCTCAGCAGTAAACAGTTCCACAAATCAAACAATCAATCAAGCTTAGTAACCCTCTAGGAAGTGCACATATCCTATCCTATTTGCTTCAGTATATGGATACTCTCTAAAGAAGAACTCACAGTCAATTCCACTTATATTCTAAGGTAGTCAGGGACTCTCTGAGGAAGCTCACTCGGTCAATTCCCCTTATAACCTCAAGGTCAAGGAATCTCGGAGGAAGCTCACTCGGTCAATTCCCCTTATAGCCGAAGTCGTTCATGGACTCTATGAGGAAGCACTCACCATCAATTCCCCTTATATTCTAAACAGTATAGGAATAAAATCAAATAATCTCTAAGGAAGCTCACTCGTTCAATCCCATTGTAATGAATATGGGTATGGAAAAGGTAGGTTCATAGTCGAAAAGAATATATGAGGTTGGTTTCACTAATAACAAATGATTCAAGTAAAATATGATTCAATAGAAGTGAATTTTTTTGGGGGGAATGTAAAATGAACAAATAAAAAAATACATTGATTATTGTTTTTATAAATAATAAAAATTCCAAAGTTGAGTTATCTTTCTAAAAAAATTCTGGATTTGATGATATGATTTTGAAAAAACCCTTAAATTTTGAGAAAAAATATTATTCAAGAACCCTTAAAGTGAGATAGTGAAATTTAGCTAAGAATACAATGAATAAAATATAATTAATTGTATAACATCTCAAATTTTCAGTGTAAGAATCATAATATAACAACCCTGTTCTTTATTACAAACATAAACATGATTTATAACATAAAACCTTCACATGATACAACATAGAAGATCGAGAGGTCTAGCTTCTTTGGGGATTATGAACATTACATAACAATATAAATCATAGAACACAACATCTTATCGAAAACATCCTTTACATGAACACTACATTTTCTCTCGTACTTAGCATTGCATAGGATAACTTGAGGACATGCACAAAAAAGGGTGATCTATAAATCCCAGTAAGGGAATAAACATGGAATAATATGAGGAATACAATAAATGTTATAAATTAGGCATATAAATGGAGAAAAAGAGAAACATGAACATAAAGGCATGATAAAGAATGATAATCATAACATGGAAATGTAGAAACAACCCTTATAATGGAATTAGCATGGTCCACGTCTCATTGCACATGGATCATGTGTAAACCCTCATTGCACACGAAGAATGAGTAAAACCTCGTTTCACCTGAATTAGAATGATTCAACACCCATTTCACATGATGTATCAAGATACTATACTTTACCCAATGCATTGGAGCGCTATTAGGGCTCACCATTCTTAAACATTTCATTTCATGCATAAGTGTGCCACATGGATCATAAAACATGGATTCATTAAACATCGTCATTTATTCCATGATAAAGAGTGTTTAATTCATACATGAAACTATTTAAACAATAATTAAATGTTAATAAAGGTTAATATCCTTGATAGAGAAGTGGGCATGGTATTGAATACACAATGACTTTGTCTTAGAAAATAGTATTACAATTTTTCCAGCGTAACGACGTTACATAAGAACTCATAAAAATTGTTGATGAGAGATAAAGGGGTGCCTCATCATATGTAAATTAAATGGATAGTAAGGGGTTCATATAGATACATGTCCCAAAATTTTTAATGGAATTTAGATTCATGATTCAAAATAATTAAATAAATGTAAATGAGGACAGAGAAAATCCTTACAGAATTTCAGCATGGTAACATGTATACATGGAGGGAATTAATGATAGATAAAGGGGATATATAATTATTCAATCATTAATAGGTATTTATGGGGTATGTGTGAAATAATACCCCAAAATTTATATTTGAAAATAAAAGGGCGTAACATTATAAGGAAACTTGGACATAAATAAGGAAAGTGAGAATCCCTTACTTGGAATTGTGATCACAAAAGCTTGGGAGAGGCTTGTGAGAGACTTCTTGGGATATTGGGGTGCTTTCCAGGATTCTACAGAGAGTAGGGAAGGGTTTTTTCGGACTCCAAAGGCTTTTAGTGAGGAGTGAGTGGGAGCTTGGGTGCGTTTATATAGGAAAGGAGAGAGAATTATTTATTATTTCAGTTTGGGACACCACACATTAAAATAATCAAAACCATAAACCATCAATGGTTTTTCCCATGATTTTTAAGAAATGGGATTGGAAAAAATATTTTATAAGTCCAATGGATGAACTTCTTAATATAATAGGGTTTTTTATGTGGAGGTGAGTCACACTCTCAATGAAATCAATTTAAAAAGCTAAAATGAATTATAAGTATAGGAGGGTCCACTATGGATTTGTAAAATAAATAAAAGAAACCTAAAATAAAATTATTTTAATGAAAAAACATATATTGGCCAGAAATAATATCTATAGTATTTTATTACATCACTATTGGGTCATTATGATGCCACAAAACACATTATATAATTAAATGGTATTGAATTTTTACCCAAAAATTCGACTGTCTTAGAAAATTATGAAAAATTCACCATAGGATAATTTCAACATCCTGATTACAAAAATAATATTCATTTTATATAAATAATTTTCTAATTATGTGATTCTTCACTTTTAAAATAAATAGTGACATTTATAAAAAACACGGGTTTTGACAAAAACTGCTTTCAAACCATAATAAAAATTACAATTCCATTAAAAAAATTATATAATAATTTATATTTAATAAAATTAATTTAATAATAATAATAATTTATTAAAATATTATTTAATTTAAAAATCCATTAATTTATCAAAATATATTTCTTAGTTTAATATTAACTAAAAATATTATTTTTGCTTTAAAAACTATTTACAAAGTAAAAAAAATAAAATGAAAGTATATTATTTATTATATACAAAAAATAATGTACAGAATCATAGTGATAAGGTATTGTTATATAACCCCTTAAAACACCAACATAAGACCTTAGGGTATGGTTCGTGATAGTGACAAACTCTTGGGGTGGCTCGGATAACATTGCTCGAGTGGTAATATTTTTCAACTTGCATTTCTCTCATAGGCGATTCTGCATGAGCTTAAAATATTTAAGCTCAGATTAGGCTTGGTCAATAGTAAAGCCCAATGATTCCACCTCCTTTCTTAGCTCCAACAAATGGGCTTCGTATGGGGCAAGTCTACTTGATGAGTCCATCGCATCCTCTATCTCAGTAAATTGGATTTGGTAAAGCCCAATATTTATACTAATAATGTGATCCCAGTTCAATGGCTATATTAGAAATGGTCACAATTTGTAATGGTATTTTAAAATCCCAAACAAAGAACCAAAAAAGGTCATACTTTTTACATTACCATAAGAAGGAATTTAAATAGATGAATAGTTATTTTCATTAATAAATTTTTAAGCTGTTAAAATCTTCCCCCCATAATAAATATCACCCTCAAAATTTCCTTTTCCCACAAGAAAATATATGTGGGTAACTATCCTTTATCACTTATTCCAATTCCCACGTCACTTCTCCAAACTAGTGGGTTTTACACAACACCTTGACGAGGGGAATTGTATTATTTTGTATAACAGTTTCTCTACGATCTAATATCTTCACCGGTTTCTCCTCATAAGAAAGAGCATCCTCTAGCTGTACTACCTATAAAGAGAGTACATGTGAAGCGTCTTGTATGTACTTCCTTAAGAGGGATGCATGAAAGGAATCATGTACCTTGGCCATGGTAGGTGGAAGTGTTAGTCAATAGGTCATAGCCCCGATACGATCAAGAATCATGAAGGGGCTAATGTACATAGGACTTAACATACCCTTATTTCAAAACCTCATGAACATCATCCATTGAGTTATACGTAGAAATACCATGCCTCCAACATTGAAGTCAAGGTCTCATCGATGATTATCTGCATAACTCTTTTGTCGATATTGGGCTGCCTTGATATACTGATGAATGGTTTTCATTTTCTCCACCATTTCTTCGACCATTTTACGAAATAATATCTTATGCTCACTGACTCATCCTAACATGTCGGTGTTTGGAACCTCTTCCCATATAGGGCTTCATAAGGTTCCATTCAAATTCTCGAGTGGAAACTGTTATTATAGGAGAATTTAATAAGAGGAAGATGTTGATCCCATCCTCCTTTAATGTCCATTGAACATTGTCTTAACATATCTTCTAGTGCTTGAATATTTCACTTAGATTGGACATTAGTTTGAGGATGATATGCCATACTGATGTTCAGTTCATTATCCATAGCATTTTGATAACTCTTCCAAAACATAGAGGTTAATCATGGATCTCGATCAGATATAATATATAGTGGTACTCCATGCAGCCTTACCAATTCCTTGATAGATTACTATGCCAGTTGATCCAATGAGAAATCCCCCCCAATTGAAATGAAGTGTGCATACTTTATAAGATGATCCACAACAACCCAAATTTCATTGTTGCCTTTGGATGTCTTCAGATGTCTAGTGACAAAGTCTATGGTGATTTTCTCCCATTTCCATGATGGTATGGTAAATGGTTTCATCATACCCTTAGAATTCTTCTTCTCTACCTTAACTTTCTGACACACCATCCACTTTGATGTATACTCAGCAATCCCCTTCTTCATATTATCCCACCAATAATTCTCTTGGAGATCTCGATACATCTTGGTGTTTCTTGGGTGAAGAGAGAAATTTGAACTATGTGCATCATCCAAAAGTTCCTTCTTCACCTCCAAACTTGATGGAACACATAGTATTTTCCCAAATCACATAATTCCTTCTTCCTTAAAATTTCTCTTCGAGGATTTAACTTTTCTGATAGCTTCCACTTTCTTCTGAGATCCCACATCATCCTTTTGATCATACTTTAACCTTTCTAAAAGAGATGGTTGAACAATCATATGTGGAAGGATTGATGATATTCCCCTTTTTATGATTCCCATGTCCATATTTATCAAGTCTATGAATATTAGATCCTTTTCAATTCTCATCAATGATATAATCACTAGGTCCTTTATACTTAGAGTATCTGCTACATTGATCTCTTTCCCAGGGTGGTAATGGATTGAGCACTCATAGTCTTGGATCAGCTCTAACCATCTTCGTTGGAGCATGTTCAAATCTTTATATGTGAATATATTCTTGAGGCTTTTTTGATCCGTATATATTTCACACTTCTCCCAAAGAGATAATGTCACCATATTTTTAAAGCAACGATCACTACAGCCAACTCCATATCATGTGTTAGATAATTCTCTTCATGAACATTCAATTGCCTTGAAGAATAGGCAATGACTTTGACATTTTTCATCAACAAACAGCCCAGTCCCTTCTTTGAAGCATCACGGAATACCACAAAAAGTTCTCCACTTGTGGGTAAAGTGAGCACAGGAATATTGATAAGCCTCCTTTTCAACTCCTAGAAGCTTTCTTCACATTCATCACTCCATGAAAACTTCACTCCCTTCCGAGTTAACATGGTAATAGGGTTGGAAAACTATGAGAAATTTCTCACAAATCATCGATAATATCTCGCTAACCCCAAGAAGCTATGGATAACCAATATAGATGTTTGCCTCAGATATCACTCAATTGTAGTTGTCTTAGAGGGATCCACAGATGTCCCATTTCGTGTTCTGATATGGAAATAGAATGAGACCTCATACAACTAGACTCACACTTGTTGTACTTTGCATAGAGATTCTCCTTTCGCAAGGTCTCTAGTACAGTTCAAATATTCTCCTCATAAACCTCCTTGGGTTTGGAGTATATTATAATATCATCTATAAATACTACCACAAATTTTTCAAGGTAATATTTTAAGACTCTATTCATCATGTCCGTTAATATTGCTGGAGCTTTAGTGAGTCCAAAAGGCATTACTATGAATTCATAGTGCATGTATCTTTTATGAAAAGCAGCTTTGGGGATATATTTACTTTTCACCCTTACTTGATAATATCCAGACCAAAAATCTACCTTGGATAATTATTCAGCTCCTCACAGTTGATCGAACAAGTCATCAATTCGTGGAAGAGGATACTTTTTCTTTATCATGATTTTTTGAGCTCACGATAATCAATGAAAAGGCATATTGACCCATCCTTCTTCTTGACGAAGAGGACTGGTTCTATAGAGGCCCATATCTAGACATACATAGACATTACATTACTTTTTTAGAATACTTAATACATAAAAAAAACATACACCAAAGGACTGTAATAGTTTAGTGTCTTTGGAAACTTAGAACATAATATTCTAATCATGGTGAAAGATCTTCAACATCTCCCATAATGATCTTCAGCTTTTTTCCTTACCTAAAACCATTCTTTATATCCTCAGGAAAAAAAACATAAAAAGGGTGATCTCAATTGCTCAGTAAGGATAAACATGGATAACATTAAACAATCAATAATCATTTGAATGAAAAAACATGAACATAAAATCTAAACATCAAAATCTCGATCAAAGACATAAATCTTGGAAGTACGTGAGGCATATATCATAAAGGAACATCAATAATGATAAAATAGCATTGTAATAAAACATGTAATTGTGGAAAACCATTAAGAACATGATATGATTTCCATAGTGGCCAAGGCCTTGCTGCCAAGATCATCTTAGTGGACAAAGTCCCTTTCTGAAGCGAGTTCACTTCTCATTCCAGTCCTGTATCACTGAACCAGATTAACATACCATTCCATACATTTCTATATCATGAGATATAAATCTTTACCCAATTAATTGGAGGGAGATATAGGTATCACACATCTCATAATGAAATCATTCTTACGTGCGCCACAAGATAAACATAAATCATTCATCATAACCCAAATAATAAAATGGGTTTCATAAACATCATCCCATCGTAAAATAATCCATATAAAACAAATGGATAACATTTCATCATAAGAAAAGTGAAACCATGTAAATCATATAGACATTATACTTGAAACATACACATATTAAGTAATTTCATCTTAGATGGAAAATGGTTTTGATAAAACACTTGAAATGAATTATTGCAGAAAATATCCTTTCTTCTTCAAAATTATATTCCTTTCGAAAAACTCCATGCAATTTTTAAATAAAAGTTTTTTTTGAAAATATTTATAAAATCTTGTAGATTGAGCTTCATGAAAACAAGGCATTATAAAACCGTAAAAATTCGTTCATTCCATATAAGTTAAAAACACATTATCCATTTACTTTTAATGAAAAATTCAAAAAGTACCACGTATGGTAAACAAAAGAAAGCTTCCTTCCATAACACAACGTAAAAGTGAATAGGGGTAAACATGACTTTAAACATACATGGAAGAATATTAAACAATTTATTAGAACATTTTTGTCGACATGGATGAAAAATATAACCCCAGTAAATACTTACGAATAAACAATCTCGGATAAGAACAAGATTGGAATGATTATCCCTTACCTTAGGTCTGATATGCTTCGTACGTATCCAAACCTCCTGAATAATCATTTAAATAATTTCATTTAATTATTAAAGAATCATATTCATTTTTATGATACCATATATGGTTCACTTATGACTGTATATTGCCCTTTCTTTTGTAAATTTCATGTTAAAGCAGCGTTTTGGGTAAAATCGTTTTATTTATCGTACGTGTTTTGAATTTTTGTTCTTGATATTATTATTAATTATATCAAGATTTACTTACTTCTATAATGTAAATAATGATTTATATATCATATATAATTAGTATATATATATATAATAGATAGATGAATGAAATGAAATACACCGTTCACGGAGACGATAGGTCGTAGGTAAGCATGAACGCTGTTTTCCTTTCCATATGGACATTAATGTAAGTAAGTAGATGAAATATATATATATATACACATAAATAAAATAGCTTGATTATGTCATATATTTCATTATTATTCATTATATATACTTTATTATCATTCTTGATTGGTTAACAAGGATAATGAATCTCATCGCGTCGTGGAGATGGTAATCCGTACGTACGCATGAGTGAGGATATCATTCCCATAATTATTCAATCAGAATTAGTGTGATGTTATAATAACCATATATATTTATTATTTACACCATTATACCCATCCAAGTAAGGTGGTGGTGGAAAAATAGATTACACCATTGCATGGAGACGGTTTTCCATACATACGCACGCGCGGTGATTTCGTTTTCTGTAGGATGGATAGAAGGTGAAATAGGGTTGTTTCATATTTATAATAACAAATAAGTATATTATTTATACTGATGTTATTACATTATAATGAAAAAACTAAAGAAGATGAAGTTGAAGAAGAAAGAAACTTGAAAGAATCGGTAGAAGAGATTACCTCTTCTTCAACACACCTCTTTTAAGCTTCCTTTTAAGTCACTGGAGTTGGTCTTTTGAGGAGACCAAGAACTCTATAATGTTTATAGGGAAGTTGAGAAGGGAAATGTGAAGGGTTTGGCTGATATTGAAGGCTCAAAATTGTGTAAAGAGAAGAGGGATGAGGTTACCTTTTATAAGGGAGGAGAGGGGAACTTTATGAAAAACTTAAAATATTATATTATAATAAAGTCATATTCAGTTTATAATAGCTGCAATTTGATTCATTTTCAGCCTAAAGTAAGGATGGGTCGAAATAAACTCAACCAATAGGTTTTATATATGTTTAAGTTTCTATTTTAACCTTATCATTTAGATTTAACTCTAAGTTAAATAATTTAACCTTTACCGTGTCTACTTGTTTTCTTACACTATACGGTTAGTAAACATACTATAACAAGACAAACTAACCCCGAGTGACTAATTATTAATATATTTAACCTTATCTAAGTCATTTTTTTGAACCTTAGATTTTTAGGAATAGAATCACAATTAATAATATAATATATTTTTTAATAAATATTGTATGTTAATTTTGACACTATTTGGTTATTGATTTTTGTGAAAATCATAATAGCATGATTAGTTCAAAAAACATTAATTGAATCAATACTAACATGTCATATTAACCTTAAAAAATAGTTTAATTCATAAAACGTCTCAAGTTACATTTATTTGGGTATTTATAATATCAATTATGTTAATATTTCATTAATAAGGTTATTATTGCATCATCATTGTGTCATAAATAAATTAAATTATGTAATGTCTAAGAATTATAAATAAATTACCATTATATATGAAATATTCTTAGGGTTACAATGAATATTTATATTCAAATGTATCTTATGTATAACCCTATATTAAAAATGTTTTAGTTATTAAACTTTGATTTTAACTCTTTTAACTCTTTTTTAAATATAATAATAATAAGTGTCCTAATTTAATCTACGTGGACCTAAATGGTAATATTTTATTACTAGGGTTTTTTTGGTCTAATTAAACTTTTCCAATAGAATTTGGACATGTGTTAGGGTAATAATAATTTCATTTTTACCCTTAACTACCCTGTTTACTTTTAATTGAGGTAAATAAAAGTAAAAAATTACTAGTCGCAAAAAAATATATTTATCTTATTGGACCACATTTTACTCCTTGATATTAACCGTGTCTCACAGATTTTAGAAATTCCAGTCACAGAAGCGGTAAAATTACGTTTTATGTAAATTATCAAATTCTCCTAGGAGGTGGGTAAAAGACGGTGAAAAGTTCAATAAAATATTTATATATCTAAAATTATTATAAAATTAATCCAATGAATTACATTGAACTTATATAGGTATAAGGTATCAATTTTGACAAAAATAAATTTAAATAAAAATAATAATTATTTAATTAAAAATTCGTTTTTTAAATAGTAACCCAGTGTTTTCACTATTCATCAAAAATTGAATTTTTTCAGAAAAATACCAAAAATTCACCCTACGCTAATTTAGATATTCAGAATCAAAAAATTAATTCCATTTTGAATGATGAATTTTATAAAATTTTAAAAAGTGTATATTACTATTCATTACAGCTAGTTCACAATAATATTATAATAATATCTCATTTAGTGAAACTCGGTATTGCGTACAACACACGCTATTGAGGAAGGTTTCTCTAGCATGCAACACAAGCCTAGAATAGTGTTTTCTTATACTATAAGCTAATACAGTGTTGCGTATAGCACAAGATAATATTGGTGTAGCGTACAACTAATGACTTCAAATAAATTGAAAAAGAATAATTCTCATAAAATCTCGGGGTGTTACATTCTACCCCCCTTAAAATGAATTTCGTCCTCGAAATTCGTCGGGGTTATAATTGGTTTTATACTAGAAAGTTTCTTTCATAGAAACGCACATTGTAAAAAGGAATACTAAAATTTAATTTTAAAAACTAATGTATGAAACGTAGCGGTTACCCAAATTAACTCATCACTAGGTTTCCACATAGAAGAACATAGGTGAAAATATGGATATATAAGAGAAATATAACCATCAAGTTCTAATGGAGAGTGGTATAGAACATGGATATGAAAAATACAAAAATCAAAAAGCCATAAATTTGTGATGATATAAGGTACCATCTGATTCATCAGATATGAGGGCACTAGGACAACATTTTTGGTTTTCAAGATCATTTCCCTAATATTGAATAATTTTTCACATAGAGAAATACATACTTGATTTCAGTGAAATACAATTGTAGGACATTCCATGAACAATTTCCACTTCATCTCTTATTTAAGGAAAATATGTTGAATTTTTCCTTCAGGAAATGATACCAGATCATGTGATAGAATGATATTTCATTCCATATATCTCAAACAAAAGGTTAGCAAAAGTTATTAAATATACCTAAGTCTATCTATGGTGAGATTAACCGTATCCGATTCCAAAAATGGAATTATACTTCAAATATCATACCGCTTAATTAAATAAATCTAATTTCTACTTACCAGGGACTTCCTGTAGTCCAGAGGTAGGTGATAAAGGCATGTCGCACTCCAGTTGAGAGTTCGAATCCCAAAACCTTGTCCAACGCGACGGGTTATTTCCTGTCCTGTAGGATGTACCTTTTCTAAAACTAAATTATAATAACATTCCTTCAATAATATCAAAAAAAGTTCTAGCCTTAAAAAATACTATCTTATGTCTAATATAATTCATTACATTCTTTAGGCTTATCCAAAATACATCGGTCCAAGCTCATAGTATAATGAAAATGATTACTTGGAAGGTCACATAACAAGCACATGAATACCATCATTTATCCCCCATATATCAGAAGATATATCTTGTTGGTCACATTCCAAACATGTGAATACCTTTATCATGTATTATTTTGAAACATTAATTTCCATAAAACATTAGTGAAAACATGAATGCTGTCAAAAGCTAACCCTTTCCACATACGAAAATCCCAAAATTTCTATATACTCAATCCATGATATAACTTTGTCCTTATATCAGTCATGAGCTCATGAATACTATCAGACATATTATTTTATTTTTATCCCTTCATTATGCACATATCATATTCTTTCCAAAAATATTTCAATCACTTTTCATGGTTACTGGTACCATACAATTTTTGAAAACCACAATAAACCAATACATAGATATTTCAATATTCCATGATACTAAAATGAAATTCCGCACTACTGTTTTGGAATCCCGTTACATAACCACATTAGCATTCCACCACATAGTTGTCATACTCAACATCGCCAATATTGATCGCATGTGACTTCCCATTGTCCTTTACCTTAAGAGTTTGCTCACGTAGATCATTATTAACCCTTTTATTAGGGCATTGACTAGCATAATGCCGCATTTCATTGAACTTGAAGCATTGATGTGTTGGTGGAGCGTTTTGTGTAGTATTTTCTATATTCAAATCATTAGAAACCTTTTTTCCTTTACTTCGTCACTCAGCTGCTTGATGACCTTCTTTTCCACACTTGAAACATTTTCTAGTACCTTTTAGACAATCTCCACCACGCTTCTTTCCATGCTTTGAGCATAAAGAAACATTGACCTAATTTTCACCATTGTTCTGAGGTTTTTCCTTGAACTCCATCTTTCATTTCTTGTCAAAACCATGAGATGTATATGTTACACCAAATTCCGGTTCTACCTTGATTGTACAACACACAATTTCTTCATAGCTACTGAAGTCTCTTATCATTAATTCCCTTCGAAGACTTGGTTTTAAGCCACTAAAGAATCGATCAATTTTACTTTCAGGTTGGATGATAAAGCCTGATACATACCTTGAAAGCTTTGTAAAATTCACCTCTTATGTACCAAAAGATTCATCATCCTTTTTGTTAAGCTCAAGGAACTCCTTTTCTGTATTTGTTTGAATAATACGAGGGAAGTACTTAATGAAAAACTAGTTCTTGAACTCATCCCATTTCATGGATTCAATTTCATCTTGGGGCCTTCTATTATTAATTAGACTCCACCACTGGTTTGCATCACCTTCTAAATGGTAAAAAGCTAAAATGACTTTTTCATGTTCTAAACAGTGAAGTGTGGAAAATATATTTTCAGTGTTACTGATCCATTTTTCAGCAACAAGTGGATCAGAAGACCCATTGAAAGATGGTGGGTGTTACCACATGAAGGACTCAATAGAATATTGTTCCCTTATCTGATCATTTGGAAATACAGAATGATTTGTAGCTTGTGTAAGTATAGCAATAATATTTTTCACTCCATCTCCCATAACGTTGGTTTGTTCAGGAGGAAAATCGTTTCATCGTCCATTACATTGATCAACATGGTTCCTTCGGGTTCCAGCTATCATCTAAAACCCAAAAAGAATAGTGTGAGAGGAAACATCATGCTAGGAAAACAACATAATAAAGAGTAGTACCTTCAATATCTAACATCTTAGGTTTGATTATAATATCATTACAGTAATTCTAGGACTATATCCTAAACATATAATTAAACTTAGGGACATCCCTAGACATACCTTTGAAATATCTCTAGGGATCACACTAAAGATTTCGCTTCCTAGTTTCCAAAGGTTAACTAAACCTTTCCCCTGATACCAACTATAGAGGCCCAAAGCATGACATACATGGACATTACATTACTTTTGTGGAATATATATTACATAACAAATACAGAAACCAAAGGACCGTAATAGTTTAGTGTCTTTGGAAACATGGAACATAATATTCTAATCATGGTGAAAGATCATCAACATCTCCCATAAATATCTTCCCCTTTTTTTCTTACCTAAAACCATTCTTTATATCCTGGGGAAAAGAAAACATAAAAAGGGTTAGCTCAAATTCTCAGTAAGGGTAAACATAGAGAAAATAAAACAATCCATAAACATTTGAATGCAAAAACTTGAACATAAAATCTAAACATCAAAATCTTTATCAAAGATATAAATCATGGAAGTACCTAAGGAAAATATCATAACATAACATCAATAATAATAAAATAGCATGGTAATAAAACATGTAATTGTGGAAAACCATTAATCCCATGATATTATTTCTATAGTAGCCAAATAATTCCTGCCAAGACCATCTTAGTAGACAAATTCCTTTTCTGAATCGTGGTCACTCCTCGTTCCTATCATGTATCACTAAACTGGATTAACTTACCATTCCAAATATGTCTATCTAATGAGATATAAATCCTTACCCAATGCATTAGAGGTAGATATAGGTCCCACCCATCTCATAATGAAATAATTCTTATGTGTTCCACAATATAAACATAAATCATTCATCATAACCCAAAGAATAAAATGGGTTTCATAAACATCATCCCATCAAAAAATAATCCATATAAAACAAAAGGATATCATTTCATCATAAGAAAAGTGAAACCATGTAAATCATAGAGACATTATACTTGAAACATACACAAATTAAATAATGTCATTTTAGATGGAAAATGGTTTTGATAAAACACTTGAAATGAATTCTTGAAAAAAATACCCGTTCTTCTTCAAAATCATTTTCTTATCACAAAATTCCATGCAATTTTAAATGAAATGTATTTTTTTGAAATTAGTCATTAAATATTGTATTGTGAGCTTCATGAAAAAAAAGGCGTTATATGACCATAAAAATTTGTTCATGTTTTATAAGTTAAAGAAACATTCTCCTCGTAATTTTAACGGAAATGTAAAAAAGAACCACGTATGGTAAACAACAGAAAGGTTCCTTACATAACACAAAGTAAAAGTTAGGAGGGGTGAAAATGACTTTAAACATACATGGAATAATATTAAACACTTTATTAGAACATTTTTATGGACATGGATGAAAAATATAACCCTAGTAAATACTTACGAATAAACAATCTTGGATAAGAATGAGATTGGAATGATTATCCCTTAACTAAGATCTGATATGCATCGTACGTATCCGAAACTACAGTATAATGATTTATATAATGTCATTTACTTATTAAATAATCATATTCATTGTTATGATACCATATATGGTTCACCTATGACTTTATATTACACGTTCTTTTGTAGATTCTATGTTAAAGCAGCGTTTTGGGTAAAATCATTTTATTTATCGTACATGTTTGGAATTTTTGTTCTTGATATTATTATTAATTATAT
Organism: Viscum album; assembly: GCA_963277665.1. Classification (NCBI taxonomy): domain Eukaryota; kingdom Viridiplantae; phylum Streptophyta; class Magnoliopsida; order Santalales; family Viscaceae; genus Viscum; species Viscum album. The sequence goes on from OY728123.1 coordinate 957,354,514, forward strand.
GATGATTTAATTACATCCAGAATGTAAATCATTATTTATATATCATATATATTCAGTATATATATATAATTGATAGATGAATGAAATTAAATACACTGTTCATAGAGAAGGTAGGTCGTATGTACACATGAATGTTGTTTTCCTTTCCTTATGGACTAGAATGGAAGTAAGTAGATGACATATATATATTTATATTTATATAAATAAATCCATTATCTTAATTTTTTCATATATTTCATTATTATTCATTATATATACTTTATAATCATTCTTGATTGGTTAACATGGAGAATGAATCTCATCGCATCATGGAGATGGTAATTCGTACCTACGCACGAGCGATGATATCGTTCCCATAATTATTGAATAAAAATCATTGTGATGTTATAATAACTATATATAGTAATTATTTACACCATTATACCCATCCATGTAAGGTGGTGGTGGAAAAATAGATTACACCACGGCGTGGAGACGGTATTCCGTACGTACGAACGCGCGGTGATTTTGTTTTCCGTAGGATGGATAGAAGGTGAAATGGGGTTATTTCATATTTATAATAACATATCAGTATATTAGTGATACTGATTTTATTACTTTATAATGAAACAACTAAAGAAGAAGCAGTTGAAGAAGAATGAAACTTGAAAGAATCGGTAGAAGAGATTACCTCTTCTTCGACGCACCTCTTTTAAGCTTCCTCTTAAGGCACTAGAGTTTGTCTTTTAAGGAGACCATAACCTCTATAATGTTTAGTGGAAAGTTGATAAGGGAAATGGTTTGGGTTTTTCTGATATTGAATGCTAAAAATTGTGTAAAGAGAAGAGGGAGGAGGTTCCCTTTTATAAGGGAGGAGAGGGGCACTTTAGGAATAACTCAAAATATTATTTTATAATAAAGTAATATTCGGTTTATAATAGCTCCAAATTGATTTATTTCGAGAATAAAGTGGGGATGGGTCGAAATCCTCTCAAACAATAGGTTTTAGACAAGTTTAGCGTACTATTTTATCCTTATCATTTATATTTAACTCTAAGTAAAATAATTTAAAATTTACCATGTCTTCTTGTTTTCTTACACTATATGGTTAATAAACATACTATAACAAGACTAACATATGGAAAGTGGTTAATTATTAATATATATAACCTTATCTAAGTCATTGTTCTGAACCTTAGATTTTTAAAAATATAATAACAATTAATAATATAATATTTGTTTTAAAAACTATTTTATGTTAATTTTGACACTATTTGGTAACTGATTTTTGTGAAAATCATAACAGCATGATCAGTTCAAAGAAAGTTAATTGAATCAATAATAAAATTTAATATTAACATAAAAAATAGTTTAATTCATAAAAAGTCTCAAATTACATTTATTTGGGTATTTATAATATCAATTATGTTAATATTTCATTAATAAGATAATTAATTCATCATAATTATTTCATAAATAAATTAAATTATTTAATGTCTAAAAATTATAAATAAATTAAAATTATTTTTGAAATCTTTTTATCTTTCTAATGAATATTTATAGTCGAATTTATCTGATGTATAAATATATATTTAAAATGTTTTAGTTATTAAACTTTGACTTTAAATCTTTTAATTCTTCTTTAAATAAAATAATAATAAGTGTCCTAATCTAATACAAGTGGACCTAAATGGTCATATTTTATTCCTAAAGTTGGTTTTTGTCGAATTACACTTATCCAATAGAATTAGGACCTATTTCGGGGTAATAATAATATCATTTTTACCCTTAATTACCCTATATACATTTAACCGTGGTAAATAAAAGTAAAAAGTTACTATTTACCAAAAATTGTTTTTATCTTATTGAACCAAATTTTACTCCTTGATACTAACCTTGTCTCTCAGATTTTCTAAATTCCACTCATAGAAGCAGTAAAATTATGTTTTATGTAAATTTTCAAATTCTCCTAGGAGATGGGTAAAAGACGGTGAAAAGTTCAATAAAATATTTATATATCTGAAATTATTATAAAACGACTCCACTGAATTACATTGAACTTATATATGTATTATTTATCAATTTTGACCTAAAATAAATTTAAATAAAATTAATTATTATTTAAATAAAAAGTTGGTTTTTAAATAGTAACCTAGTGTTTTCACTATTCATCAAAAATTGGAAGTTTTTAGAAAAATACCAAAAATTCACCCTAGGATAATTTCGATATTCCAAATAAAAATATTATTTCCATTTTGAAAGATAAAATTTATAAAATTTCAAAAAGTGGGTATTACTATTCATAACGGCTAGTTCATAATAATATTATAATAATATCTCGTTTAGTGAAACTCGGTATTTCGTACAACACACACTATCGAGGAAGGTTACTCTGGCGTGCAACACAAGCCTAGATTAGTGTTTGCGTATACTGTAACATAATACAACGTTGCGTATACCACAAGCTAAAATTGGTGTAGCGTACAACTAAAGATATGAAATAAATTTAAAAAGAATAATTCTCATAAAATCTCAGGGTGTTACATTCTACCCCCCATAAAATGAATTTCACCCTCGAAATTTGCTGGGGTTATAATTCGTTCTCTTCTTGAATGTATCTTTCATAGAAACCCACATTATAAAAAGGAATACTAAAACATAATTTTAAAATCTAATGTATGAAACATAACAGCTACCCAAATTAATTCATCACTGGGTTTCCACATTAAATAACATAGGTGAAATTATGGATATAGAAGAGAAATATAACCATCAAGTTCTAACGGAGAGTGGTAGAGAACATGGCTATGAAAAATACAACAATCATAATGCCATAAATTTGTGATTATCTAAGGTACGATCTGATTCATCAGATATGAGGGCGCTAGGACCACATTTTTTGTATTCAAGATCATTTCCATAATGTTGAAGAATTTTTCACAGGGATAAATACTTACTTGATTTCAGTGAAATACCATTGTTGGTCATTGCATGAACAATTTCCAATTCATCTCTTATTTAAAGAAAAGAATTTGGATTTTTCCTTCTTGAAAAGTTAGCAGATCATGCGATAAAATGATAGGTCATTCCATCTCTCTCAAACAAAAGTTTTTCAAAAGTTATTAAATATACCTAAGTCCATCTATAGTGAGATTAACCGTATCTGATTCCAAGAATGGACTTATACTTCAGCTATCATACTTCTTAATAAAATAAATCTAATTTCTACTAACCAGGGTCTTCTTGTTGGCTAGAGGTAGGTGATAATGGTCTGTCACACTTTAGATGTAGGTTCAATTCCCACAAACTTGTCTGACGCAACGGGTTGTTGCTCGTCCTATAGGTTGTCCCTTTTTCAAAAACTACATTATAATAACATTCTTTAAATAATATCAAAAATAGTTATGTCCTTAAACAATATTATCTTATGTCTAACTTAATTCATTCCATTCTTTAGGCTTATCCAAAAAAATTTGGTCCAAGCTCATAGTATAAAGAAAATGATAACTTGTAAGGTCACATAACAAGCATGTGAATACCGTCATTTATCCCCCATATATCATAAGATATATCTTTTTGGTCACATTTCAAACATTTGAATACCTTAATCATGTTTTCTTTTGAAACATGAATTACCATATAACCTTAGTCAAAACATGAATGATGTCAAAAGTTACCGCTTTCCACATACCAAAATCCCAAAATTTCTATATACTCAAACCATGATATAACTTTGTCCTTATATCCGTCATGAGCTCATGAATACTATAAAACATATTATTCTCTTCTTATCCCTTCATTATGCACATATCATCTTCTTTCCAAAAATATTTCAATCACTTTTCATGGTTATTGTTACCATACAATTTTTGAAAACCACTATAAACCAATGCATAGATATTTCAATATTCCATGATACTAAAATGACATTCCACACCACTATTTTGGAATCCCATTACATAAACGCATTATCATTCCACCACATCGTTGTCATACTCAACATCACTAATAGTGATCGCATGTGACTTCCATTTTTCCTTTTCTTTAAGAGGATTCTCATGTCGATCATCATTAACCCTTTGATTAGAGAATTGATTAGCATAATGACCAATTTCATTGCACTTGAAGCATTGATGTGTTGGTGGAGAGTTCTCTGTAGTCTTTTCCCTATTCACATCATTAGAAAACTTTTTTCCATTACTTTGACACGCATCTTCTTGATGACCTTCTTTTCCACACTTGAAAAATTTTATAGTACCTTTAATACAATCTCCAACATGCTTCTTTCCACACTTTGAGCATAAAGAAACATTCACCTTTTTTTCACAATTGTTCTGATGTTTTTCCTTGAACTCCATCTTTCATTTCTTATCAAAACCATGATATGGATATGTTACACCAACATCCAGTTCTACCTTGGTAGTACAATGCACAATTTCTTTATAGCTACTGAAGTCTCTTATCGCTAATTCCCTTCGGAGACTTGGTTTTAAGCCACTAAAGAATTGATCAATTTTACTTTCAGTTTGGATGTTAAAGCCAGATACATACCTTGAAAGATTTATCAAATTAACCTCCTATATACCAACAGATTCATCATCCTTTTGATTAAGCTCAAGGAACCCTTTTTCCATCATTGCATGAAGAATACGAGGGAAGTACTTATTAAAAAACAAGTTCCTGAACTCATCCCATTCCATGGATTCAATTTCATCTTGGGGCCTTGTATTCTTAATTAGATTCCACCACTTCTATGCTTCACCTTCTAAATGGTAAAAAGAAAAAATTACTTTTTCATGTTCTAAATAGAGATGTATGGAAAATATCTTTTCAATGGTAATGATACATTGTTCAGAAACAAGTGGATCAGAAGACCCATTGAAAGAAGGTGGGCGTTGCCTCATGAAGGACTCAATAGAATATTGTTCCCTTCTCTAATAATTTGGAAATCCAGAATGATTCACAGCTTGTGTAAGTATAGAAATAATATTTTTCACTCCATATCCCATAACATTGGTTTGTTCAGGTGGACAATCATTGCATCATACATTACATTGATCAACATGTTTCCTTCGGGTTCCAGCCATCGTCTAAAACCCAAAAATAATAGTGTGAGAGGAAACATAATGCTAGAAAAACAACATAAGAAAGAGGAGTACCTTCAATATCTAACATCTTAGGTTTAATTCTAATATCTTTACCGTAATTATAGGACTATAACCTATAATTATACTGAAACATAGGGACATCCATAGACATTCCTTAGAAATATCCCTAGGGATCTCACTAAAATTTTCGTGTCCTAGTTTCCAAAGGTTAACTAAACCTTTCCTCTGATACCAACTATAGAGGCCCAAATCTTGACATACATGAAAATTACATTACTTTTGCGGAATACTTAACAAATAACGAAAACAGTCACCAAAGGACCGTAATAGTTTAGTGCCTTTGGAAACTTGGAACATAATCTTCTAGTCATTGTCAAAGATCTTCAACATCTCCCATAAATATCTTCCCCTTTTGTTTTCTTACCTAAAATCTTTCTTTATATCCTGGGTAAAAGAAAACATAAAAATGGTTAGCTCAAATGCTCAGTAAGGGTAATCATAGAGAACATAAAACAATCCATAAACATCTGAATGAAAAAAATGTGAACATAAAATCTAAACATCAAAATATTGAGCAAAGACATAAATCTTGGAAGTACGTAAGGAAAATATCATAAATTAACATCAATCGTGATAAAATAGCATGGGAATAAAACATGTAATTTTGGAAAACCGTTAAGCACTTGATATTATTTCAATAGTAGTCAAGGCATTGCTGCCAATATCATCTTAGTGGACAAATTCCCTTTCTGAATCGAGTTCGCTCATCATTTTTGTCCTGTATCACTGAACCGGATTAACTTACCGTTCTAGACATGTCTATATCATGAGATATAAATATTTATCCAACGCATTGGAGGGATAAATAGCTCCCACCAATCTCATATTGAAATCATTCTTATGTGTTCCACAACATAATCATAAATCATTCATCATAACCCAAATAATAAAATGGGTTTCATAAACATCATCCCGTCATAAAATAATCCATATAAAACAAATGGATATAATTTCATCAAAATAAAAGTGAGACCATGTAAATCATAGAGAAATTGTACTTGAAACATAATCATATTAAATAATTTAATCTTATATGGAAAATGGTTTTGATAAAACACTTGAAATGATTTCTTGAGGAAAATATCCTTTCTTCTTGAAAATAATGTTCTTTTCAGAAAATGCCATAAAATTTTAAAAGAAAATGATTTTTTTTAAATAGTCCTGAAATATTGTATAGTGAGCTTCATGAAAATAAGGCGTTATAAAACCGTAAAAATACATTCATGCCATATAAGATAAAAAAATGTTATCCTCATACTTTTAATGGAAAAGTTAAAAAGTACCACGTATGGTAAACAAAAGAAAGCTTCCTTCCATAACACAAAGTAAAAGTCAAGAGGGGTAAAAATGAATTTAACCATACATGGAATAATATTTAACACTTTATGAAAACATTTTTATGGACATGGATGAAAAATATAACCCCAGTAAATACATAAGAATAAACAATGTCGGATAAGAACGATATTGGAATGATTATCCCTTACCTTAGGTCTGATATGCTTCAGACGTATCCGAACCTACTGTATAATGATTTAAATAATGTCATTTAATAATTTTATATTCATATTCATTGTTATTATATCATATATGGTTCACCTATGACTTGATATTACCCGTTCTTTTGTAAATTCTATGTTAATGCAGGATTTTGCGTAAAATCATTTTATTTGTCGTATGTGTTTGGACTTTTTGTTCTTGATATTATTATTTCTTATATCATGATTTACTTAAATCCAGAATGTAAATCAAGATTTATATATCATACATATTCAGTATATATATATATATATAATAGATGGATGAATGAAATGAAATACACCGTTCATGGAGAGGGTATGTCATGCGTACGCAAGAACGATGTTTTCCTTTCCTTATGGACTTGAATGGAATTAAGTAGATGAAATATATATATATACACATAAATACATTAGATTAATTATTTCATATATTTCATTATTATTCACTATATATACTTTATAATCATTTTTGATTGGTTAACATAGAGAATGAATCTCATCGCGTCGTGGAAACGGTAATCTGTACGTACACATGAGCAATGTCATTGTTCCCATAATTATTGAATCATAATAAGTGTGATGTTATAATAATCGTATATAGTTATTATTTACACCATTATACCCATCCAAGTAAGGTGATGGTGGAAAAATAGATTACACCACGGCGTGGGGACGGTATTCCGTACGTACACACGCACGGTGATTTCATTTTCCGTAGGATGAATAGTAGGTTAAATGAGGTTGTTTAATATTTATAATAAAATATCAGTATATTATTGATACTTATGTTATTACTTTATAATGAAACAACTTAAGAAGAATAATTTGAAGAAGAAATAAAGTTGAAATAATAGGTAGAAGGGATTACCTCTTCTTCGACGCACCTATTTTAAGAATCCTCTTAAGGCACTAGAGTTGGTCTTTTGAGGAGACCAGAACCTCTATAATGTTTATAGGGAAGTTGAGAAGATAAATTTCCAGGGTTTGGCCGAGATTTAAGGCACAAAATTGTGTACAGAGAAGAGGGAGGAGGTGCCCTTTTATAAGGGAGGAGAGGGGCAGTTTAAGAAAAACTTAAAATATTATTTTATAATAAAGTCATATTCGGTTTATAATAGTTCCAAATTGATTTATTTAGGGACTAAAGTGGGTATGGGTAGATATACTATCAAACAATAGGTTTTAGAAATGTTTAGAGTTCTATTTTAACCATATCATTTAGATTTAACTCTAAGTTAAATAATTTAACCTTTATCATGTCTTCTTGTTTTCTTACACTATATTGCTAATAAACTTACTATAACAAGCCAAACGAACCCTAAGTGGTTATGTATTAATATATATAAGCTTATCTATGTCATTTGGCCGAACCAAAGATTTTTACGAATATAATAGCAATTAATAATATAATATTTGTTTTAAAAACTATTTTATATCAATTTTGAAACTATTTAGTAATTGATTTTTGTGAAAATCATAACAGTATGATAAGTTAGAAAACAGTTAATTTAATCAATAATAACATGTCATATTAACCTAAAAAAATAGTGGAATTCATAAAAAGTCTCAAATTACATTTATTTGGGTATTTATAATGTCAATTATGTTTATATTTCATTAATAAGGCAATTAATGTATCATCATTTTGTCATAAATAACCTATATTATTTAATGTCTAAAAATTATAAATAAATTACCATTATGTAGGAAATATTTTTATCTTCCCAATTAATGTTTATAGTCGAATTTATCTTATGTATAACCCTATATTAAAAATGTTTTTGTTATTAAACTTTGATTTTATCTTTTTTAACTCTTCTAAAAATAAAATAATAATAAGTGTCCTAATCTAATAAAAGTTGACATAAATGGTAATATTTTATTCCTAAGGTTGTTTTTGGTCGAATTACACTTATCCAATAGAAATGGGAAATTTTTTATGTTAATAATAATATCATTATTACCCTTAATTACCCTATTTACTTTTAACCGTTGTAAATAAAAGTAAAAAGTTACTATTCACCAAAAAAAAATTTTTATCTTATTGAAACACATTTTACTCCTTGATATTAACCACGTCTCTCGGATTTTCAATATTCCACTCACAGAAGCATTAAAATTTAGTTTTATGTAAATATTTAAATTCTCCTTAGAGGTGGGTAAAAACGGTGAAAAGGTCAACAAAATATTTATATATCAAAAATTATTATAAAATAACTCCAATGAATTACATTGAACTTATATAGGTATTACGTATCAATTTTGACCTAAAAATAATTTAAATACAATAAATTACTATTTAAATAAAAATTTCGTTTTTAAATAGTATCCCAATGTTTTTACTATTCATCAAAAATTGAATGTTTTCAGAAAAATACCAAAATTCACCCTAGGATAATTTCAATATTCCGAATCAAAAAATGAAGTCCATTTTAAAAGATATAATTTATAAAATTTTAAAAAGTGGGTATTACTATTCATAACAGCTATTTCATAAAAATATTATAATAATATCTCATTTAGTAAAACTCAGTATTGCGTTCAACACACGCTATCGAGGAAGGTTGCTCTGGCATGAAACACAAGCCTATAATAGTGTTTTCATATACTGTAAGCTAATACGGTGTTGCGTATAGGTCAAGCTAATATTGGTGTAGCGTACAACTAAAGACATCAAAGAAATTTAAAAAGAATAATTCTCATAAAATCTCGGGGTGTTACAGGTGCATCCCATGGTGAAACACTTGGGCATATAAACCCTTTATCCATATTATCCTATAGTTGTTTCATTAGCTCATCATTCTCTACAACAACCATTCTATATGGAGTCTTGGATAATATAAATTCCCCAAGTATAAGATCAATTGAGAATTCAACATCTCTTCTAGAAGGAAGACCAAATAAATCCTCGGGAAACACTTCCGTGAATTCCCTCACAATAGGCATGTCTCCAAGGATGTTTGCCACATTAGAATCAATAATTTGATCTAGATATGCATGGTCATAGGGCAGTAATATCCACACATGAGGTGATGTAGCTAAAGATGATCAATCTTTCTCCTTGCACTTGTACAGAATCAGGGGTTGATTCTCCACATGGAGTGTGATTTCCATCTCACTGAAATTTATGTTTTCTATATATAATGAAATCCAAAACGTGCCAAGAATTGCATCAATTTCCACCAAAGAGAGTATGATGAGGTTAACAAGGAAGTTCATTTCACCGATTACGACAGGGGAGGAGTTATATTCATGGGATGCAATGATTTCCCCATTTTTCATACTCACTAACATCTTTACTTCCATGATTTTTGGTGGTGTTTAGATTGTTCTACAAAACATTCTGGATATAAAAGAATGTGTGGAACCTGAATAAAAATGTACATTTTCTATTCTTGAATGAATAACTAGAGTACCATTCACCACTTTGTTGTCGGGGTTAACTTCGGCGGTAGTGATGGAAAAAGATTTCCCTTGTTGTCTTGGTGGTTGTTGGTTGCCTCTAAAACCCCTTGGCTTAGGGATCTGATTTTGAAGGTGCCTTGGTTCTTTGCATTTGATGTAATAAACAACGCATTGAGAGTCGAACAATGTGTTCCTCTCTCCTATTCCAGCTGCTGGTTTTTCTTTCTGACAGTTAATAGCTAGGTGCCCTTCGCTTCAACACCTAAAGCATTTCCTCGAACCCTTTAGGAAACTTCGGGTGTACTTCTTTCTGCACCTTTAGAAAGTGGGGTGATGGATTTTCTTAGCACCATTGGATTTATCCATCCGACCACAAGAATTGAAATCCACCATATGATTCTTATCCCCATGATACCCCTGAGATTTTTCGATCTCCATTTCTACCTTGAGGGAACATCGTACAATTTTCCCGTAGCTATCGAAGTCTCAGATCGCCCGAGCTTTCCAAAGTCTAGGTTTAATCCCACCAAAGAAGCTATCAACCTTTTTTTGGAGGTAACGACAAAGTTGGAAGAATATCATGCAAGCCTTCTGAAGTTTCCCATATACGATCCATCAGATTCGTCGTCTACTTTCTTGAGGGTAAATAAGTCCCTCTCTATCTTAAGACGGAGGGTGCATGGAAAATATTTATCGAAAAACATTTTACGGAAATCCTTCTATTCCAACTCCACAATCTTCTCCTGGGGCTTAATATTTTTGATCAATTTCCACCATTGATCATCTTCACCCTCCATACAATTAGAATCTAGGATAACCTTCTCTTGTTTGAAACATTTAAGGATGATGAAGATCATTTCAATGGAGTTGATCCCTTGTTCGGCAATTGAGGTATCAAAAGATATATTAAAGTAGGAGGCCATTGTCTCATGAAGCTTTCGATAACAGCTTGTTCTTTCTTATGGGTGGTTGAACGTTGCTCTTGAACCATGTTTCTATTCAATGCTTGAGTTAAATAAGATGGTATCATGACAAAGTTCGTGATTCCTACTTCAATCTGATTGGGGATCTAATTAGAACAATCATCGCATCGATCTTCACATCATTTGTTAGCCCGAGTCCTCCTATTACCAGCCATTAGCTGAAATAAATGGAAAATTAGGGGTAACACATAAAGGGTAATTCAAAAATTAAAACAGATGACTTGTAAATTACATTTATTTCCTCAACTTCTGAATCTATAAGAATAAATCTGTGTTATCCATGATCTGCTTTCTAACAAGTATTCTTAGGTACGTCTGTTCTAGAGCCACCTCTACCTTCTTGTATCTAGATGGGGATGTATTTTATTGATAATCCACTTACTAAATAATCACCAAAACATAGTGATGTTTTTATTATACATAGTCTTATCCCTAAGGCTTTCACTAGGATTTTCTATTCCTAATCCAAAATATAACTAAACCTATCCTCTGATACCTACTATAACAACCCTGCTTTTATTACATTCATAATCATGATTTATTACACAAAACCTTCACTTGATACAACATAGAATATTGAGAGGTCTAGTGTATTTGGGAATTAGGAACATTACATAAAAACATAAAGCATAGAATGCAACATCTTATTGGAAACTTTCTTTACTGGAACACTGAAATCCCTCATACATAACATTCCATAGAATTACCTGAGGACATGAATAAAAAAGGGTGATCTATAAATCATGGTAAGGGAATAAACATGGAATAACATGAGGAATAAAATAAATATTAGAAAATAGGAATATTAATGGAACACAAGAGAAATATGAACATAAATTCATGATAAATCATGATAATCATAACATGGAAATGTGGAAACAACACTTATCATGGAATTAGCATGAGCCAAGGCTCATTGCACCTAGAGAATGAGTAAACCCTCATTGCATATGAAGCACGAGTAAACCATCTTTGCACTTGAATTTTCATTAGTAAACACCCCTTTCACATGATGTATCATGATACTATACTTTACCCAATGCATTGGATCAATATTAGGGCGCACCCTTCTTAAACATTTCATTTTATCCATAAGTGTTCCACATGGATCATAAAACATGGATTCATTAAACATCATCATTTATTCCACGATAAAGGAGTGCGGAATTCATACATGAAACTATATAAACGATATTTAAATGTGCATAAAGGTGAATACCCTTGATAGAGAATTGGGCATGGTATTCAATACACAATGACTTTGGCATAGAAAATTGTTGTGCAATTTTGGCAGCGTAACAACGTGAAATAAAAACTCATAAAAATGGTTGATGAGAGAGAAAGGGGTGTCTCATCATATGTACATGAAATGGAAAGTAATAGGGTCTTATATATACATGTCCAAACTATTTTACTGCAATTTAGATTCATGATACAAAATAATTACATGCATGTAAATGAGGAGAGAGAAATTCCTTATGGAATTTCGGCATGGTAACAGGTATACATGGAAGGAATTAATAAGAGAGAAAGGGGATCTTTAAGTATTCAAACATGAAGAGGGAATTATGGGGGAGGTGAAAAATATTACCCCAACATTTATATTTGAAAATAAAGGGGCATAATAATATAAAAAACGTGGACACAAATACAGAATGTGAGAATCCCTTACTAAGAAGTGTGGTCCTAAATGCTTGGAAGAGCCTTGAGAGAGACTTATTGGGAGATTGGGTCACCTTATCAGTATTTTAGATAGAGGAGGTAAGGGGTTGGTTGAACTCCAAAGTCTTTGATTGAGTAGAAAGAGAGATATTGGGTGGGTTTATATAGGAAAGGAGAGATAATTCTATATTATTTAGGTTTGGGACACCACACTTTAAACTAATCAACCCAACAAACCAACCCCTGGTTTTTGCCCAAGTTTTTTGACAAAGGGTATTTGAAATCAATATTATATAAGGCCAATGTCCGAACTTTTTAAAATAATTGGTTTTTTATGTGGAGGTGAGTCACACTCCAAAATAAATCAATCTAAAAGGCCAAAAAGACTTATAAGTTTTCGAGGGTCCACTAAGGCATTGTAAAATAAATCAAAAAAAACCTAAAATAAAATCATTTTAATGGTAAAACATATATTGGAAAACCTAATGTTTATAGTATTTTATTACATCAGTATTAGGTCATTATGATGTCATAAAACACATTATATAACTAAATGGTATTTAATTTTTACCCAATAATTCGACTGTCTCACAAAATTCTAAAAAAAATCACCATTGGATAATTTTAACATCATAATTCCAAAAATGCCATTCATTTTATCTAAATAATTTTTTTAATATTTGAATTTTCTTTTTTAAAATAAAAAGTAACATTTATCAAAAAAACATGGGTTTTAACAAAAATAGAATTCAAACCTTAATTAAAATTACAATTTCATTCATAAAATTATATGATAATTTATACATCAAAATGTAATTTAATAATAATAATATTTTATTAAAATATTATTTAATTCAAATATCCATTAATTTATAAAAATATATTTTTTAGTTGAATATTCACAAAAAATAATATTTTCTCTTAAAAAACTTATTACAAAGTAACAATAATAAAATGAAATTATATTCTTTCACTACTGAAAACTAAGGCTTTACCAATGGTTTGAAACCATTGGTAGAGGCTGCCAAACCGTTAGTATACTATATACCAATTTTCTGGGAAACCGTTGGCAAGTAAGGCATAAGGATAGCCTATTACCAACGGTTTTAGTATAACCGTTGGGAAAGGCAATGTAATCATAGGATTTCCAAATGGTTTAAATAACTACTGGTATATAGGAGTATTCACAATGATTTGTAATGTCATTGGCAATACTAGGAGTGTATAGGAGTATTCCCAACGGTATCTAAAACTGTTGGAAATACTATCACTTTCATGTTTTACCAACTATGTACTAAAATCGTTGGTAAAAATATGTATAGCAGTTTACCAATGGTTTTAGTAATCCGTTGGTATAGTGTATTACCAGATTTTGGTAGACTAGCCACCTAAAATCTCCACTTCTCCCCTGCACATACACCTACACACACTCTTAACAGCAAAAAAACCACTACACACACTATTAAGAGCAAAAAATCCACTGCACACACTCTTAACATCATAATACCACTACACACACTCTTAACAGTAACAAAACCAATGCATACGCAACTACATACACCAACATACACTCATAACAACAAGAACAAGCACCTACTATAGGACACAAAAGCACATAAAAATAGGATACTCCAATAAGCATGGAATGCAAAACAATTATAATCATGTATATGAACCCAATTATCTTATGTAATACAAAATTCATAATTGAATTATCAATTGAATACATGAAGAATCAATTATGTAATGAATTCTGAATTATGAATCAATAACACATACAATATGAATTATGTTTCATACATAATTCTGAATTATATATAACAAAAATATAATATGACATACAGGGGGTTGGGGGTGTCCCGGGGGTGGGGGTGTCTAGGGGAGAGGGGATGTCCACGGGGGTGGGGTGTCTAGGGGGTGGGTTATACATAATTAAGAATACATAAAAAATTGAATTTTCTATAACACATACATGATTGAATTCATAAATTAGAAGCAAATAACCCCAAAATAATGTATCAACAGAATCCTAATACGTTTGGTCGGTTTTCGGTATACCAGTTGTTTTTACATAAAATGATGTCCATTTTAAACAAAAGTCATACATCTGGAGTGATAGTGGCTGCACCGTGCCCCAGATTTAGGTGGTGTTAACTCGTACACGTCACAGATGACTCATGACTCATCTTCAAAAAGTATCAATAGAATCTAAATGTGTTTGGTCAGTTTTCCGAATGCTAGTTGTTCTTTTAAATTAAAATGTTTTCCATTTCAAATAAAGGTGAGATACTTTGAGTGGTGTCAGCCACACTGCGCCTCATATTAAGGTGGGTTTGAATCGTACACGTCACATACAACCCATGTATCGTTGTTCTAATGTATCAACACAATCTAAATATGTTTGGTTATTTTTCCGTATGCAAGTTGTTTTTACATAAAATGATGTCCATTTTAAACAAAATAGAGACATTTTAAGTGATATCGGCCACACCACACCTCGGATTGAGTCAGAGTTGAGTCGTACATGTCACATATGACCCAGGGATAATTTTTCTAATGTTTCAACATAATACGAATGTGTTTGGGCAGTTTTCGGTATGTCAGTTGTTGTTTTCACTTAAAATGATGTTCATTTTAAACAAAAGAGAGACACATTCAGTGGTGTCGGCCATACCACGCCTTGTATTGAGGTGGGTATGACTCGTACACGTCACATATGACCCATGGATATTTTTTCAAAAAGTTTAACATAATATGAATGCCTTTGGTCTATTTTCCATACGTCAATTGTTGTTTTCACTTAAAATGATGTTCATTTTAAACAAAAGAGAGACACTTTGAGTGGTGCTGGACACAACATGCTTTGTATTGAGATGAGGTTGACTTTTACACATCACATATAACCCATGGATCATTTTCCTAAAGTTTCAATATAATCTGAATGCATTTGGTCAGTTTTCCATATGTCAGTTGTTGTTTTCACTTAAAATGATGTCCATTTTAAACAAAAGAGGGGAATATTAAGTGGTGTCGGCCACACCGTGCCTCGTATTGAATCGAGTATGACTCGTACATGTTACAAATGACCCATGGATTGTTTTCTTAAAGTATGAACACAATCTGAATGCGATTGTTCAGTTTTTCGTATGCGAGTTGTTGTTTTCACTAAAAATCATGTCCATTTCAAATAAAATTGAGATATTTTGAGTGGTGTCTGCCACACCGGCCCTCGTATTGAGGAATATTTGACTCTTACGCGTCAAATATGACCCATGGATCATTTTACTAAAGTTTAAATAGAATATGAATGTGTTTGGTTGGTTTTCCATATGTTATTTGTTGTTTTCAATTAAAATGATGTCCATTTTAAACAAAAGAGACACATTTTGAGTGGTGTCAGCCACACCACGCCTCTAATTAAGGCATAGTTGACTCTTACACGTCACAAATGACCCATGGATCATTTTCCTAAAGTATTAACACAATTCAAATGTGTCTGGTCGGTTTTCCATATGTCAGTTGTTGTTTTCACTTAAATTCTGCCCATTTCAAATAAAAGTGAGACGGTTTGAGTGGTTCCGGCCACACCGGCCCTCGTATTGAAATAGAGTTGACTTGTAAACTTCATATATGACACATGGATCTTTTGTTTAGTGTTTCAAAAGAATTTTAATGCCTTTGGTCAGTTTTCTTATGTTAGTTGTTGTATTCACTTAAAATGATGTTCTTTTGAAACAAAAGAGAGACATTGTGAGTGGTGTCAGCCATACCACGTCTTGAATTGAGGTAGGATTGACTCGTACATGCAAAAAATGACCCATGGATCGTTTTATAAACTATCAACACAATACAAATGTGTTTGGTTGGTTTTCTGTATGCCAGTTGTTTTTACATAAAAGAGTATGCATTTTAAACAAAAGAAATAAACTTTGAGTGTTACCGGCCACACCGTTCCTTGTATTGATGCAGGTTTGACTCGTACACATCAAAAATGACCAATGGATCCTTTTCCTAAAGTATCAACAAAATTAGAACGGTTTTGGTTAGTTTTATGTATGCCAATTGTTGTTTTCACATAAAATGTTGTCCATTTCAACGAAAAGTGAGACACTTTGAGTGGCGTTAGCCACACCGCACCTCTGATTGTGGCAGGGTTGACTCATACACATCAAAAATGACCCATGGGTATTTTTCCTAAAGTATCAACACAATCTGAATGTGTTTGGTTGGTTTTCCGTATGTCAGTTGTTGTTTTCACTTAAAATGTTGTCCATTTTAAACAAAAGATAGACACTTTGGGTGGTATTGGCCACACCGTGCCTCATATTGAGGCGGGGATGACTCTTACATGTCAAAAATGACCCATGGATTGTTTTCCTAAAGTATCAACCCAATCCGAATGTGTTTGTTTGGTTTTCCGTATGGCAATTGTTTTTTTCACTTAAAATGTTGTCCATTTTAAACAAAAGAGAAACACTTTGAGTGGTGTCGGCCACACCATGCCTCGGATTGAGGCAGTGTTGACTCTTACACATCAAAAATGTCACATGAATCATTTTATTAATCTATCAAGAGAATCCGAATGTGTTTGTTCAGTTTTCAGTATTCCAGTTGTTGTTTTCACTTAAAATGTTGTCTATTTAAAAGAAAAGTGAGACACTTTGAGTGGTGTCGGCCACACCGCACCTCATATTGAGGTGGGGTTGACTCATACACATCATAAATGAACCATGGATCTTTTTACTAATGTATCAACACAATATGAATGTGTTTGGTTGGTTTTTCGTAATTCAGTTGTTGTTTTCACTTAAAATGTTGTTCATTTTAAACAAAATAGAGACACTTTGAGTGGTGTCAGCCACACCACACCTCGGATTGAGGTGGGGTTTACTCTTACATGTCCCAAATGACGCATGGATCATTTTTCTAAAGTATCAACACAATCTGAATGCGTTTGTTCAGTTTTCCGTATGTCGGTTGTTGTTTTCACTTAAAATCTTATCCATTTCAAAGAAAAGTGAGACACTTTGTGTGGTATCGGCCACACTGTGCCTTGGATTGAGGCAAGGTTGACTTTTTCACATCAAAAATGACTCATGGATCATTGTGCTAATGTATCAACACAATATGAAACCATTTGAACATTTTTCCATATGTTAGTTGTTGTTTTCATTTAAAATGTAGTCCATTTCAAATAAAAGTGAGACACTTTGAGTGGTACCTACCACACCGTGCCTCAGTTTGAGTTGGGGTTGACTCGTACATGTCGCTTAGGTGTTTTGAGTGCTATCAAGTGCATATTGAAGATTTTGGTGAGTCTAATACTCTCCTTGCTTCCTCTTTTTGATTAGTTTTTGCACTCTTCTCTCGTCTTCTTCTGAAGATCTAAAACTCTCTTTTCTATTGGGATTTTGGGTGAATATTGAAGAGATATTAGATTGGGATCTGGGGTCCAAGGAGGAGGGTTTGGGGGGGGGGGGCTATCTGTGGTCACAGGATGATGGTGGGGGGGCTATCCCGGGGGCTGTCTGGGGGCTTGTCCAGGGTCCAGGTAGAAGGGTGTGGGGTTGTCCAGGATCCACGGAGGAGGGTGGGGGGGCTGTCTGGGGTCCAGGAAGGAGTGTGGGTAATTTATATGAAACACTATATAGGTATCATACAATGAATTCTGACAGGACTATGAAATGTCGTGGGGTGTCATCCTGGAGTGGGGCCAAATCATGGAATTACCGTGGCGTGACCTCGGCGTGACCGCAGAGTGACCGCGGCATGACCACGGTGTGTTGGCCTAGTCTAGCAACATTTGTGGGGCAACATCTTCCGCCCAGGAGTGAGGGGAGCAGGAGGAGGTGGGGAAACATTCCGGGCATCGCCTCCCTCCCCATTAACTATGGGTGGGCAATGTATCTGAAACTCTATCTAGGTATCATACATCAAATTCTGAAAGGACTGCGAACCGCCGCGAGGTGTCATCCTAGAGCAGGGCCAAATTATGACATTACCGTGACGTGACCATATCGTGACCAAGGCGTGACCGCGGCATGACTGCGGCATGACTGCGGCGTGACTGCGGCGTGTTGGCCTGGTCCAGCGACATATGTGGGGAAGCATCCTCTGTCCATGAGCGAAGGGAGCGGCAGGAGGCGGGGAAACATTCTGGTTTTCACCTCCCTCCCCATAAACTATGGATAGGTAATGTATTTAAAACTCTATCTTGGTATCATACATTTAATTCTGACAGGACTACGAACCACATCAGGGTGTCGTCTTAGTGTAGGTCCATATTGCGGCGTGATCGCGGCGTAACCGCGACGTGTTTGTCAGGTTCAGTGACATCCATGGGGCAGTATCTTCCGTCCAGGAGTGAAGGAAGTGGGAGGAAGCGGGACAACATTCCGGCCATCACCTCCTTCCCTATTATCTATGGGTGGGTAATGTATCTAAAACTCTATCTAGGTATCATACATTTAATTTTTATTGGACTACGAACTGTCGCGGGGTGTCATCCAAGAGCAGGTCCATATCACAGCATTACCGAGGCATGACCCCGGCGTGACCGCGGCGTGTTGGCCCAGTCCAGTGACTTCCATAGGGTAGCATCTTCAGGCCAGGATTCCAAATAAATCCTATGTAGTTGCCCTTCACAATATAGAAACAGATCTTATGTTATAAAAAACAGACACTGGATTTAAGATTGTAGTATGATAACGATATATTTTTTATATTCGTTGTTTTTAAAAGTGGTACTAGGTAGCTGAAACTACTGATTGAGAGTCAAATTATGTCGGTGTATTACTTATCAATGGTATAGGAATTTCATGGAACTCTAATATTAAAACTCCAGTCACCTTGAGAATAACAAAATTTGAGTATGTTTTAACATCTCATGATGCAACACAAATCTTATGGGAGAATTCATATATGTAAAAAAGTATATGTGCATCGAGGTAAAGTAAACACCCCAAACAGTGTTAAGATGATGCTTATGGTGGGGAGCACCATAAGCCTGATAGGTGTTAAACAATGGCACCATCAGTGTTTTCAGATATATAGGCTTGGGTAAACACCCAAAGGGGTGACCAAGAGGCCAGGAAAACACCCGAAATGCATTTCTCCATAATATAAGGCCACAACAGACATGATAGAACAAATAAACTATTTTATATGTCATAACAAGGGATCATCAGAAGGATGTAGTGAGCGGCATAATGATGCAACGTCTAAAGGGGAACTAAACGAAGGAAAAGAATCACACACCCTAAACTATCACTGTGAGTTTTTGTAGACATTGCACCCCCGTTGGAGGGGTTTTATTATAAAATCATGACTTTATTTATCAAATGAAACAATTATATTAAATAACACTCATTCAAGATATGAAATTCAATATAATTAAGTAGAATTAAGAAATAAGATAAATTCAATTTAAATCATTCTTAAATTAAATAGGATATGAGAGGGACTGTACCTCAAGGTGGAACCAAGACGTCCACTTTGGCTCTTGGAGCTTTCTAACTAATAGCTGCTACTCCTCCACTGTGTATATGCACCTGATCGTTCCACGATTCATTGTTTTATTCCACCCTTACACTGCTGCTTTAAACTAGTTTTGTAATGAATATTCAAAATATAATAATAAATTTCACTTTATATTTTAATTGATTAATTAATGTTAATCAATATTAGAATAGGCAATTTTACTTGTTTTTATTATTTCAATGTAGGTGGAGATGATTTGGAGGGCCCTTGATGAAGTGGAAGAAAAATGGGCCAAAATTGCATGGATCCATGGACATCTGTCCACTGTTTTGAATATTATGTGAAATCCGAGAATCCAAATGGGAAGATATTTTGTGGACCGATCCAAAATTTAATATTATACATTTAATATCAAGGAACCCAATCCTGATTCGGCATTTATGGAGCCCATCCGAACTGATCTGTCCAAGCCACTGAATATGCACAAAGTGAAAAGTGGTGTTCTGTAGTTTATCAATATCTCGAGCTGTAGTGGTCCAAATGGTGCCAAAAATTCGGTGGTGATAGAAAAGAGGTGGCGATACAACTTTCAAGTTTTGTAAAAAGGGATATTCAACTATCTAATAGCCTATAACATTTCTCCATGTCATTTATTAAAATATGGGTGCCCAAAAAAACTTCACATTTTTGCTATAAAAAGACACATTGGGCACCACATTTGCAAGTTCGTCCAGGAGGAAAGGTGCTGCCATTTTGGAGTCTCCAAGGAGTCTTCTCAACATCCCTAGTAGTTCTAGAGGCTATGGTAAGTACTACTTCAACATCGTATTCTTCTTCCTCTCCCATGGGTTTCTAAACCCCTTGTGATCACCGGGGGAGGAACATGATGTGAATCCCAAGCTTCATGTTTGTAATATTTGAATGATATTTTGAATTACAGGTTGTTATGTTGTTTTTCATCATCACCTATTCTTATTTTATTTAGTTTTGTACTGTTATGTCATGCTAAACTCATATGATCATGTTTTGGGGTACCCATTCATGTTATGTTTCACACACCGTTCACCACTTTCTTTTCCCCCTTTCAATTGCATTGTTTGCATTGTTCATATTGGTCAATTGAACTCACATAATCACTTTCAAGGTCATGTACATTTATTTCATGGTATCACAAAGAAATAACATAAAAACCTGGACAACATATCAAGTTTTTTTTGTGTGTTGCCTTGGTGAGTTTCGGTTATGAAGTCAAACACAATTCACCCAATCATCGGCGGTGTCTGGTGAATCATTGTGTGTTTTCGACTGAACCCTAGGAGGTATCCTAGTATAAAATCAGTAACATTATGGTTCTAGGTGTTACAAACTAGGGATTAAAAGATCCTAACCCTATATCATGAAGCGATGAAGGATAAACATCATGCGAGTACCCCGGGTTGATCACGCTTAATTAATTCCATTAATCTCAGCATTGTTTTATTGCTTTCCTTTTCTATTTTCATCTTTATCCCCAAGTTTTACAAAACTTAATTCAACTTATAATTTCATAATCAAAGCCCTCTTTTTAAATTAATGATCTAAAGCTCCATCGAGAGACGACCTGGGGTTGCTGCTAAACTGCAGAAATTCTAGTCAAAATTAAATAACTAATTTGACGCGCTCGACAACGCGATCAAATTTTGGCGCTGTTGCCGGGGATCCAAGATCATTTTTTCATTATTTAATTTTTTTATTTTACTTCTTAATTAGTACTCCTTTAAATACCCCACCCCCATTTTATTGTTTTTGTTTTAGGTTTTGTCTTTATTTTTGGTTGTTTTGGTGTGTTCTTTATCTCTCTCTCTCTTTATCTCTCTCTATTCTTCTCCATCTCCCTATCTATAATTCTGTATTATACCATTATATTCTCTTTTCACCTTTCTTAAGTGATTTTATCCATTTTCAAAAAAAACTTCACAAATTATTTGCATGACCCGATCTAGTAAAGAAACACTACTTGAATTTGACCCTGAAATTGAAAAGTCACATCACACACAAATCAAGACATCTAGAGAAGGTCAATCAAGTAACATTGAGGAACCCCTTTTGGAACCTGAAGTGGTTCTAAACCTATCCAAAATTGAACCCAATCAAATCCAAGAAAACATGGCAGCAAACAATTAAACATTAAAATAACTGACCACCCCTGATGTGGAGTACCAACCTCCGTATATCCAATATCACGAGGAAGCAGCCAACTTTGAGCTGAGATCAGGTCTGACCCACCTTCTTCCTAAATTCCATGGTCTTCCCGGTGAGGACCCTCACAAACATCATAAAGAGTTTCATATAGTCTTCCCAACCATGAAACCCCAAAATGTGTTTGAGGACCTAATTATGTTTAGGGACTTCCCTTTATTCCTTTATGGTGTTGCCAAAGATTGGATATCCTATTTGCCTACCACAATTGGGGGCTAGAATGACCTAAAAATACTTTTTCTTGAGAATTTATTCCCTGCCTCCTGAACTGCATCGATTAGGAAAGAAATCTGTGGAATTAGGCAATCACAACGAGAGACCCTTCATAAATACCGGGAGAGATTCAAGAGACTTTGCTCAAGATGCCCCCCCACCAGATTAGTGAACAACCATTAATCCAATACTTCTATGAGGGACTTATCCCCATGGATCGTGGAATTATTGATACTGTAGCTGGTGGTTCCCTAGTTGACAAATCTCCTTCTGCCCCTCGTGACTTAAAAGCCAACATGGCTCAAAATGAACAAAAATTTGGTACACTAGATATTTCACCAACTCGAGGAGTTCATAAGGTAGGTCATTCAGCCCTAGAAAAAATGGTAGATACTAAACTTGATGAGATTCATACCCTTCTAAGGCAATTATCCAAGAACAAGGTAACTGACACTCTACTTCTATTCCATTACATTGTGGTATTTATTCTGATAACACTCATTTTTATAACTAGTGCCCACAACTTGAAGATTCATCTGAGTCTTGTGCAGTGGTGTTCCCAGAGCATCCATTCCAACAAGCACCTACCTTCAAAAAATAACCATTCAGGACAAATCCAAACCATGGGTGGTAAGCACACCCACAATGCCGACAAGGAGGAAACTCAAGTTACCCCAAGAAGAACTGGTATCAACAAGGCCAAGGTATGAAACCTTCTTATCCTTCATCATCTCAAAACAATCCTCCTCCTCCCAAGTCTGAACCAAGCCTTGAGGATATGGTGAAGCAAATGGCAATGCAGAACCTCTAGTTCCAACAAACCACACAATCATCTATTCAAGACCTACGAACTCAATTGGGACAATTGGAGAACACCATCGGTGATCTTAAGATGCAATGGTCTGGACAACTACCATCCCAACCCATTTCCAATCCGAAGGAAAATGGTAATATATGTGCAATTACACTTTGTTGTGGTAAATAATATTCTCCTTCTACTGATTCGATGAAACAGGTATGTCCCCCTCTTGAAAACACTCCTTCCCAACCCTCAAAAATTTCATGTAATGAAAATCAAAATAAAAAAGGGAAATCAAATTATCATTGATGATTCCAATGAACAATCCATTCCTCTTCCATTCCCACAAAGAATCTCTAAATCTAAGAAAAAATTTGATAATGATATTGATAATGAGATAATGGAGACATTTAAAAAAGTTCAAGTTAATATTACTTTATTGGATGCAGTCAAGAAAATTCCATGTTATGCCAAATTTCTTAAAGAACATTGCACCCATAGTCGAAGGCTGAAGGGGAATGAGAGAGTCAACTTGGTTAGGAATGTCTCGGCCTTGATTCAACCAGCAATTCCAACCAAATTCAAGGATCTGAGAACATTCACGATACCATGTACTATAGGGGAGACCTTCTTTTCTGATTCTATGATAGATTTAGGTGCTTCCATTAATGTAATGCCTCTCTCTATGTATACTTCTATACTGGTTGGAGAGCTTCAACCAACAGTCATTGTCGTGTAACATACCAACCGAAGTACAACGCATCGAAAAGGAGTGATTTAGGATGTTCTTGTTAGAGTTAAGAATCTCATCTTCCCTGCTGATTTCTACATTATTGATATGGAAGATACCCAAACCCAAGGACATGATCCTCTCATAATTGGGAGGCCATTCTTAAAAACAGCAAAGACGATCATCAACGTTGACAGTGGTACGCTGTCCATGGAATTCTGAGGAGAAAAGGTAAGTTCTAACATCCTTGAGGCTATGAAACAACCTGTTGAAGAGTACTCCACTCTTCCTGTCTATTCGAAGGAATTTCACTCAAATGATGCACACACACACAATTCTCTCCTAAACCCAAACTCTGATTCTTTTTTGTTTTCTTCACCCTTGGATGATTTGAGTTTTGATTCATGTATTGAGTGTTTTGTGGGTTTTAAAAAAGTGTAAATTTTGTTCTTTTATTGATGAGTGTGTTCATTCTGAGGTACCCATGACCGTCGAAGATTTTAAAAATCTCATTTATATAGATTCTCTATCTTTAGAGAATAAACATGAGCACATAGACAATTTAATGGACCTCACTACCCATAAATCCCCTCCCTAAATCCAGAAACCACCGGTTTAGGAACTTAAACAACTTCCTTCTAATTTAAAATATGTATATCTTGAGGGTATTGACCAATTCCCAGTCATTATTTCCAATAAGCTCTCTCCACAACAAGAATCAAAACTGCTCAAACTTTTGAGAGAGTGTAAAAAGGCAATAGGATGGACATTGGATGATATTCCTGAGATTATCCCATCTATGTTTATGCACCATATACTTCTGGATGATGATTCTAATCCCGTAAGACAATCTCAACACCGGGTGAATACCACTCTCCTTGAAGTGGTAAAATTGGAAGTTAGTAAATTACTTGTTGCGTGGATCATTTATCCTATATCTGATAGTAAATGGGTTAGCCCTTTACAAATTGTGCCTAAAAAAATAGGAATAACAGTTGTGTCAAATGAAAGGAATGAATTGGTTCCAAAACGTGTGCAAAACAGTTGGTGATTCTGTATTGACTACCGTCGACTAAATCAAGCCATGTGGAAGGACTACCTTCCATTACCTTTCGTTGACCAAATGTTAGAACAATTGGATGGTAAGTCCCATTATTGTTTCCTTGACGGCTATTTGGGTTATTTCCAAATCCATATATCCCCTGAGGATCAAGAATAGACAACATTTACTTATCCATTTCACACATTTGCATATAGAAGGATGCCATTTGGTCTATGTAATGCTCCTGGTACTTTTCAGCGATGTATGTTGAGTATCTTTTCTGAGTACATTGAGAGTTGTATGGAAGTCTTTATGAATGATTTCACAGTATATGGATCTTATTTTGATGATTGTTTGGAACACCTAGGTTTTGTCCTTCACCTCTGCATTGAAAAAGATATTATTTTAAATTATGATAAATGTCATTTTATGGTTGAGTGGGGGATAGTTTTTGGGAATGTCATATCAAATAAGGGAATTTAAGTTTATAAATATAAAATTGAATTAATTTCAACCCTTCCATATCCAAAATGTGTTTGTGAGGTGCGATCTTTCTTGGGTCATGCTGGTTTTTACCGCCGATTCATTAAAGACTTTAGTAAGATTGCACTTCCATTTTCCTAGTTATTACAAAAAGATTTCGAGTTTGTGTTTGATAATCGTTGTGAGGATGCATTCAATTCACTAAAAAATAGTCTCACATCCCCTCCCAAAATCCAACCACCAAGGTGGGATCTCCCCTTCGAGCTTCTATATAATGCCTCTAACTTTGCAGTTGGGGAAGTTTAATCACAAATGGTTGAGAAGGCTCCTCATGTCATTGTATATGCCTCGCATACCCTTGATCCTGGCCAAGTAAACTACACAACCATAGAAAAGGAAATCCTTTCTATTGTGTTTGCCTTGGAAAAATTCCATTCATATATTCTTGGGTCAAATGTGATTGTGTTTTCTGACCATGCCGCCCTTAGATTTCTCTTAAAGAAACCTGAAGCCAAACCCCATCTCATACTATAGATGATCTTCTTCCAAGAGTTTGATCTTGAGTTTAGAGATAAGAGGGAAGTGGAAAATGTTGTAGCTGACCACATTAGTTGGATTTCCCCACCATTGGACCATCATGTTGACTCACCCCTTCCCATTGGATAATTATTCCCTCATGAGAACCTTTGTGTTGTTGTAGACCTTCCCCCTTGGTCTGCGGACATTGTAAATTTTCTAGCAATATCTAGGGTCCCCACTAATTTCAGCATTTTACAATCCCAGAGACTTAAGCATTAATCTCATTGGTACATTAGGGATGACCCATACTTGTGGAGAATTTCTAGTGACCAAGTAGTTTGTCAGTGTGTCCCGGATCATGAGTTCACCTCTGTTTTGTCCTTCTGCCACACTTTGGCATGTGGGGGCCACTTTGTCTCTCAACGTACTGCTCGAAAGGTCCCTGACTCAGGACTTTATTGGCCAACATTGTATAAGGTTAACCATAGATTTTTTAAGTCATGCAGTCACTGTCAATTCATAGATAATATCTCCAAGAGGAATGAAATTCCCTAACATCCCATGTTATTCTGTTAAATTTTTGATGCATGGGGCATTGACTTCATGGGGCCTTTTCCAAATTAATTTGTCTTTGTGTACATCTTATTGGTTGTTGACTATGTATCAAAATGGTTGGAAGCAAAGGCCACTATGACTAATGAATCTCGAGTGGTTGTTGACTTTTTGAGGTCCCAAATTTTCAGTAGGTTTGGTTTACCAAGATTCATCATTAGTGACCAGGGTTCACATTTTTGCAATCGTAACATGAAAAACTTGCATCGTAAGTATGGGGTTGTTCATAAAGTCTCCACTGCATATCATCCCCAAACTAACGGACAAGCGGAAATTTCAAATCAGGACGTTAAGAGAATATTGGAGAAAACCGTACAACCCAATAAGAAATATTTGAGTTTGCGCTTGGATGATGCACTTTGGGCATACTGTACAACTTTTAAAACCCCAATAGGAATGTCACCATACAGAATTGTGTTTGGAAAGTCTTGTCACCTACCAGTGGAGGTAGAACACCGTGCATATTGGGCTTTTAAACAATGTAATATGAACCTTTCAGATACAGGTGAGAAAAGAAAGCTGCATATTCTAGAGTTGGAAGAAATTTTACATGATTAATATGAATACTCTCGGATCTATAAAGAGAAGACAAAGGATATTCATGATAACATGATTCACCAGCGGATGTTCCATATTGGTGAGAAGGTCCTCATGTACAATTCTAGGCTTAAGCTCTACCCCGGTAAGCTTAGTTCCCGATGGCTTGGTCCTTATACTGTTACTAATGTTTACCCTTTTGGTGCAATACATGTGTTTCCGACACTTTCGTCGGGGTGCGCGCATCCGTCCGTCCGCGGAGGAGGACGCGATGCACTTGTGGCCCTGCATTCCCGATTTCCAAAGGCGGGCGGCATTCGCTCCTTATTTAGGGACGTCTTCTCTTTGATTGAAACATGATGATGGGATGTCAGTTCTTCCTTATGTGGATTCCTCCTCAGAACTCATCACCTAGTCTGGTTCTCCCTCATAGATTTAATACGTAGTTCGTGAAACACTTCCCAGTGCCATATTTCCATGGACACCGGTTAATTAAACTACTTCTGTCGGGACATTCCAAAGGTTCTAGTCAGGGCATCAACTTTCAGTCATGGGATTAGTCACGTTGAGGCATCAGTAGCGTGTCTGGATGCTGGGGAACCTGGTATGTCTGTCTATTATCCTTGGTCACAGGGCTTCTCGAGGGCGTGGAATCCCGAGGCATCCCACATCGAGCGTGGGGAATTATATGCCACAGACATATATCTGAGGTTTTCCTCAGCTTCCCATGTTTAACACAGGGTACGACGCGAGTTTAACGTCCAGCGGAGACGGATCAACCCAACCAAAGCATTAGCTAGGATAGATCGGTTTGAAAGATTTCCCTTGAAGGTCTGCCGATACCGGGGCCAGCCCATGGGCGGCTGTGAAGAGGAGCGTACCAACATGGTCTCACTGAGATATGACGGTCCGGGCGAGAATCGGGATGGGTGATAGGTGGATGAATGGAGTGGAGGGGGAGTGAAATGGGACCATCGCAGGGGTGACGGTGATGTTGGGCTTGAACCTTGAAGAGGCTTCCTACGTATCCCCATGGAAGGGAATCAAAGTCCGCGTAGTTCGGGATGGTGCCGGTAAACCGATGTCAAGGTGGACCTTGGTCCGATGAATGTCGTCAGAGAACCAACGTGAAGGCGGAACTTGGTCCGATGGGCATTGTCAGCGTACTGACGTGAAGGTGGACCGTGGTCCGACGAGAGATGGGCTTGAAACTCTGGGAGGATTCCTACGTACCATGCCTTGACACGGATCAAAGTCCTCGTAGTTCGGAGGGTTTCATCGGTGAACCGACGTGAAAGAAGACTCGTGGGTCCACTAGTGGTGGGATTGAACCTTAGGATGGTTTCCTACATACCATGCCTTGGCATGGATCAAAGTCCTCATAGTTTGGAGGGTTGATGGAATACAGTTTAACGTCATGCGGGACGGCAGTGAACCCTGTCGTGAATGAACGACGGGTAGTGGGTGTCGGAGAACCGATGTAGATGAGGGACCTTGGTCTGATGGGAGATGGTCTTGAACCTCTGGGAGGATTCCTACGTACCATGCCTTGACACGGATCAAAGTCGTCATAGTTCGGGTTATGGAATACAGTTTGACATCATGCGGGACGGGGGTGAACCGACGTGAATGATGATGGGTGGGCTTGAACCTCAGGAAGGCTTCCTACGTACCATGCCTTGACATGGATCAAAGACCTCGTAGTTCAAATGGGTGTGCAGTTTAATGTCATACTGGACAAGGGGGGCATACAGTTTAACGTCATGCTGGACGAGGGCAAAACTCGACGCGAATGAACGACCGAGCAATGTGGCTTGAACCTCATGGAGGCTTCCTACGTACCATGCCTTGACATTGATCAAAGTCCCCGTAGTTCTCTAGGGGTGGGGGGTCAGGGTTGGTGCTCACTCTATGCCCACGTGAATTATGCTCGGTGTAAGAAACAAGAGGTTGCAAGGACCTGACGATCACGTCTCGAAGGATGCGTCCGTGAGAAGTGAAGAGGGGCTTACGCGTTAGGCGGCCCATGGTGTTGGGACTTACTCTAGGATGGAGGCCCAAGGTGCGTCAAAGCGCAACGAAAGAGGGATTCAGGACCAATGATGGGAGGTGCCTCGTTCCCTATCACGCCCTCCACTGACCATGGTAGTGGGGAAGTACGGAGATGCAGGGGTGCAACCATCCGTTGGAGAACTAGGTTCGCCCTTCTCCTGAGAACATACGCCACTCCAATAAGGAGGATATCACCCCTTTTGGATGGGTGATTTCACTCTCGTGGAGACGAGTGGCGTAAAAAATGTTCGAGCTGGGGGGACCCTACGTGCGAAGCACGAGGTCGGGTCATAGTTTAACGTCATGTGTTGAGGACGTGGTGCTTGGCAGTTTAACGTCCTGCAGCTCGGACGAGGTGGGTTCACTCCACACCCCTAGGACTTACATAACCGGTACCCTCTGGTCCTTGGGGAAGGGAAGGTACCAGTAAGGCCGTGGTCAAGGGGGTTGTGGAACGAACCATCGAGGGGTCCACGTTAGCATGACTATGCGAATAAGAAATATCCATTAGCGTACCCATGAGAAGAAGCACTAGGAGAAGCAACGCTACGAGTGGTATTGTCCATGGGACTTTGAAATCACATCGTGCAAACCTGGAGGGTCGCACGGGAAGAAGAATTGCCAAGAAAAGGAGTGTGCTTCGCGAAGCAGGGTGCCTTGGCCTTAGCATGGGGCATAGGTGTGAGTGGAAGGTGCATCGCAAAGTGGAACAGTGTTCGTGGAGCACTGCCACGCGAAGAAGGGGTGCCTCGCGAAGCAGGGTCCTGCGAAGCAGTGTGCTTCACGATGTGTAGCGATCCTGCCTTAGCATAGGGATCACTAGTACAGGTTGGGTGTTTTGTGAAGCATAAACGCTCCGTAGATTCCCCGGTTCCCTTCGGAATCCCCTTCCTTCACGAATGCCCTTGAGCTTCGTGAAGGGCATCCCTCTCGGAAGAGGGGCTCAAAACGAGACAAAAAAAGGCGTCTCGCGAAGTAGAAGTACCTCGCGGAGCTCATGATTCCCGGGGAAAAGAGTGCTTCGCGATTCGGGAGAGGAGAAGCCGAATGGTCGGATCGTCCGTCTTCGGGACTCAGGGGGAGTCCAGTATTTATAGGCAAGGGGCACCGCGAAGCAGAACTCGCGCACCGCCTCAGGAGCTTCGCGGCGCGCTCGCGAACGTCAACGTCATCTGCGGCGAGTTACCTCCTCTAGAGATTCACAGTGTGCTCGCGAACGTCAAATGCGTTCGCGGAGAGTTACCGCCTCTTGAGCTTTGCGGCGGGCTCGCGAACGTCAAATGCGTTCGCGGAGAGTTAGGACCTCTAGAGCTTCGCGGCGTGCTCGCGAACGTCAAATGCATTCGCGGAGAGTTACTATCTCTGGAGCTTTGCGAGACCGCGATGCTTGGGGTTCTTCGTGTCGGTGCTTCGCGGCGGTGCTTCGCGAGGCAGCGTGCCATCCTTATTTTTCGTCCCTCCCCTTCGTGCAATATTTTGGCGCCAACAAAGTCACCCCCTCAGACTTGGAGCCACGGAGAGCGAAGGGTCGAAGTATGAGGGAAAATCTCCAAAATTGTCAGCGGTTTGCGATGCGGCTTCACGAAGGGGGCCCGCGGTGCTGACCAGGGCCACGGATCCCGACGCGCCGCGATGCTCCGCGCGGGTGAGGCGTGCCGCGATGCTCCGGGGTCGCCGCCTATAAATAGGGGGGTCGACCTCTTTTGTCTTCATGTGACATCCTTCTAGTTTTGTGCTCTCGACTTCGAAAAGCTCCGCGTACTCCGCGAAAGCCCTCCGCGAATCGAGCTTCATGGCGAACCACGGGTCTCCGACTCCGCGTCCGCGCAAAGTGAACTTCTACTTGTCGGCCTGGGCCAGACGTCACGGCTTGGTCTCGCGACCGACCTTCGCAATCGGGCTTCACGATCCTGCTTTGAGATCCATCTTTGCGATCCTTTCTAAAAAAATTCTTTTCTAAGGGCCGGAATTGAAATGGCCCATCAAGAGGCTGTATTGGGGGGTGCTTGTAGATGATGCCCGTCGGTATGAGATAGTCAACTGTCTGGGGCTTGGGGAGATGGTCTGAATCCATTCAGACCATGCTTCCTTGACATATCTGCTATTGGAGGGTCAAAACGATTATCCGCAGTTCAAGAAGTTTCCATTGTACAGCTTCGGGTTGAGGGATGATGTCTTCATCCCTGAGGCAAGTGGGGACGAACAAGCCTGCTGGTTCCGGAGCACACCAAGCCAGCACCAATGGTTCAGGGCGGCCAATGGTCATGCACATGAGAACTTCACACCTGTCACTACTGACTGTCTCCACAACCATGTGAATGATATTGATGGGAGGCCACTACAACCGGAGACGTCCCCTCTTCTCTACCGTACCATGCTGAAGGCGTCTTTGAAGGATTCGAAGAAGGGACGGTCCGATGAGTGGCAACTGTGCCAGGGTGGCAACTTCACTGATGACTGGGCCTGGGCCTACTGGGTAGGCACCTCATGCGAGGTGTTTGGGGATGAGCTGAGGAGAGTGGGGATGTATGAGGCGGCATGGGCCTCCCAATTCCACATTTACCAATCGAAGCAACTGATGCCGGAATTGCTGAGCAGATGGTCATCTAGGACCAATACTTTTCACCAGCATCACAGGGAGGTGGGCATCAGCCTGTGCGATGTCCACCAGATTTCTGGGGTTCCGATCTTGGGGGCCATGTATGATGAGATCCTCCCCTTCATCAGCGTGTGGGAGGATACAGAGAAAATGTCGCGACTGGAATCAGCGCTGATGGTACTCGTCCCTAGAGAGGACAATGAGGCAGTGAGGGATGTCCATTTTAGGAGATGGTTCAGAGGCTTCTTGAATTTCCCAGAGAATCGAGAGTTCCCTCCGAGGCCTCGAACTTGTCAGAGGGCGGCCCAACGGGGTAAGGGGAACTCGTATTGGAGGGTCTTGGAGGACAGCCAATGGAAGACTTGGGGTTTCAGTGTCAGCACTGAACAACAGCTGATAGTCAGGCTGGCGATGTTCATCGCAGCTCTCATCTGTGGTTGGATCCTACCGGTGAGGGAAACAAGCATGGGGGTGCGACCCAGCTCATTCATTATGGTTTCCATGTTGGCCATGGGGCAGCGGATCAATATGGGGATTCCAATTCTCACCAAACTGTACAGAATGCTACGACACATTAGCAAGGGAAAGAAGCCGCCAAGGATATGCGGGCCCTTCCACCTCCGGTATGGGTGGATCGCAACACACGTCAGGGGGATTTATGAGTATCCAAACCCCATTTTACCACCGAGATCGATCTTCCGCCCCTCCATCTTGAACACGGTCAGGATCTTCCCATTCAAACTATCTGTTCTGATGGTGCTGAATCCGGTGTAGAGGGCGGATGAGTTTAATTTCCATCCCTTCCCTTTGCCGACGGGGATACTTACTGATGACGGGCGGGTAATGGAAGAACATCGGTCTTACCTCTTGGCCTTTCGAGGTGGAGTTTTAGTGGCAAAGATAGATCGTGAGCCACTCTGCGAACCGTACGCCCCGCATCGGTTTACGAGGCAGTTCTGGTGCCTCCAACGGCTGACTCCGCAGGTTTACTAGGAGGTGCGTCACGAGGAGCACCTGTGTGTGATGAGGCAGTTGTGGCTCATGTTCACATGAGAAGATGGGCAGATGCGGATTGCATTGCCTCCATCCACCACCGCATTCAGATTGGTGAGGGAGTATGCCATCAGTTGGGAGGCTGCTTACCCAGGGGAGATGCAGAAGCAACCAACTATCCAGGTCGGTGACGGTGGGCCTCCCCTATTCCGAGGTCGGGGTCGGAGGGCAGCTAGGCCCGTTCGCGGTAGCAGGGCTGCCATGGTGGCGAGACCCGCACCGGCTGAGGGTATTGCAGCAGCGGTGGATCCTGTGATTCTGGAAGAGCAAGGTCATCTGGAGGGTCAGCCACCGGGGGGATTTCATAGGATATCCACTCAGGATCCGGGGATGCGGCTGCGTCATATCGACATGGAAGAGGATGTTGTCTTCCCGGAAGCCTGGGACATTTGGGATGTCAACTGGCAATTCCTAAGCCCACCTGAGATATGGGCCCACCTGAATCGCCTCGGGATGGAATTACAGGGCATAGGCCAAGTCCGGGCTGGATTCATGGCATCTCCGGTGGAGGCAGAGCAATACCTGGATGAGCTGGAGGATTACGTTCACTCCAGTGGTGTCCCTGGCCCAATGACAGACCGGGTGAGGGTACAGTTGAATCAGACGGTCCCCCCACAGTTATCGGCTGCAGATCTGAGGGAGCGCTTCCCCCTGCCGGAAGAATCAGAGGATTCCTCTCGGGAGGATGAGGCTGCAGGTGGGAGCCTGTTGGAGGAAGGCAAGGTCAGAGATCAAGGACCAGATTCTGACGATTTCGCGGAGGCTCTCGAGGTAGAATTCTGAACATCATTCCTTACAAACTGTTCTGGGGTCACTATGGACTTCTCATCGATGTTCAAGCCATGCAGGAGGAACTTGTTCGCAGGCCTCATTCTCGCCCCTTGGTGGGTGATGATGCGGGACTTTCAGAACCTGCGCCTATGGCTGCATCCAGTTCCGTGTCTGGTGGGACCAAAGCACCCGAGGTGGCTCCTCCGGAATCTCCAGACCTTCCGACAGTATACGGAGGGCCTCGCCTCGGGGTCCCATCGGTACCGGCTCAAGAGCAGTGCCAAGATTTCGATCTCCGTAAGTCTCCTCTACTGGTTTGCCTATCGTCATATGTAGACTATGCCCGCCGACTAACGTTTATGTCCCTCTCTGTCGTACAGTTCTCCGACTGGCGTGGG
Organism: Viscum album; assembly: GCA_963277665.1. Classification (NCBI taxonomy): domain Eukaryota; kingdom Viridiplantae; phylum Streptophyta; class Magnoliopsida; order Santalales; family Viscaceae; genus Viscum; species Viscum album. Next base: position 957,388,756 of record OY728123.1, read on the forward strand.
CTGCTGCGGCAAGACAGGTCGGGATGTCTGGTGGCGCCCCCTAGGGGCATGCCGGTGATGGTGGCGATATTCCCCCCATCTCCTCAAGCTGCGACGCACATCATCACTGGCAGTACCACCAGTAGGGTCATACCCGAAGTCATTTAGGTGGACTCCGAGGAAGAGGATCAACTGGTCAGTCCCAGTCCTGTCATGCCTGCTTTGGCGCCAGGTGTCGTACTAGATTCAACACCAGATGTTGATCCTGCTGAGGATTTCCTGCGGGTGTATCCCGCGTACGAGCCTTCCAATCGCGCAGACTTGGACAAAATGGCCTCCAACGAGGAAGACAGCAGCATCGTCTACCGCCGGTCGTGGAAGTTGATCACGCGCTTCATCAAGGACACCCCCAAGCGCAATGTCTAGCCGAAATGGATAGACTCCGCTCGCAGCTGCGCGAACTGTGCGCTAGGGGAGTGGATTCCCAATGCCCTCACGCACTCATCCGAGATCTTATGACTGTGAAGATCTGGGAGCATGATCGTGGGCTCAGTGTGGGCTGGCAGCGGAGGAAGGCAACCAACATCAAGAAAATCTAGGAGGCTGAAGGCAAGGTCCAACAGATGCACACCCGGGAAGATGATCATTCAGCCTCTCTTAATGCACAATCTGAGCTGGTCTCACAGATGAAGGCCAAGCTGGTAGAGGTAGAAGAGCATATGAGGCAGGCCTCTGGAAAGATGGCTGTCATTCAAGCTGGCGTGGGGATGGCCGAAGCCAAGGCTGACGAACTGCATCCCGCCGCTGCTGAGGAGGAGCGGGAGCTGAGTCAGCGGCAGCAAGCCTTGGACGTCACAAGACAACGGGTGGCGGAGCTGCAACGCCCTTTTGACGGGGTCAACCCGTCCATGGGGGAAGTCGACCCCTGGGTATTGTAACAAACCAAAAACCTTTTATTGGTACTTTCTTGCTTCAATTTTCCTTTCCCTGTTTTGAATGCCGTAGTGCGCACGATTTCCTCTGTTTGAATCGCCTTGTTACATCCCTACGATGTTTGCGGGACGTTCGGTGACAATTCCCCAATCCCATGTGGGTTGAGCCCGATGTGAGAAACAGGAGATAGTTGCCTTCTCATCCCACCTAACATAGGAGTGGGGAGCATGCTCCGGGCATCCGGGATTTGGATTACTAGTCCATATTCCCGAAATATGGGAGAGGCTTGACCGGTGAAGGAACATTTCTGAACAGCCGAATTACCGTTTCTTCAGCGTGCTCTTACGCACGAACGGTGCAATGCCAGGGGCGCCAAGATTGGTCCAAACAGGTGAAAATGGGAAGTGTGAATCACGATACCCATGATTCGGGACACTGTGGGGATGGCATGACAATAAGGGACAACCGTTAACCATGGAGGAGAAGCGGTATCCTTACTGCATTAGCCTGTAATGGGGACAACAAATGAGGGTCGACCGTTGACCATGTTTGGAACATAGGAACATGTCACAAGTGTTGTCGATCAATCCTTTGGGACGTTGTCCCAGGACAGTTGGCGGACCATAGGTCAGACATCCATACTGTTAGGGGGTCCTTCCAGACATGACCTGTCTTCCATAACGTTGGCCCAGGACGGTAGGTGAGCCGATGCGGCATGGGAACAGGCCGTTAGGGGGTCCCTTTAGACATGAAAGGGGACGAGGGTCCGAATAAGGGGCACGCAAAGCGTGGAATATGGAGGGATGGTTTGTCCGCACAGAATCCATCACCTAGGTAGTTACACCACCTTGGCGGGAGTACGCCATATGGGTGCATTGGTTTGATCATGGATCATTCCTTCTTTCAGACAAGGCCTCTCTGGCGAGGGGATGTGTCACTTCCCAATGGGATCTTGGGGCATCCTGAACTTGTTCAGGGTAGAAACGCAGTTTAGTGTCATGCGTTGAGGACACATGGACTCCTATAGTTTAACGTCATACGATAGGACGCAGAATAAAAGGGAAGATCCCAGGGAACATGTGGTGCGGTAGATATGAAACCGACGTGAATGAGGACTTGGAGTCCAAATCACACCACGTACTCCCGGAGGAAACTCTTCAGGTCGAGGTACCAAGAGTGAGGATTAAGCTGGGCCCAAAGTAGAGTGGTCGGGCGTTCCTACGTACCCCATGAGGATGGGAATCAAGCCATACATAGTTCTGGAGGCGCAGTTTAACGTCATGCGGGACGAGGAGCAGCCCGACTGTGTTGGTACACATCCTGCCAAAACTACTAAGCCCACGTGAGTCGTGCTTGGTGTGGGAAACAAGAAGTAGTGGTGGGAATTTCCCGACAGAAAAAGGGGCAGGTTAGGGAAAAGGGATGCTCGGTGAATACCGGCCCAATGACACTAACACGATCATTTAGTGCACCTAGATGCGCGAAGAGAAAGAGCCGAGTTTGATAGAATTCCACTTGAACATGAGGAAGTGGAAATGTGTGAATCATGGTGCTCGAGATTCACGTCACGATGATGGCGGAGGGACGATGGAGGATAACTGCTGACCGTGTTCGCATCACAGCAGCCTGTCGCGTTATCCTATAATGGGGACAGACAAATGAGGGTTGACCGTTGACCATGTTCGAAACACGGGACCATGTCACAAATGTTGTCAAATATCTGTAGGGACGTTGGCCCGAAACAATTGGAGGGCCCTTAGGTCCAGCATTCATGGAGAGCCCCTAAGCCTATTATCCATGTCATCCGAGGGTCCTTTTGGATGTGGAAGAGGATGAGGATCCAAATAGCGAGCTCACGAAGCATGGTCGTGGGACGAAGGGAATGTCCGTATGAAAGTCCCACACTTCGGGCTATTTGTCGAAACACATCTGAATACGACAACGAGACGTACTAGAGGGAGGGAGAAGATTCCTTTCCCTTATGGAGAACTTAGTTTAGGGTTGTATAATTTGGACCATGGATGAGAAGAGACATAAGAGGCACATGGTGGAGTAACTCAAACACCTGGCGTGAATGGGAATAGGGGGTGTCTGTGATACGATGAACAACCTGACGTGAATGAGGACGTAATCCCATACCACATCGCATGACCCCCCTTAGGAGAGGTTTTTTGGTCAAGGGACTGAAAGCGAAAGTTAGGCTGGGCCCGAGAAGAAGTGCCCGAGTGCTCATACGTATCTCATAAGGACGAGAATCAAGCCATACGTAGTTCTAGATGGACCATAGACCATGAATGGGTAAAAGGAGCAGGGGACGCATGGAATCAAGACCCGACGTGAAGGAGGACCTAAGCCCTATTTACCATGCGTCTCTGGGGAAATGCTCGAGCCGAGGGACCGAACACAAAGGATAGGTTGGGCCCGCGGGGAAGTTCCTGGGCGCTCCTATGTATCTCATAAGGATGAGAATCAAACCATACGTAGTTCTGAAAGGCGGCACGGTAAGGTACCAGTGCCAGGGGAAAAGGGGAATGTGGGCGTGGCCCTTGCACTAAAAGAAGCAAAATTTGATAAATCTAGTTTGTTATTTAAGGTGAGTGGGGTTTTTTTTGTGAAGCGACAGGCCTAGAGTAGTTGGTCGTGATGCCACCACAAGGATCAAGCCGTGATGGGCGTTGACAAATGGCATGGCACATGAACAATACCAAACGTGATGTCCTCTACAACGAGGTCACCACAATGAAGTGCCTTTTTTCGTCGTGCGGCCAGGACGATAATGTCACAGTTTAGGGTCGTATGATAGGACCAACCATGCATTTTATCGTCATGCAGCGTAGACGTAGCAGAGATGATTATAGGTGTAGAACATGCGTAGTGTTATAAAACACAATTTATGGAGACATGATCCCACATCACATTGTACGCCATTCGGAGAGGGAAACCTTAGGTCGAGGGGCCTATATAAAGGTAAGAGGTGAAACAGGGGGAGAGGCTAGCTCCCTAAATGGGCTGTACCCAAAGACAGGGCGTTCGGGCAGTCCTACATATCCCATGAGGATGGGAATCAAGCCACACGTAGTTCTTAAGGGTGCCTTTTAATGTCATGCTGGACAAGGAATAGGAGGGATAACTATCAGAATGGGGGTGTGCGTGGTGCAGCCATTGCAAACCCGACATTAATGAGGACATAATCCCGCACTACGCCACGCGGTCCCGTAGTCGGGGTCCCGAAGGCAGGACCAGAGAGGTGAATTTGTTGAACTCATGCTAGACCCAGAGACAAGGGGTCTAGGAATTCCTACGTATCCCATTAAGATGGGAATCAAGTTGAACGTAGTTCCAGAGGAGAATCTTAGTTTATGGTCTTAGAGCTCAGACCGTGGATGGTGACAACTTCCCGAGTAAGCACAGATGTAAACCCGATCCCTAAGCCCACGTGAGTTGAACTCGGTGTGGGAAACAAGGGTGGGAATCCTTATCGCAATACTTGGGGCGTCCATCAAAGGGGAGTCGGCAGAGATCCCTGAAGGACACCTTTGACGTGGCTTGTTCCCCCAATGCGCGGACGTGCACGGAGGAAAAGTACCTAGAGTTCTGAGACTCTACTTGGACATGATGAAGTGATGAAGGGTGTGAATTGTGTACCCGACATTTTGGGCTTAATGGGTTGGCATGGATATAGAGGAAAACTATTAACCATGGTGGAAACACAGCGTCCATATCGTGTTTGCCTGAGGTGGGAATAAAAAACGAGCATCGACCGCTGACCATATTCGCAGCGCAGAAGTTTATCGATTTGTTGTCCGAAACCCTTGGGGTCGTTGTCCTGTAACGGTAGGAGAGCCCTTGGGCCTAGTATCCAGGCCGTTCTTGGGTGTCCCTCTAGGTGTGAAAGATGATGGAAGCCCTGATGTAGGGATACACATGCCTGGAAAGCGGGTGCGGACGTGTCTGAGTAAAGCTTGGCATTCCAGGTAATAAACCAGAGTACTCTTAGGCACATTGGTGAACCGCCGAAGAGGGGTCGATGAAAAAACATAGTAGGGAGAGTTACATGGCATGGTCATTACGAGACTGACGTAAATGAGGACATAATCCCATACCACTCCATATAATCCTCTCATGGAGGAAGGGTAGGCCAAGCGGCCTGAGGCTGGGCCTCGTAAGGGAAGGCGTACGACATGGTACATGATCTCGACGTGAATGAGGACATAGTCCCACACCACACCGTACATCCCGGGTAAGAGGTTTGGGCAGAGGGGCCCAAGAATGACAAGGGGCCTATGGTCAGGCATCAGTCAGGGAGGCCTGACGGGTCTACAGTTTAACGTCTTACATGAGGACGGGGGTGGGGACCCAAGGAGGCCAAGGGGCCTGAGGCTGGGCCTCGTAAGGGAAGGTGTACGGCATGGTACACGATCCCGACGTAAATGAGGACATAGTCCCACACTACACCGTACACCCCTAAAGGGGAATCGGGGTCGTGGGCCCGACCGCTAGCACCACCCGGGGGGATGTTTGTCTCTTCAGGATGTGGTAGAACGAATCACTGCACTTGATGTTTGGGACATCTCAGGGTGGACCCGATGATCCAGGAAACTGTTGACCATGTTCGAAACATAGGGTTCCTATGGTGACCTAAAATGGGTGCAACAAATGAGCATCGACTGCTGACCAAATTTGCAACGTGGGACTTGTATCGGTTTGTTGCTTGAAAACCCTCAGGGGCATTGGCCCGTATCGGTAGGAGAGCCATTGGGCGTAGTATCCAGGCCATTCTTGGGGGTCCCTCCGGGTGTGAAAAATGATGGAATCCCAGTCAAAGAGTGGGTGATGCATAGCTGTATCAATCCATGAAAGAGGAAAACATCTCCAGGGGATGTGCAGTCGGGTCGAGGCTTGCTCGATGTAAGTTGGGGAAAAAGTGTGCACCCTGCCACGTCTTGACCCGAGAGGCAGATTTTTGCTTTTGGGCTGGGCCAACGGATGAAATGTACGAGCGTTCCTACATATCCCATTAGGATGGGAATCAATCCATACATAGTTCTTGAAGGCCATGCAGTTTAGTACCGTGCGGTGAGGACGTGGGAGGATAGATGAACGGGAGTGGGCACATGGTGCGACCCTTACAATCCTTGTGTGAGCGGGGTTGTATGAGCGGGGATAAGAAAGCCTACTCCCTGCTACACAAAGATCCTCCAAGGAAACTATTCCCAGGGGGGAAAGTGGAAGTGAAAAGATTGGGGCTGGGCTCAAGACGAGGCGTCCGAGCATTCCTACGTATCCCATGAAGACGGGAATCAAGCGACACGTAGTTCTTGAAATGAAGTTTAACATCATGCGGGACGAGGAGCATCTCATTTGGGGATATGTAAGGAACGAAAAGTAATCTGATGTGAATGAGGACGTAGTCCCACACCATACCATACAATCCCATAAGAGGGTATGTCATGGAAAACCAAGGGGCCTGAGGCCGGACCGCGGTCAGGGAGACCTGACCAACTTGCGGTTTAACGTCTCACGGTAAAGACGGGGGGCCAGGGGCCTAAGGAGGCCAAGGGGCCTGAGACTGAGCCTCGGTCATGAAGGCCTAACTGGCTTGCAGTTTAATGTCTTGTAGTGAGGATGGGGGACCAAGGGCCCAAGGAGGCCAAGGGGCCTGAGGCTGAGCCTCGGTCAGGAAGGCCTGACTGGCTTGCAGTTTAACATCTTGCAGTGAGGACGGGGGGGCCAAGGGCCCAAGGAGCCCAAGGGGCCTGAGGCTGAGCCTCGGTCAGGATGGCCTGACTGGCTTGCAGATTAACGTCTTGCAGTAAGGACGGGGGGCCTTGGGGCATAAGGAGGCCAAGGGGGTTGAGGCTGAGCCTCAGTCAGGAAGGCCTGACTGGCTTGCAGTTTAACATCTTGCAGTGAGGATGGGGGAGATCTTGGTTTAAAGTCATAGAGCTCGGACCATTTTGCAGTTTATCGTCTTGCAGGACGAAGATACAGTTTAAGGTCGTGCAGGACCTTAACGTGCAGTTTAAATTCATGCGGGACCATTTTGTAGTTTAGGGTCATGCATGACCCTTTTTCCCTAGGAAAAGTATCGCATGAGAAATTTGGCAATGGTGGGAGGGTTTATATGATCTCCATATATGGTCACCAAGGAGTATGCTCCATTGGGGTAAAACTTATGGATGATATAAGGCCCTTCCCATTTGGGTTCTAATTTGGGAGGTTTCCTACCGGGAATCATTAGCGCTCAAAGGGCCAGTACCAGGTCGCCCTGTAGAAAAGATCGGAGACGAACCTTCTTGTTGAAGTCCCTCTCTATCTTATCCTGATGCCTTTCCAGATTGTGCAGGTTACGAAGCCGGTTCTCGTCTAGTGATTCTAATTCAGCTAGACGGATTTTGGCTACCTCATCTGACGTCTGGTGATCATAGACTGCAGTGCGTAACGATGGATGTTAGATCTCAATGGGTAGGATGACCTCAGCTCCATACACCAGGGAATATGGGGTTACCTGGGTAGAGTTTTGAGTCGTCGTCCGATAAGCCCAAAGGGTGTTGGGGAGCTTGTCCGACCAACTTTTCTTGTTCTGACCAACCATCTTCTGCAGAATGTTAGAGAGGGTTTTGTTGAACGCCTCAATATGTCTGTTTGCCTGCGCGTGGTAGCAGGAGGTATGGTTCGAACGGATGTCATACTTGGCGTACAATTTCTTCAGTTCAGCCGCTCGGAAGTTGGTGCCGTTATCGGTGAGGATGGTGTGAGGGACTCCAAACCGGTGGATAATATTGGATCTCACAAAGTCAATGATGGAACGGGCCCTGACCTCTTTGAGAGGAACTACATCTCCCCACTTGGAGAAGAAATATGTAGCAGTGAGGATGAACCTATACTGGCGGGCTGTTGCCGGTGGATACGGTCCCACTACATCAAGTCCCCATACTGCAAATGGACCAGAGTACTTGGTGGGGTGGAGGGGTTCCGACGGCCGATGCAGGAAGTTGGCGTGAAATTGGCACGCGTGGCATCTCTTGGCATACCCAATACAATCATGGATCATAGAGGGCCAGAAGTACCCCAACCACCGAATTTAATGGGACAGCTTCGGCCTAGCTTTATGGGAACCACAGGAACCGGCGTGAACCTATTCCATAACTTGAGGTATCTCTACTCTTTGGATTCAACGGAGGAGAATACCATCGAAACTCCACTTATAAAGGATCTGTTCAAGACTGGGGCCGCTCTGGAGGGTAAATTGCAGCGCGCGGCATCGAATTCGCTCATGCTCGGCCCGGTCATCCGGGAGGCGACCATTTTGGAGATACTCGACAAAAGGTGCCCTCCAGTCGGGAGTGGCTTCAACCACTGTGTCTGACGAACCCAGGACCCCTGACGTGGAGGGTCCGGCAGTGATATGACTTACCCGCAGGCCATCATTGTCCTATTGGGTTACGGGGGTAATGACTCTCCGGTGTGCCACATGTATGATCAAATCATCTTGCTTGGGTTCTGCGAGCGACGCGGCTAAGCCAGCCAAGGTGTCTTCTTGGCCGTTCTGCAACTGTGGGACATGGGTAACCTCTGGTCGAGAAGAGAACTGGGCCATTAGGCGGAGGGTGTACTCCAGAAACGGTAAAAGCTCCGGCTTCCTGAAAACGTAGTCTCCATTAACCTGTTTGATTACCAGCTCGGAATATCCTTTCACATGTAGATGGGGCACATGGATTTCAAGGGCCAACTCGAGGCCTATGATGAGAGCCTGGTACTCTTCCTCGTTGTTCGTACAGCCTTCTGACAATAGGAACGAGTATGGTAGGACGGCTTGCGCCGGGGTAATGAAGACAATACCCAGACCCACTCTGTTGAGCTTGGGATCATTGAGCCGCTTACCGGTGGGGCTCCGGGAGGCGCCGTAAAAATGTATTTGCCAACACGGGACGACATGATCGACTGAGAGGATCGTCTCGTCAGGAAAATCTAGGTCCAGGGATTGATCCGTGGAGGTTGGATGGGCAGCTAAAATGTCTGCCAACGCCTGTCCCTTAATGGTCTTCTGAGGCACGAACCTGATATCATAATGCTGGAGAATCACCGCCCACCGTGCTAGTCAACCAGTCAGCATGGGGCGGTTCCGGATGTACTTCAGTGGGTCTACCCGGGAGACCAATTGCACCTCATGGGGCTGCAGGTAATGTTGCAACTTCTGCATGGTGAAGACGAGCACAAGGCAGCTCTTTTCGATAGGGGAGTATCTGACCTCCGTATCAAGAAGCATGCGGCTGAGATAGTAGAGACTGTTCCCAATACCCTAGCTATTCTTCTGGGAAAGCAGTGCACCAAGGGATCTTTCCAGGGCTGTCACATAAAGAACCAGCGGCTTTCTAGAGACGGGCGGCATCAAGACAAGAGGTTGGAGCAGATACTGCTTGATTTCCTTGAAGGCGGTCCAACATTCCTCATCCCATTCATAGGAGGCGCCCTTATTCATGAGCCGGGAAAAGGTCTTACACTTGCCGGCCAGATTCGCGATGAATCGGCGTATATAGGATAAGAGGCCTTGAAGGCCTCGAAGCTCCCGAATGTTGCTCAGGGGAGGCATTTGGCTGATGGCCTTGATCTTCTCCAGGTCGATCTCGATAACTCGGAATCTGACAACAAAGCCCAGAAACATCCCAGAGGTGACCCCGAAGGCACACTTCAACGGGTTCATCTTTAGGTGACCATAACGGATGAAACCGAACACTTCATTGAGGTCTTTGAGATGGTACTGGTACTAACATGATTTGACTACGAGGTCATCCACGTAGCATTCCACCAATGTCCCGAGAATCGGCTTGAATATGCGATCCATGGCCCTCTGATAAGTGGAACATACATTTTTCAAACCGAATGGCATAACCTGGTAGTAAAAGGTACCTTGGGGAGCCCTGAAGGCAGTGGACTCCTCATCTTCAGGGGCCATCCGGATCTGGTTGTACACGGAATACCCATCCATGAAAGAGAGAGCTTGGAACCCGGCCGTGGAATCAATCAATAACTTCGTCACAGGGTATGGGAAGTCATCCTTTGGGCAGTGGCGATTAAGATCGCGGAAGTCGATGCAGACTCTGATATGCCCATTCTTCTTCCTGACTGGCATAATGTTGGCAAGCCATTTGGGGTACTGGACTTCTTTAACGAAGTTGGCTTTGATATGTTTGTCAACTTCGGCCTCAACCATAGCACCATGAGAAGGTTGCATCTTCCTGGGAGGCTGCTTAAACCCACGATGTTTCGCCGGGAGGCCTAGACGGTGAACGGCTACCTGGGGATCTAGTCCTACCATCTCGTTGTAACTCCAAGCAAACACATCACGGTGTTGTTTCAGGAAGTCTATGTACTACTGTCGCTCCTCGGGGAACATGGCTGCACTGATCAATGTGGGTTTTGGATCTGCCTCGCTACCAAGGTTCACCTGTACCAGTTCATCAACCATGGTAGAGGCGCCTTCTTCAAAGGCGGGAGGATCATCCTCCAGGTCTTCCTCTCCACCAGTGGGGGGATTTCCCGCAACGGGAGGTACTTCTGCGCTATGAAAGTCTGAGGGGCAGCTGGTGCCGTATCGGGTAGTAGTGGTCATCATATTAGGAGAATCACTTGTCATTGAGACCATAGCAATGAAGGTAGTCGACCCTATCCCATCCGACCTTCGGCCTAAGGGGTCATGTTTGATGATATCAAAGCAGTGGTGACATGTCGGCCTGAGTCGGTTAATTCCAGCCCGACGGAAGAGGCATGTATGGCGCACTGCCGTTGTCATAATCTTGACATTCCGGTACCGTACAGGGGTAGGAGGTTCCGAGATCACCTGATCCTGGTTGATGTAGGAGTACGAGGTGATTTTCTGCCATCGCTTGGACACGGGAACATGCCTTCCTTGTGTACCCGAAACAACAAAACATTGCCCCTTGTCAGGGTTCGTGGCCTCCAATCGGTGGATCGAGAGGACGTAGGCATCATCCATGCTTGCCCAGGGATCACTTGTGACCGGGGCGGGTTCATCCTCACTTACTAGGATTTGCTTATCCTTACTTTTGTAATAACACGCATCCAGATAGCGGGCCTCACAAGAAGAAAAAGGGGATGAATCTCCTTGGAGCACACCTACTCGACCGTTGAGTGAGTATTTAAGGCATTGGTGATATGAAGAAGGGACCGCTACATGCAGATGGAGCCATGGCCTACCCATCAACGCGTTGTAGGCAGTGTCCTGAGAGACGACCATGAACTCGGTGCTGGCAATTAAGCCACCGAAATGAGTCTTCAGGCGGATCATGCTGACTGGGGTTTGCTCTATCCGGTCGTACCCCTGGATTCTGAGGTCAGAGGGAGTTAAATCACCTTCAGACAGACCCAACTTTTGCAACATCCGATTCGGAAGTAGATTGATTCCGGAACCCATGTGAACGAGGCAGCGGCGGACTTCCATGCCATTGAAGTGGCCAGTGATGTACAGCGGGCGAATGTGCCCCTCTAGAGGAGGGTCCTCATCTTCACTGGAGAATGAGATAACCTCCTGACATTCGGCATTTTCAATCGTCTCGGTATGGAAGGCTTCTACAGCTGCTACATCCGTCTCAAACTGGAGGGGGCTCCTTAGGGCCTCGACAAGTGCCTCGCGCATTTCGGATGATAGGTGAAGGGACTTGAGGATAGAAAGCATTTTCGGAATTCCGTCCAGGTGCTTCAGGACATCATACATTCGTGCCAAATGCGAACCTCTGCTTACAGGAGGTCGTTCGGTATTTGGAGGCATAGCAGGTGCTACTGGTTGAACCGGCGATCAGCTAGTACTGGGCACATCTTGCTACCTACTAGTAGAAGCCTAGAGAGTAGTCGCCGGACTAGGATTGGGGAACGAAGGCTGGCCTGTAGCCAGTCAATACTGACTGTGATACGAACGAGGCAGCTCTCCCTGATCTAGTATCACGAACGACAGTGGAGGTAGAGCTGAGGGTGTTAGATGGGGTTGCGCGTGCTGAGTTCTGCGCTAAACCTGCTCCCTGGTCTGAGTAGCATGCACAGCTTGACTGAAAGTGCCTGCTGACGTACCTCTATGATCAGCGCGGTTGCGATTCCGCTGACATTGACATCGGCTGGAAACGTTGGGGAGGTTCGCCTGGCGCTCCCCCTCGTCGAGAGTCATATAGGGGTTTACCAGCTCCATGGTGTTAACTGAAGCATACCCCTGGCTGTCGCTCTAGGAGTCATCCACCACTGGGTGGATTCTGGGAGGAATCCCCATTTCAGGGGGCATAAATTTGTCGTGAGTGCGGGATGACGACGACAACGGTGGTGCGCGTTGCTTCTTCTTGCGTCGTCACTGCTTGCCCTTTTGGGAAGAGGTCGACTTTGAAGACGATGCGGGGGTACCAGATGCTTCTTCTGAAGGTTCCAGCTGCTTCAGGCACACCCAAATGATTCCATGGGCATGGACAATGGTTTTTCGAGCCATCCAGTCGTCGTATTTCCGGGATCCGCGGTTGGGAACCTGCTGCCACTCGCCTTCGCTGTCGCTACCGATCTCTGACCCTACGAAGACACCCGCCACTTGTGCTGGTGCTAGGCCCAACTTGACTATGTTTTTGTTGACCTGGTCTTGAAGCCAGTCTTTAAACACATAGCATTGCTTGAGGGTTTTCCCCAGAATCTGATGATAAGGGCAGTAGCTGGGGTGATTTGTGAAATTCTCCTCTGTTGGCCTTCTGCACTCGGGCAGACGCACAATCCCTTGCTCTAGAGTACTTCGGAAGTAGCCAGGGACCTGATTTTCGTTGAATGAATAATTCTGGTGCCTTCTTTCCAGATAGGGGGCCCTGGGGGCCTAGCCCTGACGAGGGTCCGGAGGGGCCTGCCGAGGAGGTGGCACCTGATTGTCTCGCCTAGGTGGCGGTGGCGCATTGCGCGGGGGAACCTGTCGGTTCTGAGGCGGTCGCTGCTGGGCAGAAGAATGTGCTTGAGGTGGAGGACCTCTGCGTGGTTACGGGGATGGTGCCGCTGGCAGTAATTCCAGCTGCCTAGGGGCTTCTATTTGGGCCACCGCGGTGGGTTCATCCCTCGCGTTCCTCCTGGCCGGGATCATGGGGGGCAACAAACGTGTCTGACTAGCCTCTTGCAGGGCTTCCTCAAGGCACTGAGGCTTATCTGAGAAATATCCGAACCCTCCAGGGTAGTTCTGGGTAATTAGGGAGGGTACCTGCTCTGTCTTGACATTCCCCACACACATAATCAGTAATTTCTCCTAAGTCATTGTCATATAGAGGGAATACATAAGTCCCTTCCACCAGGCGATGAAATTTGCGACTCGCTCATCATGCCTCTACTTGCACTTGAAGAGGTCTGCAATGCTAGTCTTCCGCATGGTAGAGCTGAACTGGTATAAGAACTTCCGGAAAATATCCTCCCAACCGGTCACCGATCCGATAGGGAGCTGGCTGTACCAGACGAATGCCGGACCTTCCAATGTCTGCACGAAACATCGGAGCTTGGTGGCTTCTTGCTGAGCCGGGGTCCCCAGCATGGGGCCACACCTGGAAGAAAAATGAGCCAAGTGCTGCGGCGGGGCCCCTGTCCTGTTGAAGGGAAAGAAAGTGGGGTTCCCAAAACCCGAAGGTGCGGGCATATCATCCACCCAAGTGGGATAATGCTTGCCATCCATTGGGACCGCCACCTGCCGCATTTCCAACGCTTCGAGCCGGGCTGTGAGCACCGTAATAAGATCATCCAGGTGGGGGTCCCTGTCCTGGCAGGGATCCCTAACCACAAGTGCATTTCTAGGTTCCTCAACACGGTAGACGACTTCAGCAGCTCGTGGATCAACTGGAGGAACAACCTATGGGGCAACTAGGGGAACCCGGACTGGATTCTTCAGATTTCCCCGTCGCTCGGGAGGGTTTGGCGAGACGTATCACGCCCTCTTGCCGTATTTTCGGGCTTCTGCCCTGTCTGCGGCAGTAGCATGATCAGGTTTGCCCGGAGGCATCTCACCGGGGGGAACTTGTTCCTGCCCTTGCTGCCCCGGCCTGGGATTACCATAGTCGGGTTGCCACTCTGCAGCACACTCAGCCAAGAGTTCGTCAACTAGCCTCTTCTTATCAGCAAGCTTCTGGCGTAATGTGACATTCTCGGGATCCTCTTCCATTTTCTGCATAGAGGCAGACGGGTCGCAGTTCTTGACAGTTCCGACGTGCTCTTTACCCTTGATGGTATTTCGACCGAGTACCAACGACTCGGTGGGTACGGGGAGGCCTAACAGGTTCCTCTGTTGATGGGTAACCCTCCCTAATGGTTCCAGTAGTGGCGGTACGCCCTCAGAGGGTAAGTCTCCATCAAGGAATTCAGTCTCCTCTTCCCTGTCCATTACTTCATCCATGTGGACCGTGACCCCTCTCGAGGGCATGTCCTCGATGTTGCATAATGAATCGGGCTACCTCCGGATAGGGTCGAAGAGGAGAGCGACATAGTGTACCCAACCACTGACTTTCACATGGGGGGTAGCTTCCCTGATGATTCTGCGGAGTACTTTGAAACTCAGAATGCATTTCCGTTGAAGGGCGCTCTGGCGGCCTGGCGACTCAGGGTGCTGGGCCACAAGGAGTGTGGCTGAATCAATTAGGCGACATTGCTCTCCGATTTCTTCGAAGTTCTCTCGACTTCTGGGGTACACCACCAGTTCGTAACGAAGGCGGAAGTGTGTCACCCATAGGGTTCGACAAAAGAACCCCACTTCTTCAGGGGTAAGAGACTCTGGTACGCGAAAATTCAGCGTCGCCGTCGGCCAAAACCTCTCCGGGAAGTAATTCGCTGCAAGAATACTCCAGAAGCTCCTAGGTTCGGACTCAGGGTATGGCCCTGTATTTCCCCACTCATCAACCGGGGGTGGCTGAGGGACTAGTAGCGGTACCGAGGCGGACCTCTGGGATAGTAAACTCGGTGGCGGAGAATACGACGAACGAGCTGACTGGACGCTGAATTCTGGGTCATCCTCTGAAGAGTGAGGTGACCTGGCCATGATTTCACGATACGACAGGCTGATAGCCACAACTTCCGGCACAGGAGTCGCGGCTACCGGCGACAGGTCGTGTCGTCGCTCTACCGCCGTTGGCCCCCAAAATAGCTCATCTCTGGTAGAGGTAGAAGGCGCTTATGGTGACGATGGCGGTGATTGCGCGGTCGAGACCTGCGGAATTCCCAAGATTTATTCCTCCTAGATGTACCTGCGAAGGGAGATGGGAATCTGGTGGACCTCATATTCCGGGAGAATGAGGCTAACGCGCCTGGTTGTTGCCCTAGT
Source organism: Viscum album (assembly GCA_963277665.1). Classification (NCBI taxonomy): domain Eukaryota; kingdom Viridiplantae; phylum Streptophyta; class Magnoliopsida; order Santalales; family Viscaceae; genus Viscum; species Viscum album. The sequence continues at coordinate 957,403,994 of OY728123.1, forward strand.
TCTTGATACGGAGGAGCGGGGAGAAGGTTCCATTGCTGAGTCGCATTCCGCTTCCAAGTCGGATAAGCGGGCAGGTTTGATCTCCACCCGGGCCTTCACATGACTCTTCTTGTGGCGGCGGCGACCCACTCTCTTGCCCCGGGGTGGATCTTCGGGACACGGTTGATTTTCATCATGTAGCCTCGGGGCGGCGCTAGCGCCGTGGCGGAGGGGACCCCCACTTGAGATGGCCGAGGTGCGAGGGGAACCGGGGAAAATGTCGAATGGTACATGGGGAGGAGCTCCATGGACAGCACCCATGTGGGCAGAGCCTCTGTTGAAACCGGCAGGAGCATGGGGAGGACCTCCATGGTCTATGCGGGTGGAGCAAGGCTGGCCTTCACTCCTCATGTTGCTGGGGTGAGGAGGACCTTCGCCTGTTGCAGAGAGGACGTAGGGAGGACCCCCACATTGGCGAAGGACCGGATGGACGGTTCCTTCAGATCGGCAGTCGGGGGCAGGAGGATGGACTCCATACCCTGTATAGTGGGCGCGGGAAAGGTTTCCGCGCTGAGTGTCACTGCCGCGGGGCAGGTCTTCCTTTGGGATGGGGGTAGCACGAGGCGTACCTCCATGACGAGCTTCGGTGAGGGGAAGGCCCACGCTCTGTGGAATAGTGGTATGGGGAGGGCCTCCGTACGGGGGGACATCACCGCGGGTTAGTTCACGGCGATCACCACTCAAGCCTGCCACCCAGAGAGTGAACCCAGCCTGCCCGTGGGGCGGTTGGGGTCTCGATCCTGGTTGGGTGAAGGAGTGCCCCTGCTCTGCGTATGCAGGGGCCCCATGATGCATGTCGGCGGTGGCTCGGGCCACTGTAGCTGTTGACGTTGACGCACCTGGGCGGGCGTCCTCAGTCCGGGCCCAGCGCTGACGTCGGGTCAGACGAGTTGGTGCAGGCGGTGCAGGGGCATAGCCTGCCTGCTCTTCCTGCGGAGCTGGACGGCGGCGCTGACGCGGCCGGGCGGGAGCTCTTGCCTGGAGCCCTTGGGTCGGGACCCTGGGTGGGTTGAGCCAGACGGAACCCGCCTCATCAGCGTAAGGCGAGGATTCGTCAAGGCGTTCCGGGGACATGCTCCCGAAACGGATGAATGTTGGGGTGGGGAGCAGGGGCTCCCTGCGCGGCCTGTTAGGGCGACATTGATGGTGGGGCCTGGATGCCTCCAGGCACAGGCGGGCCATATCCTGAGTTGGGATGACCCCTTCCTCCTTGTACCTACGCACAAGGTTGTTGATCACCCTTCGCTGGATGACCTCTGATGGGGAAAGGGGACGTGGGCGCCCCGTATTCCGCAATGTGGCAGCCGTCGTGGCGGTGGCAGCGCCATGTGGGGTGGCTGTGGCGGTGTTGCCCCTGCCCCTGCGTAGGTGAGCGGGCGGTGATCACGTCTCTGTAATAGCAACCTGGTTCTTGAGAAATGAAGGGATCAGCTCATCAGCACTGAGAGGAAAAGGATTGACATCCAGTGCCACAACGTCCTTCCATTCTCCATGTTTGTAAGAAGGATCCACACCAACACGCTGCAGAACGGAGTGCACCACATTCTACTGCCCCAACTTCCAATGAGTTTCACGACAGGCCCACTATTTGCTTGGCGGGACCAGGCACCGGATATCTGGATCCGGTGACACGTCAATCTACTGGTGTCTCGAACGCTACTAATCTCCATATTGAGGAGAAGAAATTCACGTCGGGTTCACCGTTTCTGTTTCCGACGCCTTCGTCGGGGCGCGCGCATCCATTCGTCCGTGGAGGAGGATGCGCTGCGCTTGTGGCCCCGCATTCCCGCTTTCCAATGGAGGGCGGCATTCACTCCTTATTTTGGGACGTCTACTCCTTGGTCGAAATGGGATGATGGGATGTCGGTTCTTCCTTCTGTGTATTCCTCCTCAGAACTCATCACCTAGTTTGGGTCTCCCTCATTGATTTAATATGTAGTTCATGAAACGCTTCCCAGTGCCATGTTTCCATGGACGCCGGTTAATTACACTGCTTCTGTCGGGACATTCCAAAGGGTCCAGTCAGGGCAGCAACCTTCAGTCGGGGGAGTAGTCACTTTGAGGCATCAGTAGCATGTCTGGATGCTGGGGAACCTGGTATGTCTATCTATTATCCCTGGTCACAGGGCTTCTCGAGGGTGTTGAAGCCGGAGGCATCCCACATCGAGCGCAGGGAATTATATGCCATAGACATATATCTGAGGTTTTCCTCGGCTTCCCCGGTTTAACACAGGGTACGACGCGAGTTTAACGTCCAGCAGAGACGGATCAACCCAACTGGAGCATTAGTTAGGAAAGATCGGAATGAGGGATTTCCATTGAAGGGATGCCAATACCGGGGCCAGCCCATGGGCGGCTGTGAAGAGGAGCATACCGACATGGTCCCACTGAGATATGACGGTCCGGTTGAGAATCGGGATGGGTGATAGGTGGATGAATGGAGCAGAGGGGGAGTGAAATGGTACAATCGTAGGGGCGACGGTGAAGTTGGGCTTGAGCCTTGAAGAGGCTTCCTACGTATCCCCGTGGCAGGGAATCAAAGTCTGCGTAGTTCGGGATGGTGTCAGTAAACCGACGTGAAGGTGGACCTTGGTCCGATGAATGTCGTCAGCGAACCAACGTGAAGGCGGACCTTGGTCCAATGGGAATCGTCAGCGTACCGACGTGAAGGTGGACCATGGTCCGACGAGAGATGGGTTTGAACCTTTGGGAGGATTCCTACGTACCATGCCTTGACACGGATCAAATTCCTCGTAGTTCGGAGGTTTTCATCGGTGAACTGATGTGAATGTAAACCCGTGGGTCCACTAGTGGTGGGCTTGAACCTTAGGAAGGTTTCCTACGTACCATGCCTTGGCATGGATCAAAGTCCTCATAGTTCGGAGGGTTGATGGAATTCATTTTAACGTCATGCGGGAGGGCGGTGAACCCTTTCATGAATGAATGATGGGTGGTGGGTGTCGGTGAACCGACGTAAATGAGGGACCTTGGTCTGATGGGAGATGGGCTTGAACCTCTGGGGGGATTTTTACGTACCATGCCTTGACACGGATCAAAGTCCTCATAGTTCGGGTTATGGAATACAATTTAACGTCATGCGGGACGGGGGTGAACCGACGTGAATGATGATGGGTGGGCTTGAACCTCAGGAAGGCTTCCTACGCACCACACCTTGACATGGATCAAAGACCTCATAGTTCAAATGGGTGTGCAGTTTAATGTCATACTGGACAAGGGGCGCATATAGTTTAACGTCATGCTGGACGAGGGCGAAACTCGACGTGAATGAACGACCGAGCAATGTGGCTTGAACCTCATGGAGGCTTTCTACGTACCATGCTTTGACATGGATCAAATTCCACGTAGTTCGCTAGGAGTGGGGGGTTAGGGTCGATGCTCACTCTAAGCCCACGTGAGTCATGCTCGGTGTGAGAAACAAGAGGTTGCAAGGACCTGACGATCACGTCGCGAAGGATGCGTCCGTGAGAAGCGAAGAGGGGATTACGCGTTAGGAGGCCCATGGTGTTGGGACTTACTCCAGGATGGAGGCCCAAGGTGTGGCAAAGCGCAGCGAAAGAGGGATTCGGGACCAATTATGGGAGGCGCCTCGTTCCCTATCACTCCCACCACTGACCTTGGTAGTGGGGAAGTACGGAGATGCAGGGGTGCAACCATCCGTTGGAGAACTAGGGTCGCCCTTCTCCTGAGAACATAAGCCACTCCAATAAGGAGGATATCACCCCTTGTGGATGGGTGATTCCACTCCCGTGGAGATGAGTGGCGTAAAAAATGTTCGAGCTGGGGGGACCCTGCGTGTGAAGCACGAGGTCGGGTCACAGTTTAACGTCATGTGTTGAGGAAGTGGTGCTTGGAAGTTTAACGTCCTGCAAATCGGATGAGGTGGGTTCACTCCGCACCCCTAGGATGTACATAACCGGTACCCTCTGGTCCTTGGGGAAGGGAAGGTACCAGTAAGGCTGTGGTCAAGGGGGGGTGTGGAACGAACCATCGAGGGGTCCACGTTAGCGTGGCTATGTGAATAAGCAATAGCTGTTAGCGTTCCTATGCGGAGAAGCACTAGGCGAAGCAATGCTACGAGTGATATTGTCCATGGTACATTGAAATCACATCGTGAAAACCTGGAGGGTCGCACGGGAAGAGGAATTTCCAAGAAAAGGAGTGTGATTTGCAAGGCAGGGTGCCTTGGCCTTAGCATGGGGCATAGGTGTGAGTGGAAGGTTCTTCGCGAAGTGGAACAGTGTTCACGGAGCACTGCCTTGTGAAGAAGGGGTGCCTCACGAAGTAGGGTCCTGTGAAGTAGTGTGCTTCGTGATGTGTAGCGATCCTGCCTTAGCATAGGGATCACTAGTACAGGTTGGGTGTTTCACGAAGAATAAACGCTCCGCGGTTGCCCGGGTTCCCTTGGGAATCCCCTTCCTTCGTGAATTCCCTTGAGCTTCATGAAGGGAATCCCTCTCGGAAGAGGGGCTCAAAACGAGACAAAGCAAAGGCGTCTCGCGAAGTAGAAGTACCTCGCAGAGCTCATGATTCCCAGGGCAAAGATTGCTTCACGATTCGGGAGAGGAGAAGCCGAAAGGTCAGATCATCCATCATCGGGACTCAGGGAGAGTCCAGTATTTATAGGCAAGGGGCACCGTGAAGCAGAACTCTCACACCGCCTCAGGATTTTCACGGTGTGCTCGCGAATTTCAACGTCGTCCGCAGAGAGTTACCGCCTCTGGAGCTTCGCGGCGCGCTCGCGAATGCCAAATGCGTTCGTGGAGAGTTACTAACTCTGGAGCGTCGCGGCGGGCTCGCGAACGTCAAATACGTTCGTGGAGAGTTACCGCCTCTGGAGCTTCGCGGCGCGCTCGCGAACGTCAAATGCATTCGCGGAGAGTTACCTCCTCTGGAGCTTTGCGAGACTGCAATGCTCGGGGTTCTTCGCGTTGGTGCTTCGCGGCGGTGCTTCGCGAGGCAGTGTGCCATCCTCCTTTTTCATCTCTCCACTTCGAGCAATATTTTGGCACCAACAACATGTTTTGAATGAGTAGATTGGAATAAGTCTTACCGTCAAAGGGGAGAAACTTAAACACTTCTATGAGGATTTTCCGAAGAATCCGGTGGAGGAAATCCACCTTCTCGATGCATCATACCAATAAAACACACCAGGTTTTATCCTTCCTTCTCACATTCTCAATTATTTCACTAAGGACACTGCACTTTCTAGGTTTGGGGGGGGGGGGTGATACATTCCTGGGTTAGTTAGAAATTTTCATCATTTTCTCTTTTCTTCTCTTTTTTATCCTTTTTATGGTATTTTTATTTTTCCCCATCAACAATTTAGAAGTTTGATGATTTGGTGACCAAAAAGGGAGGAAAGTAAAAATACCATAACAAAGGCTAAAAATAATATTTGTATGAATTAAATATCAGGGAGTGATTTTTTTTAGTGAATTGGTTTTCTACCAATGATATTAATGGTTGTATTTATGTGGAACCTTTGAGATGATTGATGCCCCTTGTGTGAGTAGTTTTTGAAAAAACTATGTCACTAATATCTCCAAAACAAATTACACCAAACCACAAAGTTTGAATATTTCTTACTTAATATAAGGTAAATATATGTTGGGTTAATGTTTTTCATCTTAAAATGATATTTCCATACGTTTGTTCCTTATCCGGTCTTTTTCATTATTGTACCAGATTGACCTTTGTGTGTGTATCTAATGTCCAACTAGTGTACAACCTCAAAAAAATGTTGTGTCTTGGGCAGGTAAAAAACCACCCCTCCTCAACCTTTGATCTTGTTATAACTATTGCAATTACTGTCGTGAGGAGATCAAAAAAGGGTTGAGAGATGAGTGTGAGATTTGTTCCAAATGAAACTTCTAAAAAATAAATAAATGTGGGGAGTGATGAAATTTGAAACATATGGGGATATCTAGGTCTGGGGCTTATGGTTTGACTTCTGGGAATGCTTATGTGAGTGGGTCTTGAAATATGATTGCAAAGGATATAGGGTAGGTTCTGTGGACAAACTCATTTAAGATGAAAAATGTTAAAATAACCTATATTTATTGGATAACAAGTGGAAATAATAGCATGGAATGGTTTTCACACAGACACATGGAGATTTAGTTTCATGTTTGACTTTTGAATTCCTTAATTTGGTATCATGAATCTTTTTGAATTTCACTATGATAATATTTTTAAGACATCTTTTTCTATTTTCACTAGGAAGAACTCTTTGGTGTCGTTCGTGCATTGATCACATTACTTTGGTGAATTAAAATATCCTCAAATGTTAAATCTTTATGATATTGAATATATATATATATATATATATGCATTATTTTATTGGGATATGTGTCTTTTCCCAGGAGTGCAAAGGTTTAGGTTTGGGGGTGTGATTGTACCACGATTCACTCTTTTATTCCACCATTACACCGCTGTTTCAAACTAGTTTTGTAATGAATATTCCAAATATAATAACAAATATAACTTTATTTTTGAATAAATTAATTAATTTTAATAAATATTATAATGGGAAATGTTACTTGTTTTTATTATTTCAATGTAGGTGGATATGATTTGGAGGGACCTTGATGAAGTAGAAGAAAAATGGGCCAAAATTGCATGTATCCATGGACATATGTCCACGGTTTTTAATATTATGTGAAATAAGTGATTCCAAATGGGCTGATATGTTTTAGTCTGATCCAAAATTTAATATTCTACATTGAATATCAAGGAACCGAATCCTGATTCGGCTTCTATGGAGCCCATACGAACTGATCTTTCCATGCCACTGAATATACAAAAAGCCAAAAGGGGTGTTCTGTATTTTATCAATATATCGAGCTTTAGTGGTCCAAATGGTTCCAAACATTCAGTGGTGATAGAAAAGAGGTGGGGATACAACTTTCTAGTTTCTTCAAAAGGGGTATTCTACTCTCTAAACCCCTAAAACCTTTCTCCAAGTGGTTTATCAAAATCTGGGTTCCCAAAACCACTTATCATTTTGGCTATAAAAAGACACCTTGGGTACCCCATTTGCATGTTCGGCCAGGAGGAAAGGTGCTGCCATTTTGGAGTCCCCAAGGAGTCTTCTCAACATCCCTATCAGTTCTGCAGGCTATGGGAAGTTCTACTTCAACATCCTCTTCTTCTTCCTCTCCCATGGGTTTCTAAACCCCTTGTGATCACCCGGGGAGGAACATGATGTGAATCCCAAGCTTCATGTTTGTAATATTTGAATGATCTTTTGAATTCATGTTTTTGTGTTGTTTTTCATCATACCCTATTCTTATTTTATTGATTTATATACTAGTATGTCATGATCAACTCATATGATCATGTTTGGGGGTAGCAATTCATGTGATGTTTCACACATCGTTCATCACATTCTTTTCCCCCTTTCAATTGCGGTGTTTGTGTGGTTCATATTGGCCAATTGAACTCACATAACACTGTCTAGGCCATGTACATTTATGTCATGGTATCACAAAGAAATAACATACAAACCTGGACAGCGCATCGTGTTTTTTGTGTGTTTCCTTGGCGAGTTTCGGTTATGAAGTCAAACACAATTCACCCAATCATCGGAGGTGTCTGGTGAATCATTGTTTGATTTTGACTGAAACCTAGGAGGTATCCTAGTATAAAATCAGTAAAATTATGGTTCTAAATGTTACAAACTAGGGATTAAAAGATCATAACCCTATATCATGAAGCGATGAAGGAAAAACATCATGCGAGTACCCCGGGTTGATCACGCTTAATTAATTCTGTTAATATCTACATTGTTTTATCGCTTTCATTTTCTATTTTAATCTTTAATAATAAAACCCTCAAGTTTTAAAAAACTTCATTCACCTTCTAATTTCATAATCAAAACCCTCTTTTTAAATTAATGATCTAAAGCTCCATCGAGAGACGACATAGGGTTGCTGCAATACTGCATAAATTCTAGTCCGAATTAAACAAATAATTTGACGCGCTCGACAACACGATCAACACCTTCACACACATACAAGGACACCTATCCCCTATGCACACACCCACATAGCCATGAGTATGTGCAATGGGATCCTTGCACATATTCTTTTATGCATATATCAGTCTCTACTAACCTGCATATGCATTATATATATATATATATACATGGGAACACCCAGCTCCATACATGCATAATCACTGCCATGGGTGACTATACACGTAACAGGGGAACCCACATACATATACTTACTTACCTATGCACATGAAGGTGAGTCTCCCTTGACATGGAGACTCGAAACCAATGAGCAGGGATCAGCGCACTACACAATGGATATTGAGAATCATAAAACACATGAAGTATTCTATATAACCAGTGAGAAACCAACCAATGGAATTAAAGCCTTACCTAGATTAGAAGTGGAGAACCAAATCCACCCGAACCAACACGAAATGATCCAACTCCCTATCAAAAACATAATATGGAGTCAAAAACCCTAAATCCCGAAATGCATGAGGTGGGAGACAAGTACTAACCATAGAATCGTACCTCGGATCAAAGCCGGTGGACTGAGTCAATCTGAACTCCTTCCGGCACCCTTCGCAGAATATAACTACCCTCTGTCCATAGAAAGTAGTCAAATATCTAAGTGACCATTGTGATAAAGAAAATAAAATAAACACTAAACTAAAACATACATGTCTCTTGTGACTATACCTGTCACCACCCAACATATAAGTACCACAATGCCCCATGTGTCAAATCAGGTTCCTGCAAGAAAAGGGTAAACAATTCAATGTTTGAAAATGATACTATCAAATAAAATATTCCTATTAATTAACAATTAATCCTACTATTAATGGTATATAATCAATTTGGACCGAGTTTTAACATTGTTTGGTTTTGTTCGATATAAGGGATGAGGTCTTATTATTCTTGGTTTTTTTGTTTACACTTGAGGTATTTATTTAAAAATGATGCATGTATTTGGAATTATTGTTTATGGTTTTAGTTTTCATCCTATTTCTTTGGGGCCTTTCCACATGAATAATTCTTGGAATTTAGGATTCAGTTGAAATTTATGCGCTTTAATGTGATTGATGTCACTAACGATGAAGGTTCAGATCAAGTAAAATATTTGTAAGAGGATTGGGCCTTGTAGTGATTGGTGTGGAAGTTGTACATCTAGCATTTGATGAGGAAATACTTATGAGGATGGATTGGAATCATGGTAGGTTCTTAGAGTGGTATGGTCCCTCTATGTATATAAAATGTATTATGAATGGATTTACTCCATTTAATGATTCATGAGCTCAATTAAAGTTTGAAGGATGAGATGCTAGTGTGGGTATTGGGTATTGTCATACAAATTGGATTTATAATGCCAAGAGGCTTGGTGTGATTTATCTTAGTATGGAACCTGGTTAGTGGGGTTGGGTTATAATACATGATTTTGATGAGGTTCTTGACTGAATTATTGATAATATAATGTTGATGGGTTCGACATGGTGTGCTTTTGTGACTAGGACAATCATAAGGTGAATAATCCTCTTTGTCACATTGGATGATAAGATGTGCATTGGGGCATGGGATAATACCCAAGAGATGAGTCCAGAATATGTGACTGAGAGGATATACAAGGATAGGTTTGATAGGATTGGGTGAGTGGCTAACCCATGCTAGGATGATACGATGTATGGGGACAGTTGGAGACACTTGGGGTTATTTATGCTATCTCATGGAGACACTTGGAGTCATTTCATGACTCCAACATACTCTAGAAATGTTCCCACACAATGTTTTAGAAAAAAATTCCATCTCATGGAAGAACCCTAGGCTCCTATATCTTCTAATGTTTCCTCACACTCACACATCATGGTATTACAATATACATGTGATCTACGTCAACTAGTCAGTATAACATCACTACCCTCCATCTGTAGAAAGAAGTAAAATACCTAAGTGGCCAATGTTATAAAGAAAATAAAATAAAAACTAAAAAAAACAAACATGTATCCTGTGACTATACATGTCATAGCCCAATATATAAGAACCACACTGCCCCATGGGTCAAATCATGTTCCTGGAAGCAAGGGGGAAAGAGTTCCATTTAATAATCTCTTCATTTTTTATTATGTTCATTATATAGAATGTTGTTTGAAACACTATACTAGTAAACTTTGCCATTGAATATGCACCTCTTCTACATTATTTGAGTTGGATATTGTGCACATAACCCTGCTAGAACCCCTTTGCGTCACATCGCAATCTGATATTGACTACTATGGTGAATAATAACTGATGCATAATAAAATGAAATTAGGAATAGATTTCCCTTGTGTCTTAAATAACTCTCCTACTAGAATCCACCATTCCCCAGTCAATTGTGAACTCGGTCTATAATGAATTCAAAAAAAAAAATACATATATCAATCCATGAAAAAACACTCTCAACACCCCATATTACTAGCCTATTGGGTGGTTATAATGTAAAATTATTGCAGATAAAGTGGTTGTTGGGCTGGGGATTGGAAAAATTGTAACATCGTAAGATTTATTTAAGTAAATGTTCTATTTAAAGTAACATGAATGTAACAACGCAATGTGTAGAGTCCAAAAATACTCTTGAATGTAAAAAACAATAACATAACAACTTATTTGTTAATCACAATATGTGTGTACAAACGGCCTGATGCCTGGCATGGACCTAGACAGCCTGTGAGACATATTTCTTACAATGGGCCCAGCCCAAGTAGTGTTTAGGGAAAGATTCAAACTAGTGAAGGCCCAACAAAGCCAGACCAAACCCAATACCAAACCAACCATGGCCCATCCCAATTGATAATTTTTTCAATATTATTTTATTTTGATGAATTGATAGTTTACTATATTTAATATTGTTAATGTATGTTATGTTTTACATTTTACATTTTTTAAAAGACTTGGACCAGGACCCGACCCAAACTATTGATATGTACCATGCCTCATTACATACCTATTCAGAAATTTTTATAACACCAAACATCACAACTGACCCATTCCCATTTATGTCTGCAATTGGGTTGAAGTCATTGGCATTTCATCCCTTCCCCCTCTATCACCACACCGAACTGTCTAATTTCATATTTATTCCCCTTAATGATTGAAAATTATTCATTTTCCACACCTTTGGATTTATGATCTATAAAATATAACCAAACTATTATAATTTTCATTTTTTAAAACCAATAGACTCCTGAAAACAGGCCGCTCAGAACTCTTTATGTTGATTTTCGAACCAAATTTTTTCACATTTCCAAATTCCTATTTAACTTAAAAAAGAAGTTTTTGCCATTTAGAGTCCAATAGATTCCCTTACTCCTATACCTCCCATCACATGTAGTATCCATGATTCAACTATTTCAATTAAAAGCATCATGGGAACAACTAGACCATTAATTGGACATTTGAAAGAACTATTTAATAACATGGTTAAGCTAGACCTTTGAAGAATTAACAGATGAAATTTTTTGGCCATTCAGACTGTACAAACAGATGAAAAGAATGGCAAATTAGGATTACACCTAAACCATAAGAAAATCATCCACTAAATATCCACAAACACAGAAACCAAGATATTAGATGTTAGGAGAGGTCAGGTCTGCCTCATATGGAAAATCCAACGCATTGATTTGGAAAATATTTACCTCTAGATATTAGGGGGAAGGGGTCAGACCCGACAATATTATTTCCTAGGCAGGAGCAGAGGGAGATGAGAGAGGGGGACATCTCACAGGGTGTTCGGCCATGGGGGGTCTCGCGCGTGACTAGAGAGGGGGTTAGGGGACGTAAGAGGAGGAGATTGAGCCAGGAGTGGATGAGGATGTTGCCAAATGAGGGAGATGAGAGGGGAGGGGGAACATTATTAGGAGATGAGAGGGGAGGGGACGTCTTCGTCGGAGAAGGATCCAAGAGGGGAAGGGGAACATTGCCGGAGGAGAGGGAGGGGGCCGGGAGGCGGAAGCGGAGGCAGAAGCCGGGAGGAGGTCAAGGTCGAGGAGGGGAAGAGTGTGCAGGGATGAAATGTCATGAGGGAGGGAGCCCTAAATTGGGTATAATGTTTCCCAATGGTTAATAAAAACTGTGGGTAATAGTTATCTTTCCCGATGGTTTTCTTAAACCACTGGGAAAACCAAACATAAAATAGCCTATGCCAATGGTTTACTAGAACCATTGGTATAGGTTGTTTTTTCCAATGGGTTTTCTAAATTATTGGGAACAAAGTGATGTTATAGGCTTGATTTATAGTAGTGTTTATTGTATACAAAAATAATGTACATAATAATAGTGTAGGGACTTGTTACATAACCTCTTAAAACACCTGCATAAAATCATTGGGTAAGGTGCGCGATGGTGATGGACTCTTGGGGTGGCTCGGATAACATTGCTTGAGTGGTAATCTATATTAACTTCCCCTTCTCTCATAGGTGGTTCCTCTTGAGCATACCATATTCAAGCTCGACTTGGGCTTGGTCAAGAGTGAAGCTTAATGATGCCACCTCTTTTCCATGCTCCAATAGATTCTCTTCATATGGGGAACGTCTATTGGATGAGGCCATTGCTTCCTTTGTCCGAATAAATCGAATTTGTTAAAGCCCTATATTTATACTAATCATGTGATCATTGTTCAATGGTTATATTAGCAATGGTAATAATTATTAATGGTATTTTAAAATCCAAAACATAGAACAAAATAGGTGCATTTGTTTTACATAACCATAAGAAGACATTTAAATAGACCAAGATGTATTTTCATTAATAAATTTTTGGGTCATTACACATATAAAAAAATATGGCTCTAAAATGATTACATAACACATGGACTTTAAAATGAGATAAGTAACCCCTAAACATAATTCATGAATTGCACTAAAGATCTTGAATCTCATATATAAAAAAATAACTATCCAAATCATCTGTTTTAGAACCTTATTCATATCTTTAACCATATACAAAACATATTTAGAATTATAATTTATATGTATATTAGTATGTTATTATCTATTTCTAATATTGTGTGTGAGTAATATTGATCATTTTGTCCTAGTTTCATATTAGTTGTGTTATTCTTCATTATTCTCTAAAATGTACTCATTACCATGTCATAAAATAAACTGTAACTTCATATCTATAAATATTTATAGTGTTATAATTTAATTCTATAAGAGTTTATGTTATGATCCTTAAATATGATATCATCGATGAGTGTGCTATAATGATTTTTATTGTATGGGTGTTGGTATCATAATTAATGTGTTTAATATTAATTTTACCAATACTAAACCAAAACTAAATAATTATTTAGTTATTTGTATCATGTATTATTAGTAATTTTTTTATTATATTAATCAATGATATTATTTTATATAATTGTTTGTTAAGGTGTTTGACCGACCCAAACATGAACATACCATAATTAATGGTTTTTTGTTACAAAAGTATTTTATTCTAGAATAATATGATTATTACATAAACTTTATGGTATTTTTAATATATTTTTAATTTTTTGAATCATATTTTAATATAATTTAATAAATAATAATGAAATTGGAGGAAATATAAGACACATTACTTTATAGATACAACAGTTTGCACATGCACACAAATGATGTTTTTGTTTTCCTTAATGAGAAATGTGGAAAGGTAGTTAATTATTTTTACCTTAGAAAAAAAATAGTATAAAATAAATATTGATTTTATTATATATGAATGTGAATCATGGTTTTGGAAATTTATGCTATAAATTAAAAATAACTATGGAAATATTAGTACTTGAGTTAAGAACATGATTTTTTGCCTAAAATACTCTTTGGAAAATAGGAATTAGGATAAATTATTCTTACAAGAATCTTAAGGAAGTTAAATATGATTAACGATAAATTAAATATGGTCGTGTTTCAATGGGAAAATAATTTGTTAAGGGTCTTGAAGGGGTGACGAGAGGCCCCTTTTATATTTTTTTAGAATAGTATTTTTGTAATTATCCCATTTTAATATAAAGGGAGAAATTGTCTCTAAAAGTAAAAAAGAATAAAAAATGAAAAATATTGGAGTGGAGAAATGTTTTTATCAAGACCTACCATAACCAATCAATTAAAAACATTTTTATAACATGTTTGTCTATTTACCAATTTCGTTATGCCTTTTTATCCTTTTTCCTTTTACGGTGGTTAATACTTATATAATAAAAAATTAATTTATATATTCATATAAATAAAATGGTTCTTAATAAAAAATATGGACCTAATAATTCAAATATGAAATACATTTTTTATATTATCTTTATTAAAGTGATAAAAATAAATTTTAAAATAATAAATGTATAATATTTTTAGATATTTGTGTAACTTGAATACTAAAATGTCAAACATTATATTGTAAAATAAAACAAATATATTTATATTTATAATATCTCTTATAGTAGATATATTTTATCTATAATATGGTTTCATAAATATAAAATCTATAGTTTTATAATAAAAATTCCATAAAAATATGGAATAAAAAAAGTATTATTCATTATTTTCCTAAAAATAAATCATTTCAAAAAAATAAAAGATAAATATCCCAATATTTTAATATCATTATAAATATAGAAATGAATTTAACTTGGTAAAATTAAAATTCATTTATTTGAAAAATTATCTTTTAAATAAAAATATAATGAAAACTGTTTTCATTTCTAAATAAATTTTTAAAAATATTTGTAGTTCTTTTTTTAATTTCTATATAACAATAATAAAACTATTTTTAATAAAAAGGTTTTTTTTATTTCATAAACATCATATTTTACAAATAATATACATATTTGTTTTAATTAAAATATTCCACAAAAAAATAACTTTTAGAAAAATAGTTTTTCATGTATAAAATGAACTAAGTAAATTTAATTATAATGAACATTATATATATATTTTTGGTTGGAGTGGACACTCAAGAGGGGGGTGAATTGAGTTCCAATTAAAATTCCTGTTAAAAATATTTATATTAAAATCCCCCAATTTAAAAACAAGTTAAACTATAGTGAATTTATACAGATTGTAAAGGTTCAATTAGTTTCTCAAATATTGATTAGGTCTCAGTTAATTTAATCAAGATATTAAAGTAACTTTTGAAACTAACTTACTAGGTTATAATAAGTATAAACACTTTCTAATTTAACTATCAAAATAACTTTCAAACAAATTGTATTTAAAAGTAATTAGCAGTAGAATATAAAATATATAGTATACGTTAAACTTAATCTAAAATACATAGTAGATATAACCAAGAGGTTCAGTGTCAAGCAGAGACTTAGTCCTCTCAAACAATTTATATAAATTTGATCCACACCCAGGATTGGGGTAAACAATAGTGAAAACACTGTCTAGGTATAAATACCTCTACCACAATTATTCGTGGGAACAAACAACAATACCACACAGGATATCCATGTCACACTTGACAACTTCCACAATTCATAGTGGGATATAGAAATTTTTATGAATCTTGGAGTGAGGATTTAGTATCCTCCAGTTCAATTCAAGAGTTTGTGTGTAAATACACAGCTCAAAAATTAAATGAATAAACACAATAGAGATAAATAGATAGAGATGAGTTTAGAGTGATCTATGTGTTGTGATTGAAGCTCTGGACTCCTTGGATTGATGTAAATGAAGCTCTGAGTCCTTATATGGTGTTTTTCTGAAAAACATAAGGTCGTTTTCTTCATGTTCAGTTCGAACAGCTTGGGTTCATGAAGAGCTTTCTTTGTAGTTCTTCACTCCTCGAGTAAGGTGCAGCTTGTGTTCTCCTTCAGGAAGAATGTCTTTATGTATGTTCAACTATCTTTGAGTATCGAAGTAGGCTTTCGGTATGCACCACTTGTCACCATTGTTTTTTCCCATTGTATGTACTCTTCGTGCAACTAATTTTCTACACTCTTTTCACATCACCTCTTGTGCCTGGTCTTTGTCCTTCATTTTATAGCTTTCAGCTCTGGTAATGGGAATGATTACCTTTTCATGGGTACTAGGTACGGTTCCCTGACATGCCAAAAACTATCATTAAATAACATTAACTTCATTAAAAACATCAAGTATTACTGTTTCTTAATAAATAAATAATATTGAGAGTATAGAGTTTGACTGGCCAGTCTTTCATTAATAGCCTTCTGTCGGTATAAGTGTAACAGTGGACTTTTTATAGAAGTGAGCTCCTATGAGTTTCTCTTTGATGTTGTATCAGTAGATCTCGGTATCATTAGCTGTTACTCTTTGTATCAGTAGCTCTATATACCGGTGACTCCATCTATTAGTATCTCTTGGTCTATCGGTAGCTCACTTGCATCGGTGGCTCTTGGTCTATCAGTAGCTTGCTTGTTCTAGAAGTAACTCGGTTGCATCAGTTAGCTTTGTATCAGTAGCTTGTTCATATCGGTAGCTTCATTCTGTACTAGTGAAGTACAGATCGGTAGACTTCTTCTATCGGTAGGTCAGCTTCTATCGGTAGCTGTCTGTATTGGTGACTTTATTTATCAGTGACATGTGCTTACCGGTGGACATACGCATACCAGTAGCTCTGCATATCGGTGACCTTTGCATATCGGTGACTACGTCTATCAGTAGACTAAGTACCGGTAGATCTGTATCAGTAGCTACAAGCATATTAATGACTAACACTTATCTATTTTATGAAAAACATATCTGATTGAGTTAGAATTAATTCAAAACTCATATAAACATATATAAACACTGATTAACATATTTAAAGGACTATTTTAATGTTATTATCATCTTGATAATAGATTGTCATATATTGAAAGAATTAATATATATATATATAAACATTATTTGGGATTATCAATTAATGTAAAAGTATAATTGGGATTATCAAAACAGGTGAGGTCAACAATCTCCCCCTTTTTGATAATCACATCTTATGATATTATAATCTCAAAATAATCAGTATTGTATGAGAGAAAACAATATAATATGTGAAATATTCAATGTACCAGAGGTATAATTAAATTCAATGGTATCAAAGGTACAAAGCATAGTAGCTCTCCCTTAGATAACATTTCTCCCCCTTTTGAATAGAAGTTAGTAGGCCCAGATATGTTTCCCTATAATATTTCTCCCCCTTTGTGAAAATAAAAAAGTGGGAAAAAACAAAGAGAAAAGAAACAAAATGGGAAAGAAAAGAAAGCCATTTGTATTTCATGTTGAAAAAGGGTACATGGAATGAAAAAAAATAAAAGGGATTACTATCAAATAGATTCGCCACCCATTCAATCCACGTCCTCAATGTGAGATTTTCCCTTGGAATCAGAAGAGAATTCAGGTTGTGTGGATGTAGTTGAAGGCTTAGGAATTCCAGAAATGATCATAGCAGGCTGAGCCACGGAAACTGGTCTTGGTCTGTACTGTGTAGCTCTCTAAGTGATAATAGGAGTAAGGCTTTTGATAGCTTGGACCGGAGTCATATAAACAGAAGTAGTAGTAGAGGCAGAGGTAGGTAAAGCTGGAGGTATAATCACTGGTCTAGAATAGACATTCAAGAAATGCAACAAAATATTTCTGAAATCAATAATTATTCCTCATCCTCTCTCCATAGAAGATGTGAAATCATCCTTGTTCCCCATGAATTTGTCCAAGGCTGGAGTCAGTTATCTTAGATTGCTGACTTTCTCTCTGAAGTATTGATTAATAGAAGGTAACTTCAGGTTTTCTAACAGAATTTTGAAGTGATTATTGAGATGATGATTGGTATAAATCCTTTGAAAATGGTAGTCTGCCTTTTCTTTCACCTCTTTCTAAGAGGCAGAAGCTTCTCTTATATAGTCTTGGATTATCTTCATTATTTCTATAGCTGAATCTCTAGTAGAATGTACCACTTTGGTCAAATCAAATGAGTCCACAGAGCCACTAGTTTTTTCTAAACCAAGCTCCTCCTTCATCACAACTCTAATCATATCCAAATCCATTAAAGGTATGGAAGAAATATTACCAATAGAAAAGGTTACTATTTCCTTGAAGTTTTTAGTCAACCCACTGATAAGAGTTTTCACTTGGGAATCTTGGGTGCTAACATGATATTTCATGGAGGTTTTAAATCCTTCAAATACTGATACCATCTGGATCACAACACTATTGGAATAAGAAAATCCATTTATCATCTTGAGATCTAGAACTCATATAAGATTCTAAAGAGATAAAGGACTTCTTTAGAACATCAAAATCCTCTTCTAAGCTAGTCATCTGATTCTGGAAAGCTGTAACTTCATCCACTATTTCTATTATAAAGGTAGAGACATTACAGCTGAGAGAGAGTTCAAAATAATTTTCCAAATTCCTCATCTCTTAAACAAATCAATGCTTTAATTCAGAAACAATGGCGCTAAAAGATTCTTTCATCTCATTCTTTAAGGATTCAAGATCAGCCTTGGTGATCATATCAGTAGGAGCAACCACAACATGTGCACTTTCAGGTACTATACTAGTCACTGAGTCAATTATAATCGATTGAATTGATGACACCAGTGAAGATTCTATTTTCCTTATCTCTTCCACAAAACTGATTTTGAGATCAGACATTAGCATATCCAAATCATGCATTCTGACCACATCTTCAGGTAACAACTTTGTCAGAATGTCATAATTGGTTTTTGTTCTATTGAGGGATGTATCATTATCAGAATCTGGATAATCCAATCCACAAACCACAAAACCAGGATCCTCTTCCCAATCCTCAATTTCAACAGCCACTGACACACAGCCAAACCAGGTTTGATTCTTCCCCTCAACTGGTGCATTTTCTTGTACAACAACAACTTTCTCATCAGGTCTTTCTTCCTCATAGGAATCTTCTACAATCAACTCCATCTCTACAATAGTAAGAGGCTACTCTGGATTAGGCATAGGTCCTTCCATCTCTCCCACTACATCTTTAACAAGAAAAACTGATCTTCCATTCAATTGAATCAGACTTAAGAAAGAAAAATCAGAGGCTTCAGATTCACTCTTCCTATTGTCTTCATTCTTAAGGATGGGCTGGTCATCCTCATTAGTAGGAGTTTTTTCATATAAAAAAGTTCTATTTACTGAAGATACAATTTCAGCAGCAGGACTTGGAGGCAAGTCTGGATCCCTTCCATCAGCCATAGATGTCTCTTATTCATTAGTCTCATCACTGTACTCAGGTTCTTCTTCATCAGGTATTAGACCTGGATCCCTTACATCCTTAAGCCTTGAAGGATACTCCACAGGATTGAACTTATCATAAACCTTCTTGTCATCATTAACCCACTCTCTTCTCCATGGATTCCAATTTATCTTTATGTATTTGCAAACTGTGTTTGTGATACAAAAATGATTCTTTAATACCACTGTCTCATCCTGAGACTCATCTACCCCTTTTACTTAGATTATAACTGATATCAACTTGGAAAAGAATAAGGCATTGGTTTTTGACTTTGGACTAATCATATCCTCCATTTGAATCATCAGTAGTCTCCATAGATTCACTTTCACACTATGGCTCAAAAGATGCAGCAAGATGATATCCTGATATTTTAAATTCGCAAATTCCCCTCTTCTTGTAATTAACACTTGATGAACAAACTTAAAAAAAATATGTTCTCTCCTTCCATTTCAGCAGCCACCACCTATCTCTGATTTCCACTACCAGTGAGTTCTTCTAAAGCAATATAATAATCAAATATGTCCCTTGTAGGTGGTTCTGATCTCAAGAAGTATCCAGGAACACCTTTGTGTGGAACCTTCAGGCATTCAGCCCCCTCAACGGATGAAAAATATATCTCCTCTCTATTCACAAAGGAAATCATTCAGTTATCATCTTAAGATTTCTCAAAGCTTACAAACTCATAGAACTGTTTCACTAGATTTGGATAGTAGGGTCCATTATTGTTTGAAAAGATATCTAACCACTTATGATCTTCCAGCACCTCGAGAACTAATGATCTACTAGACACCAGCCATTCCACACACAACACTTTTTCGATCACAATATCTCCATTCTGTAAATGTGGGTTCACTGGTCGCCTTCCTGACCTTGTTCTACTAACACTGCCACTTTCTTTCGGCTTGGTATTCTGTTTCTTCGCATTCACCTCATCAATGTCATCTCTGAAAGTAGGGAGTTTGGTTTTTTCCATCTCTTGTTTGAGGAACATAGGGTTTTTCAGAGGTTCGAGAGCTAAGGCTTGAAGGTAATGGGTATGAGGATCGGTGGATTGAGAAGAAACTAAGACATTGTTTTATCATTCAGTAATCAATAAATAAATAAAATAAAATGAAGTAAAAATAATACAAATTGTGGTGGCAGATAGAAGTTTATAATAGAGCGTACTCATCAGTAGATTTTATCGGTGAGAATTCCTATAAGTGAGGTTCATCGGTGAGGTTTCACATCGGTGAGGTTTGACATCGGTGAGGTTTTACATCGGTGAGGTTTTACATCGGTGAGGTTTTCACATCGGTGTGGTTTTGACATCAGTGAGGTTCTACATCGGTGAGGTTTTACATCAGTGAGGTTTTATATCGGTGAGGTTTTTACAATGCTGAGGTATCTACCGATCAAGGTTAATCATTCCTAACTCATGTCTAATGTAACTTAACCTATCTGAACATAAAGGTTTGGTGAAAATGTCAGCTAATTGATGTTCAGTACCTATAAATTCAAGAGTAATATCACCTTTTTTGTAATGATCTCCTAAGAAATGGTGCCTTACATCAATGTGTTTGGTCCTAGAGTGAGACACATAGTTCTTTGAAATATTAATTGCACTAGTGTTATCACAGTTAATTGAAACATGCTTAAAATCATATCGATAGTCCAAAAGAGTGTGTTTTTTCCACGGAATTTGTGCACAACAGCTACCAGCAGCAATATACCCTGCTTCGGCAGTAGATAATGCTACATAATTCTGCATTTTACTACAAAAAGATACTAAGTAATTACCTAGAAAATGACATGTTCCATATTTTCTTTTTCTACCCAACTTTCAACCAACAAATTCAGCATCTGAATAACTCATTAATTCAAAAGATTGTCCTTTTGGGTAAAACAAACCTAAATTTTCCGTATGTTTAAGATACTTAAAAATTATTTTAACAGCAATCAAGCGTGATTCTTTAGGATTAGCTTCAAATATTTCACACATACACACACTAAACATAATATCTGGTCGACTAGCAGTAAGGTAAAGTAAGCTTCCAATCATACCTCTGTAATTGGTTTGATCCACTGGTTTCCCAGTTTCATCAGCATCCAATTTACAAACAGTACTCACAGGTGTATCACTTTCTTTAATACTATCCAAACCAAAATGTTTTAAAAGATCCTTTGTATATTTACTTTGATTCAATACAATACCATTTTCATTATGAAAAACTTGAAATCCAAGAAAATATTTGAGTTCTCCCATTAAACTCATTTCAAATTCATTTTGCATACTCTTTGAAGAATCTGTACATAAAGAATGTTTCGAAGATCCAAAAATAATATCATTAACATAGATTTTTACTATCAAAACATCTTTAGAAATTCTTTTAATAAAAAGAGTAGGATCAGCAATCCCTTTAGCAAAAATTTTTGAAATAAGAAAATTGCCAAGTCTATCATACCAAGCTCTTGGAGCTTGTTTTAAACCATATAAAACTTTGGACTTCTTGAAAACTTGATTTGGAAAATGAGGATTAGTAAATCCAGGTGGTTGTTCAACAAAAATATCTTCAATTATAGAACCATTTAGAAACACACTTTTGACATTCATTTGATTTAACTTGAAATTCAGATGAGCAACATAGGCAAGTAGATTCCTAATGGATTCAAATATAGCTACAGGTGCAAAGGTTTCCTCAAAGTCTATACCTTCCTCTTGACTATATCCTTGTGAAACTAGACTAGATTTATTTCTAACTATATTTTCAGACTCATCAACTTTGTTTCTAAAAACCCATTTAGTGCCTATTTTCAAAGTGTCCTTGGGTCTGTCAACTAATTCCCGAACTTTGTTTCTTTCAAATTGATTTATCTCTTCTTTCATATCCATTTCCCAAAATTTATCATTGATTGTATCATTGACATTTTTAGGCTCTAGCTGTGAAATAAAGGCTTGATGTTCATCCTAGTTTCTTAAAGAAGCTCTAGTCTGTGTCCCTCTATCAAGATTACCAACAACAGCATCCAAAGGATGATTCTTTAGAATAATAGTTGATCTAGTAAAGGTAGGACTAGAAATTTTAGGATCTTCTCTATATTCGGGTTCTATAGAAGTAGATTCTAGAATATGTCTAGAACTGGATGTTTTTATAGCAGGTTTTTTAGTTTTATCATTAAGGTCCAGAATAGTCAAATCTTCTTCAATATTTTCAAGAGAACACTTAGGTTAATGTGGATCAGTTTCATCAAACATGATGTGAACAAATTCTTCCACACATTTGGTTCTTTTGTTAAATACTCTATAGGATTTTCTAGTTAAATAATAACCAAAAAAATCATTCATCACTTTTAGAAGAAAACTTGTCAAGATTATCCTTGGTATTGAGAATAAAGACTTTGCAATCAAAGACTCTAAAGTAACTAACCTTAGGTTTCCTATTATTACACAACTCATAAGGGGTCATCATGAGAATAGGTCTAATCAAGACTCTATTGATAATATAACAAGATTTATTCATAGATTTAGCCCAAAAATAAATTGGCAGGTCATACTCATTAAGAATAGATCTTGCAATTTCTTGCGGGGTTCTATTTCTTCTATCTACTACACCATTTTGCTGAGGTGTCCTAGGGGCATAAAATATGTGACTATAGACATTGTGTGAGCAATAAGACTCAAACTCATGATTTTCAAACTCACGGCCTTGATCACTTCTTAGGGTTTTAATCTTAAGTCCACTAAGGTTCTCTATAGACTTGGAGTATTTTAAAAAAATATGAACAAGCTTCACTTTTTTGAGCTAAGAAGTATACCCAAGTATATCTAGAGAAGTCATCTACTAGGACATAGAAATATTGCTTCCCATTTAAGCTAGAAACTCTATAAGGTCCAAAAAAATCCATGTGAACCAACTTGAGAGGTTGATAAGTTGAAACTTCTTTCTTTTATTTAAAAGAAACTTTATGTCGCTTTCCCTTTTGATAGGGATTACAAACTTTTTCTGATGGGAATTCAAGTTTGGGTAGGTCTCTAACTATGTTCTTACTAGTCAATTTTCTAAGTTAATAGATGTTGCAGTGTCGTAATATTCTATTCTAAAGCCAAGATTCTTTATGAAAATCATTTAAGCAAGTAATATTCTATTCAGCTAGCGAATTCAAATCAACAACATAAACATTTTCATTTCTCAAAGCAGAAAATACTAAATAATTTTTGGAATTAAAAACATTACAAGAATAATTTTCAAATTTAACATTAAATCCATAATCACATAACTGAGAAATACTTAATATATTATATTTATGTCCATCAACAATTAAAACATTTGAAATTAAAACTGAATCAGTGTTACCAATCTGGCCTTGGACGATGATCTTCACTTTAGAATTATCCTTGTAGGTGACATAGCCTCCATCAACCATTATTAAGCTTTTAAAGAATTAATAGTTTCCAGACATGTGCCTTTAACATCCACTGTCCAAGTACCATATCTTCTTGTGAGAACTCTTCAAGCAGGTCTCCTACAAAACAGGTTTAGATGGAAAATGATTTTGGTACCCATATCTTCTTGGGTCCAGATAGGTTAGCAAGTAAAGTTTTAGGTACACATATTTGTCTTATGGGTCTCATATAATTCACAGAATCAATTGATTTTAAAATATAAACATTTTTTATCTATAACAATGTGAATAACTAGTTGACTCATTTGAATTTTCAAAACTGAAACTAGCAAAATTTTGTCTAGATTTAGGAATAAATCTATTTTTGGTAAACTGTCTCTGTCCAGGTTGGTATCCCAAACCAGTAGTGTACTTTGGTGCCACTTGTTTACCATGAATTTGTATAAGTTTATCTTTTACATTTGTGAATTTTTCTAATTCCTTCCTTAATTGCTCATTAGAAAATTTCAGTTCAGTATTTTCCTTAAGAAATTGAGCATTATTTTCCTTTTCAACCTTAAAGGTAGATTTAACAGTACTAGATAAAGCATGATGTTTATTTAAGGCTTTGTACTTGTCCCTAAGTTCATTATAGGTCTCTTCTAGAATATTACAATATTCAAATAATTCTTCACAAGGTATATTTTCATATTCAGAATAAGAATCAGAATCAACTCCAGAATAGTGTGAATTTAAAGAAGGAGGGTTCAGTGTTACCTCAGATGTGTTTGTCATAAAATACATCTTAGCACGATTCTTTTCAGAGTCATAAATGTTAGATTCACTTGTTCTACCTTTTGAATCTCTCCAGGTAGCTTTCATTTCTTTCTTATACTTATTGTCCTTGTAGTCATATTTCCTTTTGAACTTCAATTTTGGACAGTCTGCTTTTACATGTCCTTTCCTCTTGCATTCATAGCAGATAATATCATCACTCTTATCAGCTTTCTTCCAATCCATTTTCCAATGAACTTTCTTGTCATATTTACCTTTTTAGTTTGATTTTCTAAAAAATTTATTCATTATGTAAAATGTTTTAAATCTTCTGTCTATTTGAGCTATCTCAACATCACTATCAGAATATGAACTTTCACTTGTTGAGCTTTCAGTTTGTATGTGTACTTTCTCCATGTCCTTTCTCTTTGAGGCAGTAGACTTGAATGCCACTGACATCCTTTTAGGTTCATCATCTTCTTCATTATTCACCTTGAGTTCTTCCTCATACATCATAAGCATACCTATTGATTCTTTAACAGTCAGGTTTCTGATGTCGCACAATTCATTAATGGAAGCAGCTGTGCCTCTCCATCTTTCTGGAAGACATATTAATATCCTCATAATTTGTTCCTTTGATAGAACAACCTTTCCAAGGGAGCTCATGGTGTTGACAATCTCATTAAACCTGAGATACATGTTTTAAATAGACTCATCAGGCTTCATTTTAAAGTTATCATATTTAATTGTATAAGTGTTCAATCTCATTTAATTTACATTGGTTGTTTCTTCATGGGAAATAGCCAAAGTGTCCCAGATTTCATAAGTATTTTTTCAAGAAGATATTCTATTAAACTCTTCATCTCCTAATGCATAGTACAAGGCATTCATTTCTTTACAGTTGTTATTGTAAACAGTTTTAGGAGGTTCATCCCAAGTAGTTCTATGAGTTTCTAAAATTTTATATTGAGTCTCTATGGTAGTCCAGATATCAAATCTCATACTCTTTAAGTGAATTTTCATCTTAAGTTTCCACTGGGCATAATTTGTGCCACTGATGAAAGGTGGCATGTTGGTAGCAGCACCTTCTAGTCTATTGTCCATAACTAGAGTTTAGTAAAATATATTTAAAGAGATAAAATTTAGAACTAACAGAAATTTAAGATCTTTAAAGATGCAACTAGAATCACAGTTGAAAAATAGAGTGTTTTGAAATCTTGTATTAATAAAACAATCCTCTGATACCAAATGTTGGTCAGAGTGGACACTCAAGAGGGGGATGAATTGAGTTCGAATTAAAATTTCTGTTAAAAATATTTGTATAAAAATCCCCCAATTTAAAAACAAGTTAAACTATAGTGAATTTATAAAGATTTTAAAGGTTCAATTATTTTATCAAAGATTTATTACGTCTCAGTTAATTTAATTAAGAGATTAACTTATCTTTTGAAACTAACTTACTAGGTTACAATAATTATAAACACTTCCTAATTTAACTATCAAAGTAACTTTAAAACACATTGTATCTCAATGTAATTAGCAGTGGAATATAAAATATATAGTATACATTAAACATAATAGAAAATACACAGCATATATAACCAAGTGGTTCAGTCTCAAGCCGAGACTTAGTCCTCTCAAACAATTTATATAAATTTGATCCACACCATGGATCAAGGTAAAAAACAGTGAAAACACTATCCAGGTACAAAGACCTCTACCACAGTTATTCGTGGGAGCAAACAACAATAGAACACATGCTATCCATGTCACACTTGACCTCTTCCACAATTGACAGTGGGATATATAAATGTGTATTAAGTTTGGAGTGGGGATTTAGTATCCTCCAGTTCAGTCCAAGAGTCAGTGTGTAAATACACTACTCAAAAATTAAATGAATATACACAATAGAGCTAAACAGATAGAGTTGAGTTTATAGTGCTCTTTGTGTTGTGAGTGAAGATCTGGACTCCTGGGATTGATGTAAATGAAGCTCTGAGTCCTTCTCTGGGTTTTTTCTGAAAAATAGAAGGTCATTTTCTTCAAGTTCAATTTGAACGGCTTGAGTGCATGAAGATCTTTCGTTGTAGTTATTCACTCCTTGAGTAAGGTGCAGCTTGTGTTCTCCTTTAGGAAGAATGGATTCGTGTATGTTTAGTGATTTTTGAGTATGGAAGTATGCTTTCTATATGCACCACTTTTCAGCATTCTTTTTCCTATTGTATGTACTCTTCATGAAACTAATTTTCTACACTCTTTTCACATCACCTCTTGTGCCCGGTCATTGTCCTCCCTTTTATAGCTTTCAGCTCCGGCAATGGGAATGATTACCTTTACATGCATACTAGGTACGGTTCCCTAACATGCCAATAACTATCATTAAATAACATTAATTTCATTAAAAACATCAAGTATTACTGTTGCATAATAAATAAATAATATTGAGAGTATAGAGTTTGACTGGTCAGTCCTTCATTAGTAGCCTTCTGTTGGTATAAGTGTAATGGTGGACTTTGTATAGTAGTGAGCTCCTATCGGTAGCTCTTTGATCTTGTATCGGTAGATACTGCTATCGGTAGTTGTTACTCTGTGTATCAGTAGCTCTATATACCGGTGACTCCTTCTATCGGTAGCTCTCGGTCTATTGGTAGCTCGCTTGTATCAGTGGCTCTTGTTCTATCGGTAGCACCCTTGTTCTAGCAGTAACTTGCTTGCATCAGTGAGCTTTGTATCAGTAGATTGTGCATATCAGTAGCTCTATTCTGTACCAGTGAAGTGTATATTGGTATACTTCCTCTATCTATAGCTCAGCTTCTATCGGTAGCTGTCTGTATCAGTGACTTTATATATCGGTGATGTGTGCTTACCGGTGGACTTACGCATACCGATAGCTCAGTGTATTGGTGACCTTCACGTATTGGTGACTATGTCTATCGATATACAATGTACCGATAGATTTGTATTAGTAGCTACAAGAATATCAATGACTAACACTTATCTTTTTTATGGAAAACATATCCGATTGAGTTAGAATTAATTCAAAACTCATATAAACATTGATAAACATTGATTAACATATTTCAAGAACTATTTTAATATGATTATTATCTTGATAATATACTATCATATATTGAATGAATTAATATATATATATATATAAACAATATTTGGGATTATCAAAGCATATAAATGTATAATTGGGATTATCAAAACAGGTGAGGTCAACATATATATATAAATATATTTAGAATTTTGATTACACTTATTCATACCCACTAATTCTATTTCTGTGTTTTAATGGTCAAATTGTTTTGAAAAAAAATATATCCCAATTTAATTTTAGTTTAGTGTTTCATGTAGAACAAGTTATACACATAATATTTAAGGAAAATACATAGTGAAGTTTTGGGATGTTCAATTCTCACCCCTTGAATAAGTAGTTTCATCATGATTTTATATATTCCTAACAAATGAAAAATTTATGGATTTTTTTATGAGATAAATGACTTAGTATTTAATTTATAATGGTATTTAATGCACATTATCATTAGTATGACTACGGAATTTAACTATTCCATTGTAATAGGAAGATAACTACTGTTGAGTTTTCCCATTAAAACATTTGGTTAAATTCCCCAATATAATAGAAGTCATGTTCTTATTTGGAGTTTATAAGCATAATTTATATGTTTTCTTGTGTTTAGTTTTATATATGATATTCCAATATTTTGAATTTTCATGGACTATATGTCAAGAGAGATAATAAATTCCAAATACCACCTCAATATTGACTAAAGGAATGATAATTGGATTTTATAGGAAGAAAATATATATTAAAAAATTATTATAGAGGAGTTATATAATAGGGATACAGTAAAAATAAAACTAATTTTTTTGTTAAAAAATTAACATATAGTTATCTGGGTGGTGATTTTATGTTCATAGGTATAATTGAGTAGGATGAAAAAGTTGAGAAAACAACACCCATAGTTCTTGAGTGGGTTATTTGTATTCCTTATTCCAAATCGTTTTTGGAAACCACTTCTATATTTCTTAGTATC